>JAWUZG010000016.1:5135000-6335274 GCA_036785705.1 Acanthornis magna
GTTTACCTCTGAAATTAGCTTAGCAAGCATGTTCAAAAATAGCTATTCCTAAATGATGATCAGAATCATTGCTAAAAGCTATCATATAGACTACTCCTGTTTCCAAACTGGTGATGTGTCTTTTCCTCTTTCAGCTGCATCTTTACAAGAGCAATCCAGCATGTGGTTGTTTTTCTGGGATAAAGGGGGCATATGTGATGCTGCAGGGCAGAAGCTTTCCAGTACCTTTTCAGAGTTGCACCTGCACCACCTCCCTCTTTTTTTCCCACCCAATTTTTTTAAAAAGAAAGGTACAACAACATAAATCTAGAAATGAGAAAAAAATGGAATTTTCTTTTCCTTGCTTCTAGAAGTTTCTGCCACTGTGCTCTTTTTAACTGTGAAATGGCTACACCTAACCAGAAATGGTAGCAGAGTATTGTAGATAATTATTTGTTTAGAGGCAGTTTTGAAATATTAAAAGCCATCTTTATCATTACTGAGTTTTGCCCAGATGTATCCATTAGCCTTTCAGTCGAAAGGTCTTTGAACTTGTTAAGAGAACAATGTAGTTCCAGGTTGTTCCAGTTACAGACAAAAGCCCCAGGCAAGAGCATTGTGCTAGTCTTTGTTCTGATACAGTGATCCTTGATGAACAGAAACTTCTATAGGAGATCATAGTGGAAACTCATAAACTATAGCAATTAGGCAGATTAAATGTATCCAGTGGACTTTAATACTTATTTCCAAATTCTCCTCTTACCAGCTCTCAAGATTGTGTTTTAGTGTCCTAGAGAAAGGCTCATATTACTGATGTGATACTAATGTAAACACTGTGATTGCAAAGTACTGCATTTGTGGGTTTTCTTGGCTTGGAGAGTCTCAGTCAAGGAGGACATTTTCTTAAATATTTTTAAAATTAATTCAGCCATTATCAAGAAATCTATATGAATGCACTAACCACGGAAGTTTAACATTTTATGATAATGTTTTCCATTTGTGTAAATAAATAAGTCATAAATTAGTGTTACAATCCAGCATTGTTTACTCCACAACTGCAATGGTTCTTTCAAAAATCATTCACAAAATGCTAGGTAGCAAAAATAGATTAAAACATTTTTCTGCTCTGAGTATACATATTAGCATATAATTACACTAGTATATTTGTATAAATCATGAGGTAGTGTTCAGTTCAAAAGAATGTTTTGGTGAGAAGGGCATAAACTTTCAAAATTTTCAAAAGGATGTAAAAATACAACTTTAAAAACCAGTAAATGTGTCAAGTCAATTTAATTTATTCTGCATATACTGAAGTATGTCTAGAACTTGAGGCCATTTTCTGTTGTCTTGTCACTTGTCTGGGAGAAGAGATTGACACCCATCTCACCCCAATCTCCTTTCAGGTGCTTAGAGAGAGCAGTAAGATCTCACCTGAGCCTCTGTTTCTCCAGAATAAACATCCCCATTTCCCTCAGCTGCTCCTCCTGAGACTTGTGCTCCAGACCTTTCAGCCGCTCCATTGCCCTTCTCTGGACACATTCCAGCTCCTCAATGTCTTTCTTGTCATGAGAGGCCCAGAACTGAACACAGGATTTGAGCTGTGGCCTCACCAGTGCCCAGTACAGGGGGATGGTCACTGCCCTGGTCCTGCTGGTCACACTATTGCTGATCCAGGCCAGGATGCCATTGGCTTTGTTGGCCACCTGGGCACAGCTGGCTCATGTTCAGCTGCTGTCAAATGGCACCCCCAGGTCCTTTCCAGCCACTCTGCCCCAGATGGTAGCGCTCTGTGGGGTTGTTGTTGACCCAAGTGCAAAACCAGGCACTTGGCCTTATTGAACCTCACACCACTGGCCTGGACCCATCAATCCAGCCCATCCAGATCCCTCTGCAGAGCCCTCGTACCCTTCAGCAGAACAACACTGCCACCCAATTTGATGTCATCTGCAAATGGACTGAGGGTGCCCTCAATCCCATTATCCAGGTCATGAGTGAAGATGTCAAACAGGAGTGGCCCCAATACTGTGTCCTGGGGAACACCACACATGACCAGACACCACCCAGATATAATTCCATCCACCACCGCTCTCTGGTCTGGCCATCCAGCCAGTTTTTGCTCAGTGAACAGTGCACTCATCCACACCACGGGAAGCCAGTTTCTCCAGAAGAATCATGTGGGAAATGGTATCAAATGCTTTACCTAAGTCTAAGGAGAAAAGATCCACTGCCTTTCCCTCATCAGCTAAGTGGGTCTTTGTTGTAGAAGGAGATCAGTTTGGTCAAGCAAGACCTGTCTTTTCTAAACCCATGCTGGCTGGGCCACTTTTAGAGCATGACTTGATCTTTAATAAAATAAAGGAATAATTCACAATTATGATTATAAGCTTGGTGAATACAGAGATGGAAAAGAAGTCTGTCATATAGTGTGACTTATCATTTTCCGCTGTAAATATTTGCTTTGAGCATTTGTATTTTAAAAGTCCAAAGATACATGCCTTCCCCATCCTTCCCCCCTTCCCCCCACCTTCTGTATGGGCATATTTTTTGGCACACATGCAATTCTGTCTCTTTGAGGTTTCAGGTATAACATTTTCCCTAGTATTCATATATCCCTAGTATCCCTAGTATTCATCTCATGTGTGGTGGCCTGAGCAAGATCTGTTTGGGAGTTAAGGATGATACATAATGTGTATTGAAGTGGAGGAGAGGGCAAAAGTTCTCAGTATATGAGTTTTAAAGAGTTGTGTGGAAAGGGTTAAAATGTTTCAAACTAGCCATGCCTTGCTCTTGAGTGATTAGGTGTAACTCCCAATTAAAGATCAATAAAGCCTTTAAAGTGATTTATAAAAATGGATTAGTAAGAAATGTCCATTTAGAAACTACTGTGAGTAAAATCACTATACTCTCTGTCATATTGATCGGGCCTTTATGTCTAAACACGCATTAACTGGGGCAGACAATAAAAATTAATCCTCTTCTTTCGTAAAATGGAAGGTCATTTTCCCAACTGTCCCTAGGGGGAATGATGTCATTAAACATGCTACTAAGACATTTTATTAAATCTGACTAGGCTGTTTGCATAAAAGTAAATTAGAGCAGTCAATATTGGAAAGAAAGGGATTTTAAGGAGCAATAACTAGAGGTATTTGTTGTAAGTGTATTATACAACAGATGCATAATTAAATTCAAAACATCTCCATTAAAATAATGTGAAGGGCCTGGCTCAAATGACAAAAGGCACGATTTTCAGAGCCCTAAGCATGCCCTGTTGTACCTAAGCATTTCAGGGGTCTCCAAGCAGTAGGGGACTTGACATACCATATGTGCTGATATTCTCTGCTCTTTCCCCTCCAGGATAATTTATAAATAAAAGCACTGAGCAAAGGGGTGAGACTGTAACTAGCATCAACCCGACCGAGACGGTGCCCTCTATAAAACACCTGCAGTTTCAGTTCCAGCATGCATCTCTTTACACACATGTTCCCTCGCATAAGAAGCATCTTTCAACACCGTAAGAAAAACAGAAAAGGGGAAAGAGGAGAAGTCATTTAAGATTATGTTCTGCTTAAGGTGTGTGGCCTTCAAGCTGCTGCTGCCCACAGGATCCATTTGCCCGGACCCCAGTGAAGCAGAGAGTTTACACCTAAACATAACATTTCTACCATGGCATGTGGTGAAAGCCTTTGTGTCTGAATGCACCCTGGGGTCACTCCTGGGCCAGCTAGTGTATAAGAAACAATTTTTTTGAAGGTTAAAGTCAGAATTTCAAGTTGCATTTTTATGTCTTCTTGCGTGCTGCAGACCTCACTGCCATACCTCTGGGTAGGTGACCTCCTTCCCATCATCTCTCTCTGTGATTGACCTCCCCGCTTCTACAAAAAATTCAGCAGTGGTTAAGTCACTGAGACCACCACGTACTGCACTGTCCACATAGGAGCATGTTATCTTCACAATCTCTGGTCAGCTTTACATGTCAATTGGTTGTCTCCTAAGTAACACTGTAGATAACTTGACATATGGGACATCTTCGTTTTAGCACTTTAGCAGAGTGGAAGTCTTGACCATGGACAGAGGACTGGACTCCCATGTTAATTCCAATAATATGCACCCTAATGCTACTCTTATGATTAGAAATGCTTTTAGAGTAGCACCACTGAATTGTTTCTAATTTTACCAAGGATATTATATATAGGACAAAAATAAAAGATTTTTTCTCTTTTTTACCTGCAAACATCCTACATTAAATCAGGTCAGTAGATGAATCTCCAGTCTGAAAAATACACCAGAGCTTCACAGGGATGAGGTGACCCTGTGATTGTGAAATGCAGACTTGAGGTATGGGTTTCATGCTTGGCTGGGGCATGGAGAGTCTGCCCCACAGAGTCGTGGCGTTGGGTCAGACCCTGTGAAAGGTCTGAGTGCCTTGTACGGCAGCTGTTTAAGTGTTTTCGAAGGAAATTGGTAGAGCAAATGTAATCTGCAGCCAGCCAAAAGGGACAGGAAGAGGGAATGGATGCCAGGGGCATGCACATGTTTGATGGGACTTGAACACACGCATGTAGAACTGACTAAAAAATGTAATGGTGTCTCTGCTTCATGCCTACTAAGATATTATTTTTTCCATTTCTACATTTTGACCAAAGAATGAAAAATTGAATAATTCCATATTTTGGCAGATGGTTGGCAAAAGAGAGAAGAATAGTTAGAAATGCCATTTTGACCATTTAAAATCACCTCCCTGACTTCCTTGCAATAAAACGATTATCAAAATCTTTAGACATTATTGATTAAAAAGAATAAAAAGAATCACTCTGTAATATCTAGCAGTTTTCTAAACTGTTTATTGAGGGATTTGGACATATACAGAATTTCTGGTAATATTTCTATTTCATTTATGGCCTGAATCTCTGAAATTCATAGTCAATAAATGCATTAAACAATAAAACAATAAAACTTCGACATGAAAAGAAATACAAGAAATGCATAAATTATTTGCTCAATAAATAAGTTCAGGCCATGTATCTCATCAAGGAAAATGTTTAAGCCATTCTTTTACATGGTATAGAGTGAGTAATATGTATGGAGCCAGTTCTGCAGAGAATACAGATAGTGAGTGTCCAATTTGAACATGTTAATCCAACCTAAGTCTGTTTTTTTTCTTTTTTTTTTTTTTTTCCTTCCACCAAAGCTTCAATATGCATCTGATCTCAGGATATTGGATTTTTCTTTGAGGAAAGAAATAAATGACTTATCTGGGGAATAAACCCAGTCTTCTCTCTCTGTACTGCTCACCATATATATTGTGCTAAAATAAGGTTCACTGATTCTAATGTAAATCTCTAAAGCTGAACCATGATAATATAAGTTTCTGCATTTTATGTGGTAGGTAAGTAGGTTGCATCTTTGAAAAAAAGTAGTGAGAGAGATTAGTGATTGTACCTAAGGAGAAAGGGAACAGGCTGAAATACCTTTAGGGTCTGAAACTCCTTGACAGATTAGGAAAAACTGTTCAAACACATTTGTTTTCTTTTAAAATTAAGATGCATCTTGCAATACGACTGTTTCCCCCCATCTTGCTTTTTACACACACTTTTTGTGACATCAAAATTTGTCTATATGGGCAATTCATACCAGTATAAACCAGCCTGCATCACTATTAAAAGATCTGCATCTATAAGACCCTATCCTTTGCAAGGATGTCATTGTCAACATTTCTGGGGTATTTTCACTCTTGCAGAAGCAGGAATTAATTTCTCTTCCAAAGACGTTTCACTGTAGCTCTTTGCTGCCTGATGTGATGCTTTCCCACATGGCTTTGCTGCTAACCCCAAATGTCCAATCTGCTTATTGAAATACCTTTTCCTAGCCTGAAGTCAAGGTAATGGATGATAACTCTCTGTGCTAGCACAGACAGGTTCAGCTTCTTTGTAAGTCCAGAGTGTCTATCAAAGATACCTTACGCTTCTCACCATGCAGCACGCTTCTTCAGCGTCCCAAGTAGGCTGTGGATCACGTCTGTCCCTGGTTTACTTTGACTGACTATTGCATCGTCTGGAAGAGTGACTGCACAGGACCCTCGTTCAAGGATGGCTGATAAAAACAGAAAGGAGAAAGGTGGAGCTCTCATATTGGTGTGAATATTTTGCCTTGTTACAGCAATTCTGACAGGATTCCTGGCTGGGAATACCATCATAGATTTGATGGCAATGTAAAGCCAGTTGGCAAGAGTATTCCAGTAAATGAACAAACAAAAAAACCACTTTTTTTCCCCTTTTTTTTCTTTCAAGCAGATATGCTTGTCAGACAAGAAGCTGTTTGACGTTTAACAATCCAGCTGAGGCTCCGTAGATTGATTCAATCACCCAGGCTGCCATTCCCACTGTCACCAATCTTTTGGTTCCTGGAAATGCTCAAGATGCCAAAAGCATGGTACAAAAGACTAATAAGCAATAGAGGACTTACAGTGGTGCTGTGCTCTGTCATACAGACTGGATATTTATTGCCAGTGATGGATATGGGCGTATTGCATGGGAATGAGATACTCTGAGTACCACCATTTCTTTCTCCAAATCATGCCTTCCCTGGGAATCCTGAGAAGGAACAATTGCAACCGGTAAGCATGCCCAGTGTAGAAGGGACTGCTCCAAAATCTCTAGTTATCCTTCACTGATATCTTCTCCCATCTGTCTTATGAAGCCATGTCCCAGCTTCTGGATCAGAGCAGCTTTACAAACCAGTGTACTTAACCTACCTGTTCTGCGCTGGCCTCATTTCCTTCTCTGTGCCATATGGGCCAGATTTAAGAAAGTGTACTACATAATTTGGCTGTTGAGAGCCATCATTCTGTAGCTGTATTATTAAGTACCTATCATGCTTTGATCATCTCCAGGAAATTAATCCTATTAATCAGTGCATAATTATTATCAGCACAAATCTTTAGTGAATTTTTTTTTAAAAACAAAAATCTTATCAGGGTACTTTTTCCAGAAGAACCTTAGCAAGATTATTTTTATTGATGCAAATCTGAGAAAAGCACATCATAAGTACAACTTCAATTTTTTTTTTTAAGCGAGTAAAGAAGTTCATTACAGTAACTGCCAAAAAGATACGCAAAATATCATATAGCAGTAGTAAGTCAGAAGTGCCTCAATGCCACAAAATAATTTGAAAATTACTGAAGCCATATCAAGTGACATCTCAAACACAGAAAGAAGGGTTCAGCACTTGCATAGTGAACTTACACTCTCCTTCAGCCTTTAAATAGCGAAAAGGCCCCTCCTGTCATGCAAATACACTGGGATTACGTCTGGGTTGAATAACAAGAAGTTACCCAGGATTTTGTACATAACAAGCTTTCTAGGGAACAGGAGAAAAAAGGGTTACCTTGGTTTAAGCCTATCTGGTCTACTGTGGAGACTAGGGAAAGAGATAGGAAGACAAATAGGGAGTTAATGGTGTTAACGGATGGAAGGCATTATTCTCAGGAAACATTCTCTGTCAGTCTAGGCATCCCTCTTCTTTCTCTTTCCCCTTAGGCACACTGTTGCATATCCTGATTTTAGGGAACTTGTCATGTTAAGAACAATTTTGGTTTGTTCTGCTATCACACTTTCCTGGCCTGGCAGGGAAAACAAGCAGTAGATGGCAGCTACATTTCTCTGATCCCTCTATCTCTCTATCTCAGATAGTGGGATTGAGGCCAATCTCATCAGTCCCTTAAATTCCTGACCAGCCTCCAACAGCAAAGCATGACATACTGCCTAGGAGCCATTTCTTACCTTTTCTCAAGTGAGATCCTGCTTCCAAGTTTTGTGAATTGAAATCCCCTTTGTCCTTTATTTAAAATCTAGAATTACTTGGTCATCTTGCATAGTTGGCAGTCTACAGATTGAAAATGAAATTTTAGAAGATTTTTGTTTTTACTTTCGTTGGATGGGTTCTGCCTAGGTAGCAACGTGGAACAGAGAATGACTTATTTCATAATGAAACCACTACCTTTATAAAGCAAACCTAAGAACTTTGGAGAGGCAAGGGCTGTGGCATAGTAAGAGAGGATGTATGTAATTTTCAGAGTTCTTTGTACAGATACAGCATGATTGTACTTCTGTGTATGTCCCAGGGTGCATGAAGTACAGAATCTCACACTACATAAGGGCTTTAAGTAATAGAAAGGAGTACTGTATACTTAAGGAGTGCTGAACGCACACATTGGATGGCAATCCTTTTGTAATAGCAGGGGTTCATAACGGCATTATCTTTACTTAAATGCAGGTGCCTGTTTATAGGAAACATTGAACAATTTTCTTGGAATGAAATCTTTCTTGAGGAGATAAAATCCACATACAGGTAGTCAAAAAATGGTTCTACAGCCCGATATATTACTCACCAATGTGGTCAATGTATTTACAGACCAACTTCCATTAGGGTTGTCATGGTTTCATTAAAGGAATTCTGGTTATCAATTGCTGTCTTGTTCATCTGATTCCCCTGAGCCTTTACCAAAGACTAATAGATATTGGCTAAAGAATTTACAATTCTCAATAAAAATGACTGGACATATATTTATAGAACAAAATTACAGATACCCTTGTTTGGGTCTGATTCAGCAATAGGGAGGATTCAAGCAGTGTGTCCTGTGCTAGCAAAATCTGAGGGCAGGTTGGATTTTTCTTTCAGGGGAGAAGAGGACAAAAAGACAGATGTGCTTGAGCCTGAATAGCTGTTTGCATAGAGGGTACTCTGAGTTAGAAATTTTGTACCATACAATTCCTAGAAACTCCTAAGCAATTCTTAGAAAATCTTTGGCTCTGGGTGTTCTGATGAGCTTATTTGCCTAGTCTTAAAGATTCTGAGTAAAACTAAGGAATTTATAACATTAATAATCATTGCTATCCAAACATTCATTGCTATGAATAATAGGTCAGCTAAAGAACTTCTGGTTCTGTAAAAGTTTCCATCATCTCACAGGTGCTCTCTGTTCTTCTTTTCTTGTTCTCTCTCTTTTTACTCTTAACATGCTCATTCCTCTCTTGACCTGTACCCCACTGTTTCTGTGATAGGCCCTTTTGTGACATTCAACAGGATGATGATACCCTCTCTGCACTGCACACTTCTAATTTGTTTCTCAGTCTTTCCTCAAGAAAAACTCCACTGAAAGCCCAGAAATTAGCAGAACCCATGCAAAGAACCTCACTGGAGTGTATTTTTAATGTGCAAAATTTTATTATTTGAATTTTCTTAGCTGAAAGCATATTTCAGATGCTAGTTATTGCATTGGTGAGAACTGCACTCAGGAATTAATATTCCTGAAACTTCAGGAATACAGTCATAGCAGTCATGGTAGCATAATAGTTTAAGAAAGTGGTGTTCACAAGTGTTCTGTTTCCTTTACATTGAATTTTCTTAGTGTACCTTGTTAACGATGGTCAGTATTCACTGACAGTTTTTTTAATGTATTCTCTTATTAGCTCAGGGATTTAAATCTCATTTTTTTAAAATTGAAATTGTTGCTGCTCCAATTTTCCCCGAGAGCATCCCATACCTGCACTTTCTTGGAACCATAAAACAGAAGGAATAGCCTGGAATATTGTGTACTCAGTTACTGCAACTGGAACTTGCAGCAGTTGAGTTCAGAAGGGTCCATGTGTCACTAACTCCTCACACCTTCATCATTCAAGTGCTTCTCAATATATGCCCAGTTGAAAATAGGTCAGGTGACATGGGAAGAACACAGAAATGCTTGCCGCTGTAGGGAGAAAATTCGTGTGGTCAAAGCTCAACTGGAATTGAAGCTGCCAGAAATGTGGGGGACAATAAAAAGAGATTTTTCAAATATATTAATGGCAATAGGCAGCTTTAAAAGAACATCGGCCCTTTACATGATGATGGTCACCTCACAAACAGGGACAGCGACAAGGCAGAGGTGTTTAAAACATTGTTTGCCTCTGTCTTCAAACACAGATGATGGACCAAGGGGGTCTTAGAGCCCTGATCTGGAGGACTCTGACTGTGAGAATGATCAGCTCCCAGTCGACCCTGAAATTGCGCAGGATCTGCTGCGCCAGCTGGATTCCTACAAATCTATGGAGCCTGATGGGATTCATCCAGGAATTCTCAAAGAGCTGGCTGATGTAATTGCAAAGCCTCTCGATGATTTTTGAGTGGTCTTGGGAATCCAGAGAGATCCCAGCTGACTGGAAGATCACAACTGTTGCCCCAATTTTCAAGAAGGGCAAGAAGGAGGACCCTGGAAACTACAGACCTGTCAGTCTCACTTCAGTGCCTGGTAAAGCTATGCAGATTATTCTGGGAAGTATTAAAAAACACCTGAAAGACAATACAGTCATTGGTCACAACCAGCATGGCTTCGTGAGGGGAAAGTTCTGCTTATCAAACCTGATTTCCTTTTATCACAAGGTAACCAACCTAGTCGATCAAGGAAAGCAAGTTGATGTTATCTTTTTGGATTTCAGTAAAGCTTTTGATACTGTCTCTCACAGGACCCTCCTGGACAAAATGTGCCTCCCCCAGCTGGACAAACACATCCTGTGATGGGCAAGCAGCTGGCTCGTGGGTTGAGCACAAAGGCTTACAGTGAATAGGGTGGCATCAGACTGGGCACCTGTCACTAGTGGGGTTCCACAGGGCTCCATCCTCAGCCCTGTGCTCTTCAACATCTTCATAAATGACTTGGATGCAAGACTGGAAGGGATAATAAGCAACTTCACAGATGATACAAAACTGGGAGGAGCTGTTGACTCTCAAGGGCAGGGAAGCCCTGCACAGAGACCTCACAAATTAGATGACTGGGCAATCACCAACTGTATGAAGTTCAGTGACAGGACCCAAAGAAATGGCCTGACTCTGTGTCAGGTGATGTTTATGTTGGATATTAGAAAAGGTTCTTCATCCAGAGCATGTTTGGGCACGGGAACAGCTCCCCAGGGCAATGGTCACAGCACCAAGCCTGACAGAATTCAAAAAGTGTCTGGACAATGCTCTCAGGCACATGGTGTGACTCTTGGGAATGGCCCAGTGCAGGGCCAGGAGTTGGATTCGATGGTCTTCTTGGGTTCCTTCCAACTCAGCTGATTCTGTGATTCTGTAAACTATAATTTGCTAGAGGAAGGGAGGGGGATAACTCTGCAGCATTGTTAGTATCTGGGTGTCTGCAATGGCCTGGACTTTGCTACACAACAGGTGTGTGATCCTACATAACAGATCACTGAAATACCTAAACATGCAGCACCCATCAGACCCAAGGCAATTACCAGGTATACTGAATTTGGGATTAGTCATATATTGTGAATGCAATGCAACTCCCCTTGATGTACCATGACAACATCTAATCCAAGAATTCTCATAATGAGCTTTAATTTTTTTATCCTTGAGTTTTTCACTCATCTAGTTACAAAATTCTTTCCATAAGGTAATCAATGTCAATCTGAAACAATATAATTTTATTTTTGGCTGGAAGTCTGTTTGTCTGGAAGACTGGTTTGTCTGAAGACTGTTAAGCATTTGGAGATTTAGAAATTTACCCAATTTTTGTCTAATTTTTTTTTGTGATTGTTTGTGATCTTTCTATCTCCTGGTGACATTTCCCCTTTAATTCCCTGCCACCAAATAAATTCACACAAGCTCATGATCTACCATGTTGCTGTTCCTACATAACTATTGCTACTGGGGATGCACCAACTACCACAGCAGACATGCAGCACTGTAGCTGCCATAGGGAGAGATAACTGGATATTTAGAGTGGAAAACACAGAATGTGTGTTTTGCATTGTAAAAGAAATACATTTTTCAGAATCACTTTGTTTTGGAGCTGATTTTTGTTTGTGATTGGGGCTAGATGGAGCTGTGGTGGTGAAGAGAATATAAAATTTATTTTTGTTGCGGAAAAATCCAGGGGCTTCCCTGTTTTTTATTATAAGATTAGATTTACTTCAGTAGTGCTTTAACTTGATTCTAAGAAAAAGATACTAACAGCCATAACCTGTCCCCTAGGTAGGCTTTCATTTAACTCCAAATGTCCTGCCAGTGGCAGTCCTTGTACCACTTTTGCTTTGTGGAAATGCCCTGTAAGCGGGCTATTATCAGATATTCTCTGGCAGTTTCTTTCTGTTGCCAGAATGACTGAAAGACTTTCAATATGAACCAAAATCAAGACCCCTATATGGGTCACCAGGTTCTTCTCAGTTCCTCCCACATAGAGAAACAGAAAGTCTGAGAGTCAGGTCTTCCACTCCTTGTACGCACTCTTAATAATGTTTAAATAGCACATATACCTCACGTGCTTAATTTAGTACAATGGATTTTTTTCAAAAGCTGTGAAGGAAAAGGCACCATTTTGAATGCATTTTAAGGAAGAGAGAATGTCCCTCTCTGTGCTGCTGCATGCCTGTCCCTTTTTGTTCCCTAAGCCATGCCCCTGGAGTGTAAATGTGAGTCTCATATGAGGTGAAGAAGTTATGGTCTGGAGTTGTGAGAATATGGCCTTTATCTGCATTCTGGGAATGGTTTTGTTCTCCACTCTCTGCTACGTGACGAGGAAGGACTAAAAAGCCTGGACACCCAGACAAAAAGAGGGCCATTTAGCCTTTTCTCTGAAGCCTAGGATCCTTGCTGGGGGATTATTTTAGGCGGGGCTGTGTTTGGGCTGAGGGGTCTGGTTTGTACTCAAAGCCAGGCAGCAGATGTCAGGCCTCAGAATTGCTCACAAAATGATGACCTTGCTGGGTCAAGGCCCATACAACCTGCTTCGCCTCAAGCTGTGTCAAACACAAGCAGCAGAAAGACTTTCCCCAGGCACGCCTGTCTGGGCGACCAGCAATTCCCAAGTCTCCATGTAGATTGAATTCCTTGTGAAATTCTACAGCTCTGAGAAAAAAAACTCCTGACAGTTAACTTGCCTTTTTCTTTTTATTTAAGTAATGAATAAGGCAGTGAAGGTTTTTCAGGGGGTAGAGGTCTAATGCATTATTATGCTTTTTTTGTTGTAACAATTTATATTGTCGGGAAAGTTTGTTTGGGGTTTCCATGTGTGACTAAAATGTGTTAGTACAGATAGTGTCAAATACAGAGATGATATGCTTGAAGAAACGAATGCGAAAAAGAGGGCTGTGTATGAAATGCAATCCACGGCAAATTCACATTGTGTATTGGATGTAAATATCTCCAGTGTGATGATCTTTAGAGGGGGAAGAACATCTACTGTGATTAAGAACATCAAATTATATTTGCTATAGTTATTGTCTTATTGGGAAATATTCACAGTCAAGGGTTTAAAAATGTAATAAAAAGTGGATCAATATGTGTTTGAGGATTTCATCAATTGCATATTAACAGTACTAGTCCTTCTGACCTCTTTTCTTTGAGCTATTCCCTTGATCAGAGCAAAAACGATCTAATAAATTAAGGGTTTATTCATCCATGTGCTGAATTTTGTTTCATATTTCTATTTTCTTGCATACAAAATTGAAAAAAACAATGTATGATTCCTGAACCTGGTTTGATTCTTATAACAATGGATGAACATTGCATTTCTTATAAGCAAAAAATTTCAACCAAATTTGTGCAGAACAAAAATCAAAGAATTATGAGTGATATCATAAGATATTTAATACTTCAGTTAATACCAGTATAGCCTGGCAAATCAATAATGGCTGACAGTTTTCACGTTGAATTTACCTTTTCTGCACTGCCTGAATTTCTGCAAGCTTTGGAAAAGTTTTGCGGTTTTTTCTTTCCTTTTGTCCATTTGTGCATAAAGGTCACTTGAAGTGTAATTCAGTGGATATTGTAAAACTGATCTGCCTTCTGTATCTCTGGTGACCTGCATGTGTCCCTTGCTCTGGGCTCTGTATCCCAAGTGAATCATCAGAATGATGTTCCTGAAAATAAAATGTTTTGAAGCATAGGAAAACACCAAACAGATTTTTTAGGACTTAATCGAAATGAGGAAGAACAGATATGAAAGATAATTCTGCTGCCTTTTTGATTCCCCCCTGAAGAAAGCAGACAAAATTTACTTTATGTGAATGAAATAATACTTGCTAGAGAGTCATCTACAGTGATCTGATTTTTTTTTAATAGACAGAAGCACAGAGGCAGACAGAGACAGATCGTAGCATCTTTTGTTTTCCAATAATTCATGTTCTGTGAAGAGAATAATTAGCTTGATGTAAAATGATACACATATAACTATAATAGCAGTGATTCAGTGGTGAATTGGACCTTATTTTCGTGTTCCCGTTTGGACAGGTTAACTAAATATTAATGAACTTTTACTTAGGAGTGTTCTGATTTGCACAGGTACAAGGAATGCTGCTCATTAATAATGTCAACAGAAGTTTTTCCTTTGATTTACTTGGAGCCAAGATTTTAGGACATTTTGATACACATGTCTTTTCAGTATGGAATAAAACCTTTCTGGATAGGGATACTGAACATTACATCTCTCAGAATAACATACATAATTTTTCTTAATTTACTTGAGTGTGCATGTGAAAATGTATATAAAAATGTATTTATTTATAACTAAAGAATTTTTGAAATATGTCATCTTTGCTGTATGCCTATGCTTTTAGATGTAGTGTTTCTCAGGAAACATGATGCTGAATTGATTCTGTGCAGTGCTTGCAAATCCTTAGCTGTCCTAAGCCACACTCACCAGTTATTTCATTTGATTGTGGACACTGTATTATAAACTTGAAGGGACTTGATGCTTTCTCTCAGTACTAAATCTATTCCAGAGTAAATAGAATTATTAAGGGAAGCATTTGCTTAGGAAAACGTTTTCTTCTTGAAAAGGGCTTCTGTACCACATGAACTTTTGGAATATCTGCATTTTCTGTGTAATAACATTTTCTGCTATTGTTGCTTAAGAGCAACTATCCTCAAACTCCAAAGGTACTGAGTCAGTTCCTGGACAGGGCTATTGATATGCAACAGCCTTTACACAAAACTTTGTCCAGAGCTATTAAAAAGGTAAAAAAGAGCTTGTGCAGATAATTAGGGAAAACTATAATATCTGTTAATTCAAAATCACAAAAGTCACATGGAGTTCAATATAAAATTCTGATTTTTAGTAATCAGAACTTGACTTGTACTGCTCTGTTCTCCTGGAAAAGAGATACAACCCCTTTAACAATTTTTTATCCCTCTTACTCTCTCTGAAAATGGACACTGTAAAAAGAAATTGAAATTTTAAAAAAGGAAAAAGAATTTAATTGTAGTAAAGCAAAATGGTTATTCCTCTCAATATCATCCAGTCTGAAGCATGATAAGAGATATTCAAAAGGTCTAGAGCTTAATGATTTTCTAGATCAATGCTGGAAACTAGTCATCTTTAGAACTAGACCTACCCTTCTTTTGTCCATATTTCACTCTGAGATTCCTTTTCAGTACTACTGTCAAATAGTCCTGAGAAAGACTATCAAATTTAATTCCTTCTCCATGCCATTATATACCTTTTGAAGGTGTACTGTATGGAAATTAAGGAAATATTCCCAGACTCTCTAGTCACATGTTTTGTTGATAGATTTATTCCAAAGAAGGTGTCAGTGAAATAAGAATGTTAAAGCTAATACAAATCAATTCACTTCAGGATATAAAAGACACTTTACTTTTTTTTTCTTTCCCCAGAGTTTATTGAATAGACAGGAAAACAATGCATACCTTTATTTATCCTGACATTTCTTGACAGTTTGCAGTGAAAATCCTAATCTATATTAGAAATAATCATCTCTCTAACTATCATGAAAGCTTGTAGCTGAAGGTCAGACTCGTGTTTATTCTGTTTTAATATCATCTGCTTCAACAAACAACCCTATTGATTTCATGAAAATGGTTCCATTAGAGAAAGCAGAACTTCACCACTGTAAGCAGAAGGAAGGTAAAAAGCTATTCTTTTTAAAATCCCAGCAGAGAGTCAAGATGAAAACCAGTATGGAGTCCTATAACTGTGAGAATGGCACGACGCTGTTTGCCTTGAGTTAAGTGAGTGCTAGACTTGTCCATTCTTGGGGAATATTACAAATACATTTTGGTACCAAGGTAATATGAAATGCTCAGCTTGAAAATAGATATTCTTTGTTCACAGGAACTGAAGAGCTAATCTTAGGGTTTTGTCATGTGAGTAGGAGCATTGTCATTTGAAATTAAATGAGGCTTTTGAGCACTGAAGTTTTAATACTTCTTTGATGCACAGATACAAGTGAAACTGTCTTACACAAGTAAAAACTATCACCAAGTTATTTTAGTTGCATCTTCCTTCAGTCAGAATTCAGTGTCTTAGAGCAGATCCAACATTAAGACTGCTATATAATATCTCAAGAGATTTATTAGAAACAACCTGCCCTTTTTTGGTAGCATCTGGGAGATCAGCATTGCGTCAACCCTGAACATATTTAGTTTTGTATGTCATACTTTAAAAAAACTTTGTAAGTGGTAGCTCCTAGATCTAGACTGATTACACATATTCTGGGTGCTTAATGATATGCAACACATGGAAAGATACAGCATACAATTATAAAGATGTCATTCATGTAGGCACATGCCTGATTATACAATAGAAGTTGTGGTTTTGCATCTACTAACCTCAGAAACTGTGATATTCAGCAGATTGATTTTGTGCAATTCCTGATCATCTCTTCTTTAAATAAGGCTGCCTTTGCTTAGCAAGGGTTTAAGCTGATTGGCACAGCCTTCCACACCTGACACTACTGAACTGTCTTTGAGTCAAAATCCCAACATTCTCCATATACATTCATATTGCTCTCCTAATTTCCCATTGAACAGCACATCAGATTTTTGCATGAAGGCTAATGTTCGCTTTAAGGAAAGGGATAACAATTTTCCAGTTTTCTTTTCTCCTTGCTTTCTGGTCATAATGAATATGTCATGCGTGAACAGTGCTCCCTGGGATCTTATGTTGAAACAGAATACAGATGTCCTAAGTTTCAGTCCCATTAAAAAAGGCAGTTTTCCCTTGTGGAAGGTCCAATTGTACCTCAGTTATACCCATGCAAGCCCTGGGAGCTAAGAGATGAATTTGACGCTGTATCTGTACCTTCCTTCAAAAGACAGAAGCACCGTGAGGAAGTTAGTCATCTAAGGGTGCCAAAATTTGCTGCTCCAGGAACGAATGCTGCCACAGAGGAACAGATAAAAATGAAAATGACTTGAAAAAAATTCAATTAGATTAACAGAGACAAGTGAGTGCTTGCCCAGCCATTCCTGAGCAACAATTTATTCCTAGGGTGGTGTGAGAGACTCAAGCCAGCGGTCAGCAAGCTGACAAATCTGTCAGCTTTGCTGGGTGGCTGTCACTCAAACCAGGTGCCTGCTGTGTGTTGTGGCGCTCCTTGTATTAACACCCTGCTGAGATAATTCTTTTTTATCCTTTTTTTTTGCCACCAAGAGGGTCTGCCACCACACTGCTGTTTTTCATCTTGTTAATTGAGTCATTTATTTCGTTAAAAGGTGAAACTTTATCAGGGTTTATGTGCCAAATGTGAGAAGGCATATTTAATGATACATCAAATGTTAGAAGCATGCAGGTGCCTCTGTGCATGCTCTTTAAAATGCTGAGAGGCGAGGTAGTTCTTGTAAATTAAAATCACCTGATATTAACTAAAAATAGGCATTTTGTTCCCAGGCAACAATGCAAATACACTGTACATACGTGTGCATGTGTTTGTTACTAAATATATAAAGCACATAGATATTTATATTTAATTTTCAATCAGCAGATTCATCCATATTCGAAAGCAGATAACTGCAGGGATAAACAATACAAGGGTAGAATTCAAAATTATGTAAAAAAGTCAGGAATTTCTAGGGTGGCTGCTAAAAATAACGTTTGAAAAAAACTTTCAAGCTTCTCCAAAGATTTTCCTATTACTGATTACCACCACTCTTACGAGGGTAATTTGATCATTTTCATTTCCTAGGTGTTTCTGAATCAGATAGTTAGGTTTTTTTCTTTTGGCGGGGTGGGGGGGAGGTTTGTAGCCTTGTTAGGAAGGCCATTTAGTTGGTTAATTAGAGTCTGGGCAAGCCTCCAACGAAATTGATGAGAATCTCTCCACTGCCCTCAATGGCTGTTGACTCATCCCTCCAGGTCTGCTTTTATGAGGAAATGAGTCTGGAGTCAAAGAAACCTAAGCCCTGCTGAAAGCAAAGAGGATATGGGCCGCTATCCTCCTCAGATATCCAAGAAATCACTGTGGGTTCCTCACCAGATATTTGGATTTCACAAGATCAAACCCATGTTTCCAAAATCAGAAGGACAGAACGTGTCCAGGAAAGGGAGCTATTGAAATATCAGGAAGGTTGTTTGGTGCAACTCCCAGTTTCTATGGAGCAGCCAGATTGGTAGTTGATGCCACTGCAAACTGTGTTCTGGCTCCTTCATGACTTTTACCGCTTAGCAGAGCTAGGGGAGATTGACAACACCAGCAGACTGTGACTTTCTCTTTGAAAGAGCTGTGTCATTTGAAAAAAAGAAGTGTTGATTCAGTGTTTTTTTTAAACAATCCAAATTACCTAATCCCACAAACAAGCAAAAATTGCAGAAAATCTGTCTTGAGTAACTGGGTTTTTTTTCCCCTGGAATCCACTGCTCAGTGCTGTCTCTCTGTTTGGGGTTAGCCACGACTCCCCCAGTTCCTGTCCCCCTCGTGATTGCCAAGCTCTCATTAGTTTAGGAGGACTAATACCATCTGTGTCTCAATGACATACTCCCACATGGTTTACTTAGTCAGCAGCTACCAAATTTGCCCTGCCTTCCAAGGCTGGGAGTAGGTGAGTGGATCTGAGATCAGACCACTGAGATCAGGCTGGTGTTTCTGAACCCAACTAAATGTGTGGGTAGGGTGTGTAAGTAAGAGATGCCTCACTTGATTTCAGCATCAGTCACTGTGCTCATTTATTGCTTGAAAATGGTCCAGTACAGGTGAGTAGCTTCATTCATGACACAGAATTAGTTTGAAAAAATGCTTATATCTCTTATAAATGTTTTCACCTGTCTCACCTAACATCCTTGTTCTTTCCTCACTCATCCCACAGATACCAAAATGTGTATGATCATTTAGATAAATCTTCACTTTTGTTGCAATACCCATCAAGCATATTCACTATGAAGAAAAGCACTGTGTCATCTGCTTGTGTTTCTCCAAAATAGCTGAACCACAGTTCAACTTTTGAATGGCAACTTCTTTCTCAATAAACCCACTCTTGTGTTAGTTCACAGTCCTAGCTTCTCTGTGAGTGACAAAAATAAATGTTCACTGGTTTTTATACCCAAACAAGCTCCAGGAGAAAAACCAGAGTCTAGGAATGGATGCTACAGAACCAGGACTCCGAAGAGGTGATAATTTTAAGGGCAGCAAATCAATCAGTGACTTTGCTGACCTCTTTCCTACTTCTATCAGGAAAGTTCCAAATACTGGGCCAAAGTTTTCCCAACTTCAGCACTCCACATTTGATTCCCTGCTGCTGATATGGTAACAGCCCTCCGGTGATCTGGGATCACCAGTCCACTTGCTGGAGAAGGCATGTTTACTGACCTGCCTGTATTCCTACACGTGAACATGATGACATTAGGTGTCTTTGTGGCAAGAAAAGGACTTTGGGTTGCACTTGTTACCCCAGTGTCCATTGTCAGTTTCTTTCTGATAATTGGCTTGGTGGAAGCTTTTATGGTGGGTCTGGGCTGTTGAAGATGTCTTTTTTTTGAGAGGTTTGAACAATATATTGCACCCAAATGTGGACAAAATTCACATGAACAATACCACTGAGGTTTGCCAAGTCAGAAATCTTTTTAACTATCTGTCATTGCAAACATACCTAAATAAAAATAGTACAATCTCACACAAAACAGACACAATGACACTTATTTTGTCTTGTGATGATCAGGATTATTTTTCTACTTGTCTGGATATATTAATGAAATAATTTTGTCTTCTTCTCTTTACCAATGTCGTTCTTGTTGTATCTGGAGGAAAACTATAGGTCAGATTATTATTGTTCTGTAGAAATAGAGAAAAAACTAAATATCCTGGCCCCCCAAAATTTACAATTTAATAATAGGACAGAAGCCATCAGAACAGTCGGAATGAGACAAGCACAAAGAAGTGAGTAAAGAAAATAGCTTGTTGAGATTGGGAAATACAAGGAGACAAACTGTAATATTTGGTTTGATAAGCACTGCATAGCTCAGCCTAAGTATGTAAGGAGAAAATCCTTGCTGAATCCCTACCTTTTGGTGTCAGTAGTAATTTGTACTTATGTTGTCTTATAGTCCTGGGTGACACGACACTTCATAAATGTTAATTCTTACAGTACTGAGATATTAGGTAGATAGAGTTGAATTTTATTTACAGCTGAAGAAACCGAATAACAGAAAAAAATCTCTTGCATGAGATAAGTGACAAGGACTGCATCTCATTCCCCCAAACCCACACTTTCCATCCATTCTCTCTACATATGAGTAACCCTGGCCTGTATTTTTCTGGTAGAAAAGAACACAACCTAACCACCCCCTTTCTTGGACTAGCACTGTTTCAATATTATTTCCCATGAGGTCCCATCACTGTTTTCCTTGTCCATTATTCTCTTACTTACATGCATCATCTGGCAGGCAGTTTCCCCCCCCCAACATCACTGTTTCCAGTAGCCAATCTGTCCCTCCACCCAAACCCTGGAACTTTCAAAGAGAAGTGTTAGTAAGACTGAGATTTTTTGAGCTTAGCAGAAACATGAACAGCTAAAAGGGAGGTTGCAATATGCGAACTAATGCTCTTTGGAAACAAGTTCTGAACACCTCTAAAACCTGATGTTTTTCCTTTCTATGAAGAGCAGAAACAGTTATCCAAAGGCTCATGCTCTATCATGTTAATTTTTGAAAATTAGAGGTGGTTGCGAAATTCTGCAGTTTATATCCTGCAATGCTTTATAACATACAGAAAATTCTGATTTTGCTGTAATTGAAGTTATTCAGTATTGAAATTTTCCCACTGTCTCAACTAAGAAATTATTTCTTGGTTACTTGTAATTGAAAAACAACTGACAAACAAAAGCGAGGTGTCATTTTTTCTCCTTAGAAGTTTACACATTATGCAGTCATAAGGTGAAAATTTAAAAATCATCCCAGATGTAACAACTGAAATTTTTTTTTATTTAGAGGCATTTGTCTTCTCTGTAAACTTCCTAAAAGCACACTACGAGTAAAGTATATAAACTAGTGTTCAGCTGGGAAACTTATTTTCAAAATAGAAATCCTTTGTCTTATTTACCATGTTTGACAATTTCCAAATGAATATGATAAGGCAAAACTGGATTCAAATCTGTAGTTTATCAAGCGGTGACCAGCAGGAATGACACTGATTTATACCCCAGATCCTTTCTCCCAACCTTTTGCCTGTGATTAATACTCTGCTAAGGTTGGGTTGATTTCTTTTCTTCCGTCCTGTCTGTATCAAGCTTACCATAGCTTACACACTGTAATAAGATAAAACCAGCTTAGGTAAGTAAAGCCATAATCTGACAAAAAGCTGGGCCTCGAGGCCTTTTTCTTAGATTTGGGTCATGATCATGGTCCCACTTACTACTGGCCCATCAAGCAAAAACTAATGATTGTAAAATTGCTATTAGTTACCAGGGTGGCCTCAGGCCATAAGATCTCAGCTAATTTTGAACTCTGCTGATAGATTCCTGGGCTTTGTGTCTAAAGATCAGCAGTTAGCTTTCTGTTAAAGGCAAACTTCACAGCAGAGCCACTGACAGAGTAGTATTAATTTATCCTTGTCATCCAATATGTAAAGCTTGGATGACAATGAAGTGCAAAGTTAAAAGGGAAATGCATTAAAAAAGTGACGAAGACCTTGTCCATTGTACCTACACCAATTGCCATGTTGACTAGTTATGAAGAAATTAACTTAATTTCCAATATGCTTAAAGAGTCCTTTAAGCATATTCTCTACATTTGACCCTAGAGATGGAGTGACATACAACCGAACAAAGCATTTCCCTGAATCTAGTTGCTTTAGTCAGTTAAAAAAAAACCAGAAAAACAAACAAGAAAAAGTGAGATCAATGCCAGTACCTTCACACAGCCAGAAAACACATCCTGCTACAGTTTGAAAATGGAAGAGCATTCAGAGCACACTGAAATCAGCATATAAACCTTTATTTAATAGACCTGGGATCATATAATATGGTGACATAACAAATCCTGTTTTCTAGATGCAAGGAACTAGGGTTGTTATCACTGCAAGTGTTGCTTTTCTTTTACCTCAGCAGGGCATGTGATCTTCCCAGCTCTCTTTTCCCTTGTCATTATAAAATTCAGTGGTCTCTTTCAAAAGGTCCACATTTGTACATGTTTTCACATGCAGCAATGTTCCTCCAGGCTAATGTTCATTGCTCAGTGCCATGCTATGCAGAAAAGCTCAGCTAATTTGAAATGAGTTAACTGGGTTAACCTCTGTGACCACAGCACCACTATGGCTAAATTACAACCAGTAGCATAGACTTGCTGCAAGAGCATCACACATCTGTAACAGCTGTCATCTCCTTCTGTAGGCCTTGGATGGAAATTTGGTGTCTCAGACACCACATTAATATAACTGTGGGTAAATTGATGATCACTTTTCTTGAGTAACATGTTTCATTGTCTTTCCTCCACTAATTGCTCCTTCTCCTCTTCATTCTTTTTCTGTATTACAGTAATTCTTTGACATCACAATGAGGATCCAAGGACCCAAAAGCTGTATAAACAAACAATAAATAATTAAACAGGTCTTTCCCCAAAGGACAGAAGAGAGGAAAAGTGCTCTCAGACAAAATTCTTGCTTTCTTTGCATTGTACCGTACTTCCTAACCTATAAAGAGAAAGAGCACAGTGTGTCTGGCTCAAGACTGGGGTTCATCTCCCTTGATGGTTATTTGCAAAATCTTTTTATCAATAACGCCCTTGTACTGGACTCAGGCACTTGGCAAGGAATGAGTTATGGCTCCTCTAGCATGGCTGACTAGCACCTTAACCAAAACTCTCTGTTAGGCAATGAAATGTTAAAGCAATATTTTTTCAATGAGACGTCAAGATGGTTTCTACAGGAGCATTCTGAAACAATAAAGCAGAAACACAAAGGTGCTAAGTATGCATTATAAGGGTTTTCTTATTTATTTATTCATTTATATTTTTTAGTGCAATATTCTCAGGTATTGTATTTTTGCTGGAAAAAAAATGACAGATTTAAAAACCATTTTTCATTGCAGTAAGTTATTCTTCCCTGCTACACTTTTTCCTTTATTTCTTTCCACAGTCCTTACCTGAAGAAAGGGAAACAGAAAAAATGATAAGCAAAATGTAAGGGAAGGACAAAGACAAATTCCCAGTCCCCCAAAATAGTAATACTAATCAAAGGAAAATGCCCTTCATTTTTCATTTTATATTCCTTCCTTTTAATTTGTTGAAAAAATGATGGCAAAAAGAAATAGAAAGTTGTTCCTCATTTTTTAATTTTTTTTTTTCTTAGGCCCTTTTAATTTTTAAAAACAAAACATCTCTTTTGTAACAAAACATCTATGACACTGTGTTTGCACAGAGAATTTTAACCAGATATGTTTTCTTCTGACCATAATTCCAATTCTTGATTTAAAAGTACATTTTTTTGCTTGGGAATAAGTAGTGAGCTATATAACTTCTCTGTTTCCATGAAGCTACTTTTGAAAATGTTTGGGCAGAAACTTCAGGAAGTTCTAAGTACCATTTCCTGTTCCACTAATGATGGGCTGGCATCAGATTCTTCAAAATAATTTTGGGAATGCATAAAACATATCACAGCTTCTTCATTTGCTTTACTGCAACAGAGTTTCCAATATTTCATATTCACTTTTTTCAAGGATTTTTGTCAAGCTCCAAGATAGAGATGCTACACAAACTCCTGCACTGCTCTCTGCTTTGTGCAGGCAGTGGTGGGTGCATGAAGTGAGAGTGGTGTGAGGCACACTGTGAACAGTTTGTATTGAGCGCCGAAAGCCTCTTGGAGTTTATCTGAAATGGAACGAGGAGGTGAGGGTTTGGTGCCCACCCTCTCCTCTGCCTACACCTCCCTGCACCGAGGGGTACAGGGCAGACAAACAGAGCTTCACATCCTTCTGCAAGCACAGCTGCAACAGCGGTTCTGTGAATCTGTTCACATGTACAGCTAACATTATTTGATTAAAGGTGTTCTTCTTTTAATGGAATTTAAACAGTTCCTGAAAGCTTCACAGATACCTCATGAACACCATGTCAGACATTGCCTTGGTCAATTTATTGTTCTTTTATGTGTTACCTTTAATCCTGTTTTTAAAACCAGCATTTACATCAATGTATCTTCACAGTTAGCAAATGATAGATTAGATAAAACACAATGATATTGATACATCAGGTTTGCAACAATGACAGTTACCTCCTTTTATTCCTTATGGTAAGTTCTACACAAAAAAGCATTTTTTCCAAAAGACTTCAGCATTTCTGCAGCTTTTTCAATGAATTTTACATCCTGGCATTTTGTCCTGTATTAAGACTGGTCACACTGAACTCTATGAGAATTGTGAATGGAACCATGTGAGGCATTCAAAGAGAGAAAGAAGCAGAAATGTAGTTAAGATATTACAGAGTTTAGCTTAAAAGTTAGCTTTTGCATTTAATAATTTCACTTAGCTATGTACCTGCATTATATACACACATACACACACAAGGTGTATATATTACAGACTGACAGGGAAAATTAAATATATATGGTATAAATATTGTATATCTTTGTTTAGAAGCTACCCTCGTTTAGTAGCTGCACCTTAACCATGCACCTTTACTATGCAAGCCGCAGGGGAAAGTAATTAAATTTAATAGCTGCTGCCCTCGTTTTGAAGTCGCCCTCAATATAAAGCTGCACAGGGAAGTAATTAAATTTAATAGAAGCTGTGGATTCTAAACAAAGATATACGGTATAAAGTCCATATAGTTCTTGGAAAGTTAATTTCCAGCAGTAGCAGGCCTGTCACTTGAAATATTCATGGTTTTGTAATTGTTTGAATCAAATCTCCAGCTCCAAAGGAACTTTCTCTGTATGTGAAATGATGGAATGATGAAGGATCTGAGCATGTACTTGGACACCACCATAACAAGAATAACAACAACAACAATAATAAAAGAATGATGAACAAAATAAGATTATAAAAGAATCCCCCCAAAAGTCACACGTTAATATTCCACTCTCATTTTCATCAATCACTGAAGCAATACCCCCTAGATCAGTGCATTAACTTGTTTATCTTTTACAATGAGGAAAAACTTCATAGCTTCATCATTCATTCCAGAGTGAGGGGAGAAAAAACAAAAGGCAGCCACCAAAATTTGCATGGTGCTCAATTATACATTAGTGAACATCACTTGGCAATCTGTTCATATCAATTTAATTGGATTTTAATACTGCCTCTGATCTTGTTTTCTAATTAACAGCAGTGCCTGGCAATAAAGCAGAACCATGCACCCAGCAACACCTTTGATCTCAACCATATGGAGCTCCTCCGTGCTCTTGAAAAATTTTTTTTTCCTTGCCTCCAATGCAGGCCGAGAGAAACTGGGGCCCCCAGATGGCCAAATACCACTCATGAGTGCAACTTCATTGATTATTTTCCTTCCTGATTGATCCTGATTGAAAATAAATAAAACATGCACACAGAACTGGATGCAAATTGGTGTCACAAGCTTTTGGTTATGTTGATGGTTTTCTCTGCTCCTGCTTTAGATGACAAGTACTTAAGTAATCATTAATTGACTCAATGGTCTGTATTTAGGAGCATAACTTTATCACAAGGACCTTTTGTTTTGTGTGTAGTTACTGTCCTACCACAGCCACTTTTAAGACTGGGATTAAAGGAAGTTAACTATTCATTCTTAATCTTTCTGATATTATCATCATAGACAAACTATTTAGGCATGACTTGAGCTCACCAGTTTGATTTATATCTACTTTTTGTTGATTTGTTCTTGACAGCTGATTTTTTTTCCTTCTTTCTTTTTTTCTGGACCCCTAGGTAAAAGACACACAAAACAGAGCTATGATCTTTGTTTCCCGCACAGGTCTGGCTTCAAGTACAGTATGCTCAAACAGAACAAATGTTGGCATGTCACTTTTCACATGTTCTCCAGATAGATCCTGCAATAATTGTCTGAGATACAAGGAACTGACTTGGTAGATTTCTTCCTTGGGTTCAAAGTAGAAAAAAAAATATGTTCCAGAATGTTAGTTTATGAAGAGGACTTTTATACAAATATTTGAAAGTGCTATAAAAATTAAATACATAAATATATTTTCTGTGGTTTTACAAAGAAATGAGCAACTAGTTGGAAAAATAGTGCTGTCTTCTTGTAACTTAAGTATTACATAAAGATGGCACAAGGAACAACTTTGATTTCTGGCTTTGGGATAAATACAGAGAAGTCATGCTTTTCTTCCTCTTTTTTCACTTTCTGTTCTGAACATGCCATCTTAGCCTGTGCTTTGATTTGGATATGACCCATAAGCAAGGTCAGGTCACTCTTCTCTTGAAGAAAAGATTTCCAGCAAACACCCTGATATGCTTCTGAAGAAGCAGGTGCTGCTGACTTTGCAGGTGATACCTTTCCCTTTGTGTTAACAGGAACCCACCATAAAGTTACGGACATTGGCTCCAGGGCAATGGCTTTTCATCCGAGATGCAATACCCTGACCATTTGTGTTCTCTATGGAACTCGCAGAGCTCTCCAGCCTCACTTGTAAACCATGTGCTGTTTATAGAGCGTGTGAGCATTACCCAGTGCCGTCTCCTCTGCTTTCAGCTGGATGCTTTCCTTTGCATGGCTCTGAGCTATGGTGCAGCACTGTTTGTGTGGTAATAACCACTGCTGCACACTGACACGTACCGGCGGAACTGCACCGAGCCATGCCTCTCCTCAGCTGCAGAAAGCATATTAATTCTCTCAATTTTCTTGAGGTAGCTTATCTTTTCTGTCTCATCTTCAATGTCCATCAGATTAAATGCCTTCAACTTTTAAACTTCCACAATTTCATCAAATAAACTTAATGAGAAGATGTGTGGTTTCCACTTCTGCGGAAGTGTGGTAATATGTACTAGCCAGCAATCCAGTAAGTATAACAGACTGAGAGTTGGGATACAGGCAGTGAACCACCAGGTTCCCTCCTCTGCAGGTCCAGAGCCCAGTTCTTTAGTTTACATTTCATATGATCTAGTTCTAGCTTCTACGGAGTGCAGTGACATACACTGATGAGGGAGCAGAGCTGATAAATGTGAGAGTTTCCTGCTGCACCCTGCTAGTAAACTGCTGCTGATTGGATGTGTTTCACCAAGATTACTGCTGTGGTCTTTTTGAGCACTGGGACTTAGAGACATTGTCAACATTAGTATGCTGGAACAGCATTTTGATCTTTGTTGCTGATTTCCTTGCTCTGATAACATGCTAGCTGCTGTCTTGTTTGCTTCCTGAACTGTTTGCTCCCAGTTTGGATGAAAAATGGAGTTATTTTTGTTGCTGTTTTTTTTTTTTTTCCTCTGTCTTTCTTTAATCTTTAAGTTGTATATTCTACTCATTTTTTGACTAATCACTCTACTGCTTGCACTTTACCTTTAGAAGTTAAAAAATGGTCCAGGTATGCCCCACCACATGCTTTATTTAAAATAAAGTGTGCTTTACTAGATAAAGAGTTGAAGGACCAGACCTTGTTAACAGAACACAGTTTGAGGCATTTATGTTTAACAACCACCCCACACCCTTACGAAGGTCTTTATAAATAAAGTGGATATAAATTTGTGATCATGCTTGTAAATATGTGTAAAAGGGTTTGAAATAATTTAGTTTCACCATACCTCTGTGTCTATGTTCTTGTTAGTATCAGATACATTTTTAATACAATTTCTAAGAAATGAACATAAGCTTTCTTTTCTTTGTTATAAAACAATATTTGGTAGGACTATCACAATTGCAATGGATAACAGGAGGAGGTTAATCAGCTGCTCTATTGACTTTAAACTTTTAGTGATGTTACCGTTTCTTCTTTTTGATGTTAGGCACACCTCAGAGGTGTCTCCATTCACACATGCTTTGTAATATAGGATGGCAAGGGTCAGCCCCAGCATCAGAAACAGTCTAATTCTTGTCTTTTCCCATTCTCAAAATATGAACATACTGGTTATTTGTACTCAGACCAAAATGATGAATTTGCACAACAAGCACTGCTGACCACTAATATTTGATATGTTTCTTCTTGGCCCTTTTAAATACTATTTCCTGTATTTATTCTGAACTGATTCTTAAAACATGTAGTGTTTTATGATGTTTAATTATATTATATGCATTTTATTTTTCCCTTTTCCTTTTGTCTGGGGCAAGTGTAATGATTTGCTTATTATTATTTCGCACATTCATTTAATTTCCTCTATTGTTCATGGGAAAAATTACTGAATGATGGGTGGTTTCTTCCCCAAAGTCCTTTTCCTCTCTTGAATTTGGGCATGAAAGGCTTCCCTGGCAGTGAAATTTAAATATACATGCAGATGATGACATGGTATCCTGTGAATGTACCATTGTGAAATGGGCTATATTCTCCTTCAAGGACCTGTCATCACACTAACGCCACTTGTAAAGAACAGCAGCTCTGGCAGCTGGCATTAAGCTGGGTTCCTCTCTGCTTTTGTGCCTTATTTTGCTGATCTAGGCTGTGGCTCATGGGTAATACTGAGTTTTCAAAGTCCTCTTCTTGCCTATTGATAATTGAAGAAGATTCATGCAGTATCTACAAAGAGGACCAGCACCTTCAGAAATGTACTGCCCTATTTCCTCCCCTTTATACTTTCCAGATAAGGTGACCCTGGTGGCTACACAAAAGACTGAATTGCTAAATGTTGTTGATTCTGATACTTTATGAAGGCTATCTGTATGGTGAGTTACAGCCTTATCTGATAAAAAGATACAGTTAAGGGATCTGTAACTACGACAAACGCACATACCAAATTAGTGCAATGGCTTTGAGACTCTATCCTCAGCTTCTTAAAGTCCTGAAATATAATTACCTTCAATCTGCCTGCCTTGTCTCAGACTTTCAGGTTAGTGCTTTAGATCTACCATCCGTGGCAGAGAATTCCTCTCCCACCTTCCTGCTGTTGTCCTCAGCTTGCAATCAGCAGGTTTTCTGGGCCTGACAGATTCCCATGCGCCTTTGCAATTCTCACTCCTCCCTTCTTTTCCTTTTATTTAAATTTGCATGACTTCATCAGAATAAAACCTTCACAAGCCAGTAAATGTGAAGGTGTGAGTTTTCTCTCTCTTCCAGACACTGTATGCAGGCTTTAATATTTCAGAGAGGTTTTTGTTCTTATTTCTCTGTGAAGGAGACTGCAACATGGGTAAGACTCAGAGTCTCAGAGAAACTTCCACTCCAAGACTGGAACTGAGTTTGTTTAGCTCCAAGTAGGTCTGGGGGGTATGGGCAGCTTCTGCAGTGATGGCTGGGAAGGTTCCTTGTGTGGCAAACAGGGAATGAGCCACTTCCACCTCGCGGTGTCATCTTCTTTCCAGGGCATGATGCTACTAGCCAGGCTTTGTAATACAGGTGTGTGGAATGACACACATACCCTGGAGACAGGATTCATGTTCTTCTAAGACTAGAAGCAAGTCTTTTCTGTTTCTTTGGTTTTGTCTTATGATTTATTTCATTTCTTCTCTTCATCAATTGTGCTGTTTGCCAAGGGGAAAGAATCATCATTCTGCAACATTTCCCCCTTCCAGTCAGGAAACATACAGCTGAGCACGCAGGGCTTCTTCAAACTGGTGTGTTTTGTTATCCTGTTCTGCTTCTTTTACTTTCCTTTCATCCCCAAGGGAAACACAGGACTCCATATGTGTCAGCAAATCCCCTGGACTTTCAGGTGTTTCCTTGGGGGAATTGTTTTCTAGCTTAGTGCAGTAAAACCCTGGACACTCTCTTGGCTCTCCCTCATGCTCTTTTTTCCATAACTAGACATGCCTTTGCACAGGTGGAAGTGGTTCCCTCTCAGCTGCTGCATGTGCAAAACAATTCAGATAGCGAGCACTGATTTTTCTATTTCCCATTTCCTGCTCTGCTCAGATTTGGGACATCTTGACTCAGTTTGTGCTGTTAGTTCCGTGATACTTTTTTCCTTGCTGAGAGAGCAAGCCAGCCATGGCCCATTAGGCTAAGAAGGAAAAGAAAAAGCTTTTGTGACTGTAATACCAGTGCGACTCCAGAAGTGGAATATCTAGAATGTATGTCTTGCATATCTATTATATGTTTAATGCATCTATTTTTATATATTAAAATAGACAGTTAATTGACTATTAACTGTCAAGCCTTCCAGCAGCTCACAAAATAGTCTGAGTTGAAAGAGACCCAGAAGGATCCATCAAATCCAGCTCTTAAGTGAGTAGCCCATGTGGGGATCAAATGTGCAGCCTTGGTGTTAGCACCAGGCTCTGACCAACTGAGCTAATCTCAGGGGGAAGTTCTTCAGGTTTGCAGCATACACAGCAGTGACACTCCAAGCTGATGGGTTTTCAGAGCTGTATATACAGTGAAATGGAAACTACTCCAGCTGTATAAGTCTTCTACGTCACCCTGCTTTATAAAGAATAAAGGTAATGTGACTACCTCTTAATTAAAAACATGAAAACATACCATTTAGCTTCCTCTGCTGTCCAATGAAAGATGGGTCAAAGTTCTAAGTGCTCAGATGTGTGCCATTGAAAGGTAGGATACAAAAAAAAAATTAGAAATGAAACCATGTACTAAAATGATATGTCTATAAGAAGCGAAAGTTTTTTTTTTTTTAATTGGGTTACTCCTATATTACAGTGGCTGCGGTTATGCTATAATTAGAACATAATTACATTGTCTTTATAATTCTGGTTACTTGTAATTAACATTAATGCATATGAGGAAGTAAACTACATATCTGAATTGCTTATTAGTACCCTGTTAGGACTGGAGCCTACAAACATATATGGAAGTTTATTCACCAAATATTTTCGTTGGCTGTCACTGAATGACTCATGTGACTAACACTATGAATGGGTGTTTGTAGACAGCAACCCTTAGATTCTAACTAAAAGTAACATGAAGTTAACTGCACTAACCACTTTGGATTTACCTGCTGCAATTACCCTGAAGTTATACTTTGATTTTTAAAAAAAATTTATTTATGGTAGGCATGAAAAGAATTGGTTCTGCTAAAGCATTAGTGCTCCAACTATGTGGAAAATAATAACCACAATGCAAGTGAAGTGGAATTCCAACAGTTCAAATTGTGCCATAGAGTGGGGCAAGCATTTTTTTTTTTTGTGGATACACTTGTTTGTAACTGAAATTTGGCCCAGAACCTCCTAGTTACAGAAGCTAACTATTTTTAAAATAGCTACTAGCAATAGCAAGAGCTGTGCATCCTCCATACGAGGCAAGATGCAACATTTTCAACCTTTCTGTAGGAAGTGGTAGGTAGCAGGGCCCCTTTCTATCTTGACATTCCTAAAGGGAACATTAAGTAGATGAGCATATTTGTAATAAGATGTCTTGCACAGATAGCTGGAGTTTTGAAAGAGCTCAGGAGGGGAAAAAAATACTGGTCTCTAAAAACAAGACTACATTTTTCTTTCTCCTTGAAATCTTAAATGTTATTGTACAGAGAAAGAAAAGGGCATAATCTTGCATGACACATGGAGAAGGAGGAAGTTTGTGTAGAAGTATGTATCATCTGAGTTAAAAAAAATTCATATCCAAATGCCATCCATTTCCAGCCTTTCTGCTCATCCCCAATATATATATAATAACCTCATGATGAATGAATATCAGAAATAGGTTTTTATAGATTAGATGCATGATAGACTGCAGTGCTTCTGAGAGTCTATTGTGGCAATGACCATTGAACTAAAGAGAATTTACATGACCAACCATTAGAATCGATCCAGTCTGTATTATAGATAGTCCCTAAATACATATCAATGTGACAAATGGAAGTAGCTGTACTGTACAGGCCAATAAGTTGTGATTCAAGGAGATCATAAATACTTATTGACACATACACTGCTCAAAATTAACCTTAGTTTAATGAACTAGAACTGGGATTTTTGATGCTGTTAGAAATACTGTATTCTGCTAATTAGAGATCCCATTAGGTAACTTGCAAAATTATTTTGTAGGCAGAAAAGGCTTCTTAATGAGTAAAGTCCTGTCACACACATGGCCAGCATTGTGGTTATATACACAGAATGGTCAGGCAGAAGTGAAGCTAAAGGAAGCATTTACAGTCATTTCTTACAGCATGAAGATTTATCAGCTGTGACATTTATTGTGTCTTTGTTCCCCCTATGGAAAGATGCTGAGAATAGAGGGCATCAGTAACACAGAAGCACCATGTGAAATTTCTGGTGTAAATAAGAGATAATCAGCACCCCAGGAGGCTCTTGAGCTTTACCTCCCAGTTTTCTCAGGGGAATTTCCTTTTTATTTTAAGAGTAGAGAGTAGAGAGGGCAGGGGGGGTATTATGAAGGTATTTACAACAGCCCTATCCAGCGGCCTGAGCAGAGATGGAGATTTTGTCACCAGTTATGCACACTAAGTCAGGTTGCACTAGATTCCAAGGGTCCTCTGCTCTCTTAGTGGTATTTTTATCTCTATTGCACAGATGTTATGTTACCAGAAGATACTGATTATTGATTACAATTAGTGTTATCTGTTATCAGTGACACAGAAATTTACACTAGATGTGGTGGTAACTTCTTGTGTCCGGTGGGAGGTATTTAGTCACTTAAATCTTGGCACATGTTAGCATTTCAGATGCCTTTGGTATCCAAGACACATTCCTGGGACTAGCAGGACCTTCATGAGACCTCTTCCTTCTCAAGTGGCAGGTGGAAATCAGCAGGGAAACTCTGAGCCATTTTAGCTGCCACCAGTCTTTGGGAAATGAATCCCGTCTTACATCACAGGCTCTCCTACTGCTGTCCATAGCCATGAGGGGTCGGCAGGAATTGTTGAAGTGACTTCCAAAATACTTTTACTTTGAAGGAACTTTGACTATGTTTCATTCCCAGCAATTTCTCAATAATTACAGTCAGTGCTCTTCATTCCTTTGCACTGAAAGAACCAAGGAGTTTCCTGCAAGGAAAAGCAGCACCCTGCTCAGTGACTATTCTAGGTATTTGTCTCTGCCAGAGAAGGAGAAGGTTGCAGGCAGGGGTTAATCCAAGACAGGTGAACCTTCAGGAAGGGTGAAATTTGAGGACCTCATTCTGCACTGTGTCATCATAATTTTTGCAACTACAAAGGAAATATCAAGCAGTGAATCCCAATGAGTCTGGTAGCATTTTGTCCCCACTATGCACAGGTGCAGAGCAAGACAGAAATGGTCCCAAAGTCTGAATTTTTAGCTTGCTTGATTTGTCACAGTTTTAATTCCCTAACATAACCCATGTCTTGTTTGGTGAAAAGAGATCTCAGGTTTAAAAGTACATTTAAAATTAAAAAGTTCATATTTTTTAAAGACAGAAAACAAAGAGTATTTGTAGATAGTATGTTTTGTTTGTTCAAGCTTTCCACCATAACTGAATATACAGGGTACTTCCCCTTCTTTCCTAAAACCAATAGGCTTTAGCAAGCAGTTCTTCCTACAAAGAGTTAATTGAAGCAAATAAAGTTCTTACATTGTTAATAATCCTCCCAATTTGATCTTGTTCTTTTTCCCCCCAAGCAGTAAGAGGATAAGTGCGAGTGATAGCCAGATTTATAAATTATTTCTTGCGAGCTGAATGCTTTAAAAGGGAATATAAAAATCTGCTATGTGTCAGGCGATCCATGGAGGCATTAGCAAGCGTGGCTGATTCTCAGTCCCCTGAAAGCAGGAGTGATAATTTGTAAATCTAGGAACTGTACGTGGAGAATGGTAATTTGTCATTAGTAAGATTAACATGATCAAGGGAATAGAATAGATTATTTACATATAAAATACAGAAGATCATCGATGCAGCAGTGATGAATAAATACATTTTGATAAAATTAAGTCAATATTTTTGGGAATCAATACAAAGTTTTTGGCTGTCATGTAACATTGCAGCTTATGTTTTATGTTGTATAAAATGTATTGCCTATTTGAGAATTGTTACATAGATGACATTTTTTGCCTGGGCTTCTTTGTTTAATCTACCTGTAGAGCAATCCTTTTGAAACACCTTACATTTAGCCACAAATTAGTTTTCTTAGATCCTTTAGAATGAAATACCACTTAAAATGGAGAATAGCTATGCACTCAAACACTGTTTAAAGGGACATGACATTTTTATTATTGCAGTTTCATATTCTAGTTAATTTTTTTTGTTCAAATAGATTTTCCTTCTTGCAGAGAGAAACTATCACAAATAATGTAATACATTTTGATCATGTTTTCAATGCAGAGTGAATTACAGTTGCTGACATGGTTCATTTACTTACACAAACTGTTCTAGTGCTCACACAGTTGCTCAAAAATTCAACACTACCAGGTAAAAAAAAAAATTGAATGAAGATAGGAAGACATTATCCTGACCACTAAGTAATGGAGAATGAGATATCAATTGGCAAGTTGTTAACTCTGATTTTCAAATACACCATTTGCAATGACTTGTAACTACCTACAATAAGTGGATATAACCTCTTTTTTTTTTTTTTTTTTAATTTTCTGAAAGCTTCAGCAAACTATGCTATCATAGTGTTTAAAGAATTTAAAGCAAATTACTTAAGGAATATTGCTCAAAGCAAATGCTACACAAGGCAGTAAGTGACTTTTGTGGGTGACTGAGCACTGAAGCAAAGCTATGAGGTTTGCTAATGTAGACACTGTTTATTTGCAGGAAGATTCCTTTGCCACAGATGTTCCCAACAAAACCAGTTCTTGATCTTGCCGACGTGAATATGTGCAATGCTACACGTGTGTAGACCCAGGGAGTTCAGTGGGATTGCTCATGTGCATAAAATTACTTCTGCGCCTGCATGTACAAGGCTCAGGGCATTGGAGAGATTTAATCATTAAAAGGTGAAACAGAGGCATTTTTGTTATACTTTGTTATACTGTGAAAAATCACAAGTCAGTCTTAGTTACAGAATTGCTTTTCTCACAGAACAGGATATCCAAAAAAATAAAACAAACCAGAAGACAACATTGTTTTATGGCAATATAAGCTTTGAACATTCTCTGCCGTAGGTTGCTCAGACTTCCATTGACATCATGAGGGGGCTGTGTTTAGATGAATAATTTTTTTGGCAAGGGCAAACAAATGAATAAATGCTCAAGGGAGAGCTAAGCTAAAAGAGGAGGAGGCCAGAAATTCAGGACTCATGCATGTAAGGTTACTATGACTTTACATATAACCACAGTACTTCACTCAGTTACATGGTTTTGCTTGTAATTAGAACAACCGATTTGCAAATGCAAACCTGTAATCAGCACCCATTTGCTAACCCAAATGTTGGCCACAGAGGGCTCAAAATGGCTCCTTTTGCATGAATACTGAGAAATTGAAAGGAAATGAATGGATGCATGCATGTATGGACAGGAAAACATAAATAATACCAAGTGTCTGAACAACCATCCCATAGAACACAGCTTAGTAGAGAGTATGAAAGAAAAAGAGGCAATTTTCTATTATAAACTTTCAGTAGTGGAGATTTGACCATATGGAGATTTCTCCTGTCCTTGTCCAAAATGAACATTTAAGTCTTCAGTGGTCAGATTGATAAGTAACTCCACAGAGATTGCAGATACCTCTGGGTTTCCGATTTATAACTTAAAATAATTTTGAATTGCAAAGGCCTCATATTTCCTTAATAGGAAAAAACAAATGTATTTATGCTCTTATTATTTCCTCCCCATTTTGAAACCCAGATGAAGGCTAGCATTTTCAGAGAAAACAAAGGTCTTATGAAAGATGTTTGACATCTGAGGTCTATATTTGTTGCCCCTAAGCTTAGGCATTTATCCTAATAGAGAATTTAGAAGCACTGTTATCCCAAACTAGCCGTATAATCAACATAGAAAATGAGATCTCTCAATTAATTGTTAATACAATTAATCATAGGGCAACTGTTTGTATCAATTACATACCTAGTGGAGGGGGCTTAATATTACTTGCACTAAATTTGAGCTTTAAGTGCCTTTGAAATACACAAGCATGATTTTCACCCTGAAATTAATGTCCTGTAAAATTTCTAACAAGATCTATTGCAGTCTAACTTACAGAGATAAGGATCTGTAGATACCCTTCAAAATAAACATTTCAAATTAATAATTACTTTTCTAAACTAAAGAGTTAGTTTAATCAGATATTTATTGTGTGCTAAGACTATTAAAACAGAATTTTGGGGGAAGCTTAATAACTGTATAAAAATGATTGGATGAAACACAAAAGATACAGATCTTATGCTTTCTTACTAAACCAGTAAATATTGGTAATCATTTAATACATCCTTCAAAGCTTCAGTTTATATTATTTGAGAAGCAAAGAGTTAAAATAGTGTAATTTTCACTTTAACCAAGCTCATTACTTAAAATTATGCTATCATGCATGACAACTGACCATTTCCTCTTATCTGGAGTAAGAATTTCAACATAAAAATTAGACACAAAATAAAAGAGAAAAATGCTAATTTCAAATAGGACTTTTGGGCATGAAAACTGTACAAGAAAAGTGATGGCAGCAACTGTTTCTTGAGTAGCTCCATGGACTGCTATAGACAACCATTTTCATTAATCACTTCACAAAGAAGTTTTAAAATACGTCTTTAATGTCTCAATAAAGAAACCTATCAAATATTTTCTAAATCATATTGACAATGGTTTTGTATCTGATGGTTAAAAAGTACACTGTTTACTTTGATATTATTGGAGTGGTGGTTCTTAGCAAGCTTAACCTGAACTTTTTGGAATTGTCAGTTCAGGAAGAGTTTCAGGTGTTCGACCTTTTCCCGAACATGGAACGCAAAATTGTTCAAATTCTAGAAAATTATTTCAAAGCTATTCCATTTCCTCTGCTTCTGTTAGCTGTGATGGAAAGCTCTCAGAACCACGGAGGATACCCTGTAAATGTACCCTGTGCAAAACTACACCAGTCTACCATGTCTTTTGGAAAACTGAGCCTCAGACTCCAGTAAATCTCATGGTGAGGACTAACCGTGGTGCTCTGCATTCTTGGGAGAGGTAATTACTCCCTCTGCAGCAAGACACATCTACACCTTTCCCTTTGCTGTGCTTCCAGGATTCCTGTCTTTCCCTGTAGGCCCTTTTCTAGGACCCCACAGAGCCCTCTCTGTACAGTTACACAAACTTGGACTTGGTGAGTCTCAAGAACTCTGCAGGAAGCGAATTTGACACACAGTGGATCATATGAAACTTTTCTCTGGCTGCAGAGGAAGATGGAATTTTGCTTTCTGTTTTGTATTTAAACAGACTCAAAATCCCAAATCAAAACACTGTTGGACCTACTGAGTTCCACCTGGCTCATTTCAAATCCATGTAATACCCCAAGTTTTATATGGTTTAGGAAAAAACCCCATAAATCGAATCAGAATGACTTGAAAGGCTGAACCTTGGTGAACTTTAGGACAAACTGGAGCTGAGGTACAAGCTTCTATGAAATCTGAAACCAAGCAGATTTTGCCTGGCTTCTTTTGAGGTTCATGAATTTTTAAAAGACCTATAGCATTGCCAGTATTTAAATGAAACTTGCCCTAACTGGTGTTTTCATTAAGGCCTGTATTCTTGAAATGAAGTGACCATGTGAAAGTCTCATCTTTCTTTTAAAAGAGAGCAGAAGTTTTCAATCCTTGTGGTTGTGGCAAGAATCTTGAACATGTGCCCAAGCGTACCAAGAGTTCAAAACCAAAGGTGACTCCAGAGACTCCAGCATGCACAGTATTATTTTAAACTCATAATTTTAGGATCTTAGATAATAGTTTTTGAGCATGAAATCTAGCCCACTATCTGTAACTGTACATTCTATCCAGAGGACATTAAGGCTTTTTTTTCCTTCTCTTATTGTTATGGTGCTTTAGAAGACAACTTCAAAGCATTTGGGTATTGGCAAGTCTGGCTCCAGATCTGACAGCTGTGGCAATGTCTCTGTGCTGAAACCTTGCATCCCTGTGTACCTGGGCTTTGTGTAACCAGCGAGACAAAATCCAGAGAGGTGCTTAAGTTCTAACTCAGCTCCATGTTTAGTAACCTAATTCCTTCCAACCCCTAAGTTTATTTTAACAGCACCATTTTCCTTTGAAGGTTGTAGGTAATTCACTCCTCTTTAACAATGTACAGATGGTTTCTGGAAAAGCTCCTTTGTTCCTTCAAATAAATAGCACAAAAAGGCTTACTGATTATGCCCACGTAGGGCACTGTGTTGTGCTTTTCATTTATTGGTTGATTCTGCCATTTATTTTGGCTTGTGCTTCTTTTGGAAGAGTTAAAGACTATTTTTGCTCATGCTCAGAGAAAGAGTTTGTTTGAAGTCAAAGCCGGGAATTTCCTTGGTATCAGAGAGTCTTACAATTTTACATTAAATACATTTCATGTACAATACATTTGTTCATGTACATTCACCTAAATGGACCACACATCTTTCCTGAAGTTAGCTCAAAGACATTATAAGTGCTTCTGAAAATTCAATCTCCGAGTAAATGTTTAAGACAACAAAAATGATAGTCACCAATAAAGAACATTTTGCATGCCGTTAGCATAAAAATATTTTGGTTGGGAATTTTTGTCATATTTTCATGTTATTTATTTTGGGAGAAAAGATGATGTTTAGAGTTGAGAATTAGCTTTACTTTCTGAATTAAGCTAAACTAGTTATCAGAAAGGCTAACAGAACTAAAGGCCCAGTAACCTGATTTTGTTGTAAAATAGCAGTCCAATTTATTTTGGAACTGTAAATTTATTTTGGAACTGACATCATTATGGAACAAGGTTTGTGCCAACAAAGGTGACAAATTTATTGTTTCCGATGTGGTATTTGCTAAAGGTAATAGCCACTCTTTTAAATTTCATATTGTATAAAATTTCATCTTCTTTGGAGGCTTATTTTACAAGCTTAATAGGGCTATCTAGTCTGCAGTTTGGACGGAAAGATATCAGGTGTGTTTGCCATGCAGCAATGACACTGCATATGTCCAGCAAAGGCACACTTTGGTTAACAATCACATGAAACTGATGCTTCAACTGGCAACTAGTTTGTGAAGAAACCCCTCAAAGCCTAGCATGCAAATAAAATCTTGTAAATATATAAATAAGTAAATTGAAGCTTTTTCAAATAAAATATAATTACTCTTTCCTTTTTTTCCTGCTATATGACTATAGCTGGAAGTAGTTGGGCAGTCAAGCTGGAAATATGGACTTCAAATTACTAGGGTTTATAAACAGTGACTTAGAGGGCAGTGATACACATTAATTTTCAGAGAAGCATTTCAAGTTCCATTAGTTTCAGTGAGAAATGTAGATAATCTGCACTTTGGAAAATCAGGTCAATACAGTATCATAAAGACTACTTTGCACATAACACCTCTTTTTGTATTCAGAAGCTTCATAATACCACAAGTTCTTCATCAGAAAAGGCAAGAGTGATCTTTTCTGGAAGTATTTACTTACTTTCTATTTAATGTCTCTGAAAAAGCCTCAGGATGTTAAAGCATACAAAGAAATAAATGTCTATGTGGTATACACAGTTAAAATTTATCTCTTTATCTCTGTAAATCAGATATGGGGAGTAATATAAGAAAGATTGTACAAATGATTAAATTACAAACCTTTTCATAGTCAAATATTTAATCATAAAGTGTGATAGAGACTTAAAACAAATTTTGCTAGGGTTATTGGGCATATGCTTTAGGTAATGTGCCTATACTATTTTTCCTCCAGAACACAACATATGAGGTTGAAATACTGTATCATGTGCAGATTAAAGACAAATTACATATAGATGAGGTTACATTTAATTACCTGAAATAGCTTTGTATGTTGAGTGGAAACCACAGTTTTCATCAACACCATATTAATTATTGCTGCCGAAAGCTGTAATTGACTACTGTGTTTTTCGGCTCATGAGTCAATGGTGACTAAATGTTTACTTTACTGCTCCTAATTGCCTAAAATGCAGCACTTGTTTTTCCCTGGAAAATCTGTGGTCTAAGTTTTGCTCTTGTTTTCATGCATATAACCCCACGATCATTTATATGTATAGCTGAAAGCACAGTTTGGCTTCAAAATTCCTGGCAAAAACAGTTATGTGAGCGGTTCTAAATCTCTTAGCATCCAATATGGAGAAAAACGAAATGCTGTGTCAATACTGTCCCACTTCTGGCTTCATTCTTCCATATGGCCCTGTAGAAGACCTGAACTTGCATTTAGAACAGGATGTCTACAGACCTCATTTGACCTTATGTCAGTTGAATTCAAGATCCCTGGGGTAAAAGCACCAGCTCATCTTTGCAGTTGTACCAAGCATGTAAGGGAATATGATGTACATGAAGGTGACTGGGACTACCATCAGGATTTTCTGCCACAGGAATTGCTTTGGAGATACAGCAATAGTAAAAAAGGACCAGATATTAAACCAGATCCTACAAACTCACAGGGTTTAGACTCTTCTCCACCTTTACAGGTCTTTCACAAGACAAAGCAGAAGCAGTGTGGTTCCCAGGAGAAGGCGTACAGAAGTAAGAAGCACTTTTGTTACAGGGAACTTGAGAAATTACAAGGTGAAATCACTAACCTTGAAATTCCATAATCTCTCTATTCAGAATCACACTTCCTCTGGTGGAAAGGATAGAAATAATGGAGGAGATGGAGTAGAAAATCAGAGGAAAGAAGTGGCCAACCTACTCTGGAAATCTAATATTAGCTGTAGGGTATCTGAAGAGAAGTAATTATATTTCTCAAAAAAGAGGAAAAAAAAAGGTGTGGAGAAAAAAGAAAGGAGATAGTAGTTGAAACAGCCTAGAGATCACTGCCCCTTTCCCTCCATTCTGTGTTTTACTGACAGTGACAGTATTTACTATCCTGATAGGAAATGCTCTTCTGTAGGAATGGCACCATTAGAGTCCAGGTTGCTCTCAGCTTCACATGATTTGGGGAAACACTGTGGATTTTTAGGAGCCTTGGCACCTCTGTCAAGAGAATGACAACTAATTTTTCTTTTACATTATTCCATTTCACAAGCCTTCCCAAAAACCTGGAAGGATTCTTTACACTTCCGGAATGAGTATTTTGAATTTGGATGGAACCAGTCCTAGATTTCAGCAAAATTCTATCTCTGTTACAGCCAATGAAAAGATTCTTACCACAGGGTCATTTGGATCATTGGGTAATCTGATGGATGCTGCTAGACCTTTCAATGTTACTGGCAGCCATTTGAGTTATGTGGACTAAGAGGCTCCTCAGGCATAAGGCCTGGGGCAAATGGGCATTATGGACATATTTCTGCTATTTTCTCTGTACTGACTACCAGTCTGTCAAAAATGTCATGCATTCCCAAGAGAAGCCCACCTGCCCATTGTTAACAAAGTGGTTGAGACATAGGATTTGTATCCATACTTGAGAAGACATAACTGAAAGATGTAGCTGAATGGATAAAGAGTTTTGGACCATCAAGGAAACTGCTGCAGCGCTGAACCACAATGACAAAGACTTGTCAAACAACTCAGGTTTAGAGAAAACAAACCTGTTAAATGAAGTGTATGTCACTAAACCTTTCTGGAGTCTAAATAAATCACTTTTACTGTGCTTTTGGCAAATGTGTGTGTATTTGTGGTATGCAAAAATAATTGTATTGCTGTATATGCTTTTAAAAATTATTTTTAGGTGATTTTACCAGTCAGACTATGTTTTCAGTAATAAATGCTTTCCACAGCCGTGCAAACTTAAACCTCTGGCATCGATTTCATTCATATTGACAAGTTCTCATTCTTTTTGCTCACTATTTTTAAAGTCCCTTGTATCATCAAGCTTTTTCTCCCACTAATGGCAATGATCTTTCTTTTCTGGGATCTGTGTACAGCCACTGTGTTAATTTTCTGTTGCAGAAACCTGTTGGTGTTCAGACAGAGATTTTGTTCTTGCTTCAGATCTCTATACATTTTCATAGTGATCCTTAACATCCTTTTGACACTTCTTTCTTTGCCTTTTTGGCTCTGTATTTTGACAGTTATTCCACAGGAAAAGATCTTTACTTAGTAGTGGTGAATTTATGATGCACCTGCACAGTTCCACCTTGGAGCTGGAATGCAATGTCAACAAAGCTCATCTGGCAGCAGATGAATCCTCCATGGGGCTTCTTTTCATTGGAGGCTCTACTAGAGAAGGGATGAATATACATGGAGATGTGGCTATCCAAAATGTGTACAGACAGAGACACATACACAGACATTTGTTGCTGTTGTCACCTCCAGATGGGAACTACTCATTCACTGATCTTTAGTACTTACAGAACTCTTGTTATTAATGTACTAGGTTAGCTTGAGAAAAATGGAGACGTGAAAATTTATTTCTATCTGTATAGTTGCTGCCATCTTGCACACACACATGCATCCATGTCTATATTGGATCATCAGTTTTTTAGAAGACTGAAAGAAAAGAGTAGTTTCAAAATAATAACATCACAGGAAAAAATATAGGCAGGAACTCAAACCAAGAGAACAGGACTGGGTGAAGAATATTGTGCGTTTAGGCACCAAAATAATCCCCGAATTTTGATGAAATATGTAGGAAATTGATCTCAAAATACCAGAGGGACCTAAATGCCAGTACCCTTAGCTTTCAGTTTCTTTCTGTAGTTGGCTCAATAGAAATTTAGATGGTTTTGAGCATTCATATTTTGAAACAAGGGGAAACAAGCTGTATTGTCATAGATCAAGATTTTTAAACAGAATCATTATGATGTGACTCTTCATCGGTTCACAATGAGATCAGCTGGCCTTCTCACCTTCCTTCAACTTCATTAGAATGGCAATATATGACTTACCACATGAAAGCTGCATTCTCTGCCAACTAAATTAAATTCTTATAATAAGAAGCAGAGTGGTCCAGTGGTCAAAAAGTAGGGCTGGCAGCCAGCAACTCCTAAATTTTAATCCCAGTGCAACTTAGTGAATAACTTCAGGCAAGTTACTTAACCTCCTAGTTTCCACCTCATAAAATTGTAATAATAAAAGTGTTTTTCTGAAGACCAATTAGTTAATGCTTGTTCTCCATCTGAAGAGAAAAATGCAAAGTACCATGGAGGTACTAAGCCTAATTAATTCTTAAATTCTAATCATATCAAAGCCTCATCATGATTACCCCAGTTAAGTAAACTGGAAAGATTATCAAAAGTATAAAGCCAAAGCATCCAATGCTTTTGATTCATAGGATCTGTAAGATACCTGCCATCCATGTTGACCCAAGGGTGATGTGCAACAGGTTGAAAAGCCAGCCCGTGACTCCCCATGGGATTTGCCGGAGTCTGGCAGCTCCAGCTCTGCTCCTATCCCCTTGTACAAGCTGCTACACCATGGTATGAGCATTTTGAGAGCAAAAGGGTGCTGCTGTGAGTCAAAAATCCAGATGGCACTGAAGTGTGAAGCTGCTGTTTAGATCTCACATTTTGTTTAGGTTGGATCGCTGTTTGAGGAGGATGAAAAGCAAAAGCTATTCTTTCCAAGGCTCCAAACGCAACTGATGCCCACTTAAATAGTTCCAGATCTGCTTTGTATAGACAGAAACATAGGAGTAATTTGAGTGTTTTGAGAGAAATATCCACTTCTTCCCAAGCCTCCTCTCTGTTGGAGACCCGCCATCACAAACATGGAGGACATGCAGATCTGAAGATCCATAATTTATGGAAGAGTGTGGAATACCAGGCAGATCAAACGTCTGGTGGAGTGGCTGTTGTCAAGCCCTCAAATGTTTAACTGATTGCACTTGTCAAAGAGCTGTAGGATAGATCTGAGGGGGAGAGTTTGGCCCTTAGTGATGCTGGTTTTCATGGCATAATTTCGAGAGGGTTCTTTGTGCCTTGTTTACTGCAGAATATGATTAGATTTTAATTTAACAGGCGAGGAATGTGTCTTTCATGTGGCAAAGTCAGAAGGGCCTCGGAGCTTTATAGTGGGGATGGGGGGATGGGGCTGGCGCTCATTGTGAAGCAGTGGAGAGTCCTGCTATATTGCTCATCTTAAGATGCTGTTTATAAATAGGTCCCACTTGTCTGGGGCATAATGATTTCAATCATTTGTGCTGTATAAATAACCAGGGTATTGTGAGCTTACTTGTTCAGGAATTGTCCCTGGCTTTAGTTTTGGCCACAGACTCCCAGAGGCCTGCAATCAATCTAAGATGGAAGACTGAAAGAAACAGTCCGTTTCTGATCTGAAGCCACCAGGGGAGAAGGGAGGAGGGCCAGTGGGTCTGGAGGGGGAAGCAGAAGAGTGAGGAAGGGGGATCTTCCACAGGGTCCTCGGGAAGGATGGCCTGGGAGAGCCTCTGGCCAGTCTGCCGTGAGCACGAGGCTGGCCAAGGCTGATGGGATGTGAAATGGGCTCTTCATGGCCTGGTGGGACACGGACAGTCCACGGGGAAGGAGACTGCTCCCACCCAGTGCGGTGCGAGGCATTGGAGGGCAAGCAAGGACTGTGGCAGGTCCTGTCAGGAGGCATTGGTAGTGCCAATCACAAGGAACATTGGCAAGGGCATCACTGACTCACTGCAGGCTGTGCCTACCGACCTTGGGCTCCATTTGCGCTCCTCCATGTGCACAAACCACTCAGCCAAGCTCTCCTCTCAGTCCCTCGGCCTTGCAGCCTACTTTTTGTCCCTTCTTGCTTTGGACCTGCAGACGTCCATTAGAAGTTAGGCTTGGCTTAGGAAATGTAGGAATTAAAAGAATTAGAGCTTTCCTTGATGACAATAAATACTCCGCAGGTTTCTGCTGCTGGACAATGTGCTTTTATTTTCTTACATGGCACTAAAGATGCGCAACTCATTTAGTAGCCCTGTCAGCAAATCCTGCCCTTCCTGTGTAAGCATTGTGTATTTGGGGAGGAGTAGTCCCATGTTCAGGGCTGCTTATGAGGAGAGAAACATGAGGTTCTCCTGAATTTACCAGTTCTTTCCTAAATATTGGGCTTTTTGTACTTCCAGCCATTGAGTCTCCACTTCCTACAGCCTTTGATATCTGCCTGTTTTCCTGACATCTTGACTATCACCTTCCTGTGTTTAAACATGACAGAGAAGGAACGGAGAAGACCCAGTAGAACATATAACTGCAGTCCTCACACATCCTTCCACCCTCATTCTAAAAGTCCTAAATGAACTTTCTGGGTTGATACCACAGCCCTGCCAAAATCGGTGGGATGAACTTTCCATGTAAGAAAAGCAGAAAAATAACATTTTTTATTGAGAAAATAAGTAAAAATTGTTCTAGGACCAGCCAGGAAGCTGGAATTGATGCCATCTGGTTTATACAGTTATCATGTCTAACAGACAGAGTTTAATAGCTGATTAAGAATTCATTAGAAAATGTTTCTTCATCTTCCTGAAATAAAAATAACTGAGGTTTTCTTAGTAGTTTTTCCAAATTGTTTTCAGTATTGCTAAGTACCTGGAAACTTGAAGAAAAGCACATAATAAGTAGAAGCGAAACCTTGTTTTTGAAGGTGTATCAGTCTTCCATTTACCTTCCAAATTCCGTGTACTTTATACGGAGAATAAGATTTTCTTACTTTCCCCTTTTAAGTCAGTTCAGAAAATATTAAGCACCACCCATCTCCCTTTGAATTTCTGTCCTGTCAGGGAAGAAGCTCTAAATACTTCATTTGTATTAGTATGGCTTAAGATTTGCTTTTGTCCCAAATGCTGTTGTTTGGAAGGTTAATGAATTATAACTAAAAGGTTGTCATTTGGAAAATTTTGTTTTAAATTATCAAAATTAAAGAAATGTTTCCTTTTTTATGTGTATATAAAATTATTGCACTTTCCATTTAACAATCTAGCTTTCATTTTCATTATCAGAATCATAAAAAATGATTGAAGTGATGGTTTCTTTTTAACATGCAAACTGTTTCATGCCAGAAGTTCTGAGAAATTAGATTTGCTTTTTCTATTTGCAGGTATAAAAGGAATTATGTCTGCTTATTTTATTTTGGTTTTTTCTGTTTTTCCCAACTCCATTTTATTCTACTCTTCAAATGTTTCCTCTGCTGTTTACAAGTGAGGAAGAAAATCACTACAATTATTTTTAGTGAAACAAATAGAGGGAGTGAAGAAGTTCAGATGAAAAGTTGTATTTGTAAAGGCAGAATAGAAAAGCAATTCACATTAATTCAAAGCAGAGTCTCTTTATTGGATTATAGGCTGATTGTGTTTACAAATACACTGCCAAGAGGGTTTTAATTTTGGGGCAATTTCATTGTTCATAGATATATATCTATATATAGATATATATCTATGAAATTATGTGGTTATGTGTTTTAAATGAGATACAGCTCCTTATTGCTTAATGTAATATATGCTTCCACTTTATGACATAGTGCAAAAGCAGTGCAATTTCAGAACAACTTAGCTGAAATATCATCATAAATGAAAGATGTAAACAATGTTATGTTTATAGACACACTTTAAATTCGAATTCATTGGAACTTGGTGATCTCTTTATTTAACAAGGATGGACTTCATTATGAAAGTACAATCAAGCCATAATACCACCCCTTTGGTTTCAGGCTTTTCAGTATTTACTACAGCAAGGTAAACACAAGAGTTTACATCCTCAGGCAGACCAGAGCTCCATCTAGTTCAATATTCTCTCTCAAAGAGGAGTCAATTATACATGTCCAGAGGAAAATATAAGAAAACTAGTAGATATAGCATGAGTTTTGTCTCAGTTTCTACCTTTCCATGTGGTTATTTTCTCTCAGTCTACCCTCTGTCATGAATGAATGTTTTAATACCCTCCCATGTGGGTATTGCATTTATTAAAATGTGGGATTACCCCCATTTTATAGATCAATGATTTGATGTAAGGAATGGTATCTGCAACCTTCAAGCTTCAGTGTTGCATAGAGACATCTGACTTGGCTATAAAGAAACCTATGTGGCTGCTGGAAAGGTCCATGGCAGTCTTTCTCCCTACATAATATTTGGTGGGGTTTATCCAGACTTGTGAAAACAAGCTCGTTTTTTTTTAAATTACCGTGTTTACCTCGAGCTGGGTCATCTTGATCAACAAGTAGATTTCAGAGGAGGGTATCCTTGGAGGAATCATATCCCTTGTAACTTAGTAAATTTTATCAAATGGTAAGAGAATAGAAATGTGTGGATAACCTCAGCCTGCAGGAGAAATTTATTTGTTGAGAACTTTTACAGACAACATCCAAAGGCATTTAATGTGTTGATGGACTAGAGTAAAAACCCTGCATGTAAATGTATTATTGACATTGCTTAAAACCATATGTGGATAAACCCATTCTCTAAACAAAGTTGAACTGAAATTTCAGGTCTGAATGCCTGTAACCCTATGACGGGAAAAAACATCAAATCCACACCTATGTTTTTCATGTTTTTCATCTGTTACTCTCATTAGTTCAAGTTTCACTGCTGATGAATTTTTTAATGAGTATCTACATAGGCTATGATAAAATTGAATTGATATAATATAGACCTCTTTGTTGTTGGCTGTGCTATGGTCTTTGATAATGTTTCTTATTATTTTTGATATTATAATGATAACAGTAATGATAATAATAATAGTTGTTGACACAACTGTAAAGCTTCACTGACAAGGTAAGTTAAAAATTATTGCAATTACTGAGTGTGTTTTCCACTCCTTTTGAATACTAAGTTTGAAAAGTGTTTATGCAGCTTCAGAATCTTTCCTACTTCTTCCTTCAAATCTGACTTGGACACATTTTGACCTCATAATCTGTTCATGCATGACATCACAATCTGTTGCCATGGAAAGGACTATACTATCAAACAAGCAAGATGGCCAAAGGTTGCCTTACAACCTTTGAAGAAAGATAGAGATTTCATAGGAAAAATCCATTAATACTTAAATATAGTGCAATGGGAAATATCATACTATCTTCCCCCAAATCAGTTACATAATTTTAAAAGGAAGCACTCAAGTTGGCTGAGCTCTTATCTCCTCTCAGAATCCTCAATTTTCAGAAGTAATTTAAATTTTATAAACATGTTTTTATATATAAACAAACCACAAACTGTGCATGCTATGCTATCCACTGCAATCCACTGAGCCTTTCTCTTTGCATTCAGATTGAAAAGTGAGAGTTTAATTTGATACTTTTGCAACAATCCTAAATCTACCATAGATTTCCTGAGTGATCTAAGTGCTCTGTAAAATGGCAGGCTTGCTGATAGCAAAGACTAAAGTCTTTGGTGCTTAAGAATATCTGTAGTGCACAGAGCTGGGTTTAGGCTTCCAGCACTGCACCCCTTCAGAGGAAGTTGTGGGACATGACCAAAAATAGGTCAGTTCTGCAGTGAAGAAAAAGAGAGAAATGAGGCACCAAGAGGAGTCACACAAGGTCATGTTCACTGCTCTTTCTGCTGCCAGGGGATCAGATGGCTTGGGGCAATGATTTGTGCCTCTGGGAGAGCTCCCACCTGCCCCCCTCACCTGTGTAGTACAAACCTTGAAGCAGCTGCAGCAGTGTGTCTGGTTTTCTGAGCCTGTGGTGTAAACAAAACAGGTAGTAGAGCCATGGCTGGGTTTCCTTTCTGGAAATTTGCTGTCCAAGTTAGTTGCTTGTTTTGGTTATGCCTAGAGCTGATCCTGTATGCATAGCAATTACCCTTTATTATGCCTTTGAAATTAGGCAATGGTAGGATACAGCAGAAGCAACACTGCTTTAATGGTTGAAAAGCTTTTATGGACCATAGGTGTGGCTGTTTGTTTGTGTTTATGTTCCTAATTTGTAGTTTGCAACCTCACTGAGGTACTAGACCTCAATGAGCACTGAGCCATAAAGAAAGCTTTTCTTTTCCATTTGTTGAAGTTCTATAGCAAAATAAAAGGAAAAAAAGTGAAAATTCTTTAGAGAGAAAAAATACTTTCTCTTTGATTTTATCACACTCGGAGTGGTTATCTTTGAACACTATCAAATAACATGCATCAGGCCTGCAAATAGCTGACAAGATTTTCTTCAGGCTTTCAGAGAATTCTTCCTCTTAGAGCATAAGAATGAGAAGATTTCATTACCAAAGACTCAAAGAAATTAGGGCTGTCTGAAGGCAGAGTATTCTTACTGATTTTTTTTTTTTCCAGTAGCATTAAGGATGCTGAGTTTATCAAGATTTGGACGTTCTGTTAGGCAACTGCCCCTTACAAATTAAATTAGCAATCCCCTATATTTTCTTTATGTAATCATTTGTGCAGTTGGTGTAACTAGAGCCTGCCTGCTGTTGGCAAGGATGAAAAATACATCACTGCTTCTATCTCCAAGGTAAATTATTCTTTAGGGAAGTGTGCCTCTGGGGAATATTTTCTTAGGAGACCCATGAACAATGAGAGATTTTCCACAGGGAATGCCTACAGGGTAAAGTGTACTTCAAAGGGAGAGATCCAAGATGAAATGAGACTCTTCAAAGGCCAGCTCCACTTCCCCTCTCAACAAGACAAATGACTTCAAAGGGGAACCCACCAAGGTTGTAAATAACTTTTCCCCATAATACAAAAACTTTATTGAAGGCAAGTTCTCTCAGTAATGTGATATTTTTAAAGAAATCACCCAAAGCCAGGTGAGGCCTAAATGCATCCAATGACCATCAGTATAGAACATTTCTGCTCTTCAAGTAAATGTATGACCATCTAGAGGTCTTAGGGAATTGAAATGTGCACTGTTTGTTTTCTTCGCACTTACATAAAGTTAGCAGGAGTTAAAGCTTACAGGTCTGATGGCCTAAGGAACCATGAAAATCTAACAACAGCTTTAGGGACCCTAGGGACCATTTCTATCCAGCACAGTTCTTCAAGTTAGCAACAGTTATCAAAAGTCCGTGAAGGACTAAGGATACCCTATTTTTACATAGGACACTGGATTTCACAGGAACTATCTGACTGAAGTGTCTCAGATTGCAAACTATATTGAAGCAGTATCAATTAAAGGTAAATTTTCTTCTTTGATCTTTCACTAGATCAATATCTTATGGCAAGGCAGTGTCTTCAGCTATGCCTTTGTACAGAAAGTGAATTTAAAAGGCAATCAGAATCATAACATGATTGAATAACTCTGATTGGAAGGAAGTCTGTAGTCCAATGTCCTTGCTCAAAGGAGGGCCATTGAATTCAGACTAGCTTTCTCAGGACTTTGTCCAGCTCGTTCACAAAAACCTTGAGGGATTTCAATCCTGTGTTTTTGAAAACCCTATGTTTCAATTTCTTTGTTGACTCTTTTTCATTCTGCTATGCCCTGCTGTGAAGAGTCTGGATCTATCTTCCAATAACCTTCACAGTGGGATTAGTTCCCTCTTACATCATCATTTCTCCAGGCTACACAGCAGCATGGGTAGAAGAAGAAGAAAAGAGAAAACATCAGCAACAGAGACCCAGAATAACCCTTGTCATTAGCATTACAGAGAGTCCTAAGAGAAGAAAACAGCTACTGAACCCATTGCCAGTGAGACAAATTGTAGAGGAGGTCCAGCTAAAGAATCTCTCAGGGTAAAATCCAGTTAAATGTCATAATAAACCTGAAAATAATCCTCTGATCAAGCCACAGAAAGATAAATAAAATCCTACTAATGTTTGTCTACCCCTAGAGATCTACTGTACAAGAAGTTAATGCTGACTTCACCAGATATATCATGGAGAAACAATCCCTTATTACTCACTACTCACAGCCACACACATATATGCACTCTAATGGAAAGGAGACATACACAGTGGCACCAGACTATTGATATTTCTACCCTATTGTTTAAGTAATGCACAACATTTAATATGTCAAATGGCATGACCGTTAAAAAAACAACTAATTACCAGATACTCTTCTCACAAATCAATGATGTCATTTAGAATTGGCCTGGACAAAACAATGAGTGTTGTATACATTGAGAGGCAATGCTGCACTTTATGTTGGAGGTCTGGAAGAGTCTCAGAGGCTCTCCTTCTGTGGGCTTTATCCTGGTTTGCTGAGGAAGGGCAAATAATAGGAAGAAATAATCATGATTGCACCATGAGCACGTGTGATCAGTACATCTGCTGGTTAAACTCAAGCAAGTGCAGGAGACAAAGACCTCAAATATAGCAAATTCTTCCAGATTTTATAAAAAGTGATAGCTGTGCAGAGTGGAAAGAGGTTACTAACATTCTCAAGCCCCCACTGAGGAAAGAGCCACTGTGTGGATCAAACACTGGCTGAGCCCAGAGAGACCACTCTGGATCCCCAGATCCAGCTACAGATTTGGAGACACGTGTTCTGTGGCTTACATGAAGGAAATTGTTAATTGATTGACTCCAGTCTGCATACTCATTCAGCTGAAAAAGTTCTGGCTGGAAAGACAATGCATTGTGATGCAGTAAATATCTGTCACAAATATTTGAATCCAAATATTGTCTATTTTTACAAAAGCTCATCAGTTCTCTGACACAATTAGCTTTTAATCCTTTGTGTGGCTCTTTATGAAACCACCCATAAAAATACCACTCCAGAGCCAAACTTCAAGTCCCTTCCTCCCTTCCCTAAATAGGCTTGACTTTTGGAAGGAAAAGCTTCAGTGCAGTTTAATCATGAAGTTTTCCAAGTCTTACTCTTAAATGCAACTGAACCGTCAAACTGAAGTTTTCCCATAAATTGTCTGTGCCCAACAAACTTGATAACACAAACAGGTAAAGTGGAGCAATGTTATGACTGAATACAAAATAGTTCTCATCAAGGGCTCCATGCTGATTTTAATGAGGTGTGTGGTGTGTGCCCAATCCCAGATGACAGTCCACTGTGCAAGACTGCAAGGCAGACATGGTTCTCCCTACGTGTGCCTTTTTGGATGCAATTTAATCACAGAGGGTGATAAGCAAATATTAATTAGAATTAAGGGGACAGAAGGAAAAAAAAACATTAGGAAGGTGGCTCTACTTTAATCATGTATCCCCTGCTGGATTTTGCTGTGTGTCTAGAACAGAGTGTGGTCCCCATGAAAAGACATAATGGTTTCCTCCACCAAATCTAAAATCTAAGACTTACTTGGGTTTTCTATTTGGCCATTAGGTCATAGTTCAAAAGGGAAACTTCACTTTTAATAATTGTGACTTCTCCTAGCACACCTCTGACTGATAAGTAAGCAATACCCTTAGCTGCACTTTCGGAAGTTCACCAATCAATAAATTCTGTGCATGTATAAAATATATGTTTCATTTAAGTATCATGTTGTTAAATCTTTGAGAAAACTCTTAGTGGAATTATCAAGAAAGGGTTGGGTTTATTATTTTTTCTCCAGCACAAGATTTTATTTAGATAACCAGGTTAAAACTGTCTTTTTTTTCAGAATGGCTGGAATGACTATCATGAATCTTAATTTAGAAAGCATTTAGCACTTACTGTTGTAATGAAACTAAATAATCACAAGAACCAGAATTGATAATAATGGGTCAAGATGACTGAATTACAGTATGAGTAGCTTTATTGCTTATGAATTTCACTAAAATTTTATCTGCTGTTTATGGACATTGAATGGAACTATTGTTAATAAATAGAATGCTAAAACCTGAAAGCTTCACCTGAATTTTCTTTATGGCATGCATTCTAAAAATTGAAAAATATTCACAGTAAAAATAAGTAATAAATCTATGAGGAAAGTTTGACTATTATGTTTTCATGATTACTCTCCCTCCTTTGAAGTTTTATACCCAAAAGGTATCTAACTAATCATCAGGTATTATTTTTCACTTTCAGACACTTATGAAAGACAGAAAATAAATGAAATGAGCTCAAAAATGGAAACAACTACTATTGCAATACCAGCAGTGAGTTACCATTACAATTTATCCAGCAAGTTTAAAGCTGTGAAGTTACCTCCAAAAAAACTTGTGGGTTTGCTGCAAAGGCCTCTGGCAAAAAAAAAAAAAGAAAAAAAATAATAATAAAAAAAAAAAAAAAAAAATAAATGTAGTTTACTACAATATTGACCACATCCGGGTAGACTCATCTACTTGTGCACCTGAAATCAGCTGCAGCATGTCAGCACCAGCTCAGAGCACACACGGTCCATCCTCCATGGGGCACTTCTGTGCAAGTCCACACTCTCTGCTGCTTCTGTGTAGCGCTCAGCCGGGCAGCTCGTAGCCAGACTGATGGATACAGGACCTGGGCGTGTGCGAAGGTATTGCTGTCTGAGAGCCTGAAATCTCTAAGATTTTAATTTCTGATTAAATCCCGGTAGAAAGTTTAAAAGTGATAAAGAGGTTTTGCTATATGTCACTGGAATACAGAGCACTTTGGCAGCGTTACACTTTTCCCTTCTCGAGCTCTGTGTGTGTTGTGCCCAGCACAGGCAGTCTGCACAGTCACAGGGGTGTGCCTGTGTGGGACAGCAAGATCTCAGCTCCTGGGCTTCAAGAATTTAGGCTGAGTGGGTTCTGAGCTGGTGACAACCCGGGTACCAAGAAAAGAAAACAATTTATGCTATGTAATGTGTTTTCTGCTAGAATCTAGTTTTTTTTTTTTTTTTTTTTTTTTTGTTTTTTTGTTACAGCAGCAGAGTGACTGTCATGTGGCTGAGCAAAGGTCATACACATCACTTACATACTGTTTAAAAATTATATTTATTCCCTGCTGGTGCTTACTTCTTTTTCCTATAAATCCCTTGAAAAACCAAACCTCCAAACTGGTTTTAAAAATAACAAGAACAACTATTAATTAATACATTTATTTATTTCTGTGCTAATTTATTTATTTATTTTTACTTTCTTACTTTGTTCCTTCTGAATTTTGCAGAGTAAGTGGGTCATATTTTCAAGTTTTCAAAATAATGAAAAGAGATTCTCACCTAGAGTCTTGACTAAACACAGCAAACTCCCAAGGAAAACATATAAAAATCTGATATTGCAGAACTTGTGATGTGATAGTAGAACTTGTGATCACTTGAATGTGTGGGGGAAGCAAGAGGGGATTCAGAAGGACAGTGGGAATTATTTTGTACTTCATATTTTTAGTGTGCATACTACTTCTTTGGTACTGAAGTACTATAAGATGTCCTCCACATGCAGGGGGAACAAAAGAAAAGTGTTAATTTATGAGAATACACGTTGGGGCAAACTGTAAGCAAAAAAAAGCATACGTAATATTTATGAAGAAAAATATATTTCAGTGACAAATAATATTTAGTGATTCCTAAGATGCAGTAACAGAGAACTGTACCTATCATTGAGGTGCAGGTGAAGCTATGTGAGCACGGTAGCTTCTGAGTAACAAATTCCTGCATTAAGTTCAGGAAGATGTGAAGGATACACCCGGGTTAAATAATAGCATCTTTGTTCACTCATTTCCCATTCTAATTCAGCTGCAAGGCCGGGTGGGGTGAGAAAGCTCTAAAATATAAACCAGCAATGAAGAATCTCCAATGCCCCACCGTGGTCAGGATGGAGGAACCACAGATCATGGACACATTGCCAGGGCCCTCAGAGAAACATCTTGCCCATCTCAGCATGAAGGTATAAACCACCATGAACTGAAGAGCAGCCAAACATTTTGCAGTGCTTTGGCTTACCCTTGGATTCTCCTCTCCGCTTACAGGCCAAGCCCTATCCTATTTAGTTTCCAAAATCTCACATTATCAAAGCCCGAGGCTGTAGGGCTGTAGTGGATCCTGGGAAACTAGTTTCAGCAAATCTTAAGTCAAAAGCTGACCACATCTTGGACAGGACAGAGCATTGCCTGGCTAACAGATGTAGTACATGAATGTTGGCTGTGGTTTTAGTACAGCCATGTGTAATATCTTACATGTTCCTGTTTTCTGTTTCACAGACTGTCCGTGAAACTGGAATATTTTGTGTGAAAGGTTTTGCTGTGTTTCTTTTTTTTGTGTGTGTCTGAAAAATGTTTAAATCAATTTGAGTACTCATAGCAGTTGGTTTGTCTGTACTAGAGGCAGCAAGGGAGATGAGAACTCCCAAGTTCTTGCATCTAACTGGGATTTTTGTACCAGGTAAATCAGGTGACAGAGTATTTTACCTACACAGCTGAATTAAATGGAAGATGTTTGGTTTTTGCATAGATGTACATGCAAATATACCAAAGTATATTTTAGCAAGTCTGTATCAACTGACCACTATATACAAGTAAAAAAGATACCTCCTTCCATTTTTGATTCCTTTGTCTATTAATTTGCATCAGTATAGCTCTCATTGTTTTGCAAAAAATATGTTTTAACAAAGCATTTTCACAGATGCTTAGCTTGAACGCTGCAGGACTTGGTCAGTGAATCAAAGTCATCGCATTCATATATTTTACTAAATTGGTGGGTGAAGAAGGAGATTTGAGCAGATCTGGCTCAATTCTACAATTTTTTTGTTTCTCAGAGATGAGTGAGGGGATGGTGATTAAAGAAAAACAATGTAAGTTTTTATTTATATGGAAAAACTCCAGACCTAAACTACAGGAGGTCTTGAGTGAAATGTGCTTATATCCAATAGATACAATTATGTAAGGTCCCAATTAACTCACTGAAAGGGCTTACAGTGGTTCTTGTACTCTGGGTTAAATGCACTGTAGTGATACTGATCAGATATCCTCAAGAGGTGAAAACAAGACAAAAGTTTACTGGCAAACTTTAGAAAAATCAGAGAACTTTGGCAAAAGGTTTAGTACAACATCCAATCAACATAAAACACTTCTCACAGCATTAACTTGGCCCATTTAACTGAGCAAATTTTAAACCCATTTGATCTTAAGTTACTCAAAATGTTCCATGAAGAGGGAATTAGAAGACAAAGAAAGGCAGAAAAGATATAGAAAAACACACATATAATTACCAGGTCCTGGGTTCCAGCCACATTCAGATAAGAACTCCAGGAGGAGGTGGGATTAGAAGAGGTGCTAGCCTCATGCTCAGCCTTAAATAGCCCTCAGCCTCCATGGGCCCTCCTCCCAGGTGGGACTTCCAGTCATTTGGCCACTCAGGAGCTGAGTTAGGGACTCCAGGGATGGAGTGTGGGGGATTTCCTGAGGTTTGCCAAGGATTGGCAGCTCTGCCAGGCTGGAGCACTGGCTCTAGGGGAGGGTGGGGCAGTTCACTGCCTTGACAGGGGAAGGCCTGACTTGGACACCCTCCCACATGGATCCCAAAATGTCTCAAGACATCAATCCTTCCAGACTTTGACAACTTATTTATACAAGGCATACCCTTGAATATGAAGTGTGTGAGAGGTTGGTTCTATTCATACAATCAGGAGAAAAAGGAAAGGTCTTGCTCTCTAATATCACACAATCTATGGTAAGTAAAGTCAGGAAGCTAAACATTAAAAAATGCCCAATCTCATAGTCTGTCAAACAATTCCTTGTGGTTTTTGAACACATTGCCTTGAAATCAAACAAAAGCACGATTTTCAGGGCACTAGTGGAGTTACATGAGTAACTCTTGAGGAATTCCTTTGAGAACGAAATAAATCAGAAAAAATAATGGTTTGCCAAAAAATTTGTGTTTCCATTTGTGCTGGGATAGATCATGTTTTCCATAGGATAACATTGTGGCCCCACATAAAAGTCATGGTGGACTTCAGGATAGGAGAGGTCAGGACAGATGCTCAGCACTGTAACTAACTTGCTGGTGAGCGAGCAGAGGATAGCAAAGATGATTAAGGGACAGGAGCATCTCTCTAATGAGGAAAGGCTGAGGGAGCTGGGCCTGCTCAGCCTCGAGAAAAGCTGGCTGGGAGGGGACCTCATCAATGTCTGTAAGTGCTTGAAGGAAGGATGCCAAGAAGACACAGCCAGGCTCTTGTCAGTGGTGCCAAGCAATAAGACAAGAGGCAATGGGCAGAAACTGATGCACACAAGTTCCACCTGAACATGACGAAAAATTTCTTGACTGTGCGGTGAGCACACACTGGGACAGATTGCCCAGAAGGGTGTGGAGTCTCCCTGATTGGAGATATTCCAGAACTGTCTGGACACAATCCTCTGCCGTGTGCTCTAGGATGACTCTGCTTGAGCAGGGAGGGGCCACTGTGGTCTCTTCCAACCCGACTCATTCTGTGATTCTGTAAAGCAACAAATGTGAAAGTAGGAAATTATCTATTTTTTAATAATTTTTAATAATTTCATTTGAAGCATTCTGGCCCTGATTCTGGTATGATAGATGCTGGTGTATCAGTTTGTGAGTGTAAATCTCTTGGCTTCAGATAGTGATTGAAATGAATTCTTGAAGAATCCTTTTGACTGCAATTTTGCATGGATATATATATGACAGGCTGAAAACCTTTCTTAAAAATACAGAAAACTGAGAATTAGAAACATAGACAAGGACAGAGAAATAAAACAGAAAAGGCACAGAAACGCTATATGTGAGAAAGGAGGAAAAGTGAACTAACTGTAGTGTGTAAAACAAAAGAAAAAAGATCAGAATGTACCACAGTCAATGGAAAAGGGAATAAGTCTGGATAGATGGCAGGAAGCCTGAGGGAGGCCTGAAGAAAGAAAACTACAAGAAAAAGATATCAGAAAAAAAAGGAGGGGCTGAAAGAGGAGAAATGTAGAACTAGAGACAATGAAACTCATGAACCCACCAAAGAAAAAAATTTTATTTTGGTTTTTGAGTTTGGCTTTGTGTTTTTTCATTAACTTTACTTAACAGGGGAAAAATGTATGACATTTTTAAACACTTGCTGCTCTCTGTTTGAAAACCTCTGAGTCTGGTTCCTGATAAAAGACTCTCCATATACTTGTGGAACTAAATTTTGCTTTCAACACCTGGACTTTCTAGGGTAGAAAAACTGTTGTTAATCCTTGTAATCGTTCTTCATGAAAACATGATCTGCAGAGAAATGGATAGTGAACTGCTACTAGTTTTATTAAAAAAGATGTTTTACAATTAAACTGCATCAACACACTCATGAGTACCCACGCATGTGTATAATTGTTTTTCTTCAGACAGGAAGAATACACTGCTTAAGTGGTGTGTGAAAATTTAAATTAATTTAGCCAATTGATTGGTATTGCCAATTGATTTTGTTACAAATAAATATTTAAAGATCAATTTTCATATGCAATCAAAGCTTAGGAAAAAATAATTTCAATATGCCAAAATTCCTTTCATTTCTCTGTCTCTCTTTTCCCCCCTTGCCCTTCCATCAGTGGCTAGCTATTAAAGATAAAATGGTTGTAATCATTATTATAATAGATCCCTCTGCATGATCATTCTAAGTGGGCCTAATCCTCTGCTTTTCTTATTGCATTGCAATGTACTACAATGGGAATGGAAGAGATAACACAAAGGATTGTGAGTCCTGGATATGAAAAAGGAAGACCAGAGTAAAAGTTACTCTTTCCACAGAAGTGCTTAATAAACATTCAGGTTTCACACATGGGCTGATAGGGAAAAAAAAAGCCACATGAAATGAGCCTCTTTAGCACAATGTTTTCTACTGCAATTTTACTGCAAACACAAGTTAATTAAAACACATACACACAAAATAGCCTACTTTTGAGTACTAACTATGAGACAAGGCCATACTGTATGCATACAAACTGCAAGAAATAATTTATAGGACAAATTCCCCACAAGACCATTCAGGGAAAGGAAAAAAAAACCTAAAAGAAAGAGAGAGAAAAAAAGACCTGGCTCTTGACACTAAAGGCTTAACATCAAATGCGGCCAGAAATCCATTTTCACAGTTTTATTGCCCATTCTGGACGCTTCATTTCAAAGGGAAAGAATTTGAATTCAGACACATAAAATTCCCTTTGTTCTCTTGCCCTCCAGCCTTTGGTGCCAGTGTGGACGGTCCTATAGGGAGAGGTTGAGATCAAAAAAAAATTTGCAGCTTAGATACCTGGCCCCAAATGATGCCCCTTGGCATTCTTAATTAAATCAGCTTTGCAATAGATTGACAATGCACTGTCAATTGTAATCATTTATATTAGCAAACGGAATATTTTTAGCACTTTGGAAATAACAGAAGTTCAGTAGACCTGGGGAAAAAAGAAAAGGCACTATAAAATTATACTGCATGATGTTCACATATAGTGCATCAGATTGTAGGTCACTTAACATCTTATCTTAACATGGAATAAGCTGGTGTGATTTTGCATGTCTTTCCCCATCTGAAAGGGCACTCCCAGTTAGGTTCATCCGTGTTGTTTTTCTGTGAGCTTCAAAACAGAAGTTGAGTGTACTGTAAGGGGGTAGGAGAAGGGGACATTGCAGCCCTGTGATGGAGGGAACCTTTGTTATAGAGAAAGGGCCTGATCCAGACTCTACTGCACTGGAGGGAGGTATTCCTATTGATCTCTGTAGGCTTTGGACCGGTACCTGCAGAGATTATTTTCACTGAGAGTTCTGAGGTACTTTTGATATTAAAATCGGCACAGGCATATTTATGAAAGGAAGATATCTCCTTTGCTAGCAAATGACATCCCTTCTTGTACTGATGAATAAGGTACTTTCTGCTTTCTACAGTGTTATTTCTTTATGTTTTAGCCTCATGCTTCTTTCTATTCCACTTAATTTGGAATAGATACAGATCAGCTCTCAGGCTTCAGAGTATAAATTGATCACTTGGAGAGGTCAGGAAGGCATTTTTCCTCTCCACATATAGCACTGCACAAGAGATTAGAGGTCTGTGTAACAATGGCTGCATTTCCACTTTCTGTGGAGTTTATAGCTACTTTTTTCTTTCTTCTTTTTGGAACCCACTGACTCTGATATTCATTTTGCTATAGTGGATTATGCATGACTTTTTCTTCAAACATTCATGTAAGTTGATTTTGATTTTCCTGTATGAAATATAGCTCTACCATTGGATGTTAGTATTGGATAGCAGTGGACTTGTGTATTGGCAGACTGTTGTTTGGTGGCAGTTAGTGGACATTTCTCCACTGAACTTACAGACATAGAAAATTTTTAACTGCTTATTAGACAGATTTATAGAGACACTATTGCAGTAGCAGTTAAACAGAAGCTTATCACTAACCTTGAAAAGACATTATTTACCATAAACTACACATGGAGTAAGGAAGTTTAATTTTTTATGAGATTAAAAAAAGTTGTTCTAATTGAGACATACTGATCAAGTGTTAGAAATTTCACCATAATTAGAGCACTTTTCCAAGCCTTACATCTTTGAATTTCAAACCCAGTGGGGAGATTTTGATATTTCTCTCAACTGAACTATTCCCAAGTTCTTGAGCATTAAGGACCTCACAGACATTCTAGCAATTCATTTGTCCAGAAAGAGGAGGTAATCTTAAAAGATACGAAGGAAGCTAAAAAAGATATTCTGACCTGACCTGAATTGTGGAAGAACCAGGACCTGAAACTTGAGAACTGGCCTTCAGAATGACCTGCCATAGGTCCCTCAGAAAGTATTCTTGTGAACTGAGATCAAGAGTTTTCAAGTAAGGATCCATTCACCAACTATTGTACAGAAAAGAAAGTGGCATCTCATTTGGTGAGGTCCTTTTTGAAGCATGTCTCGAATGTCAGATTGAACTGCAGCTGAACGGGGAGATTTTAAATTCAGATATTCTGCAATAGTTTATGTCACCATGGTGGCAAGCAGTAGGAACATGCTGGCATTTGCTAGAGATTCTAAATAAATGCAAAATTTACCTCATTACAGTATCTGATCACTAGTAGTTATCTCTTGACAAGATTTAGATATTACCATAATATCAAATACAGATCTGTGCTGTTATTGCTGTGGTCACGAAAACATTCTGAAATTCTTCCTCTTGTTTTCTTTTCCACTTCCATTTTTCTCTTAAACTGTTCTTATCTTTCACTTCTCTTTCTTTATACTACACTTTTTATTCTTCCTAAGAATGCATATGCTCAATGCAGGATATATTTTGTCTTGCTTACAGAGCCAGCTGTTTCCTCTAAACATGCCTTGTGAGGGCAGTCGTTGAACTATGTAGAGTATTTCCCTTCTTTTCCTGCACCTGCCTCAAATCCCTGAGCCATACCAAGCTTGTATGTTGGGCTGTCCTCTCTTTTTAGTTTCAGTGGAATTTGCCAGGATTTCCATTTTGCTTTCAGAAATTATTTCTGGTTCTTAGATAGTCCTTATTTCCCTCTTCTAGAATTTCTTCAACCAGGCTACACCCTTCTTCCAAATCAGCAGTGTTTGCCAATAGGGAACTTCTGTTTAGCCTTGGGAACTTGTTGAAGTGGGAACTCATCTCCTTCTATATTCAAACAATAACTTAACCATCTGCAAGAAAACTGAGGAGCCCAGTAAGTGCCTGGTAGTTCAAGCAGCCATTAACTTTGTGGCACATATCAAAGTGGAGGAGATGACAAATCCTCAGTGGCATCTATTCTGATATGGTCTCTTTCCCCAGATTACACAGGGCAGAAATCAAGCAGTTTTTAGTTAATTTCTTGGTACATTTTGAAATCCAATTAAAATTATTAGTGAATTTAGAATTCATTATTTATAGATAATTTTTGTCCTTATTTTTATGCACTCTGTGAAGGATTAGTGACTGTTGACATAGTTAAGTCCAGTGAATAATCAATATCTGTAACTTTTAAACATCAAGAAATCATGGTGCTGCAATAAATTAGAAAGTCCTGTACTCTAGAATCATGCTAAATTCACTTAATTTGGGCATAGGTTTGCAACTGGGAAAGTTAGATTTTTTGATGAACCCATTTAGTCAGATTTTTGCAGATAATTTCATTGAAGGACAAAAAAATCTAACATCTCAAAATTTAAAATATTTTAACATTTATGGTTCAATATTTGCAAATCCTTGAACTTCAGGTAAAATTATTGAGATTTTAGCTGGCCCTATTTCAAAAAAATCCCCACAAAAACAGGGTAAAATAAACCCCCCCAAAACAAAGAATAAAATATTTGCCAGCATCCACTATGCATTACAAGCAAAAGCTTTACTGAAGTCTATACAAGAAAAAATGCTAAAATACATCCTGGAACAGGACAGCTAACTTTATTTTTAATTTTTTTTCTTTTTCTGTTCCAAGCGGATATCCATGAAGATTTATTTCCTATATAGATCCAATGGCAATTTAGAATGATAAATCTCTCAGAGAAAACTCTCTGCAGCCTTAGTGAAAATGTATGCCTGCAGCTAATTTTCTCCAACAGTCTGGCTTTTTCTTTTCCTTTTCCTTTTCCAGTTATATTGGCTTCTGAATAGTCCAGTCCTTTGTTTTCCTGTGAACCCAACATGAATTTTGCATTTAAGGAAGACACAGGGTCTTATTTGTTACGAGTATCCATGAAAATGATCCTATCAAGGGATTCCTGTGAGTATGATCGTAGATGGGTAAATTTTCTCATTTAAGCTCTTTCTATCATAACTGTAATGGAATTTTAATGTACATTTGTATGAAATAAGTTGGAAAGAGAACTTAAAAATAGATCTGGCCTTGTTTCCCAGGGCAGAATGAGCTGTACCTAAACCGGACTTGTCATCTTTATCTGACCTGCTCTTAGCAGCAATCTCTTTAGATAACATGCTCCAATATTTACAGATAATATTTTCTGTCTCTTTTTTTTTTTTGCATTATAGCGTGGCGAACAGGTGATTCCATTCTGCTTTGTAATGTCCTTTTCTGACTCTCCACTGTTTTTTACTGCCCTGTCCCACAGTCTCTTCAATGAGTTTACATCTTTCTTCAAGTTGAGAGGACAGCTGGGCACAATTGTCCATTTGTGGTTGTATATTACCTGTGTGCCTTGTAGATGACGCTTTTTGGTATGTATTGTTTGCATTTTGTCATAACGTGTCATACCTTACTCCTGGTGAGTGTTCCTAAACCTGAGTATAGGACTTTACCTTTTTCCTTGTTGTATCCTACTTTTAAAGGCCATTATTTTATCCCATTTTGAAGTCTAATCCAATGTGTTTGAAGTGTAGTTTAGCTGCATATCATCTGTTCCTTTACTGCAAGTGCAATTTATTCCATCTTCAAGTCATAAAGGAAGTACAAATTAGTGCCAAACATATGACAGGCCCCATGGAACATTCAATGTATCCATTCAGGATGAGAAGAAATCACTAAATATATCTGCTTTAGTTAAGTTTTGCTAATATTTTATTTGCCTGCTTTTCATCACATGCTGTAAGTATTTGGTAAAACTTAGTTGTTGTAAGTTGTAATTAAGAACTCAGATGCAGAAAAAGGGAGATGGGTCAATTCATATCAGCAAAGGTCAGTTTGTTTTAAACTTAATTTTGGTCCACCTTATGCCAAGGACAAAAATTAGACAAATTTCATTTAAATGAAAATTGGACTTTATTGTGACAGACAAGCTGGTCTACATTTAATTATGTAGGTTGTAACTTAGAAGGATATTCAACTTGTTTATTGGTTTACATAAATTCCTTTTATCCTGCCTTTATTCCCTATCCCCCTTGTTTTCCCCTATTAACCTAGAGTGGAATAAGTGAATCTCTTAGCAAAATAGCTGAATAATTGAAAAGTGCCATATAAAAGAGCACATCTTATATGACTTAAGCTATATTTGTTTTGGAAGATAAATGAGGTTTGGATGTCTGTTTCTCTTCCAGATAAATGTAATAAAAATTTGAACTCTATCTATGAATATAATCCTCTCTTTAATATCATTAGTATCTAAACTACTTCATGGGGGCTCGCTGTTTAGTATTTTTAGTGTATACATTTTACCTCAATTCAGCTTTGTGTTCCATTTGGCTCTTCTTGCCTATTTTTTTTCAAAGAGAGCATCAGACAGCCCAACAGACAACTCAGCACTGCAAGAAAACTCCACATTGCTCACATAGTTTCTCAAATAAGACTGCAGAGAACTCTGTTAAAAACAACATTTACCATGGCATGGTGCAAATACCTCACAGTGGAAAACAGACCAAGCAAGGAAATACTGTGGTAAAATCGATAGCCTGGAACACTATTATGCTTTCTAATGGCACCCTGTGTTTGAGCAGGGAACATGTACACATATTTCCACATTTCTTGTGTCCTGTTCATAACTACTGGAATCAAATTACTGTTAGGTCTGCAACAAAGACATAGATTTCTATCCCAGACTCCAGGCTCCTCTGAAGCAAAACTTGTCTGGGGTCTGGAATCCAACCTCAAATCTACTGAATTTGGGGTAGATTTTCCCTTTGACTCAACCAACTCTTAGACAGGTCTGAAGGGAGCAGCATCCAGCACAAAGGAAGCAGGTAGTGAGGTTCATTCAAACACGACTGGCCCTGGGTCCTGCACCCTGCTCCTCCTTGGGATGGGACGAGAGAGAGAGACGATGTCCTGGATGTGGCCAGGCACTGGAAGCAGGGGGCAACAAGGCCTTGGGGATGACTAGTGGAGGTGTGAAAGATGTGGAACGCCAAATCCGTCCTGAAGGATGTGGAATGCCACTCTTTGGAAGATATGCCTTTGCTCTTATTTTCAATATATCAGACTTTTGAAGATAAAACTGGATGTATTTCTTCTGCAAATATTATATTTTGGGGGATTTTTCTAGAAACACATAGGAATAATTCTTTACTCCCTAAGAAGTGTGAAATTGTTCCATATGTTTAGCACAAGCCCCATTGTACAAGACAAATTAAGCTTTTATTTCTTGGAAGGGAAAGTGATTGAAACCAACCTCGTGTGTTTTACCATTTCCTTGGCATTGTGATCTCTAAGAACTGAGCCTGGAATATGGCACATGAAATAACAAAAAACTTTGTTAACAGAATTTATGTGTATGTTTATATGGAATTCTCTTATATATGTATTATTCTTTGATTTTGTGGATATTTAATAAATACTATGAAATACCTGTGTATTTATAAATAGTTCATCTTTATGTGCATGAGAAAGCAAACACATTGTATTTGTACAACAATAACAAAATTTTGCACAGTTTAAATATTTGGCATGTGGTCAAAAAATTTAGCAAGTGGGCAGATAATGACCCAAATTACAAACCTTGAATTCTTTGAATTCAAGAATAGTAGAGATTTATTATTGTAGAGATAATTTGCGTATATATATATGTATGCACACACACAAATTGTCTCTGCAATAATGAATCTTACAATTTGTGTATATATATGTTGCATGCTTAAATGCATTTTGTAATCTGCATTTTAAACAACTGGTCAAGGGTGAGGAGAGGTGGAAACTAATAGCTGAAAAGGATCCCAATAGCTAAAATTTGCCTTCACTTAGACTTTTGTCCTTTTCGTATTACCTTATTTGTAAGCTCGACTGAAGTACTTTACACAAGACTCAGAGGCAAACCCCCCACATTGTATATATTCTGTATTTAAATAATTGAATGCTGCTAGAAAGGTGTGGTTTTGATGAGTTTGCAGTTTTGCATTGAAATCAAATATATTGTAAGCACAGGGAAACACAACTCGGTGCCCTATGAAGGTCTGGTGTCATGGTCAACATTTGAAATTTGCATAGGAGGTTATTCAAAAGAGAGGCAGGAGACTTCCCTATTGTATTAGCATGGTAATGCAATTCTTTGTGGCTATTATCCTGACCCACATCAGCTCTGCTATGCACAGGGTCTGAGTTTTTACGAGCTATAGGCTTTTATGCTGAGATATTTTATTAACCTAATTAAAAGTTTTATAAAAGTAAATTATATTTATGTTTGTGTCTCCTATTTGCAATCATTAGGGAACCCAGACCACCTCCGGTGACTTCAGAGAGGGCTGGTCAGGTCCCATCTGTGTAAATCTTGTGAGTTGTCATAGAGTCATTGCATTTGATTTACATGTGAAACCTGCGGACTGAGCACAAATGCTAACCAGACAGCTGATAAATAACACAATACCAAAGCAACACTTCTGCATTTCTTTAACTCCTTTCTTACAGGGACCTCCAAATGTTTTTCAGACCTTAATGAATAACCCTCACCAGTAAAAGATCTTTTTGCAATTATATCCACCAGACCAGAATACTAATCTATTTTAGACCTTACAATGTTTATCAGTTTGATGCCTGGTAACATCAGTAATGGACTGAGGCTCATCACAAAAGTTTTTTAAATACATTAGATGTTCCAAACATCTCACATTTGCATCGACTGACAGAAGGAGCCCTTTAAACTCACCGCCCCTCTGCTGAGACATGTCTGTGTAGATCTGATGCCTGTGGAAAGCAAACATGCTCAAGTTACCCAGGAAGTGGCTTAAATCTACTGTGAGTTTGGTTTCAGGAAATGAGTTTTGCTTCTTTGCAACAGGCTAGAAGCACGTATATGCTCAGTTATCAAGTCTCAGCTGAAGGCTGTACCCCAGCTGCTTGTGGTTGACTTGCTCATACCCTAAACCTTGTACTGCTTCAGGTGACGAGCCTTAAAATGAGGTAGCAATTCCAGCTTTACAACCATAAACAAAGAGAGGTTGTACAGAAAAATGACTGGATCAAGTGTCAAATCCAAAAAATAAAGATTCATTTCCCACTGTGTAGCCATAAGTGCTAGGAGACCTGTAACATGACCTAAAAGCAATTTAACATGGCTATTTGGGAAAAAGTCTCAGGTTATACAGGAAGAGGTCAAAGTTTGCATGTAAAACTCACCTGACTCAGCTGCTTCTGATCTGTGTAAGAGCCTGATCCACTGTCCAGTAATGCCATGGGGAAGTTTTGCAAGATCTTCCTCCAGAGATGCATTGGGATGAAGTAAGGTTTCTCTCTGAGAGCAAGAAAGGAATAATGTGGTTAGTGATGGCATAGAGGAGAGAAACCACAGAGGCTGTAGCAACCTGCTGCTTGCTGTGATGCAAACAGCAAACAGGCACACGGATTTACACAACCGATAGCCCTGGTCCTTCTGTCACTGTGCCTCTTGATGCACCTCTGAGAGTCTCTAGACAAACCTGTCAGTACGACCTGTCTGTCTTCCTTATATCTTTCACTTTGGCTTGTCTAACCCTACTGAACTCTATGAAGACTTCCGTGGCTGCTGGATCAGGCCTTGGATTCTCTATAAAACAGTGTTATGCACCTAGGTTAAGCAGCTTCTATGGGGGAAGAAACAGATGCCAGGAGTGTAACAGAAAGGAGCTTTTGAAGAAAAAGTTGTGAAACAGACCTATTAGCAACCAGTACTTACAGGGCTGAAAGCCACCTTGATGGTGGGGGGACAGGGACAGCACACAGGGTGACATCAACCATGTGCTGCACTGATTGTTGTTCATGGCTGGGCAAGGGAAACACATGCCAAATTCCTGTCTGTTTTTCAGCATGTGATGTGTGTCTTGATATAGTTGCTGTTCATTATTTGGAAATATTTATTTTACAAGACCTAATGGTTGCTGTAGCTATTCTAGGAGCAGGGTTTTCATGGTCACTGCTGCAAAAAAAGTAGCCTCTAGGTAGTGTTACAATAAATAAAATTAAACCAATATTATTTATTATTATTCTTATAGCAGTATTTAATTACTGAAAAGTAAACAAATTATATTTAGGTATTTCCAGAATTAAAGTTGTCGGTTCAGCTTTAATTTAAGCCACTTATGAATATGGTTTATATTAATATTAATTATGCAGTTGCCTTTTAGTTTTCCTGAAAGATCCAGGGTTTATTCTGAACACAGAATGAGTGGTGTTTATTGAAAAAGCTGCTATTTTATAGATAGGTCTATTTCCATTATTTTATCTGTGCAATTTTAATGTACTTTGATCAATAGGATGGATTACATCTGCATCTACCTTACAAAAACTTGCCAGTTTTACCTGTAAGTGCTTTAATTTGGTTAAAGTATTCCTTGAGTGTTTCTGTAATTAGGATGTGTGCAGAATGAGTAATTCTGCAAACCCCATAGAGGTGCACCATAAACACTAATAATTGTCAAGTTTCTAATAACACCCATTAGGGTGCTGTCAACACCATATAAATCAATCAAGGCCAAATTTTGTCAGGTTTTATTTCCATCACTGTTGGATCAAATGAAGCCTGAGTCATCATTAAAGGGAACTTTTTGCAGTCTTCTGGTTTCTTTGAGCTGTAATGTGAAGTTAGGTGGTTTTCAGCCCAAGTCTTAGGCTACGCAGGTTTATTGCTCTGGCTCTAGAGCTCTGTGTCCACTGCATGATGAGTGCAACGCAGAGATAGTGCCTGCTTAAAAAGGATACCCATGTTATCACAGCCAGGGTAAAGTCTGATCAAATTAAATGCCAAGTAACAGGATACATCAGCTTAGTGGAGTTGAGTGCTTACCTGATAACTCTGCCTGTGATCCTGACTCAACTCGAGTGTCCCTCCCTGACATTGCCTAGTGGTAAATAACATGGATCAACTAACAACATGACTGGCAATCCCAGGAAGGAAGGCTGGGCTGAGCACTGACGTGATGCAATGGAAGTACACGGCAGAGCTGCTCTTCAGGCTGTACTTTCATCATGGTTGTAGACCATGGTGAGCTGTGGTACTTTTTAACAACACGACTTCTTTTGGTCTTGTTACTAACTGAAGCAGAAGATGACTTTCAGAGTGATAACAGAGCCATTCTCTAGTCAAGAGAAAGAAAGGGTGAATACTGACTGCATGCGGGAAAGGTAAAACTTTTAAATGTGGTCCCATGCCTTAGGGAAATGCCTTTGATGCAAGAGATGCTGTATTTTGCAGATGATTTCTGTTCCCTTGCTTTATCATGCAAAGTGACATCCCAGACTGCACTTTCTGGGTTCCAAGTTTTTGGGCGGTTATGAACAATTATATACCCTTTTTTTTTTCTGCTGGAATGGAAAAGGTGAAAACCAAGTTAGAGAGTACCTGAAGGAACACAAGATGAGTCAGAAATTCTCTGTGTTTTGCTGGCAACCTGTGGAAGAATGGGAGCAGTTACTAAACCAGAGCTTCACCTTCTGACGTTAAAATAAGTCAAAAATCTTCCTCTGGTGCATAAAGCTGGAGTCAAAGTGCAACTTAGAATCACTTAGGTTTTTCACCCACAGAGAAATTTCAGCCCTGCCACCAAAATAGGCCTTATGGAGCAGACATATATTATTATTTTTTTTTTTAATTGAGATGTTTAGGAATTTTTAATTTTTCCTTGTAAATGCCAAAGAGTTGTACCTCATTTTTATGTGGAAAAATGGAAAACTTGAAAAGACAGGACAGGAACATGGTCATTTAAAAAAAAAACCAATCTGCTGTACACAAATGGTTTGTGAGAATTTGTGACAATACAATCACCAAGACCTGCTGCTACTTCACCATCAGGTCATTCTGATTCATGAGTAATTTACATTCCTCTCACAGTGCTTCTCAATAAACAGCTAACTCTGATCTATATTATAGTTAATTCTAACAAGCCAGATTTCAAAAGGTTTATCCATCTAGCTAAAATGAACTTCAGTAATCTTTGAGCACAAAACACCCACATGGGCTGTTTGTCTTGGACTTGAGTGTTTGGCAAAAAGCCTGACTTAAGCCTTGAGCATGAGAGTTTAGTGAAAAATGCTGTCATTCCTGGGGGTGGGGGTTGATGTCCAGGGCTGACCCCACCCTCTGTATTTAGCTCTGAGCTCTTTGCAACAGCAGAGAAACCACAGCTTTTGTCATCTGGCAAACCTGTTGCTTGAAAAAGAAAATTACTTCCGTAAAATACTTCAACAATTATAGTACATTTTAATTAGGTGTGTATCACATAATCATAACTCAATTTTTATTAGTGTATAAAGTTTCCAAAAGAAACTTGAACCAAAATCCCAACCCAACGCCATTCACTGCAAGAGATTCTGGAGAGACCTGTGATAGTGGTGGGGTGGTCTGTCCTCCTACACCTGTGGAATATCGATGAGTTTTGGCTGTCAGAACATACAGCAATTTCGTCATAAGAGAGTTGGGTTGGCAGCTAGAGATGGGCAAAAATGAGCACCTCCCTGCATCCCACTGTCACATCAAAATAAAAGAGGGAGGATTTAGACTGCCAGAGTTAAAGAGGAGCAGGATGGCAAAACAGGAAGCCTGGAATGGCAGAACCTGCTCCCAGTTCACAGATGATACAATACTAACATACAGATGCAGTGGAGGAAACATTTAAAGCCTAGCCTGGTGAGCTGTACCTGCCTCAGACAGTTATCTGATGAGTCTGCTTTTTTCTTGTATTTTGGCAAGACTTACTTAGCTTGTCTTGCCAGTAAATTCTCATCTAATTGAATTGACAAGTATGGACATTTTTAAATGAAAGTTTCCAATCTGCCAAAAATGCAACTGGTTATATTTTATTGTAGCGTAGTGTCTGCCATATGAGTTAATATATTGAGTCACTTAGAGCTGCTGAAGAAGAAAACTGATAAAATATCTTTGCACTGACAGAGAGTAGACCTGTGATCTTTTTAGGTCATTCTTTTTGGTACTGTGCTGGCTTTAAACTCCTTGTGTTTGGTTTGGCATGAATGTCTCCTTTCATTATTATTCTCATCTCTAATCCTTTCCTCAGCTTTAGGCACTGAGTTCTTGGCTGAGAGTTCCTCCCATCCATTGTCTCATTTGCTGATCATGAAGCACCAAGAGTGCATGGTCAAAGAGGTCATTCCTGCCAATTTTGAGAAGTCCTGATAGGTGCTGGTCAGCCTCAACTCCCATTAAATTTAACAACAGTAAAGGCTTCTCAGAGCTTCTGTAGCTGGCAAGATGAAGCTATACATTGGTAATTAAAATTAGTTAATTAAGCATTAGGTATTATGAAGTATCTTGGAACACCTCTTCTTTCCCTCCCTTTTCTCCCTTGTTAAGACATTTGCAAAAAGCCTAATATTCTACAATTTCTATTATGTGTGAAATTATAAATTTACCTTTTATGCTTTATTTCCTTATTTTTGAAGTGTGTGCTTTCAAAACGTGTGTCTATGTGAATATTAGTTATTAAGACTCCTTTTGGGGGGCTTAGAGTCTATTATGCTGGTGAATATAAAATACCAAGCAGTCCTTTGTATGGAAGGCACATCCAAAATCACAGAATCATCTAAGTTGGAAGGGACTCACAAGGATCATCAAATCCAGCTCCTGGCCCTGCACAGAACATCCCCAAGAGTCACACCATGTGCCCAAGAGTATTGCCCAAACACTTTAACTCTGTCAGGCCTGGGGCTGTGACCATTGCCCTGGGGAGCTGTTCCAGTGCCCAACCAGCCTCTGGGTGAAGAACCTTTTTCTAAGATCCAATCTAAACCTCCCCTGACACAACTTCAGGCCATTCTCTCAGATCCTGTCACTGTCAGCAGAGATCAGTGCCTGCCCCTCCTGTTCCCCTCACGAGGCGGCTGTAACTGCAATGAGATCTCCCCTCTGACTCCTCCCGGCTGAACAGACCAAGTGACCCCAGCCACTCCTCATACAGCTTCACCTCAAGGCCCTTTACCTTCATGGCCATCCTTTGGATACTCTCTAACATCTTTCTTGTATTGTGGAGCCCAAAGCTGCTCCCAGCACTCGAGCTAAGGCTGCCCCAGCCCAGAGCAGAACAGGACAATCCCCTCCCTTGCCTGGCTGGAGATGTTGTGCCTGATGCCCCCCAGGACACACTTGGCCCTCCTGACTGCCAGGGCACTGCTGACTCGTTGTTCAACCTCTCATCCACCAGGACCCCCAGAGCCCTTTCCATGGCTTCAGTCTCTCATTTCCCAGTCTGTCTGTAGATTGAGGGTTGGCCCATCCCAGGTGCAGAATCTGCACTTCTCCTTGTTGAACTTCATACAGCTTGTGATTGCCCAGTCCTATAATTTGCTGAAGTCTCTCTGCAGGGCCTCCCTGCCTTTGAGGGAGACAACAGCTCCTCCCAGTTTTGCAACATCTGTGAACTTGTTTAGTATCCCTTCCAGTCCTGTGTCCAATGTTAGTTATTCTGAAGAGTTCTGATGTGATGGGAAATTACATTTGTGTATTTTGTATGTTTGCACACACATGTATGGGAGTGTGTTTTGCTAGAAAGTGTGCGTACCTGGTGCATTAATACTTGGAAATAGAGCTGCCATATATAGAGTTTTAGAACAGTTTGCCAAATTTTACTCCACAGGACCATGATTTTTAAATGACAAATATTTGCTTGGAGGCTGGCAACATCTATGCCAAGATTCAATCCTAATTGCCCACTGCAATATCTGAGTTAGGCAGCCATGAAAAATGAAATGTATACTGGAAAGTAAGGAGGAAAAAAGTTAGCTTTTGCAGTTTTGCCAGGTGAGTACTTAAATAGTTGATTCTAAGCTTGCTACAGTAATTTACAATTACAATTACCTGCTACAATCTGTATATTGAATGATGCTATTTAGGAAAGAGTTTTATCTGATTGCAAGGAGCACTTAAAAAGGGCACTTTTACATATCACACCGTTTGGAGTTGTGACTATCAGGATCTGATCCAAAGCCTACTGAAGGTGAAGGAAAGAGACCTGTTAACTTTAAGAACTTTGAATTGGACCTGAATGACAGCATAAGATAGATCTTTTTTCTTGTCTTAAAAGTAATGCGGACTCACCTTTTAAGTTTTGAAGGTTAAATTCTATCCGGATTATCATGAGCTAAGAGCTAAGGATCTTTCGTGTGCCATGAGCTATATAATATTAAACCTCTTCATAACATTAATTCCTCATTGAAAATTCTTCTGTTCTTTTGTGGTCACAGGAAGTTGAGTTAGAGTCCACAGCCTTCCAGCTTTTTTGCCTGCACATATATTGTAGAAAAGTTCTCTTCTTGTCTCAGTCACACCTATGCTCGGATAAAACAACCCTGTAATTGTATTGCTGTAACCCTAGTCTTTTACCCCATATGGCTCTTATCAGAATTTTTTCCACGATAGCAAAAATACAGAATGAGTCTCACTTGATTATACCATTGCACCACAATTATCTCCTCACAGTACAGAAGGCACTGCCAATCACCCCTCTTGGTAGCAACATTTAAAGGTTAGGTTTGGAGCACTTATAAACCAGGGACTGCATGTCCTCTGCCTGCCATAGCACCTGCAGAGAATTGATCATACTTGATTACAATATATGAAATCCCAGCCTGCAATACAGCAGTTACATTGCAAAGCTTGTATGTAATCAGGGGAAAAATCTGAGTGTCTTGCTGTGTCACAGTAGGGTTGGAAGGGAGAACAGAAAATATGGATAGTCTGGAGGTACGCAGGGAGGCTCAGAGGTTATGCTAAGCTGGGGAAGTGTCTTTTCCTGTGTCTGTCCCAGAAGAAATCCCTGGGCAAGCCAACAGCTTGAACCTGTGCAATATTTTCCAAGAAAGGGAGCGTCCAAGGAAAGGCATGATGTGAGGCAGCAATATGCCACACCTGCAAAGGAAAGCCATGGTGATATGGTGAGGAGGATGAACATGGTGGAATGGTTGTAGAATATCAAATATATATATACCACGAGACACTTTTGTGTTGCAGTGGGTACTTTAGTCCTGCACAAAAAACAGTGAGAAATCAACTGCTGTACCAGATTACCTTAAACTTTTTTAAGTACACTGACAACATCTACTTTCACAACAAAATCCCAGAAATCTTTATTACCATTTCATCTCCAGGTTCATTCCTCTTCTTGACACCCTCCATATTAGCATTAATCAGCAGCAGGGATGGATCATTAGATTCATAGCATGTCCACAGCCTGGCTGTGAACCACTTGTGCAGCAGGTGTAATGTGTCCCAGACTTTGGAGCAATTGCTCAAGCAGTGCAAAGGTGAGTGAGCCAGATGCACCATAAGGTATTTGGTCCCGAATCCCATGAGACACAACTCTTATTGGGCTGCCCAATGTTAGGGAATGCTGAGAGTCTCAGTCCTCAGAAAGCCCAGATGGAGTTTCCTCAAATATGGTCCTGGAGATAGACCACATCTCAATTCACCTTCAGGCCACTGAGTGCCTACCTGCATCACCTGATATTATATTTCTACTCTTCTCCATCCTAGAGTCTTCTTCTTGTACCTTACCCAGGCAGCTACACAGCTAAGGTAAAGCAACTGTTTCTCTCGATGAAAAATTTTGGTCATGACAAAATCTTTCATTTGATTTTCATTCTTTTCTTCAACTATGTGCCAGAATCTTACCTCATTCCATATGAGGAATCTGTGCAAAGACTTTGGTGAAAATCAATAATTTTTCAATTCTAAACAAGCTCCTCCATAATGATAATGGCTACACAATGAATACAAAATGCATACATTTTAATCCAATTCTTGTCTTTTGTAGTTTTTCTCACTGAATTTCCTGATATGATGAAACTCCTGTGCTAACTGTAGAAAAATATCTGTCAGATTAAATACAATTAAATGTCAATGTATGCCATATTAATTAAAAAGCTAAGTTATATATTCAAACATGTGTACAATATTGTTAATTTCAGTTTGTTGTTATTTAGTTGTTTTTCCTTGACTATAAAGTGAAATGCAGACAGTCATACAAAACCTAGTCCAGTAGGATGAAGAATGAATCCTTCATTGTTATGGGAGTTGGTGTTCATAGGAACTGAAGCTGCTAAACGTCTCTCAAGACAAGCTCCTTGTTTTCCACCTTCTGTCCCACACAACCTGTAGCCTGGTAAAAGACATCTGAATCACAAAACAGAAGAATGCATGTAAAGCTGGAACCACTAATTTAGAGTCCTATATCACCTGCATCCCAGCTTTGTATCTCGATAAAGGTCAAAGGGCGGAAGATCTGAAGTCTTTCCTGCAAAGAGTTGCTGTTTAACACAGAAAGAGCTCAGGTGCAGTTAATAAAGTTTGCTCTGAACCTGCACTTTCTGAGAACCTTACATAAATACTGTATATCCACTTCATCTTGTCAAAAGCTTTGTCAGTGTCAGACTGCACAGGCGAGTGCCAAAATATGTAACCAGTTTTACAAATGAAAAAGGTTAACAGGTATCTCCCTGCAGAGCAACAATTTCTCTTTTATAAACCCCACCTGAACTGGCGAGTGCTGCATGGACACACAGTTTTCAGCCTGCAGCCAACATTTAAGCAATAATCCAAAGTGACAGTTTTATGACAGATCTGAGTAACTCAGGATCTTTTTCTTCTTTCTTAAGTGAGATCCACATACAGGCAATTTACAGATGCTGAACAAAGGAAGGACTCTCCTCAAAGAGCAGTGAGGTATAAAGAAATGACCAATCTTTCCAAACGTTAAGGAGAATTAAATCAGAATACCATTTCCAGGTTAGCGCTTCTGATCTTTAAAGTACCAGCATAAAAAAATGTGTTAATAACAACTGACAAAGTTACCCTTCCTGGGCAGCTAATGACAACTTAACTCACAGAGTTAGTATCTCTCTACATTTCAATTTGCAATCCTTTGCAGAGTGCAGTTAAAGGGATACATGTGTTGTTACTATGTTCGGGTCAAGCTCTCCTACTATTAAATACAAAAGCAATTTTTAAAGCAATGATATGGCTGACATACAAGCCCATAAAACCATAAGAATTCCCAGTTAAATCTACAACTGGCCCCTCTGCTCGGCTCTGTTGTGTCTAAACATTTCAGTCCATGGGGACCTATAAAAGAAACTCTGCACAGTAGATGATATTACACGATCCATGTGGTCATTTGTAAATGCTGTAGTACATAAAATGCACCAAGGAATTCTGAGGTTTTTATATTAGTATCTTGTTTGGTTTGGTTTTCTCAGTTGCACAGTAATGGATCTCCATAGATTGGATTTTTATTAGATTACTATGCTGTCCTTTTAAGGAGGTGGTCCTCTCTAGAGACTGTGGCAAAACACGTTATAGAAGATAATCTAGCTCAAGCATCTTCTGGGATCAGACTGGAAAAGAAAGACAAAGTCCTCATTTAATTCTACATCCTTAGAACACTTTAGCTAGGTCTTTGTCAGCTAAACTAAGGATTCCCAGTCGTGGCAACAATCTGACTTTCACACTTCTCTAGAATTCTTAAGCAAAACAAAGCATAAAAGTGCATGGTGTTTGCAGCAATTTATCTGAAAAGCTATGTGAATAAAGCTGATTGCAAGTGCTCACTTACACATTTCCCTGTGGAAAATTATTATTTTTTTCTAAATTAAAATAAGTGTCTGCTTTCCTGGGGGAAAAAAAAATCGATACGTTTAAGAACCCTAGGTCTCAAACTAATGTTTGAAGTATTTTAGCAGTTGTGCCTTTCATTTTCCTTTTGACCAAATGTACAGTTTTTTTCACTAGAGGAGAAACTACAGCAAGTACTAAGTTGTACAGGTTAACAAGTATTACTGTAGAGTTGCACAGCTCCCACTAAAGCCAGTGCCCTGAAGCATGTCCACAGGAGCATTTCAGGTATGAAAACACTGCTCAAGGAACCATGCTTGCAGAGCTAAGAGAAAGTGGTTTTCTGCAGCTACACACCAACAGAGAATTGCCCTTCTACCTATTAACTTGTTTTTTCAGATGGAGCCAAAGGCCTGTACACTCCTTGCCTCATGCTGGTGGCTTTTCTTTCTGTGCCTACAGCCAAAGTTCAGCAGTCCTACAGAGGTAATACAGTGTTGCTTTTTAACTGGTCCTTTTATTTCTGTGATCACAAACATTTTAATTATGCTGTAGCAATGCCTGTATTTAAGCATGTAATAGGTATATAATGTTCTCTAGAACAAAAGATTTGAAGTCATATAATGGCACTGCACAGTATGTAGCTCTCACGTTGTTACACAGATTTGCCATCTAGAAGGTTTTTGTTCCTCGCTCTCTCTGATTCACCCTTTGTGGCACAACAGTAAAGAGGCTTTGAGTACAGTGTGGGGAATAGACAGCCTGGCAGACAAGCAGGGGTCTTTTCCTCCTCAAATACCTTTCAGCATGCACAAATGTTCGCTTTGTATTAGCCCTGTAAAGGTTTCACAGGTGCGGGCTGCAGGTGCAGGAGGAGCGTGTCCCAGGACAGAGAGGAGGGCTGAGCAGAGCCCTGTGCACTTGGGGGGGCTGCAAATGGGGACACAACACAGAGCTGAGCTTCACCAGAGCTCTCCCCCATCCCAGCACTGCTTTGGACACCCTTCCCTGTCCCCACACATGCTGACAGGCAATAGCTGACGGTGCAAAATCCATAGATAGCTTTTCTCTGTTTTTTACAGCCCTTAGAGGTGTATAAGCAGCATGAAAAAGACTTTACCTGTCAATTACTACTGTTAGTGTTGGGATGCATCAGATTATGTGGTTTAACTTTCATAGAAAATTTGTTGTGTCTTGTTACAATCACTTAGATGGATACAAAATTTTTATGCATGGCCACATAAGAAAACTGTGAGGTACTGGAACTATTTCTCATTCAACAGTTCCAGTGTGAAGAGCTGTAGTAGAAGCTCACATCTCAGTTTGCTATTTCAATTAATTCTTTGTATACTGCTGCAGACTAAACAACTAAGATAAAAGAAGTGAATCTCTGTGAAATAAGATGTGGAAGTTTTTTGGTGCGTTTTTTTAGGTTTTCAAGTATTATAGCAGTTTTTGCTGTGTATTTTTGAAAACCACATCTTTTAAATAAAAACATACAATTAATTTAGGGCAGTGAGCAATAGTAGAATGGTAATATGCTTTGATTATTTAATAAATGCTTTGATTATTTAATAAAAGTGTTGTTCGGTTTTTCTTCTATTGCTGAAGCTATCCAAATTTTCTAAGTACTTTGTTCAACATAAATCTAAGAAATAATATTCTGTGAAATTTTTCTTTATTTTGCAATGGAGAGCACTCACTAGCTTCTGTAGCATGACTGGAGAACTTTTCAAACCTTATTCTTCTGTGTAAATCTTACTGATGTTATCAAGTGCTTGTAGAACGGAGTTCTAGGAGCAGAGTCATTAAGAACAACAACATAATCAGGTGCTGGCAAATATTTTTCCCTGAATGATGACCACTAAACTAGGCTGATATTATTTAATCATGAGCTTGAATTAGCAGTGATTGATGATGCTGCTGTGAAAATGGGAAATGGAAACAAGAATCAGATCACTGGAAATAGTTGTGAGAGTTTGGTGACTGCATTTGGCTCAAAAAAGCTGTCTTTGGCAACTTGCTCTGATGAATGAAACTATATAAATATAGGTTTAATTCTTCATTACTATACAGATTTAACTCAGTCCATACCATAGTGTCTTTGCAGCTCATTAGTCAGTAGATGGGAAGATGATTTGATATCAGTGCTAAAATCTGAGATTTTTGTTCTTTGCAATAGGATATTTTTCACAAAGAAGGATCATATTTATTAAAAACACACTACTAAATGGATTTTAAAATAAAATGTTATATCTTGTCTTTCATATTTTAAAAATGCAAAAATAGAGTTTCAGTGTTAGTTGTAAATGTGGCAAATCCAATCCTTCAATGAATTCAAATCTGTGCGTTTCATAAAGGCTACTTAGGGACAAGATAGTTTTAGATCTAAGAAACATGTAAAAAATGACTCATTGTTAATAGGGTGAGCTCTTTGCATTTGGATTAGGGTTAACTGACAGTATCCAGTCACCTTTTATTCTCACATATTCCACCCAAGGAATGCTTTGTGCTGTTCTGAAAAAGAGAGAATTAGGTGTTCCATTTATACTATTGATCTTAATAACCTCATCTCATAAATACCTACTTTATGGCATCAATAAAAAGAGAATAGCAGCAACTCCTAACAATAGAAATTGTTACTTTGTAATTCAAGTATTTCATTGAGCATCTCAAAGAGACTCCATAGTGGTGCAGTAGTGATATTTTATTACCCGTTTTTAAATATGTGCACAGAGAGACCATTTTTTTAAACAAGAGAAGATTCTAATTAATTGAGCGCACTATAGCTTCTAGATCCCACAGTTATCAGAGTTCTTCTTTTTCATCTCTTATCCTCCTCCTGTTCTTCATCTCACTCATTAAAAGGAGCATATCCCTTTAAGGGCGTTGGTGGGTGTAAGACTAATTTTTCACTGGGATGATTTGGATGAAATGAAACAGAGATCATTTTATCTGGCAGTCTTACCTCGCTGTTACCCTGCAATAGCATGCTGCAGATGGAAGTTATTTGTTCTGAGGGGGTGGAACTAAAGGTGTTCCAGAGGGAGGGACTTATTCTTCAGAGAGCTTCCAGAGACACCTTTCTGCACCTGGGCCAGACCAGGATTGTCCCTGGAGCTTTCATCCAACAAAAAGCCACCAGCAGGAGGAAGCGGACATGGCCCTGCTGCTCTCCCTCAAAAGCTCTGATACTTGGCTCCCACCTGAGGAAGAAGGAAACAAGCAATCATAAGTCATCTGTAGGAAGAGGAACCAGAGCTGTCCCTATAACCAGAAACTGAGACAGAAGGCTGCAGGTTCATTGTGCAGCCAGTGTCCACATCACTGCATCTGAGAAGGGACAATTTTTTAGCACATCTGGTGGAATAGCAGCCTCTGATCAGATCCAGATGTTCCACAGATGCAGACAGGACGTTTCCAACTACCTGAGGAATAAATGTGAAACACTACCTCTTCTTGTTTTTTTTAAAGATGTTTGTCTTACATTGAACACTGATTTATCTGTATTTTTATATATAACATTCTTGTAGCACATTCTTCCTGATTAATCCCAGTGGTGTCCTCCCTAAAGACTTGGTGTTTTTTGTATCCTTTCAGAAAGTTAAGTATGTTTTATGTTTCCCATTGGCCTAATTGGTCCCCATAGAAGTTCATCACTTAATAGAATGAAGTGGAATAGAATAGTTCCATTTGGAAGGGACCTACAAGGATCATTTAGTCCAACTTCTTGACCACTTCAGGGCTGACCAAAAGTTAAATCATCTTATTAAGGGCATTGTCCAAATGCCTCTTAAAACTGGAGACATTAAATATTTGAACATTTGAAGATTATCCAAAAGCCCTAATGCAGTATTTTAATAATCCCTTTTGCAGTATTTTATCCATTAGAACTTGTCTTATTTCACGGGGCAATTTATCTCATAGTTCTTTTTCCTGTGAAGAGCTAAGGAGAGACTGCAACTCTGTAAGACCTAAAAATATTATCCTTTTAAAATATTTTTCTTTTGTTCAAATTGACAGAACAATAGTGTGGCCCAGAGGGGAAAAATAAAGCCAAATGCTCAGTATTGAACTGCTTTATCCAACGTAAGTAATTTCTCCCAGACCTAGGAGGCTGTTGTTTTATCTGCCTTTGGACTTTGGAACAGCTCTTTGTATTGGTAGCTTTAAAATGTAAGGCCCCTAAATTTGAGTCTCTGCTTCTCCAAATTCTACCACTATGGCATGTCAGCAATTAATCCAGCTATCTTAATCAATAGAAATAGCCTAAAGTTTTCATCTGTTTTGAGAATATTATAATTATTAACAATCAGACTAAAAATATTTTATTCCCAGCTCTTTATTAGAAATTGTTCACATTTTTATTTCCTTAGCTCTATTATGCCACTAAGCGCATGGGATGAAATGATGTCGCCACACAGCAACATCACCCTATTTTTCCTACGGCAATGATTTAAACATATTTTAAGAGGTATCCTGGTACCTGAATATATATCTCAAAATTCCCTTAAAACACATTTCTAACTCAAAAACCTTGCCTGGCATATTAACTCTCCAACAGGAAATTCAAGAGCACCTAGCACTGAGTTTTCAAGTACTCAGCACCTTCAATGAGTGCCAGATTTTTAATAATAATCAGAATTCCTAATGAAGCACAGATTTTCAGAAGGGCTTGGTTCCTGTTTGTGTCCCAAAATAAATTCAATGTGTTGTGGATGGAGCTCTCAGAAAGTCTGTCCATGGTTTTGGGTGCTACTTGTTTGCAAGCTGCCTCCCAAGCACTCTTAAAATTGGTGCTGGATGGTTTTAATAGGCCAGAAGAGGTTTGTGAGCTCGATAGCTCTTTAGGTCTGCAAATAAATACAAATGGAGATAATTTGTTTCTAACCTGTGGAATGCTTAATGAATCAAATCATTTCCTTTCAAGCATGATAGCAGGACTGAAAGATATAATAATTTGGTGTTTTATGGTCTCCAGTTCTCCGGTTAGAAGACTGTCACAGGCCTGGTATTGAACAATAAACTACTTCCTATTTTACCTTCCTGTAAAAGGCAAAAATCCAGCAGTACACTCACAAGGAGAGATCCCTTTGGGATGAACATTGGCTTTAACAAATATTTCTATTTGCAAATGTGTATCATGATTGCTCTTTGAAGACACAGCGCACTGAGAAGAATCAAACAAAAATGTCTTGGCACTTGTGGTAAGTTTCTAGGAGTTGAATTCATCTGGGAGATGATAGCATGAAACAGAGAAGTTGATTATTATTTTCTGCATTGACATAAAGGTACTGAATCATCTTGACCTTTAGATACCTAACTTTAAGCATGTGTCCTCTTTTTAAAGTCAGTGGACTTATATCTACATTTTGAAAGTAAGATTGCACATAAATACCTTATTTTCACATACCTATAGGTAAAAAGAAAATAGCTACCTGACCTTAGCAGGTGACTTGTAAAGCTAAAATTGTTTGATTATTTTCCTTGCATGGTCAATGAGAAGAACCAGAAAATGAGACAAAATTTTGAGATAGACAACTAGTTGATACCAAACGATAACCAGTGCAGTTTCTAGTTTTCTGCTGCTTTCTGAACTGAAAATGGCTTTTTCTTTTTTTTTTTTTTTTAGCAGATCATAGATCTTTTCACTTGTAATCCAGAGCATGGATTATTCTTCTGGGAATAAGCACCTAGTGACAGTGACTTGTATGGCGACTTCTGCCATGAGGGTGCTACAACTCAACGCTTTTCAAATATGTTTTGACTGAAAGCAGCTGGGCTTTGTGCAGAACCCACTCTGGTAGCTCTGTAGGTAGCAAATGGATAGGAATTCCCTGGCAAAATTACCACCTAATAGTTCACTTTTTAAACATCATCATCATCAACCTTGGAGCAATTTGTAATTCAGTACTCAGCAACATGGTTTAACAGGATTAATATAGGGGCAGCAAAATCAGTCTACCTGTAAAGATGGATTCTGTGATAATAAAACTCCAAATATTTCTCTTTAATAGTTTTGACATGATTGAATTGGTCTTAAATATTGCAAGATAATAAATATCTCAAAATAGTTGCTTAAAGTGTTAATTGGAATTAATTTATATTTCTGAGCAGTGATCACTTATAAAGAGAGGCAGATCAGTAATGTTATTTTCTAGCTAACAGAAACCCTCCTCTGTAATAACTCATTTGCTTATTCATATTAAAATTTTTCTAAAATCAGAGAAATCCTGTTCCCACAGGATGTAGCATATAAAATATCTATATTTAAATAAATATTTTTTGGAGAAGGGAAAAGGCCTTATTCAGGTATGTAAAGCTCTTTATATTGTTGTTTTAAGGAATAATTGTCTGCCTCTGTACTTTTCCATCCATTTATTGGCAATATATTATATGTTCCATAACATCCAATGATTTCTACTTTAATAAATAGGTTGGATAAAGTTTTTAGTAAGCTTCGTAAAAACTCTGATTTGATTTTTTTAGAAAAAAAAGATTTCATGGGCCAAATGTCCTAATTTTTTTCATTTTTTAAAAATCAAGTTAATATTTTAATATTGTATCATGGATTCCTTGGCAGATTTTATTTCTGAACAAACAGTGTCCTGCCTTGCTGACCAACTTTAGAAGGATGTGGAGTACATTTAACAGTGATGAAGACATTCAGCATCTGGCAGCAAGCAACCAGCACTTCCCCTGTTAAACATAGATATCTGACCCATAAATTAAGGCCGAAAAGCCATTCTTCCAGACTGACAATCAATCAATGCATGTGTTCTCAAAGTGAACAGGAGGATGTGATTCTTGAAAGCATCCAGAATTTGTCCAGAATAATTGGAAATTCCATAGTAAAAATCTATATCCATAATTCACTTTTATACGAAAGTCTTCCACGTTTGTGATCTTGTGATTTTTCAGTAGGGTCTAAGGGATTAACATCTCACTTTACAGCAGTATTTACTAAGAATGAAGCACCTGGTTCCCTCAGACACTTTTTAATATTCGTTTTTAGGAAGTATCCAAAAGCTATGTGAAGCCATGGTATGATTCCCACTGGTTTCCATAGGCTTTCCATCAAGCCCTTATTCCACAGCTGAGTGCTATTTCCTGTTTGTAAGATTTCTCGTTATTATATTAGATTTCCAGTTGGAAGCAGTTGTCACTAAAGCATCTATTCTTTCAAAAGACAGCATGGAGAGACGGTTAGTGGCTTATGAAGATGTGTTCATGGTATCGGGCCAGAGCCTTAGCTGATACAAATCAGTGTAGTTTCATTCTAGTCAGCACAACTGTGGTGATTACAACACCAAGGACTTGGCTGTCAGGATTCTTTCCTCTCCAGATCACATTTATTCACCTAAGTTGAAAGCAAACAGGGATTTTCTCCTTTAAATAGAAAACTCATAGATCTCATCAATCGAAACTCAGCAAGGGAGAGAAGGGGATGAAGGGATGCCCTACTGAAATACTCTCATAGTTGGCAAAATGTTTTTAACAAGGAAACAGAGAAATCCCTTCAGCGTTCCTCTATCACTTCTGCCTCTAATCGCAGTGGAAAATATCCTGGAGAAGGCAAAGGCATTCCTCAGCTCATACAAGGTAGTTTTGTTTCCCTGCTGGATGCATTTCTGCAGAAATTAAAATTGCGCCCCTTAGTTGTCCATCCTGAAATAAAAAAGGCTGCTTTGATGTGCAATTGGATCCTATTCTGTCTGGGACCCTGATGTTCTTGTTGAAAGGGGATAAAACCTCTGGGGAGCATGGCAGCAGAAACTGTTCCAGAAGCAGAGTCAACACACCTATTCTCCCTTGCTGCTGCTTTTTTCCAGCAATAGCAGGGTCATTCACTGCTCAAATGTCTGATAACTCTGAATATAACAAAAGGTTTAGTTTCCTTGGGAGCCCAAATAGCCAAGTATGTGGCTGCATGTGCTGTTCTTACTCATAAATGCAAATGCTAACCTATAAATCTTTCCTTTTACAGTACTGTAATAACATTCTATCTATTTAGCCTAGTACAATACAATCACAATAGCTTTTTCATTGTGCTGCATTCATATTAGACTACTATAATGAGATGCTACCACAATACCATGAAATAAAACGATGTTCTTGACGTATTTCCAAAACATTTGAACACTGTTTCCAAATCGACCTTGTGAATAAATTAAATAATAGCTTGCAAAAACGTCCTCTAGCATTTTCAGAATGTATGCAAATGCAAGCTCGAATGTTTACATGTTTCTTACAGTGTCTGGGATTATACAGCGTATTTGTGCGCATGAGTGTTGTCTCTGGGTGTATTTGTCATTTGTGCTCAGTGGCTTGCACAGAATTCTAGCATGATTTGCCCTTCAAGTTGTCCAATTCTTCCTCCTCTCCCTGATGACCTGCATATTAAACTTCTCTTCTGTAAGACTTCAGATTTCAGTGGCCCTTTCCATTTGTCATATGCGTTATTGTCACTCAGAAACCTTTCAGTGCTGTTTCTTCAGTACCTACCCTGACACAGTTCTCCTCTGAACCATTCGGTGTCTTTGACTGCATTTTTCTAAAGGGTACCTTCTTCAAAGGCTCTATATACATATGTATAAAAATACATATATATATATACAGAGTTAGGATTCCCACATTGCTGGTTCAGAATAGTGGGGGGAGGCTGAAAATTGGAATCAAATCCAAGGGACTCATTTTCCTGGAACATACTTTTGTAATTACTTTTTGTTTTTCTTTGTTTTTAAAATTTATTTAGTTTTTAGCTAATTTTAATGCTAAGATCAAAACCAATTGAAAGACCAAAGTTTTGTTTATCTGGGAGTGATTATTTGCAGGTTCCTAGTAGCTAATCTTCTGTTATTGATAGACCCGTAAATATATTCGCCTGGTGATGTACCCCTCTCTCCTTTAGAAATTGCCCAACCATGACATGCTGTAGAGTGAAAATGAGCTTGCTTTTTAGCATCATCTTTCCCATATCTGTAGATCTCATTTATGGGTGATCAGAGATGCACAGATCACGTGCTGTGAGGTGTGGTATAGATTTGTGGTTAATAAAGTCTGAGGGGTCATTATGACAATAGTGTCTGTTATCCTGTATAACGTGGACTGAAGAATTTCATCCAGCAATTTATGCTTCAAACATGCAACCTTTGGCTGAGCTGCACCGTGGTTTTTTAGATGATATCTTCTGATTGCGATAACTTCTGTTTCAAACGTGAATCTCCCTGAATGGAAGGATCTCATAGAAAGGCTCAAAAGACTTCCATTGATACACTAGCACATCTCTTTTCAATACTTCCATTGAAGCATCTAATACAAACCTCAATGATTTATCTTTAGTGACTTTACTGTGCCTCACAAAGCTAGTTTAAAGCAATGGATTGTGAATTTTAACCAGTGTGCTCTTCTTTAACACCATAAAAATCCACTGCAGACAGAGACACAGTTGTCTTTCCCCAAGACACACTAGCATCATTTCTCTGAGTAGCTGTTGGCTGGCAATAACAGGTGGGTTGCTTCTAAATGCTCCTCTTGATAGATGCTATTTTACTTGACCTTTCTGAAGAGGAAATGGTGCATATGCTTATGAGAAACACTCTGACACTGTTTCATGGGAGAACGTGCATTGTTTGTACAATGACAATGGGAAATTTTCCACTAAGCACTTTGCCAAAAAGTAATTATTATGGCTGGCTGTATGTCTTGTTTGCCTGTTTTTCCAACACCATGGAAATTTTCATCTTCCTGGTAGTCACATCCATTGAAGAAACTGAAAAAATCTTGTATCATTTTAGACAGTTTACTGCTTGAAATATGTAATAATGCACAACTAAGGAAGTACTCACAGCACATGCATTTAGAGGTGAAAAAAACACAAACCCTGGCCAAAAGCAGTCATATGATTAAAGCAAAATTGGGTGGTTTTGTATTCTAACTTTCTGCACACGTGCATTTTACACAAAATGAAATCAGCTGGTAGGTGCCTGTCCTGTCTTCCCTCCTACCAGAGATGCAACTGAGATCTATTGCTATGAATGCGGAGCTGAAATCTAGAAACCTTCAGCTAATTGCTGATTTACAGAATGACCTTGTGTATATCACTTCTCTGCTCTTCTTCAGTTGAGACAGAGGAATGCTTAAAGTTTATAAAACACATAAAATCAGTAGGATTAGGGCAGTAGGTATATGTTTATTGCTACTGTTTATAATAAGAGTAAGGAAAATCCATGGGATTTGGTTCACCTATTATATTTGGAAAAGTGAGTAGCAAACCACTTCGTTTGCAGAAAATGTATCTGCTTGACTGGACAGCCACTAAAAATGATCTGCTCTTGGAATGTCATCCTTGAGTCCAGTGACAACAATTGGTTTCCTTGGACACCTGCTGTCTTTTTCTTCTCCTCCCTGCAGTTTCTGTTTGGGATCCATACAATCCAAAGACAAGTCTCTGTTTTTCCTCTGTTTAGCAATTTGTCACGCGCCAATGCATTAATTACAGAAACAATGGACAGTAAGATTAGATTGATTGTATCGGGGTGAGAAATGCAGGGTGGAGAATACCGGCGCTGTGTCTGCAGCAACGGTGGAGGAGAGACTGTAAGAACTGATCCAGCAGCAAGATAGAGATGTAGCAGAGGGGAGAAGGCAACAAGACATCAATCCTGCTCCTGGGTCCTTGAAGTACGATGGACCACTGTGTGCAAGCAAACCCCCCTGGGTATCAGTGATGCTTGAGTCAACTGCATTGGGCCACCTACACACATGCAAAGTGGAGAGAGGGGCTGCCAGCAGGGAACAGAGGTGATAATGTATGATATATGGGTTGACAGTGTTAAAGGCAATCATGGTGTGGGCAGCAATTCTGCTCAGTTAGTGCTTCCTGCCTTGCAACAAGGAGGATTCATTCTCTGAAAAAAGGGAGCACTAATGCAAGAGCTAACCGTCCAGTAAATGAATCCTTGAATGAGTGCCTGTACACCTAAAGAAACGGAGAGCAGCATTTAGCCCCACATGTTCCAGACCACTTTACCCTGTACACCAAAACTTCTTCATCCCAGTAAAATCTCTTTGCCAGAATTTCTCCTCAGACAAGGACAATACCCTTTTTTCATAAAAACAGCCAGGCCTCTGATTTCTGCTTACCCTGCAGACTCTGATCTGAGATTAATGTAGACTGTAAGATTCCTTTCAAAGAGCTGGCTTCCCATTTGAAGAAATTATGCCCCCTTATCATTGATCCAGACCAGATTGGTTTTATTAAAAACAGAAGTTACTCCCACGGCATGTGGCGATTATTTAGCACTATGCATTTTTCCTGTAAATACCATGAAGAGCTGTTAGCCATCAGTCTGCACATGAAAAATGCTGGAGATCCTGCAAAAAAAAAAAAAAAAAAAAAAAAAAAAAAGGAAAAAAAGCTGGTTTTAATGTAATATCTTAAGGTCCTATAAGTTTGAGAGGATTTTTATATAATGGTTGAAAGAAAACATACAATCTCTCTTCTTCCTCCATGTATACTAACATTTATTCTCATTACAGTAGCATCTGGCAGTCCCAACTGACTTCAGCACCCCAGTGAGTTAGACATGGCACACACATAATAAAAGACAGTCCTGGGCTCAAAGAATGTAAGAGCAAATCTTTGCTCACTGAAGCTAATGGCAAAACTCCCATAAATCAGTGGGGCTGGGATTCAAACTTACAGCCAAATTAGAGAAGACAGACAAAAAAGGTGGATGGGAAAAACCGAGACCTGCAGAGATCTGAATCTGAGACCTGCACTGAATCATCTATATCAAAACATAGCTATAACAGAAGAGCAACCATTCCTCAGCAGAAGAACAACCTTTCAAGTATCCTGTCTCTGGCAGGGGCAGTAATGAAAGCATAGGAAAGCATAGGGAAAAAGCAACTATTGAAGAGATCTTTCCTTGGTACATCCTTTCAGTTTCCGTACTGAGATTTGATGCTGTTTGAAAACCCTCGGGTCATTCAGACCATGATGTTTAAAGTAAAGTCTCTCTGCATGAGTCAAACCCTCTCTGGACCTGTAATACACCTCTGTCCTCAGCACCTTCCATGGGGGAACTTTGGCTCCTATGCTGAGAGGCCGATCTTAAATGTGTGAGAGGTCAGATGGGAATTGGTGAACCAGGCTGGAACTGAACTGCCTGCGTTGTAGGAATAATTCTTTCCCTTCATCACAAAGGCATCCTTTCTTTCATCTCAGTTTCCAAAGCAATACTGGCAAATAAGATTCAGCTCTGTCACATCCTTTTAAAGGTAGAACTTCCTGAATGGGTTAAAAGGCTTTATGCTTTCAATTCCCCAGCACCTCTCACATCAACAGTTGTTTACAGGTGGGGCTGGGCACACAGGAATTAACCATTTTGTTCCAGATAAAAATTATCTTGTCAAACGATTTGCATCAACACTTTTTGACATTAACACCATCTTCTTTCCAGCCTTCTAAATACTTAATGAATTTAATTTCATGGAACACTGTCTCAACATAGAGCAGACTATCACAGAGCACATTTCCTTTCCTCCTGCACACAATTCTGATTTTACACTATCCCATGCCATGGTTGTTATTACTTTATTTTAGCTACATGTGTAAGCTACATTCCACTAGAAACTACAAAAAAAATGGAAAAAGATGGGTATGGCACAGGAAGCCAAATTTGAAACAACAGATTCTCAGAGCAGGCTGGTGATAGGGCCAGGAGTAATTTAAGTATCTTTGAGTTATTATTCAGTATTTTATCCACAAGATCTTATTTCAGTTTGTCTTGTTCTTCTCTGCTTTTCTTGATCTTTCAGTGAGTGAACAGAGTGAAAGGGATGACTCTTATTGAGATGGAGACACCACATTGTCTAGTTTGTGTTTGGTATCCAGTGTGTTCCAACCAGGTTACATTAATAATGGAATATTAGAATCAGAATGGTTTAGGCGGGAAAGGACCTTAAATATTATTTAATTTCAAACTCCCTGCCATGGGCTAGAACAACTTTCACTAGACCAAGTTGCTCAAAGCCCCATTCAGCCTAGCCTTGAACACTTCCAGGGATGGAGCATCCACAGCTTCTGTGGGCAAACTGTGCCAGTGCCTCACTACCCTCACAGTAAAGAATTTCTTCCTAATATCTAATCTAAACCTACTGTCTTTCAATTTGAAGCCATTCCCCCCTATTTTGTCACTACATTCCCTTGTAAAAATTTTCTCTCCATCTTTCTTGTAGGCTGTGTTCAGGCACTAAAAGCTCACAATTAGGTCACCACAAAGCCTTCACTTTCCAAGACTCAACAATGCCAATTCTCTCAATCTTTTCTCGTAGAAGGGGTGCTCCAGCTCTCTAATTATGTTGGTGGCCTCCTCTGGTCTCTCTCCAACAGGTCCATGTGCTTTCTGTGCTGGGGACCCCAGAGCTGGATGCAGTACTCCGGGTGGGGTAGTTGGATATTCCAGGGAGTATTATCTCAGAGTACTTTTTGTTCCCATCCCTTCAAGCACAATGCTTATGTTGTAAATAGATCAGGCTTCACCAAGATCTGGAGCTGCCTCTTTGAAGCCCAGGGAGAAAAGATTAGGTATCAATTTTGATATTTTAGGATCATGGTATCTTCTGCCTTTTGTAAAATTTATATATCTACATCTATATCTATATCTGTATCTATATCTATCTATATCTATATCTATATCTATATCTATATCTATATCTATATCTATATCTATATCTATATCATCTATATTTGTATCTGTATCTATATCTTTAATCTATATCTATATCTATATCTATATCTATATCTATATCTATATCTATATCTATATCTATATCTATATATCTATATCTATATCTATATCTGTATCTATCACTTTCTCTATATATAAAATATATATATGTACAAAATTTGAGGCCATTTGGTCAGATACAGAAAGGTGGGCTAATCTTCACAATCAGCTGTATGATATGAATATTCTTAAGATCTATGTCTTGCCAGTTGTCTAGTAACCATATCCTTTAAACTGTTCAGTCCTCTTTTTATTTGCCTTATTAAAAGGCCTTCTTGTCTCTTGAATCGAGACAAGTGCCCAAGCATGGAGACTTTCCCACTGCAGGAAAATGCTGTTATGCACAGAGTTGGCATTGTTTTACCATGCCACACATAAAATATCTCATATATATATATATATATATAAAATAAATGACATCTTCTATAGATTTATGGGGGATATGGGCTAATGTCACACTGAGCATTTGGTACTGTGTTTTTATATGACTGAGTTTGCTGATATTTCCATTGAATGACCCATCCTATTTAGCTGTATGACACTTAATAATCTCACTGCTTGAAATAATGTCAGAAGATTCTGTTAACGGTAGAGCAGTCCCACATTGTAAGTTTGAGACAGCTCATTTGCTCACAATCCCTGCAGCACACTTCCATCCAGACATTGCCCATTATGTATAATCATCTGGGAGTAAAGCAGGCTCAATGCAATATTTGGGATAGTGCAATGGAAAGTGAGAATCATATGGATATATTGCTAAAATGCTCATGTACTTGGACTGAATATGGAAAACTGGCCATCATCAGAGAACTATAACCAGTAATTTATACTTGGCTACCATTTCTTACTTACACTGAGAGGGAACATCTAGTTTAAACCTTGTTTCTGTGCTCATTAATACCAGATATGTGCACACCTGGATCATCCTCTATACAAAACACGATCTGGCTCAGGTATGAGAATTTGACAGTATTTATGTCAAATTAATCAGAGTATACACTCTAGTGTTTATCCTGGACTGATGACGGCTGCAGGAAGAGAGATGATAGCTGATCCAGCATAAAATCATGCTTTTGAAATATATCAAACAAGTGTGAATTGGCCAAATGAGTTTGTACTAGTTCTGCATTTTGCCTCAAGAGGTAATAACATTTTTGATCTATTAAGTATGCCCCTAAAACTGTTTTTGCTGTCTTCCCAACTGTAGTTTACAAAGAAATAGATTTTTCCATTTTTAACTTGTGTACACAGAAGTGGATCTGTGCACAAAGAAATATATATTTGCTGCCTTGTAATTAAGTGCAAATCCAAAAATAATCTCAATTAAGCAAAATGTAAAAAAAAAGGTGATTATTTTTATTCAGGCAATTACATTTTCCTCCTGTACTTACCTACTAGATACTAGTGAAAAAAGAAATGATGGGAGAAACAATCATACCTACCACACTCACAATGAAAAAAAAATAGCTCTTCCATAAGTAAAGGAACAAATTCAGTCTGTATTTCAATACATAGGAAAATAAAAATCCTTTGTCCTTCAAACTTCCCTTTGCTTGGCAGATGGTAGAAGGTTCTCCCACAATGCTTGCTTTTTATTTTATACCTATTGAGCAAAACCATCACACTCTCTCATTGATTATCCAGTTGGCCATTGTCAAACAGAGTTGACAAGGAACTATTTATTTTCTTTTTTCTTCACTGGAGGCATCATTTTAATTTACTCTACCTACTGATTTTCATAAGCACACTGAAACTTTACTGTTTTATGATTTTGCACGTGATTGAAAGTGGTCAATGCATTCCTTCAGGGAAAAAAAAATATTCGAGGGTGGGGACAGCAAGCCAGTCTTTCCCACATAATCACATCAGTCGTCTTTCTTCAAGGAAAGAAGACTTTAAAAAAGAGAAAGATGTTACAGTGACTAGCATAATCACCTAAGTTATGACTGGAATGAGTTCAACTAATAACTTCTATGACCCTGGGAAAGATTCATAAAAGTACTTAGCAAAGTATTTCTCACATAACTTTTGGTGTCAAGTTCCAGGAGTCAGATTCACAAACCAGCTTTTGAAAACACTGAGGTGCCTCAGGACTGGACTCAGCAATCACTTACACACTAAAGGTCTAACTAGAAATGTAACAGATATTTGGTTTAGAAGTACAGCCACTGCAGTCTTCCTATGTGCTCAGGGGAAAGACCAGTGCAGGTGTAAAAGGCAGTTTACCACTCAGATGAGCAAAAGTTGAATTTCCCTACGAAGACAGTCAGCTTTTTTCATCAGTTATGTGAGAAATCTAGAGTGACACTGTTTCTGACAATCAGTTAATTGCTTAAATGATATAGGGTGGAGCCAGCACCAAATGGGGCAAAAGAAAATAGGGAGTAACATAGATCCACAAAGGAGAAAACAATGGCAGATAATTTAAAATCTCATCTATCTCCTCAGTTTTTCTGCCCACCTTGCATGTCCCCCCTCCATGAAGCTTGGGTTCACGGAGCAGTGCTCTTTCCTGCCCTTCCCTTCTCTGTGAATGACAGATTTGCTGCAATTTTTCAAACTGATTTGGGATTGGTGAGTTAAAGGGGTTAGAGAAATTGCTGCTGAGCAACGGAGTCCAGAGCATTTGTGTGCTGGGGAAAATCAGCCTCAGACCGCCCATGTGAATTAATATTTCCTTACCAAAAAGCAATTCTTTATGAGGCCCTCTTGACAAGACTTTTCCAACATGTTGTGTAAGGCATATTCACATTGCAACACTGGAGCCCTGCAATCTGAGTTAAAAGGTGATCCTTAAGGAACTGAACTGGGTTGAGATTTTACATATGCCTGACATAATACTCCCCCTGAGTCTTATATTATAATCTGATATGAGAGAAAAAGATAAAATATTAACACTCTCTCCCATTGCCATTCTTTAAAGTGATTTAAAGTTTTGTCTTGATTAATTCCATTTGTAAGGCTTGTAGAGGTGGGAAAGTAAGGAAGGAGGACCAAATGTAAAGTGGGACTATGGAAGTAAACCTTTGGGTTATTTCCTTATTTGATCTTTTCCAGATTTACCTTTTGATTTGTAGGCATGCACAACACTGATTAGATTCAGTTGTCATTTACCATCATAAAAAATGTACTTAAGCAAAGTTATTGCAGTGATGCGCATTTTGGGGAAGGGAGAAGATTATATACAGAAATGTTTGGAGGTAGGGCATTAGGCTGAGCTTTGTCTTATTCGGTAGTGATTCAGAGATACAAAAAAACAATGATACACTGTTCATAAGTAATATTTATCTTTTCCACGTAATTATTATTTTTTTTTTGTTTCAACAAGAATTGAATGTGCTCTTTCTTTTTTGTCTTCTGCTCCTGTCAGTTTGAATTGTTGAAAGGTGCCAGATTGACTGTGTTGGAGTTTCAAATCCTTTAATTACCCACCAAACAGGTTATGTGTGGACAACAGAAGTGTAAGCTTCCTCATGCCACCCTGACAGTGCATGCAACCAATCTCCTGGGGCTGGAGAGAATCTGCCAGCCTTGCTAGAGAAAGAAAAACACAAGACCAGATCTGCACCCAGTGAAAACTGACATTGCTCCAAAAACCTGAGCAGCTGTAAGCTCTGTATCTTTGATTTGATCTAGCTATTTGGGTGAAGAAATAATCAGTGGAAATTAGCTCTCTGTAAAAATGATTGGTTATTTGCAAGTAGAAAACTGACTGATACCACTTAACTGCATTAGGTTGCAGATAGTCTTACTGCATTTGCTTAAATATTAATGCAGCATGTCTCTAACATTTGAATATGAAGTACCTTCCATCTTTTTATCAGCCTCTGTAAAATAGTACTTCCTTAAATTCCTCTTATATATATTCCCACTTTACTTAAACCTAAATCCTCTAGTTCTGGTATCTTCAACAAACTCAAATAGATCATCAAGCTTAATTTTATAATAATCTTCAGCTAGTTTAAATACCTCAGTCCTGTCACCTCTTAATCATCTTTATTATTCTTCTAAGACTAAATAATTCTCTCCTCATCTGTAAACTCTTCCATTCTATTTATCACCTCAGTTTCTCTGCATTCTGCTGCCTTGATTTCTGTTTTCATTCATATATCTTGACCTTATTTAAACAGCATGGGCCAAATTCTAATCTCAGTCATAGCATTCTAAATCCAGAGTGACTGACTTCAGTGACTCCAGTTTTGATTTTATGTCAATGGATTTACTTCAGATTTACTCTGCTATAACTAAGCTCACAATCTGGCATTCTGGTGTTTAAAACTCACATCTCAAAATACCCTAGTGTTTTCTGCTATTCACTGTCTTTTGAGTTCAATTATCATTCTCTTGACCTCCTTAAATAAGAAAATAATATGAAAAATTTAAGTGAAGGTACCACCCTGCTGTATTTAATGCTTATTCACTTCTAGAATTCTCTGCTGGTGCATGACCAGATGAAGCCATGTAAGTATATAAGATTATGTGGAAGTTAATGTCTTTTCATGTGTTGTGAGAGTTTCACTCCAAGCCTGCAGTATAAACTCTGGGAAATGAAGGATCGTCACAAATTCTGATACCTCCTCTTTTACCTACACAGATTTTCTGGGACTTGTTTCCTTACACACAGATATATATCAGCTCCCTTTCTCCCAAAATGGCTGAAACTTGAGAGAGAAATACAAGACAGATTTGTTCTCATATAACGTTCAGATATTATGCTGGCAAGTGAGTTTAGAAACTAGAGACTAGAATAGACTGATAAGAAATCTAATTTTTGAAGACTACAGGTGTGCCAGGGCTTCTTTCTCTTTTCTTTATGCTCTGATTTTCTTAATTTATGATTCATGTTTAATGTAAAAATGAAGAACCTGTTTTCAGTCCATCTTCTTTTAACAACCATAACTACTATGCAAATCACCATAACCTCAACAGAGGGATGAAGTGACTTTACATGTTTATATTATCGTTTTTTAAATGGGAAAAGAATTTACAGGAAATTGAAATGATGACATGCAGGAAGTTTTCTCCAAAACAGATTCTCCACTGAAAAAAAAAACCCAGAAAAGCAATTCTTGATTCACAGAAGACAAATTCATTCTCTGGAGGGAAATAATAACTTTCTTTCATTTCGTTTTAAGAAGAAATAATTTTTAAAATATTTTCCACAGTGTTGTCTTCCTGTCTAACTATTTGATGGATGTTGAAAGAGCTCCTGGTTCGGTTGATAGTCCTGCTCTTTTCACTGAGTTCCTCCTATTCAATAAGAAGCTGAGAATTTGCTTCATCTCAGTTTGTACCTTAAAGATAAGCAGAGTATTTAATTCATAGATCTGTGTGTTGAGATACAGAATAACCTCTGGAAGAAGTTCAGAATCAAACCAGTAACTGCTTATAGTAGAATTACAGGATTCCCCATATATCTGGAGATTTCTAAGAGAGACACAGAGTTTGTGAGGGTCCTGAAAATGCTCATTCTTTAGATATGGGGTTCCTTTACAAATGGCTGAAATGGATTCAATAATTTCTTCCTGATTTCTCTCCAGATGATGACTTACTCTTGGCCCTCTCAAGAGCTTACTTATGGGACAGGGCTGGTAGAACAAGCAATGGAAAAGACCTTACTGATCTGAAGGCAAAAGAAAGTGCTATACCTGAGCCAAACTCTCATATTTGGGTGCTGATAAATCCATGTGATTGTCTGTTGCACCAAGGAAATAGTCAGGGCAGTCACTGGCAGGTGATGAGTGTGGTTGCACTGCTGGGCTTGAGACTGTCCATGAGAAACCAGGTTCTGCTGCTCCCTTCCATAGAAACCTTGCTTCGAAATCAGGCCTTTTCAGGTATGGCTGATTTTCCATCTATGTATTCTTTCACCTCAGAGAGCCACAAAGTGTTTTACACACTATAGGGAATCACTTTGCTGATCCATTGCTAAGGAGAAACACAGAAACTTATTAACAGCACACAGCAATGGAGCACAACTCCTGCTGTCCTCTAATGAAAGGAAAAAACCCTAGATCCAACTGAAGCTTCAGGGAGTTATTTTGTTAAGTAAGGAGAATGCAATTACTCATCACTGTTCTACCCAATGATTTTTAATTACCTTACTTTTATGTCTCTTGTGCAACCACTCATCTCCAGGATCATTGCCTCTCCTTTTCTGCTGAGTAGGAGGACAAACTGCTGAGGTTCTGCAGGCCCCTTTCAGAAGCAGGTCATTATCTCAACCTGTCCATCCTCTAACCACCCATGTGAAAATGGCAATGGCGTTGCCCCCATGTTACAGCTGGGAAACTTGAACATTCAATGACTCGTCAAAAGTTACACAGGAAGACTAAGGCAGAGCATGCACTCTGTTTCTTTTCTTGAAGTCTTTGACAGTGCTGCTAACCCTCATTCATTCTTTCACTCTGAATCATTAAAAGACCTTCTGTTACAGTTTTATCTGAAGTCAGTTATATGTACACATTTTATTCTAGTGTACATGTTATAAAACCTGAAGCCTCAGCTTTAGAAAACCAGATATAATTAGTTATTTCCTTAAGAACCTATATTTAAGAATTCAAAACTTAACATGAGAGAAAATCTGATTCTCTTTTTATAACAACTTTACATTTTTTTTCATCTTTTTTTCATCTGGCACATTCAACCATTACCCATGATTTATGTCCCAGTACATGGAAAAGGAACATGCACCATTTATTTTCAGAGAACTTTCCTTATTTGTGTTACTTGTAGAGACTCCTGAACACAAAGAATACTTCCATTTTTCAGAAGTCAGGAAACCTTTGTGAACTGATTAATATATATGCTGCTCTTCCCTTCTTGTGGATGTGTTCTGAACTGTCCTTTATTTGACTTTTTTTTAAATCAGGATGCTGATTATATTTGTTATTCTATAGAAAAAGTAGACATTAATCACTATACTGCATGAGGCTTTCTCCATACAGACTAACCTCATCAGAGTTTTTTCCTCTTGTACATAAGTATCTATTTGAAGTCTTCAGAAAAACAACAAAAGAGAAACAGAGAAACTGAGTCCGTGTACCCTTGAAATTATTAAGAAGGAAAGTTACTTAAAGAAAATACTGTGATGTAACCATAAGAAAAAAAACCAAAAACAAAACGGAAACACTGAAATCCCAGAAAAATACTGCGGCACTAATTTGGCAGGAATATTGTGCAACAACATCTAAACCATTTCTCCAAGCCATTACATATGATAAAGAGGACTTAACTCTGAGCAGCCTGAACAGTGGAGTGCTTGTGTCTCACAAGGTACAACAGCAGTTAGAGTGCATAGGAGCACATTAATAAGGGGATATTCCTTGGTTATATTACCTAGTAGTTTATATGGAAAGGTTCTTGAAAGGTCAGGGTTCCCACAGACGTTGCACTAGTCTGGCCAGCTGGGACAGGCAGTTCTGAAGGGATGCTGGAGGTTGGCATGCCAAAGCAGGACACTCAGGCACTGAGGTGGGCAGTCATGCATGTACCTAAGATGGATATCTAGAAAGATAAATCTTCAGTGTGGCCACAGTTTTTCACAGGGCAATTCAGAGAGCCCAGCCGCGGAATAAAACCACATTAAATCTTCTGTGTCAGGGTTGTCATCAGTTATTGTGAGAACATTTCCCCAGGGTTATATCACTTTCAGGGTTTTCCCCTCTATCAGGGAATCTCCATATCCCAGCTCCCATACTTCAAACTACATTTGAAAGAACCTTTGAGGATTCCAGAGTTATTGATGCATCTTGGATTTGCAATCCTGTGACTCGCAGAAGATGCAACAGCCAAACAATTTATATAGTAATAGTTGTTAAAGTAGCACAGCTTGTAATTTTTCAATTAAATTTTCCCTTCTACTGTATGTCATCAAAGATGGACTGTATTGCAGGACCTCTGATCAGAGAAGAACAAGAAGAATAGAGAGTTACTAAACCAACTTTGCTGGCCAGCCAAGAATATGACTACCCAGAGGGAAGAGGGGTGGATTGAGGAAGAAGGGTGGAGAATAGAGATTCTACAATGGTAATATGCTGGCAGAGCCCTTTCCTGGAAGCCAAGTAACAAAGGATTTTGTGATCTTCTGTCACTTTCATAAAGAGAAGCACATGTACAGAGTGACAGAAGTTGGGCCTAAGGTCCTTTTCCCATTACCAGACAGTGGACACCACATTCTTCCTCGGTTATTGTTGTATTAAAGTCTTATCCCATATTGTTTACATCTGATGTCTTTTCAGCAGAGACCATTCTTTTCGTCTCAAAGCATCCCCTTATTTCATGTTCTTTTGTTACGTGATGAGTGGAGACATGTAATACAAACTTTTCATTTTATCCATCTTTATAGCTGTATTCAGTAACCAAGCTTGATTATTAAATTTGAGCCTTATTCTGCATCAATCTACTCCTGTGCTATGTTCTCAGGCCAAGTCGCCTAAGCAGACCATAAACCAGATGTGTTTCTTAACTTTTTCAGGACTTAATTTTGCCACTTGGTTTGGATCACAGAGGAGTTTTTAGCCTGCAGTCTTTGATGCCTTATGTTTGCCTTCATAAAAATTATATAGAAAGTTATAAAAGAGTGATAAGGCCTTCCAGTTTTACCACCAAATGGAAAAGTTGTCCACACAAAGAATTTATAACCATCTTGTAGCAATTTCTAGGATCTAAAATCATTTTAGATGATTATGCATTAGAGATGTTGAAAAGAATGTAAACCTACCAGTTTCTATGCAAGAATCATGAGAACCCACTCTGTTTCCCACTTTTATATACCAAAGGCCTCTCTTCAAACCCCACTTACATGCTGAGATACATTGACTTCAATAGGACAACTTACGTGAGTAAGAAAGATTTGAATGAATGAGGGTTTCAGGCATGGGATATAAGATCAAGAGCATGAAAGCCTTTTAGTTAATTCACTTCAGCATCACTAATACTGAGTGACTGAAAAACTTTAGTTATGATTAATGACATTGGGATTTTTTTCAAAAGATAAAGTCAGGAGCCTTTGTAAGTCTTTTTGCCTGTTTTTAAAATGTGATGGATACATTTAAAACATATTAATATTAAAAAATATTACTCATCTAAAAAAGCTTGCATATTCAAAAAAAAATTGGTGAGAGACAGACTTTAAGCCAAGCTTTCTAGTCATTGAGTGCTGTATGAGAAGCTTCCTTTTGGAAATGGATGTATTTAAAACCGTGAATGTTTCCAGAGCCTTTTGTGTACTTGAATTTTGTGACATAATTTTGTTATATTTTTATCCTGTGAGGGTTAGCAAAAACGTAGTTAATAGAAAAATGCAATGATTTTAAAGGGAAAACTTAGAAACACTTTTTCTGTCCAGGAGTGACAAATAGCCTCATGTTTGGCATCTGCATCATCCCCTCATTTTCCACTAATATCCTTTTGGTAGAAAATATAATTTTTGTCTCAATTTAAACCCACACAAATAAATTAAATGAACATAAATTAATAAAAATTAATGCACAGAAGGAAAAATTATGCTAAACTCTACCTTTGATGTGATAGTGCTTTCACTTGGAGGTTGCATTTAGTTTACTCGCAATAATAAACTTTGCACTATAAGTGCTGTTATAACATCCTGTGATTAACAAGGTTGCTTCACGCACTTAATGATAGCTAAGCAATGGAAATAATAAGGCAATTTACAAATACTGAAACCAAAAGAAGTTGCATTTCCTCGCATATGTATGGTGTGTTCTGATCCATTTATGCTTCTGCTGAGTTCTGCTGAAGCATGAAAAAGGTTGTAAATCATATTTGACATACATCCCATGGGTCAGCCACCACTCTTCTAAGAGTGCTGAATGGAATGGGAATAACCACTTTTGGAAGCAGAATATGAAAAAGAAACTGTGATGTGCTGTATAAGGCAGAAAACCAGCACTTAAAAATGATCGGCAGCTTATCAGTTGCTTGCACTTCTTTTTTCAATCCAGGCAAAGAATTGGTAGAACAGAATGGCAAACTGGCAATCCTTCATGAACTTTTTTCATGAACTTGCTATGGGATGGACCCCAGCAGGGTCAGAGACTGCTTCAGGATTGCATGGATTGTGTCAGGTTATTCATGGAATGATGATCTAAAAGAGAGGCAGCTGGTCCCATCAGGTCTTATTTTTGAGGAACAAACAATGTCTTCCACCATTTAGAATTCAGGACCCCATTGCTCACAACATGGAAGTACAGATATTTTGTATATTAATGTGAGCAGGAGCCCCTTGAGGAAGCGCTGTAGAAAGGATGAGAACATAATCAGTTCTACTGCTGTTGATTGCACTCTGTGAATTTAGTAATGCAGACCCAGTTCTGCCCCTATTGAAGATAATGACCCAGGCCAGTGGGACTAGGATCAAGCCATGGAGGTGTTTGGAATGCCACCCTCTCAACCCCATAAGCATATGACGAAGATGCTCTCATGTACCTAGGCAGAAATGTTATGACATTCAGCGCATCTGCAAATGGAATGGCTGTGTTTGCACCTGCTCTTTTGTCTAGGCTGCCTTTTCCTATTTCAATCAAGTTCCACCCATGTCCTTTCTTTTCTCTGTCTCTTAGGCATTTGCTATAACCAAGAGAAAAGAGCAGCCTGACACTTCCTAAGCAGAAATATAATACCTACATTGGTATCTGTTCAACTGGTCAAAAATAATGACAGCCAAAAAAAGGTGACTCCCACTTCTTGCAAAACTCTTCCACCCTCTCCTGCTGGCCAGATCGGCACTGTCCATGCCATAAACAAGTAACACAAGCTCCTGTGAGATGCAGCGTCTATCCCACATTGCCTTCGTATACTGCTGCCCTCGAACACCTGTATCAGGATACAGAAAATAACAGATACTTTCATGCATGCATGCCTGCACATATGTGTACGTGTAACCATGTATATGCATATTAATGCATTAACTCATTTGTAGATGAAGAGCAATCAGCAATGTCATGACATCATGGGGGCCTGTAATTGCACATCAATCTGGACTCTGTGCCTTGATCTGCAGGCTCACATTACTGGCAATAATATTTCTGGTGTAATCATGCATATACTTCGTATTCCTCTGGCCAGGATGAAGCTGTAGGAGCTAATGTATTCTGAGTCAGACCAACTGCCGCTCATGAAGGGAAAAAAAGACTTGCTTGAGTAACCGTAATAATTGGAAAATTATTTTGATAGCCTGAAACAATCTAATATATTACAGAATTTTATTAAAATAATATCAAATCAAATTAACTGCTATTCCATAATGAATTAGGTAACAAGGTAGGCAGATATTAATCGGCCTTGGCTCCCAGGCAGGGGAGCCAGGAATTTATTAGCTCTTGCAGCTTGTGTGAGGGTGAAGACAGAAATCAGTATCACAGGCTGCAAGGGAAGCCCCTGAGACAGCTGAGCTTTTACTTTTTTCTCACTTTCACTTTATAATCCATCATTAAACACTTGTATTTCTTTTATGTGGGGTCTTATGAAATTTTTAATTTTTTAATTGCTTTGTGATTTAATAATGAGGATTTTTTGTGAATGTGTGTGTGCATAGCATGTGTAACTCAGCTGCCAATATTAGAATTAACTCACCTTTGTCCACCTATGGCTAACCTTTATGGAAGAAAAAAGTAATTTAATGACTTGTCTATTTACCAGCAGAAAGATTTCTGACTTCCTAGGCATTGTGGCATAAATGACAGGGTTTAATTGGCTATGAGACCTGTCTTGTTCCGTCCTATCCTATCCTATCCTATCCTATCCTATCCTATCCTATCCTATCCTATCCTATCCTATCCTATCCTACCTATACTATCTTATCCTAAAGGAGGAATGGAGGGACAGTGGGCAGAAAGCATGAAATAAGAGGCAAAATAGGGTGTAATGTCCTTCAGAGAGACCTTAGTTGGCACTGCACACTTAGGAAGTGATGAGGGTATGCCCTGTTCATTATTTTTTGTTGGCATCGGAATTTGCTATGATCACCGTAAACTTTATTTCCTGCTGCTTTGTGCAGTCTGCCTCTAATTCCTGACTGGGTGATGGTCCCAGCAGCTGCATGAGTAGCAGAGGGCTGGAACCTAACTTTTTTTGCTAGTTTCTGTTTGTGCAGAGAGATAGATGCCCCTTAGTCTGAACTATGACAGGTGAAGTTACAAATCACCCCAGTGCTAGCAAGAAAGAAGACATTTATTTGATTCAAAAAAATCTCATGAGAAAAACACCTTTTGGAGCTGGAGCTTATTAAGCCATGACAGTAAGTGAATCTGGAGTGGTGTGTTCTTGGGAGGCTGGCTGTTTGGGTGTTTGATTGAAAAACAGGAATGAATACAATAACAGAGATAGCAGCAGCAGGTAAATTGAGTAAAAGAAAACTGTCAGTAAAATCAGACCCCTGTTTCCTTAGACTAAGCTGATTTGGAGTCCCAGGTTTGCAAAAAGGGGAGGAAATTAAGGTGAGAGGAGAAAATTGTTTTTGAAATATCCTCTGGTTATTTGAAAAAAAGCTGGAGGGGCATATCTGTATCTGTATCCTGTCCCAGAAGAGAACTGTAGCTTGTTCATAGGACCTCTCAGCCAAAAGGAGGGAAAGAAGCTGAGGTTGCACTTCCACTCAACATTAAAAACAAAATATCTCTAGTTTTGGTTTTCATACATATAAAGGCAAAAAGTGTCCAGGGTTGCTTGTTTCTTCCATAAGTTCTGTATTTGAGCTGGGCAAGCTGTACAATTTTTGTGGTCCTGCTAGGGAGGGAGGAGAGTGTGGCACTGGTGCTCTTCGGAAACACAAGCTCCATACGTCCCACCCTATCTTTCTTTCTGCAGTTTTTTCCTCATAATTCTAGTCCGTGCTGACCTTGCTTCATGAACAATAGGCATTCCCAGCACTGATATTTTCAGTCTCTTCCTGGTTTGTGTATGCAGAAAGGACATCAAAACAGAAAGGTCAGAAGAAGAGAAGCCTCCAGTAGCCTTTCCAGACACAGCACAAACTTTGTGCAGTGACTAATGGGATATATGAGACCAATGAAATCTGTACTGCAGAGCAGAACCAGATCAATCTGTTACACCTCTCCCAGGCTCACTGCCCAGACACTGATCAGATGCCTTCAGCTCTTGTGTTATTACTGTCACATTTTCTCCTTGGATTATCTCTTACCTTCTTTTCCCTCACTTGGCACTTTCATTTGGACAAGAAATTTCTTGAGCGTTTCAGGGAAAGTCAGGGAGACCCCAAAGAGGAGAAGTAATTGAAGTACCTGTTCTTCAGTTAGGAGCTGGGCAATAGAAAGTAACTTTATTGTCTATGTGCCAGCCATTAACCATTCCACATGGCTATTAACAAAACAAAAGTAGTCATCTCAGGGTGATCATTTTTCAGTCAAAACTTGTGTTGTTCTTGTGAGAAGAGTATAATGATGGACAGGAAGATGCATGTATGATGTTGAAATAAAATATGTCCAATTTGCAAAACATTGATGAAATGTGCGTTGCTACTGCTCTTTTTCCATAGAGAAGGGAAAAAAAGGATAACAAGTTCCTTAGAGAGCATTTTTGGGGAGGTTTAGTAATATCACTTCATATTCCCTTCAGGCCTTTGAACTTAAAGCCCAGCTATTACCCCAGATGAGAAATTCGGTTTTGTCTTGACAAATGTAAGCAGAGCATTTTACTCCAACAACTGTTCTTGTTCAAATATAAAATTCTAAAGAAAAACACTTCTTGGCATTAGAGTTGGTTTTGGACTTTCAGCATATAAAAGAAGTGGAAGAACGTGCCTCTGATGACGTGGGATGTTGAGGGTGTGCTGTAGCGATGTCATTTATAACAATTCATGCCTTGCTATTTCTGTTCACCTGCTTGACTTTCATAATTGTCATTTCTGGACATGACAATGCACACTTACTCAAAGAAGATTGCACAAAGCATGGTTTTCCTGTAGGGCTGGGCTCCTTAAACTTTCCTACCCTACAATCTGCATCTTATAAGTCATTACTCTGAGCTGAGAGCCATGAGATAAATACTGTATGGTTCAGAGGGCAGGGCTGGTGTGAGATGCTGGAAGTTGCCCACATGTTGAAGCTGATACAGTCCACCACCGGGCTGGGAAAGCTCCAGTGGTATTCCCTGGGATGTCTCCTCTCTCAGTTTGCCCAGCAGCCTCATGCTGGCTCCATTCAGCTCTTGGTCACATAGCAGAAACCTGGAGCCTCGAGGGCCACAGCATGCAACAGTGGCCCTTGAAAGTTCCCAGTTGTCAGGCAGCTACTCATCTTGTCTCAAAGAAATATCTAAGAATATTCTAAGGTGTTATATTCAAGGAGTTATTACAACTCAACTCATACTCATTCCCTTCTGAGGGAATGGGATCTGGTTTATACAAACCCACTGGTTAGGGAGATAAATAAGAGACCTTAAATTAAGAATAGGGGGAAAAAAGGTCAAATGCATAATGGTTGAGATGCATGCCAGGACAAACTGGCTTTTTGTCTATGTCTTTTTAATAGGAACATTTAGTTTTAAAAGTTACAGTATGATGGAATTAAATAGAATACTTTTATTAAATACCATATCATTAACTGGAATGGTGCACAAGTGGGAGTAGTAGACACTGATTAAAACTAGTTAACATAGATTTTGTTTTTGCCATCTTCTTCCAAAAGTTAAGAAACAATTTGAGTTTGCCTGCTTTGGGAGCTACACAAAGGTGAGAAGGTTTGTTTCAGCCTGATGGAGATGAGAGAATAACAGAAGGCTTCTAGGGGATTAGTGATGGAGATTTGGGAGGCATCTGCCTGGGGATCTGAATGTGTTAGCTCTCCCAGGGCCCACAAAACTGAAGTCTGGACTGGGCTCAAATTATGTTTCACACAATTCAGTTTGAGCTCTCTGTTTCTAACCCTCTGAGCTCCCTTTGGGGTTTAGAGTGCATTTAAATGCAACAAAGCTACCAAACTCTACCTAAACAAATTATTTTCTCAATTCTTGCCATTTGTATTTCATTCCTTACTTTCCTCATTTGTTTGTTGCACAAAGCATCCAGGTCAGAAATGCAACTTCTACAAATAATATTAAATCTCTCTTCAAATACACCCAGATGGATGACTGAAGGATAAGGTAAAAGGCAATGAACACCAATTGACATTGGTGTGAAATCTCATCAGTTTCAAAGTTTCTGAAGCTAATTCCTCTTTGCTGCTTATTCATTAGCTCATCCAATCCAAGTAATTTCAACTTGGTTCCCATTAGCCATAATCCAAAGGCACCATCACAGCTGCCAAGCCCTCTGTGCAAACTGAGCCACACAGCCATGAGCTGCTGGTGTACAGAAGAGCATGAACAGCCTCTCAGCTGTAGACTCAATTGTTAACTGCAGTATCTGCAGCTATTAGCTCAAGTGCTGGTCACCTTGGTTACACAAATACCATCCCACCACAGCTGGACCAAGCACAAGAGAAACACAATCACTAAGGCTGCAGTCCTGCAAAGGTCTGACCATGCTTATGCTAACAGATGTCTTGCATCGTGGTGGTTTGCACCTTCCCTTGATAAAGGCCTTAAATTACCAGTGTGACTATGTGTTCAAGCAAGAAGCCAATAGAGCTAGTCAGGTGTTAAAAGCTGGGGGGTTATTTAGGTGTTTTGGAAGCTGTGGGTCCTTCTGCAGTGGAACATGCCTGTCCTGGTTGTTGTTTCTATAATGCTGTCAGTGGCCATTTTGTTTGCCTTCTGCAAGCTGCAGGCTTCCATTAGGATAATGAGTGGAATATAATGTGCTTGACTGATGCATTGCCATAAAGGGATAGTGCTTTAAAAATAAGAGCCTGAATTCTCACTTACATTGAGGCTATTTTACATCATTCTGGCAAGCACAAGAGGTCTTTCAAGTGGGTGTAGAAGTAACTTATGGCCCATTTACACAGCCAGATCAGTGTGAAGTGACCTTCATGTAAATGACAACCAGGCCCCAAATCGTTAAGTTACTTTTTTTAAAGATCCAAGTTGGCCGAGGATGCTTTGAGAGGGGAAGTGAAGTGTTTTTCTTTCTTTTTTTTTTCTTCTCAAATTAGTCAAATGAGGTTGATCGCTTTAAAGGATGGAAGAGTTCACCACGGCTCCAGAAAAACATCAAGTATGAGAGCCTAGATTATGTCAGAAGACATGCAGCAGCCCACGCATTAGACTTGAAATCTGTGCTCGCACCTGCCCCGACTCATTTTTTTTCCCTTTGCATTTATTGAGATGACACAATGTCAACAGAATTCTGCAAACTTTATGACAAAATTGTGACAGATCTGCAATGGCAGAATGACTTATGGAAATGTTGAAGTGGCTTCTCAATCAAGCCTCAGGATAGCTTGTGACTCCATTGTCTTAGAGGTCAGAAGTCAGACTCCACCAAGGAGAGACATCGCTTGATTCTGGTCCAATTTCCTGCCATATGCTGGAGGTGGCAGGGGGAATCAAGGCTTTTAATTGCTCGATCCCTATGTTTTCTCATCTGCATTCCCCAAGCTAAAAATGCTTTCCATAGCACACTCCATTGTTTGCAATGTGGTCTGATAAGTCTTTAAAATGTTTCAGATGTGATTCCTTGTGTTCTCGACACTTTCAAATCATTCAGCATTGCCCTGAACAAAGCAATGAACTGCCATGGACATAAGCAGGTAGGGAATATTGGGTTGGTAGCATTCACTCCCAGTTCATACCTGTGGAGATAACTTTGCAAAGTATAAAAGAATGTTGAGTCAGACCTTCTGTGCAGTGTGAACTGGACCCTCTGGAAAGGCTGTCCAAGCATGGATAGATGGACAGAGACTATAGTGGTACCCGATTTGTCCTGGTGGGGAATGTCTCTTCATTTTCATCATCTTTGGTAGAATTTCTCTTGCTTTTACAAATTACATGTTTTTTCATGTCATTTTCCCATAGTGGTAAATATGCTCTTCACACACTAGAATTGGAAAAAAAAAAAAAAAAAAACCAGAAAAAGAGAACTGGGAAAGAAACTGCTTCTTACAGATATTTTTAAAATTATGTACAAAATTATGATTGGGGAGCTTCAGCCTGTTGAGAACACAAGCCCACTGTTCAGTGAGACTGGCAAGAGTACTCTGGACTCTGCTCTATGTCTGATTTAAATACTGGGTTTGGGGTCACAGTCTTATTCTAGTGAGCTCTCTGTGGCCTACAGTGGCCCTCAGGCAGCTCCTCTCTGTGCCACCGGCTGCAGCTGTGCCCCTCAAAAAGGCTAAACCCATCTGCTACAGGAGAAAGGTTTAGCAGAGGGGAAGGGGATGTGTGAAGAAGCAGAATCAATTGCTTTCCCAAGTCTTACATTTCTGAGTGTGCAAGTAATATTTATCCTTTGAAGAATGCAGTTTTCCCTATCAACGTTTTGGTCACAGGACAAATCTGGTTATGGGCTGACAGACATTAATTCATTTATTCTTCTAGAATGTTTTTCTCAATGCAGTTACCAAGTCCAAATCTTTTCAGATTTGCGTGCACCATCCTTTCTAACCTGACCTCTCCAAAAAGCAAATAGAAAATCCTCTTGTGACTATCAGTCCTCACACCAGCAAAATAGGGATGAGATGTTTGGCAGTGCAAATGCGCTACCAGGAGGGATGGGGACCAGACAGATGGACAGCTGCCAGCAGTTCACACTGTAATATTGGGCTCAGCAGCAAACACAAACCCAGCAAATCAGCCAAACAAAACTCCCTGCTCACCTGCCTGTTTCTGCCACTGTCTCCCGAACCTCAGAAAGGGTATTGCACCTGAGGCACGTTATATGTGATTCCGCAATGAGCGCTGAAGAGCTGAAGTGTTTGGTGAGATAAAATTACCTGGTTTTGTGGGTACCATCAGGAAATGCTCCTTCATTTCCATTCCCTGCAACCTCAGCTCACCAGCAGACTTGGCTACCGAGATGCAATGAAAGGAAAAGATGTGAATGTAACACACTTCAGTGACTTTCCTTGATACGAACCTCTTCACAGTTCACTGAAAGAGCTTAAGGAAACTCTGATGCTTCTGCACAACTTTAGTGTGGCAGGCAGATACCATGACTGCGGCTTGTTTATATTTCATGACTGTAACATTATGGTACCATTTGTTTATTTAAAGATGAACTTCCATGCTCAGTCAAACTTTAGACACATTATTTAAACATAAGCCAATTTGCCAATCATGTATCTACGGCTATTTTCCTCCATAAATACTTAATAATTGAAGATAAATGTTTGTAAACAAGACATTTTTTCCTCAACATTCATTTTCTTCTCCTGCTCATTCGTACTAAGAGGTCATTGTAAGCTTCCAGTTTTTGTATTTTATTTTGGAAAGCATTTTATTTTTTTTGGAGTTATAGAATCATAGAATGGTTTGGGTTGGAAGGGACCTTAAAGGTCATCTACTTTTAACCCCTCTGCCACAGGCAGGGACACTTTTCACTAGACCAGGTTTCTCAGAGCCCCATTTAAGCTTGCCTGGAACACTTCCAGGGATGAGGCATCCAGACCTTGTCTGGCCAACCTGTGCCAGTGCCTCACCACCCTCTGAGTAAAGAATATATTTCTAATATCTAATATAAACCTACTCTCTTTCAGTTTAAAGCCATTAATGTCTATGATCAAACAATTCAATAGATGGATGTCAAGCATCCTGCATGATTGTATGAAAAGAAAAAAGATAAGGAAAGAAGAGAGAGATGGCTAAGGAAGAAAATATTCACACAAGAATTTGGTCTTCTGAGATGACTGAAAAAGGAAAAAAATTAAATAAACAATCCATTTTTCAGATGGTGTCAGAATGAGTGGTAAACAGTGCTGAACCTTTTCTTTAACCCATTAACTGCTGAGGATTAAAAAAAAGAAACTTATTTCTACAGGCTAAAGTGCATTAGAACTCTATCTGTTTCTTTTCCTTGATTTTGGCATTCATTAAAAATACACAGGTTTTCCCAGATAAAACAGATCCTGATTCAGATGTAGTCTCAGAGCCTTGTGTTTCTCTCTAAAACACTACTGGAGAAGTGCTATAACTCTGGCCAGTGATAAAACAGGTAGGATAAAATACAGTGCTGCAAATAATATTTGGAAATTCGACTGAAAATCAGAAATTTCAGTACATTTTTAAAGATATCAACACACTTCTGCTGATGCAGAAAATGGAGACACTGCTGATGCAGTGCTGATGCAGCGTGAAATGGAGACATTTCAAAATGTAAGGATTTGAACCAGCAGTTCCTTCATTCCATCCAGACATCCTACCCTTGCTAATAAGGCCCTGTGTTTGCACCCTCGACCTCAGCTCTCCCTTGCTACCAGCAGAAATTCTGAACATGATTGGGCCTTTTGTCCTTTTTGGTTGTCTGTCCTTCCTGCTTTCCCCCTCTCCTAAAAAACAGTTTCAAAGCTGAAATAAAGATGGAGTTGGGTCAATGGGACCCATTGGAGTTGGGTCAATGCGTGCCTGAAACATACTGGGATTTCCATAGAAATACTGCATTTTCATTCTATTTTTGACTAAGATTAAAGGTTAATATTCAAAGAATTAGTGTGGTTTTAATATCTTTCCTGGATGAACAGATTGTCAGAATATAGGGAAGAATCTAAAAGTTACTAGTTTTTGACAATATTCATGGTGTGTGGTGCCTTACTGATAAAAGTAAAGATTTTCAAAAAAACCAGAAATATGGATGTCACTTTATTTTTAAAGGTGTTACTGCAGAGAAGACACTGTTTTAAATTGCTTGCTGTTGGGGACAGGACAATATGAGGGTGGTTTCAGTAATTAATTTTCTTTTAGCATATTGCTCTCTTTAAATATGCCATTTCCTGCTCTCCCTTGCTAGAGAACCTTACATGCCATGGCCCACAATTGCTGGTCTACTGATTTTTTCTTGAAAGGTGCTGTGTGCCTGTGACTTTGTTACACATTGATGTTACTGAGCACTGCCCAGCCTCTCCTCGAATGGGAACTTGAGAAAATCATGAATGAATCAATACTTCTGTGGGACATGCAGGAAATACCAGAACACAGGGATGAGGGAACACCTCCTGTCTAAGCCCATGGTGACTCGCTGGATTCTGGGTTTTTTTGAGGCTTTTCTGGTTTGTCATTTTCAGGTCTATGCGTACCCTGCTAATACTGAACTGATAGGGACTGCAAACACTGAAGAGTAGTAGCCATTGTTTTGCCTTGTATTGCACTGGGTGCAGAATCACTCTAGAATTCATAGCATTTTAAAATGCACAAAAATAAGGATGGGAATCTTTCCAAACTTGCAGGGATTCAAGCCATAATCTACATGAATCATATCATACATTAATTTTCTGTCTCAATTGTTTATTCCATGCTGTTCCTTCAGGAGGGTGGACACCCGAACTGGACCTCACATGCATTATCGCTGCATTTTCAGGTTGACTATGTGCATCCAAAGCAAGCCTCTGTCACCTCCCCCCCTTTCCATGTTTCCTTGGCGACAGTGGTACAATATTGGGCAACTAGGCTAAAACAAAACATAGTTATTTAAACATTTATTATTTTATAACAGCGTGTTAAAATTTAAACACATTTTAAAGTTATTCCAGCTGCCTCTATAAACTCTATACTATCAATAGCTGAACTGGAAGGAGTTAATCACTTCTTCCTAATTTTCTTTTATAAATATGTGATTAGCTTGAATTATTAGGAAGGCACAATAGCTTTATTCTTCCTGTCAACTATGTGCAGAGAAGTCAGGATTAGTAATCTCCAGGGATCAGGAGCTGATTTGGTGGAGGCAGGCAGGAGGACGGCTAACTTTTGAACCTAAGAGGGCTTTTCTGGGCAAGGGTGACAGCTGTAGCATCTTTAGCCTGGATTTGAATTTGAATTCTATCAACCAGTGCAGCAATGCTATGACTTGGCAATATGTTATAATAATCTTTGTGACACAAATGTCGGGGGCTTTTTGTTACATGTCCTCAAAGAGATTTAGGTAATTAATGTTAAATTGATGATATAAAACCTCCATTCTATCTCTCCTACTAATTCTGATCTACTGTAAATAGACAGAAATATTCACAGGCAAATAATCCCAATGCTGTTTTGGGGGGTTTTGATTTTTTTTTTATCATGACTGTGAGGTCAATAGTTTCTGTAAGATATTTGTCTCTGAATCAGAACAATTTTATATTGAAAACATTTTAGAAATAGGGATGGGGCCTGAATGCATTCTCTCACTGAGTTGGCCATATACTGTTTCATAGTACAGTCTTAAGTGAGAAAATGGGCCAATGTGTCAGAATTTATCAGCTTTTCAGCACAGTTGTGGGCTATTAAATGTTTATGTAGCAGATGGGAACAGTAGAGAAATACAGTACATAACTATGTTGGGCCAAGAGGAAAGGAAGTTCTCCAGCCTTCCCCCTTTGCTGTACTATGAACCTACGACCCTATTGCCCAGAGGCAAAAAAGCTACCTGCAGAGATGTCAGCAGTATGGAAAAAAAGAATTACAGTGAAGCACAAACACTCAGCGCTGCAGAGATGTTTTTCTTAGTCCTTGAGGCTCTTTGTCCATTTGGCTCAGTCTTGGCAAAAGCATTGAGGAATTATTTTAGGTAGCACTAGGGCATAGGGATCAAGTAAAATGAGTGAAATTAAATGAGTGGAAAATAACTCAGGATGGAATATTTGGAATAAACTTGCTCACAACGGAATGCAATGGGCTGGAGAGCTGATGAGAAATGCAAAACTATGAAAATCCCTTTTCTTGGGAAAGTTCAGGTGAAATAGTATATTCAACAGGGACAAGTACTCCTGTGCTAAACGTGAGCTCAGATCTGAAAAGAATTTCAATGGCCTTATGCTTGATATATGTATTTTGTTAGGAAGTGGGATCCGTTTTTCTCAACGGGAAAGAGCTCAGAGAAAAACCTCTGCCTGGGTTTTTCAGTCAATTAGCATATTCTTTAATTAATGAATTAAATTAGAGAATTAAACTTGGGCAATTGGTGAGGATAGATAGCAGTGTTGTAAATTTTACACTTTGGGGATCCTTTTGCTCTGGCCTTTTCCTTCTTAAATGATTGGTTAATAAATCTGACTAATGAAGCATGCAGATAAAAGGTAAAATTTTCAAATGCATCTAATTGACTTAGAATCCAAAGCCAATGGGATTTATTGTCCTTAAGTCATTTAGATGCCTCTGGAAGTTTTACTCATCTATTCCATTGTTAACATTGATAAAATAATGAACACTTACAGTCCACAAGGGGGAAAAAAAAAGAGAAAGTAAAAATAAGATTACTTATAGACTTTAGGAATTGAACTGACCACAGTAATAGCTCCACATATCTTGTGGCTGAAGCTTGCTGAAGAGCTCTTGGCAGTTTACTCCAAATATGCATCAAATAACAAACTACTAAAGTGGTGTTGCACTAATACATGATGTTCTGTGACATCTTCTCATCTCACACTGAATTATGGGATCATTTCCTACAAGCTATTGCTGACGGATAGGTAGTTCCTAAGTCAATGGTGTATATTATTCTCTATTCTTAATATTAGATATGGATTATCTACACCTTTGAAATGTTAATTTACTTTCGAAACTGTGTTTTAAGGCTGTCCTGGTGACATACTTTTTTCCTGCAGAAAACTTCATTGCATTTTCTTGAGAAACTGATGAACAATCTCCCGTTTTGTACCTCTCTAAGATGTGAAAACAGTTTATTCCTACACCATGGCAGGGCTGCACCATCCAGTGCACTTTCACATGTTGTATAGCAGACCCCCTCTCATGCTAGGTGATCTCCCATTACACCAGTCCACATAACCGCCTGGGTTTGCAGAAAGTAAAAATGAAATTATTAAATGTAAAATGAGTAATTGACAGTCCAAGCTGCATGGGCCATGGAGCAGGAGACTGCAAAATTGTAGGTCCCATGATAAAGAGTGTGAAGCAACTGTGAAATGAAGGAGCCTCCATGTGCAGGACTTTGGGGCTGGGCAGCAGACCATTTCCTTGGTTTACCATATTTAACCTCAGAAATTATGAATAAGTTGAGTGGTGTTTGCAGTGTTTCCAGCCTTGTTTTCAAATCGTAGGGTTTATTGTGACCGCTGGTATTGTTCAGTATGCTGTCAAAAAAGCCATGTAGCAAGATGAGTTCCAGTTTGGATTGTCAGCTCATACTCCACAAATCCTCAGAAGCTGTTGGCATTGGATGAACGTCCTTGCTTGTTTTGGGCAGGCTTGCAAGGCTGCTTTCGACCTGAACTGTATCTTTGTCTCAAGGTGGCAACTTTGACAGAATAGAAGAAATGCATAAGAATTGATCTGGCATTTAGTTTTAGAAAAGCTTGAGGCTACTTGTCGGTTTTTAATTTTCACACTGCTACTTTCTTTAAGACTAAAGAACCAAATTCAGAAGTCCCATACTCATTCAGTTGTCACTTCTAAATTTCCATCAGTTTACCAGCTTGGGTAAAGACTAAAAATAAGAGTAGGAGACAGAGTCTTTGGTAAACAGAGGCTTTCACATTTGTTTAAAATGTTTAATTTTTTAAATCTTCAGTGTTCAGTGCTGCTGAGAGCAGTCACGGTTTACATCATAACACAATCTCAGAAGTGCATTGTGATGATTCAGCTTTTGGGATGAGTCTACTTGGTTTCAACCCTCCTTTTCAGATGAAAACATTTCTGACATTTGAGGACAACATGCATGAAAGGTTTTATCCTACAGAATGTTGAGATAAGCAGGGAAGAACTTCCTTGTGTGAACCATGGGAGTTCCTCGCATTAGTCACACTAATAAATAAAAGACTGCACCTACTGAGCTTCCCTTTGAAACAGACCTCCCTGTGCTCAAGGAAAGGCTAGAATTGCATTCTTCCTTTTAAACTGCTCATTCAGTTTTGCATCTTGCTTTGCAGACAGTTGCTATTAGTTACTAGTGTTTGTTGGAACAAAAAAGGTGGGAAAATATTGCTTTTAAAGTGTTCTGCTTCTGGAGTGTCCAGCAAATTTGCAGTTGAAAAAGCCTTATTCCACTCTCCACCCTCTCACACACCTTTCTTCTATAAGTTTTTTGTGAACCGTGCTTCTAGTTCTCTAAATGCTTGCCAACCCACTGTTTATCTTGGTCCACCACTGCCATTCCACTGTATAGTTTCCCTTTGCAGGACGTTTTACAAACAGACCTCAGTAAGTGATGCTGCTCTAACATTCTGTGGCCCCTGCTAAAAGCCCAGTGAGAATCAATGTCTTTTTTAAAAAAAAAAGTTTGTTGCAAGTTATGCTCTCCTTGTGTATTTATCTGGTGAGGACCATAACCCCTCATAAGACGCCTGAACTGACCCTCCTTTGAGTTGTACCAGGCAGCAGAACAGCCCTGGCTCACCTGGTCTCCCACAACAACAGACTCGATGGCAGCCAAAGAGATCGAGAGGCAGCTGAGCGTGACAGCCGACATCAAAGCGGGAATGCCACACCTTGATCCAGGCTTCACTCTACCTGCTGGGGCAAACTTATTAACGTGACCACCCTGAGAATTCAAAGCAGCAAATGCACACAAGCACACAAAACCCAACCACTCAAATTTGAAAACGAAAATAGAAGTCTAGACAGCTTTTCTTCAGAATTCATTGCTGCTGACCTAATTATTTGGATCCTGTGCTTTATCTTGCTCTTTTCAAAGAACAAGAAGAATAGTTAATTTCACTTAATAGAATAATTGAATGTCATAATTGTGGTGTTTCCTTTTTTTTTTTTTTTACTTCAACAATAATGTTTTAGTTAAGCTGACGTCTCTTTCTGTAGAGCTGCGAATGACCAGCAGGCTGCTCACACAATGAATTTGTTAATTCTTTGTTTCCTCACTGGACCATTTGGACTAACTTAAGCTGATGAAGATTTTGTGTACATGCATATGCTGTAATGATTGTTTTTATCTATGATGTCCTGAGCTGTAAATCAAATTTTTTCATTCATGAATTGACACATGCAAAATCTAGAGAGAAATAAAGGGTAATTAAGATAGGGATTTGTCTGAACAACCTGGGGTGTTTTTTTAGTTTATTTTTTTTTCCAGGGTTTTTTAATATTTTTTTTATTTTTATGATGGTGTAGTTATATTTGCCTGGGTTTAACCAACATTGCTTACAGGGAGAGTTCAAATTCTGTGTAGTTTGAAATTTGCAGAGCGTGAGCAAAACTGGGGATAAACTGGGTGCAGGCATCAGTCACCCAAATTGAACAGAATTTTAGGATGGATAATACCATTTAAATGAATCTGTTGAGCCCTCTTTCCTAGTTGAAAGGATGGATGACATTTTGATGACTTCAGTGGTAAAGTGGCTGTGAAAAGATCTGACTAATACAAAGTGGAAGTTTTGTAATAACTTTAACAAGCTCTACAATTTCTCTCATTTATAGTGTCTTCCATCTTGTAAATCCCTAAGCACTTCACAACAATATAAAGCACCAGTGAAAAGCAGCTACCTCTAGGGCAGAAAGTGGTGACCAGCTGGCTCCCTTTAGAGGCAAGAAAGTACATAGCAGTGAAATGAGGAGGAAAAGTCATTTTTGCCAAGTAAACTGGATTATAAATTAAAAGTATTGTATTGTCTAAAGGAAATGCTTTGTCAGACACTGTGCCTCATTTTCATTCCCCTTTAAAGAAAGCTCTGTGAATGAAGAGCATGTTCTGGTTTTTAAATGATTTGTCTATCTCAGCCTTTCCCCAGCTGTGGTCTGGAGTACATTTATTAGTGGTTTGTGGAGACTCTCTGGTCAGAGTGGTGAGACAACTCAGTTTTCAAACGGTGTTTGTAGCTTCATGCAGCCTCACCCAGGATTTTTCTACTGCCTCAACTCCCACTGAGTATTCCAGTACCATATGGTGTAGGAAATATGAATGCTGTGGCTATGGAGTCCTTAAAAAACTCACTTTTTTTTGGTCAAAACCAAATCTGGGACACTTCTGTGACTTGCATATCAAATTCCGTGCAGCAGAGCAGGCAGGCTGAAATGGTGGCCAGCACTCAAAAAGAGAAAAGGATGAAACTACATAACATCCTGGTGTGGTAAGAACAGTACTGCTAAAATGGGATTGATCCCAAACTGCCTCCTAAATCTTTACTCAGTTTTACTTGGACCTGATCTGAATGGGATTGGTCCCAAAACATGGCAAACAAAATAATGGGGAAAAGGAGAAAAAGAAATGCTATAATTTATTAACTTCAACATATGTTCATTTTAAGCTCCTTTCTTCAATGTTGCTTTAAGAATATTTTTCCACAAGGCATTATAAATAGAGTCTATAATAGGGATTGTGAAATTGAGACATGATATTATTCATGAGAAATTCCCTGCTTAAAGCTGTGGAACAATGTAAGTTTGTTTAGAACGGAGAAGCTGTCTAATAAAGATCCTCTGGTCTAAAACTTGGCCCAAGCAAGGTCAGAAGTGAATATTCTGGTCTGGAAGATGTTCTTTGACAGCCCTTAGCTAAGATTAGACAGGACAAGCTCCTGCAAAGAAAGATCCCAAAATATAACAAGGACAGATTCACCTAAAACAGAGGGTTAAATCTGACTTTCTAACAGTGTCTGTCTATCCTGCTCCATTTCTTGCCCTGTCTTCTGGAAGAACCAAAACGATTTGTGATTACTGTGAAATGTAACCATGTTTCAGTTTTGCTAAACTGGGCTCAAAATTTCAAGGTAGTCCACAGATCTTTACATAGCCATCTCCAAACACCTTGCTCTCCATCAGGTTCTGGTATGAACCTGGTAACGTCAGTCAGTCTGTATGGGATAGAAATTAGGAACCTTGTGTGTGTGTAAGCCAAATGAGTCTGAAATTTTGGTCTGTGCCCTGCAACAACAATAAAAACATCATTCCATTCCCCTACTCATGAAATAAATACTATCAGTGAGGAAGTAAGATACTGATCTGGAATTTTCTGGCCTAGTTTGGTCATGTGTCTGCATTTATTTGCTTGCCATTTAGCATCTACTGCATGCTAATTTTGCATTATGATTTCCAGGGTGATTAGCATGTCTTTTTAGCTGTGTATTCTCTCCAACTTTCATTGCACACTTCTAACATAGATAATATGTAAATATTTCCCTTCTGCAGTGGTTTCCACTGTGTGCTCTTTGGATTTAGCTACTCTGTGAAGTAAATAGTGGAGCTGGTTGAACTCTTCATAACAAATATTTCATCCAGCAAATTCAGCTCTTCTGTAAATGTAATGCATACAAGCTGATTGCGATTTTCCCAAATTAGATCATTATTTGTAATTGTCTGCTGAATTATTTTTGTGAGCAAACTGTACCCTATGAATTATCTGCAATTTGAACACTATGATTATTTACTTTAAGTTATTCCTTGTGTGTGACTGTTCACCTGGTTTATTTCTGGTCCCTGATTGGATAGGGTGGCTTTTAGAAATAGGTGCTTTATATGGATTTTGAGTCAAGAGTTTAATGTGAAGAGGATTAAATATTTTTAGAAGAGTACTGAGATGGAGGGAAGGTTCTGGAAGGGAAGGTTCTGGAAGGGAAGGGAAGGTTTGGGAAGGGAAGGTTCGAGAAGGTTCGGGAAGGTTCGGGAAGGGAAGGTTCGGGAAGGGAAGGTTCGGGAAGGTTCGGGAAGGTTCAGGAAGGGAAGGTTCGGGAAGGGAAGGTTCGGGAAGGTTCGGGAAGGGAAGGTTCGGGAAGGGAAGGTTCGGGAAGGGAAGGTTCGGGAAGGTTCGGGAAAGTTCGGGAAGGTTCGGGAAGGGAAGGTTCGGGAAGGGAAGGCTCGGGAAGGGAGGGAGGGAGGGAGGGAGGGAGGGAGGGAGGGAGGGAGGAAGGAAGGAAGGAAGGAAGGAAGGAAGGAAGGAAGGAAGGAAGGAAGGAAGGAAGGAAGGAAGGAAGTGTTCTCTCTTATTCTTAAAAGAATTTTGTATTGAGATAGATACATATATCTGAAAAAAAAAGCTTCAGTTAATGGGTTAGTGTGCTCAGTAGTACATCATATTATTGAAATTAAGGTATATTAAAATTAGAGTAGTTTTGTGAGGCCTCATCTGGTCTGATACCCAATCAATAATACTGGCTTTGCCAAGAATGAGATTAATGGAGAGTTGTTGTGCTCACATGCCTGGGTCTCCTTGTATCACACAGATCACTAGGTCATTAGAAACTGCCTCCGAATGGAACTAGATACCAGCTTAAAAATACTTCTTGTTTTTTATAATGGCAGTTTTCTGTGAAGTGGAAAGAAAGCAGAAATATGGAGAGAACATATTTAACTGAGGCAACAGAGGTGATAACTGCAAATAGAACCCAACACCTCATGTTCCTAAGCTGGTGCCATGTCTGTGAGCCACCACTGTCCCTTTTCAGTCTGTGCATGTTCTTGAGGCCATATGAGAAGCTGGGCATCAAGGTCTGGCCCATTTAATTCTTGATTCCTCTCGACAGGAATTGCTGTTGCATTTTCCAAACCCTGCACATAATGACAATCTGCACACTTTAATATATCTGCCAAGCACATGGGTTGAATCTGTTAATCTTTGTTTTATGTAGCTTCATCATTCACCTACAGCTCTGCACAGCCACCAATCAGGTGTACATGTGTGGGGCTCTGCACCAAGTTCCTTTGCCAACATACCTGCAGGAGGAAATTTAACTTCTGATCTAGATTTTACATCTGGCTGGGCTTTATGTGAGCACCTGTGGTAGAGACTTCATCAAGGGCACATTAATGAATCTTCTGTCTAACCTGGCCAAACTTTTTTTGTGTGCGTCTCAGGCAGCATAAGGTAAAGATGACTTCTGGCAGTACAAGTTTTTTTGCTTTCCTTGAACCAAGTTTTTCCCCTTTCCTTGAACCAAGACACTCCCTAAATGAATGAAAACTCAGATAGTAATTAAACATGTATGCACACATATCTACCTCACTCCAATAATATCCTAACTGTAGCCACGCTGGGGTCAGATTCATTTAGGGTGGGCACATATTTGCACCAGATTTAGACCTAAACCCATGTCCAATTCTGTGAAGTCACAGGCATATTCATTTCCTGGTTTTAACACGCTCATATGGCATGTAAAGTTTTGAAAGGTTAGGCAGGAAAGATCATAAGCCATGTTGTTAGCATGTGTGAGATTTTGTAACTGTTTGAAAAGTGCTGAGATCCTCAGATGGCAGGTGCTATATAAGTGCCATGTATTATTATTATTATTATTTGCAATATTATCATTGAATTATATATTAATCACTTGCATGAGAGAAATAAGATTTTACAATGTGGACTACCAATGCTTTTGATTAAACTCCACAGGACATGATTATATTTGCTCGAAACAGATCTATAACAATGAGTCTAAACACAGAACTTTGTTTTTAATCTGTTACTGATAATGTGTTTTGTTTAAAGACAGATAACGCTTCAGATGTGGAATTGCTGCTGAAAGTCAGCTGTCAAATGTGTTCAGAGCTGTACTCAAACTCATGAGAGTGTGCACACCCTCTTGAGACACTGGGGAAAAAGGAGTTAATCCTTAAGCTGGCTAGAAAAGGCACTTGAGTTGTCTCCCTGTCCTGTAGGAATTAGACCAGCTGTGGGGAGTTAATTGCTTCCTATACACACCACTCCTGCACAACATAAAGGGGTGTGTTGGAAGGGCTCTGGCTTGGCAGGGAGAAGGGGAAAGGAAGGAAGCTGTGTCCAGTGTTTGACATCAGCTCTGGGCAAGGCCATGTCCTGCTCTCTGGTACTTGCCTGATGCGGGCAGTGTTTCGGCAGAGCACAAACAAGCCATCATTATGTGATGGCTGCTGATGAGAAGGGACAGTTTCTTTTGTTCTTGGCCTTTGGAACAGGGCATTTTCCCTGGCTGATTGCACTTTCTGGAGTGATACTCCTTAGGAAATGCAGAAATTCTGGAGTCCCTCTTTTTTTTTGGAGTGTTAATACATCACACCACGCAGATACGTGCACTTCAGGGCATCCAAGGGTGGGCAGGGCAGGAGGAATCTAAAATTATGGAAATAAAACAGGCAGATGATAGGGAGTGCTGGTGGTATGTATACAGAGGATTGCATATGTACAGAGAGAATTGGGTTCTTCAGGCTGTCTGTTGCTGATAGTAAAATTACAATGAAGAATACTCAGGTTCTGAAAAAAACCACTCTGGTTTCCTTACAATAAAATATAGTGCACAGCTATAAGTTTTTATTCTGTTTTCACTCAAAAACCCCATTCCCCCTCAGTGCAAGAGAGTAACACTTGAGTCCAGAACCTGATCCTTTCTGTTTATTCTCTCTACAGTTTGACATTTCCTATGTTAATTGGCCAATATTCTCTGAATTTAAGTTTCAGGGATGCTTCCAGGGAAGAGAATGACATGTATCAGGCCCTGATTGACATGACCTGACTAGTGCCTGATGTGCTTGGTGCAGGGCTGCTGTTGCTGTTCTGCTCTGTGTGTGGCTTTTGGGGCTGACCGTGTCCTTGCTCGGGGACCCTGGCACCAGAGTGAACTGAGCATCTCCTGTGCCACCGAGGAGGGTGTGCCTTGCTAATCTATCTCCTCGAAGAATAGGGTTTCTTTTACCTCTTGGGCCTTGACATGCCTGTTCAAGGGGTAGGATTTGGCCCTTAGTGAGCGGATTATCCATTCCCTTGACATAACATAAAGCTCTAGGATTTACGGCTATATAAGAAAGTAATAATCTTGCCGGGACATGTGGGGAGTTACATACAGTATGTAAATCCCATCTTGAGATAGGAATATGTTCCTTTGAGAGTACAGCTGTAAGAGACCTGCATTATGAAACCTGAATCCATGCAAAATGGCCTGGTTTCATTAGAAACTTGAATCTCACTTTACATCAGTTGAAAGTTTTTGCTATGGTTTGTGAACATTTCAAAGCAAACCTGGGCCAAGGTTCAAAAAATTCTTTTATTCCTCTGTATCATGCGAACTTCATAGCACCATGCAATTTCAACACAGGACCAGATGAAATGCAAAGTTTTTCACTGAGTGTTTTGATACCTTTTTTTTTCGTTATTTTTGTGGTGTTTGCCTGTCTCAAAGTGCAATTCAGCAGCAGCAAGCCAAGCGAAATCTTCGTGAAAGTGTTTATAAAAGCACTGTGATCTGAAACAGCCAAGTTCTGCACAGCTGCACTACAGAGTGCAGGGCAAGGCTTTAGCTGCTAAGTTTGATGCAGCCACACTCGCTGTCAGAAACAGACTGAAGGAATGCAACTCCTCTGGTTTCCATTTCTGCCTGAAGGGGAGAGTAGCTCAGTGAACCCACAATGAAACTTGGGAAAGGGGGAAAGGAAAACTAAATTACATTTTAAGAAAGAAAAGAAGCCTTCTGCTTTCTTTTTTCTTTCTTTTTTTTTTTTTTTTTTTTTTTTAATGATTGAGTGATGTTGATCTCTTCCACATTACATAGATAAGGTTACAACAATCCTTTCATTATAAGCCTAATATTGAAAGAGACCCTTACCAAACTTTACCAAGCCAAAAATCAAGCTGTCTGAAATTTCATAGGCAGCAGTTCAGACCAGAATCTCCCCTCCCGGCATATTTGCTAAGGTGTGTAAAGAGGAAAGGAGGAGGGAAACAGAGAAAGTATGCAGAGGGAAATAAGTTCCTGTAAAAGAGTCATTTACCCTACTACACATGCCATGTTGTGCTGTTAGCACTATCTAATGTTCTTAAACACAGTCTTCTAAATTCATTTTCTTTACAGTGAAGGCTGAACCTAATGAGATGTGGTGTGTTAGATTTGTTAAACAGGTCAGACAGAGGGAACAATGTGAGAAGCAGAAGAATTTGCTCTCTGTGCTGCTCTTTGAAAAACTCAGATTCAAGGCTGATTTACACGTGTAAATTAAAGCAAGTTGTTGCTCAGATTCAAGTGAGATTCTGCTTCCCTTTTTCACTGGAAGCACATGTGCAAGAGATCAAGTATTTGTTACCAGGAGCAGAGAAACTACACCAAAGAGGTTTTAAGTGATAGGAGCAAGGAGGTACATCATCTCCTAGCAACACAAGTAATGCTGTCTTCAGTGGGAATGAAAAACTTCGGTTTTCAGTTTGTCCTGAATGTGAAAATGGCAAAGATATCGATGAGAAGTCACTGCTGTTAGCTGGTACTCTGGCTAGCACAGACACTGGAAAGGAAGCATGACAGTGGATTGTGGAATTCCACAGGGCAAACGATTTTTTCCCACCCTCATAGATGAAATTCTAGGAGATTCATAACCTCAGAAATAGAGGAAAAAATTAAAACCATGCCAAGTCATTTTAAATTGGACTTCAAGATAAACTGAGATTTGATATTCCTGGATAATTACTAATGAGAACACTCTCCCTTTAATTATCTTGTGGTCACCATTTCAAAGGTGATTAAAGCTATTCTTCACTAGATGTGGTTATAGATTTAATGCAAACCTGGTCTTTCTTGTGGTTTTATCACAGCAATTAAATCTGACTTGTGCACAGACTTTGTGTGGCATGAGGGATTTCACCAAGCAAAATGATTTTACCCTTCAGGCAATGTTAAATTTAGGAAAAATATAATTAATTATATCAGACAGGTATCTATTATACATAATGCACACATTCTTAGAGACCGGGGGCCCACTTCTACTCAAAACAGAAACAGTTGATCCTTCCAGCTCTGGTCTGAAGCACAGTAGCAACTGTTGCCTGCTCAGGCATGCCTTAATATCATAATTTTTATTGTCTGTATCAAGCAATCATCCATTCTTTGAGAAGAAACAACAGAAAATCCCGAGTTTTGAATGCAAGTTCTCCTGTCCCGTCTCATTTTCACTGAATGTTTCATGGTTCTTCGCTCTCTTCCTGACTGTGTGCAGTAGTTATGTCTTGGAAGTAATGCAGTGTTAGCCTATTATAGTTACAGGCTATGTAATATGTTTCTATTTAGCTTTTATCTGCTGATTGTAAGATTACCTGATTGCATTTTATTTTTTTCCCCCTGGACTACTTGTTGGGTTTGTTGCTAACTTATCTAGTACTGCACAATCCCCCAGCCCACAAAAATCTTCCGATTTAATTAGGGTTTTAGGCCGCCTTCTAAAGACAAAAGGCTGCATTTTCAAAATGCAAGTAGGGACTCAAGACGCCCATGTCAGTGATACTGCATGCTATTAAAATGCCTTTCATCAGTGGATCTCAAAGCCCTTTAAAAGCATTTGCAAGGCATCAGGGAGAGAGAAAAGTATATCTAGTTTACAGATGAATGAACTGATAGGATGTGTAAGTTATAGATATGCCATGCTAAACATCAAACTACTCTACTTTTGATTACCTTAAAAAGATAGTGTTTGAGATACATGGGTGAGATGGGCATTTTTATTGTTACTGGGGTTCCTCCCTAATTCTTAAGATAGGTTACCTGTAGGGGAATAGAGCTGGATTTAAAATTCTGCATCTATTTACAATCATAACATGAAAATGAGAAGATAGAGCTAACTTTTCTTGTTTTCCTTTCCTCTAATGTTCCATAGAAGTTTATTCATCTGTCTGATTAAAATAAAATAAAATAGAAGATTTAAAGATGGTCCTAAGGAAAAAACAGCGGCAGAGAACTAGTTTTACAGTTGAATTATTGAAATAGAATGCTGTTTGGGAAAATAAGCTGTGAAATCTTACGGAGCTGTTACCAGATTTCATCTCTATCTTCTTTTATTGTTTCTTTTTAAATTCAAAAGCCTTAGTTCTTGAAAGAGTCTTGGAAGTATTACAGCATTCAGAGCAGTGACATTGTAAAATATAGGCTACTAATCACAGAGTAGCTGTGCAACATACAGCTTTTTCTATCTGTCATATTTAATAACTAGACTATCATATCATTTGATTCTCATGTGCCAGAATCAGAGTCCTACCTCTCAACAGTTTGGAACCATGACAAAAATAATATCACTCAGCCAATCTCATGACTCAAGTGACCTTGGCCTTTGATCCAGTCAGATCTTATCAGATCTTCAGAGGGTCAAGGTACACCTGTTTTTAGTGTTTTAGCATTTTAGCCTTAAGCATTAAAGGGCTACAGGGGACACATGATACTCAGAGGAAAAAGCAGTGCTCTGCTCTCTGAGGGTGTGTGTACCTATGTGTATGTACACAGGCATGTGCCTCTGCCTCAGGAAAGGGGTAGTATAATGCAGTTTGTTATTTAAAACTGAGCTTAATCCAAAGCAAAATTATTTCTTTTCCTCTTATGAATAGCATGCATGTATGAATATGTTGTTAATGGCAAATATATCATCAAAAATGTACTTGCAGCATGCATAGAGAAAGAGAGGCAACTTGGTGGAGCAGGTATTATATACATGAAATGCTTTACCACTTTACAGCACAAAAACATGCTTTGCTGCGTGGGAAAGAGCATGATCAGGTGCACATCTGCCATATTACGGGCTTATGAGAAATGGGGAGAAAAAATATTTAATTTTGAATGTAAATATATTCTGGTTTCTAAAGAGGCATCTCTTGAAGCAACCATAGTATGAGACATAATACTACAAAATCTTCCTCATTTAGCACAATAAAGACTATTAATGCTTATGGCTGCTTGATTTCTCTTTCTGAAGCACACAAGAAAGCCATATGTTGGAATGTAGGAGGTTTGTAGCATGTCCATTTAGTCAAGAATAATGTGTAGCCAGAGGCACTGAAAATGAGTATTTTGCTGATAAAAACATGCCAAGCATTTTATTCCCAGCTATGAAGTATGGAATAAAGTTTTGATGATCAGTGTGGACTTCTCTATGGAAAGTTGTGCTGTGTATACACCAGGCTAATGTGTATGCATTGTAAGCTATAGAGATATTATTATCATATAGATCATTGTTTGCAAACGGAAGCTTAGAAGGCTGTGAAAATAATTTCTCATGACAATTATTATGTACAGTAGGTGTAGAAATTGTTTGCCTATGACCCTCAGTAATTGTTAGTGAGGCATGCCTGCACATCTAGCAGGAGAAAATGAGGACCCTTCATTTACAGAAACAGGATATTGTTACTGAAATGTGCACTCTGAAGTGTTCCTAAAGTTCCATGTCCCAGCTGTGCTGCAGTACGGCCCCAAACACCAAAGCAGAAGTTTTTGGTTGTGAGTTTTGGAAAATAGTGATTGTCTGCTGCAAATAAGGATCAAGGTGTAATGTTTTTAATCTGTTGAATTTAAGGGGAGATGACTATATGATGCAAAGCTTCTAACCTACAATACTGCTGTGAGTTCCAATTAATCATATCTTAATTTCATGGGTGGCTTTCAGTAACAAGGAAAATGGTATAAAAACTTTCCTTCAGAGGTACTAGACCAATTTCCACCACCAGTGGCTTCCACCTGGGTCCTTTTTTAAAATCCCATTATATAGCAGCACTATTTTCACTAAACTCATGGGGTATTCCTGCTTGCAAAAGGTCTTCTTGTGTGAGCCAGGGTTATGGAATTAAACCTTTAATATTGCTCTAACAAAGAAGGAATGATCAAAAAAAGCTCACAGTAAAGAGAGAAAGGGGAGTGATTTACTTGTGCTTTTGTCCTAGTTTGGCTGCAGCTTTCCTTCCAGTGCTCTCTGTCACTTACTTTTTCTTTATTTTCCTACTTGAGACGTAGAGGGAAATGATCAAGCTCATCATGCACAAATGTACTTATAGGGATGCGGAACTTCACCCAGCACAGCCTGTGTCACAGGGCTGTTGAGGTAAACGTTCACATTTGCTAAGTGATATAATGCATAAATTATCAGTTATGTTAACAGTTATATTTTTCTATATCAATGCAGAAGGGGCTGTATTCCCTGAGGGATCTGGGCAATTTTTTTTCTATCTTCCTTTCCACAAATATGAAATAGTTTTAAAAAAGACTTGGACAGTTGGGTTATATGGGTTTGTAGATAGAATGAAACATAGCAGCCCAAAGTATTGTGGCAGTCACTTTCTTCACAAATGGAATGTTTTTATATCTGTCACAGACAATTAAAAGGGAATGCATTGGTATAAAATGATTCTGCAACCTTTTCTTTGCCTTCAAATAGGCCAGTGAGTCAGGTGAACTTTAAACTGCAGACTTCTTTCTGTGTTTCTCTATCCATTTTAATTAAAGAATATAAAGCAGCCATAAAGGCTGGGTCCTGGCTAATCTTGGGAGGAATCTTTCCTGTCCTTGGGAAGGAATCTTGGATCCCTTCCATTTCTTGACCATCTGCAAACAGCACCCTGTCTTCCCTACTGCTTTCGTATGATCCCAAACACTGTTTCCTCTTTCTTTACAGCTCTTGTTACTTCCCCCTTTTCTTTAAAGAAAAATATTATTTCTTAAAGGACAGTGCCAATAAGACACCAGGTTCTTGTGGCCATTTCTCTCACCTTTCCCTCACTCTCCGCTTTCCCACTGGTCCTGGATGTGCTGTGACCTTTCTGTGCATTGCATAGAAAATGCACATAAGAAAAAGCAATGCTCCTTTCTACAGTGCACAATGGGAATCCCAAAACCTGAACAACAGAGTCCTGTCTTGAAAGACAGACACATGCAATTCCTCACAGCCAATTGCCAGGTGCCCAAGAATGTAGTTTAAGGTGAAATGACTTTGATGTAGTGGGAAACCTATATACCTTCCTTTCATATTGCTCAAGAGTATAAAATGGCTGAAGTTTTTGTATAAATTAATAGTTTAATATATTGTATCAGTCAGGGAACAGATGCAGCTAGACATGTAGGAACACAGCCTCCACGTAGGTGAAACAGAAGGAATGGTTGCCTGGCTTGTAGACTTTGTAGGTATGTATTAGCTACAAAGTCAAAAGAAAACCTTGTAAACAATCATGATCTTATCTTTAACCTTGAAAGTGCCATTTCCTTAATGGGAATGCCATATGATTAAAATTAAATTTGTGGGCAAGACTGGGGACTTACACTTCAAACATATTTTCCTGTTGAGGGAATGGATCAGTAAACTACAGCTCTGCTGGTAATAGGGAATAGATGCTTGGAATTCACTGTGGTAAGCAGCCTAGAGAATCTAATATTGTAAACTCAAGGATGTGAGTGAGTGCCTAGTAGTTGGAACACCGGAATAGAAACTGAAAAAAATTGGGTTATTCTGGTTTAAGATCACTGCTGTCTTCCAGTATCACTTTCAACTGTGAATTTGTCGACGACTACAGCTTCTCTTTGGTGTATTACCAATATAAGTGACCTAATCAATACTTAGACTACATATTCTGCAATCTCAGTATAACTTTTTCGGTAAGCTAAGTTACCTCAGCAGGTCCCTAGACCATTATCATGCTTCTGGCTCTATTCCTTAACGTATCCTGGAGGAAAGTTTTAATGCTTTTGCAGCTAATGTCATGTCCTTGGTGCCATGACATTCTTGGTGCAAGTACAGATATTCCTGTCTTTGCGTGTCTTCACATACAACCCGTGGTATCTAAACCATTCAGGACCCTGAGAATGGTATCCCCCAAAGCTTGTTTCATGTCAGATCAGGAAGTACAAATTTGACTTAATTTTCCTATGTACATATATAGGATTTGGGTAAAATAGCTGGGGAAGAGGTCATCCTCAAAGATATGCAAGTATGAACTGAGTGAACTGTCCAGGTTAGAGAAAATCTTGTGACTCTTGGAAGGCAAACAGCTGAGTCAAACTGGAAAGGAAATGGACATATATTTATATTCCTCTTTCTTCCCTCTGGAAATGAAATCCAGACGTTGGCACCCCATTTCTTGGACTACTTAACAGATGGGTTCATATGTTACTGCCAAAGGGTATTTAGTGGGTCACACTGGTAGGTTGTCTCCATCCACTCTTGTGCAGCAGCACCCAGCTGTCAGATGCTATTTCCAGATCTATATATAATCTTGCATATATCATAGACGAAGCTGATACAGGAACTCATTAAGGCTGAGTCTGTCTGTCTTTATATATGTGAGATTTCACTGAAGTGAGGACTTTGAACTGAGATCAATAGAAGGATGAGGCCATAAGAAAGGAGCTGAAAAGCCCTATCGATTGTTTACTACATTAGGAATGCAAAAAAATGTAGATTTTGAATGATGCCTGTAATTCTTAAAAAAAACCATAATGATAAAACAGTTGTCTGATGCCTTCAAAAAGTGTTTTCTCTGGTAGTTTAACCATTTACCTAAGACTTCTAAATTTATTTCCGAGGCTGACTAGCCAAGTGACCTTTTCGAAGTTATTTATATTGTCTTTATATTTGTATTCAATTACTCAGCATAAATCAGAATGAGAATTCAAGGCCCTCTTCTGCTTGATCTTTATCAGTATGCAATGAGCCTGATCCAAAGTCTGCTGAAGGCAGCAGATGGGGCCCCATTGACATTAGTTGACTTTGACTCAAGGCATCATATAGCCCACACCAAATTTTGGCCCTCTGCAAAATGTATCCCAGTTAGCCAATTGACAAGACATATGGGTTTCATGTTATTGCATACATGGAAAAAAAGTTTTGGAAGTCTCTCCGTATCCTTACACAGGTACATAAGGGACCACTCATTGTATTAAAACCAGAAAAGCATTCTGGTTTTACAGATGTATATGCTGTATCATCTGCTTTACTCACTGCAAAAACTTTAGATTCCTCTTGGGGCTCCTGTAACACCTCCTGCAGCAGTATTTTTAGGCCTCATAAGATCCCTATCCCACTTTGGCTTGCTGCTGATCTTTTTTGACCTAGTGCCAAGCTACAGGAGGAAATTTCTCCATGGAGAATTGATGTGGCCTTTTTCCACTGTTCAGGTGCTGATTTTCAAAGTACTTATGAAAGCTAATTAACTGAATGGGGATGCAACAAGTACATCAGAATGGGAAAAAATTCATCACTGAAGGTTCAAAGCCAGCGGGTGATATGGACAAAGAAACTGGTGAGTAGACAAAAAGTTGTTATGGGGAGGAGAAGTAAATGGTAAATAAGCAGCATGATTGCACAAGCCTGATTTCTACTAAATATTTTAATTCTCTCGGCCAATTCTGGGCCAGGTAATTATTAGCCTTTTCATGATGGAATGAATAGAAACCAACTTTTTTTATTATTACTGTTTTTGTTCTTTGTTAATTCACATGCATACATGGGAAGCAATTTGTTATCCTTCTATGTCATCCTGCTTCATGAAAGGTGGCACAGAGTTGATGTCTTTATATTTTCTTTATCCTTTCATGCAAAGTCCTCAGAGAGTCGTCAGAGCCCATATGATGGGCTGTCTTTTGGTGCTCTTTTGGCAGATACCACCCCAGAACAGACAGGAAGACTTCTTTTAAAAAAATATGGATAATTCTTTCCAACGGAATCTGTAACTTAACATCATAGGTTGATCCCCTTCTGTGGTGCCCATGTCAACAGTTGTCCATATAAAACTCTGATGTTTTAAATGGGACAAAATGCACCAAGAATTTTCATGATTATTGACAACCATTGGGATTAATGAAGACTTGCTCCAGCCACGATGTCACAGAGGAGTTTTCTGATTCTGATTCTTTTAAGTTCAGTGGACCTTGGAAAAAATGTAGGGAAAACCTATATTCAGCACTTCTTGTGTCTATCAAAGCTTTAAAGCAATATGTATTTTTCCTCTGCAGTATATGAATCTGGATGAATACAGCTTAAGATGCTCAGTTTGTTAAACTGTGCTTTTATGCCATTTAATGTATTCCTGTCTTTTTTTTCTGGGCACACAACCTAAGGAGGAAATATGTCATCAGCCATGCTAAAACCATTGAAATATCTGGGAAAAAAATCGTCCTCAAGTCTCAACAAATCATCTTTTTACAGCGTTGCATGCTAAGAATTCATTTAAGAAATGATCCCCAAGAGGCCACATGGGAACACTGTGCCATCCTAATCTATCTTTTCCTGACTATTAGGTTGATAATGGGGATTCCTTTGCACAGTCATTATGCATTGTTGTCTGTCTTGAGCCAGTTTTATGACCTGTGTCCAAGATGTATCCTCATTCTCATTAAAGGCTTAAAGTGATCCATTAAAATCTTGCATTGCTTCTTCAATTTTACTTTTCCTTACAGAACTTTAAAATGTTGGTGTTTTTGAGATGGTAGGGAACCAACATAGCTAGAACTATGATCCGTTCTTGGTTCAATACCCAGACATTGTTATCTCTTTCTATTGTGAGCAACAATTTTCAACAGGCAAATTCAACACAATTTAACATCCACATGACTGTGTTAAATCCCAGTAACAGCACTGGACTGTAACCATCAAACCTTTCTTGAGTTTTATTCGCATTGTAGGTGTGTAGAATGTACCCACGCAGCTTAGTTATTGCTGGTATCTGCTAAATTTTGCAGTCAAAATTTAAAATTCATAGAAAAACTGTATTAAGGGTCTGACACCAGTACCCTGTATATGAGGAGAAATCCTAATTTTTGTGAACTTGATAGGTAATAGACTATTCAAGACATCACAATCACTGTAAGAATACAGTGAAGGAAAAAAGTCCAGGCAAATAACTTCTGTTACTAGTTCATATTCCCCTGTCCTGGAAGTCTAGCAGCCTGGGTAAATGCAGGTAGACTCTCCACCCTTGTCTTTTCCTGCCTGATTGGTAGCCATAACCTGCTGGTATTGGAATTAGAAACTGTCTGCACACTCTGCTCTCTATTTGGCTGACAAAATACTAACAGAGCAAATTGTAGGTTATTTCACTTTTCAACATGGGCTGTCACCCCCTAAGTTTACTGATATGGTAGCACTGGTCTGCACTGTCTCTGTTAGAGTTTTTTAAATAAATAGGGTGAAAGTGGATGGGTAAGCTCTTTGCAACTCTCGTGTCAGCTGTATACTGATAGTTCTCCACTTACCTACATTGCCTGATCATTAGTTTGATCACTACCTAATGCCTGATCATTCTTCCTGCAGAGCTTGCTGTTTTGTTAAACTGTTTCACTAGTATCACAAGTCTCTAAGGCAGAGTTATTTTCTCTTGAGAAAAGAAAAAAAAAAAAAGATCAGAGATATACCTACCTTATCAGAAATTGCACTCTCCTTGGTAAACTTCTGTCCTTGTGTACATGCTAAATTAATAAAGTTGCAACACCTGATTAAATGACTGACATACAGCTACTTTTGTTTACATATATTGCCATCAGTTTACATGGTAATAGACAGGATGAGTATTTATGGCAATCACATTTAATCCTACTCTCAATGGATCAGATGTGAACTGTGGGAGGTTGACCCATTCTCGGTGTTTCTGTTTTTCACCAATGTTTGGAAATACACCAACTTTCCTGAAAAAAAAACAACCTTACAATATATTGCATGCTTCCAGGCACCAGCTGTCACCCAAAACACAACACCTGTGGATTGATGCCATGTGACCTTGTTACTTTCCTATCAGCCTATTTCTCTCTCCCTGTCTCAGGTATTTTTAATGTGTCCATCACCATGGTTTCTCATACTGCTTAGCAGAATCATGGAAAAATTGAATGATTTGGATAGGAAGGGATTTTGAAGATCACCTAGTTCAAAAACCCCTGCCATAGGCAGGACTGCAATTCACTAGATCAGGTTGCTTGGGCCCCATCCAGCCTGGCCTTGAACACTTCCAGGGATGAGGCATCTACAACTTCTCTGGGAAATCTGTTCCACTTCCTCACCACTCTCAGAGTAAAGAATTTTTTGCTAATATATAATCTAAACCTGTCCTCTTTCAGTTCAAAACTATTACTCCTTGTCCTGTCACTGTCTGCCTGTATAAAACGTTCCTCTTCCTCCTTCTTTTAAACCTTCTTAGGGTACTGGAAGGCCACAATGAGGTCTGCCCAAAGCGTTCTCTTCTCCACACTGAACAACCGCAGCTCTCTCAGCCTGTCTCTGTAGGAGACGTGCTCCATCCCTCTGATTCATTGCCCTCCCCTGGACCCTGTAACAGGTCCTCCTCATTCTTGTGTTGAGGTGCAGTGTTCCAGGTGGGTTCTGTCAAGTTTTATATATTTTAGAATGTATATAAGAAGTCTCAAGAACAAAATTGCCTGTTATAAATGATATCCCAACTTTTTGGAAGGGAAGACTGTTTTTTCTATGAACTTTACTGTGGACAAAGCGCTGCTTAGTTATTTTAACTTTTTTCACCTGATGTCCATGATGATTTGCAATCCTGATTGTCTTTTCATTCCATATTTGTTAGCATTGCTGTCCATCTTTTATTCTTTAACAGAAGTTTGATATTTACTGAATATTCTAAATGTGTGGGATTATTGATGGCATGGTTTCCATACACAGATTGGAAGTACTATATTTATGCAGATCCTAGTATGTTTGAGAACTTAGCACGGCTGGAACTTTAGGTGCTGTTGGATTAATAAATAACACCCACTTTTTAACAACAGCTTTGTTGTTAAGGAAAAACATGTACCTGTGTTATGAAATGCACCTGTGTTATGACACTATTATGATGACAGTGGTCCCTATGTTTTTTAAACTAAAAAAGATATAATTTATTACTGTAACAATAAAAAGTAAACAATCTATATCCAGTTTAGTTTACAAATACAGAAGGTCCACTTTTGGCTCAACACCTTTAAGAAATTGGATCTGTTTCGATTTGAGAAGCAGATGGGAAGAGCTGGCATTTATCATACTTACAATTTTTTATTACAAACAATGCTAGATACGTGTACCATGACATTCTCGAGAACACTGAGGTGCCACTCACTGTCATAGGCCCCATTCTTATGGCTTCTTGAGAGTGAAATGTTGTGAAATTTTGCACTTCACTGGACTATTCTCATTTCTGTGGCAAGTTAATGGTGACATTACTATCCTCAAAAGATCCCGACTCACAGAACTGTGTTATAGCCAGCAAACTGTACTAGAAAACTATTTTGTGTTCTTCTAATGCAGTTTTAGCCTGGAGTTGCATTTAGAACATATACTCAGAGTTTTCTCAGCAGTGATATGACTGGAATTGCCATTAAACAAACAAAAGAAGTCCATTTAAATAAAGATTAGTGAGATTTTTATGTTAGAATTCTCTTGAAACTGTCATCAATGACTGAAAACATTGATAACATAAAACTTGAATAAGATCAGTACAATTAGTATTGATGAGTTCAGTACTACTAATTCACCATGGAATATCACCTTACCTACAGTAGATCTGTAGTAATATCTTGCATGATTGTGAAAAGCTTCATATAAAATCTTGGCTCCAAGCCTTTTTGTAGCCAAAATTTTGAAAATGGCATTGATAGAGCCAAGCTTTTTAGTTTATATTTAGGATCTGTTCCTATGGGATGCTTTTGATTGATAGATCTGGAGAGCCATTGAGAATAGTTACCTGATAAGTTACTTGTGTTGACTACAGAGAAGGCACAAGTGGTGCTGCTTTCTGATGCGCATGTTTTTCACAGGCAGGTTCCCTGCTTCCTGGAGCTGCATCTCTTGCTGGCACTGTAAAATGTTCCTTGAATCTGCAGAGGCAAGGCTGAGCCCTGGATCCTGTGACATGTTGTTGATGACCTTCACACTGCCCCAGTGCAATGCCAAAAGCAGTGGTGCCTCCGGCCAGGGATGCAGGATGGGTCTATCTGTGTGTTCAGCTGGGTGACACATATCAGTGCAAAGCAGGCTCTTAGTTTTTGAGTAGAATGTCCATGTTGGATTTTCGTTTCTTTCCTGTAGGCTTTCATAATCTAGGATGCTTGTGCATGGCAGAATATTGCCTTGAGTGAAATTCTTAGCATCAGATAATCTTTTCCCAGTCCTGCTAATGAATCCTTAGAGATGTAGACTGTGTTAATTTGCATGGGTAGCACTAGGAGTATATTTAACAGAGCTGTCCATAGCTGTGTTTTGCATGCTCTGCCTGCACAGCCACATTGTCTTTCATCTCATGTACCTATTATACCTTAGTTTGCTGTTAAATCTCTAATCACTTAAACTGACCTTTCCAGTTCAGTGGGCTGGTGCTCTAAAAGCCCCCAAACACTCAAGATATCTAGCCCAAAGTCTAATCTAGCCCATCAGTATCTTATTGTTTGCCCAGAGGTTTAGTTTCACCCTATAAAATAAAAATTTTATCCTGTTGCGTATGGACTGCTGTCCTTCATCCTTATGATAAGAGTAAAGTATTTATTCTTCCAACTCACTGGAATATTAAGACTGTTTGCACTGTCTTGGCCTTCATTTTTCTTAGAAATACCATTCAAGTTTTGAATGTGAGTTGCAGAGAAGCAAAATCTACCCAATCTGATTTTTGATCTTGTGCATAGTCCAGGTATCATTGTTATGCATTAAAAAGTGTTGCACTAAATGCTGGGTATTCTCAGATGGTGAATCAAGAGCTTATATAGATTGATAAATGTTGCATCTTTATGTCTTGAAAACTTGTAAGATACATGAAATAAAAAAAAAATTAAAATTTTATATTATTATTGAATAATTGTTCGTCTGCGCCACCACCAATTCAGATGTTGAGTAAACTGAGTTATCATTTTGACCATCAGTAGTCAGTAGAGTCCTAAATACTTATCTACTAAGATGTTCCCCAGTATGGCTATTCCATAAGTTCCCTTAGTACTGATGTATGAGTTCAAGTATTTACTACACTATTATAAAAGCTGCCTGCAATGATCATTCATTGATGTGGTTTGAATAGAACACTGTCAAGAATAACTTTTATCAACATATAAGTTAACAAAAAATCATGAGCGACCCATTTTTTGGAAAAAGGTATTGTTCCCTCAAGCCTACCCTGTGCATCTAATAATATGATTTTCTTTTCACTTTCCCTTTAGTTACACACTGCATGGGAAACAAAACAGAATGCAAAGTAAAAAAAAACTTAACACAACAGGGATAATTATTTTTTGCTGTTTCTCCTGGAATCTTTCTCCTTTTGATATCATATAATGCAGATGTGTTGATGAAGATGTAAGAAATAGAATTTTATTATATTATAACAGAAATTAATACGAGTTTCTTTTATAAATATGTAATAAAGAACATATTTTCTGAACCTTTTTTATAGGACTTTCCTTGACATTTGCAGAAAGAAGTAGAATTTTTTCTTTGTACATTTTATTGCAAAAAATGCAGTTAGAGATTGGGCTATTTCCTTAAGAGTAGATTCAAGACCAAAACCCCTTAATTTCAGATGTAAAGTGGCTTGGCTGCATTCATAAACAGAGCTGTGAATTCTTTTCCATCTGTACTTATGTTCTTTGATTTTCGCTGACTGACTGACCATTTCAACACGCTCTCCTGATCGTATATAATTCAGTCCTCGACCATGACAAACCAATCATTCACAACTGACCCTTGAAATTAATTAATGCCAATCACTGCTATCAGTCAAAAGACATTCTGAGAGATTTCAAAAGAAGAGATTGATGTTAGATGGTGCTAAAGGTAGATGTAGAAAATGCAGTCAGTCAGTGAATTTCAGAAGAACTTAAATTACATTTATAGATTGCTAACATCCCTTCTAGTACATGTAGTTACAAGATGGTAGTCGTCAATGTACAATAAAGCTGGAACAAGTGCTCAGTGTGAAAATGCTAATTTTCAGATACTTATATCTTGAAAACCATAGGTGGTCTTGGCATGGAAAATAACATACTACCTCCAAATTTGAATCTCTAAAGCATAGCAGGAGGCAGATCTAACCAGCACTGTGACCATATGTGTTTGGGATTTCATACACAATAATTAATTTCCATTCTGTAAAAATGAATAATTTAATATAACATCCCACATCAAGAGATGCAAACACAAACTGATACTTAAAAAAAAAAAACAAACCAGTGAACAAACTTTTTCCTAATCAAAAACAATTTAAAATGTTATGAATAAAAATGAAATTAAAAGAAAACTATGTAACTGCTTTTATTTCTCAACATAAGAATCTTATGAAGACTGTCTCTTGGCAATTGAAGGATGCTTAATTGAATAAAGGGCTAAGAAGAAGTGCATAACCTACAAATGGATGCTCTCTGCATATGTACCAAATATCCAGTTCTTTTCTAACTATGTTTCTAGTTATGACCATGCTTTTTCTTTCCTGCCTGATTTACATGTGAAGATGAACCATCATCTAAGTACTCAATACTTTTACCCAAACTCAATAATCCTGACACACCCGTGTCAGGCTAAGTGTCTTCGTTGAAACTGTGGTAACCAATAGGCTTTAATGCCATTCTGTGACACAGGTCAGCTCAATAAAAGTCTCTGTAAATTATCATTTGGGTGTCAGATGATCAACAACATCAGTGCTGTCATGTCATCTGGAGGGCTATCTTCCCAGTGAAATGAGAGGTAAAGCATGTATTGTCACTATGTCTGCTGAGAACATAATCACACCAAACTATCCAACACGTGGTACTTGTATAAAAACATGTTGTGCCAAATCTTCTCTCAAGTGATACTTGAAGTTTCTAAAAAAAGCCCTGTTAGCTGATGCATTTGTCTCCTGTTTACCACATTCAGCTGCCACTCCTAGCTCTGTCCAAGAGCAAAACAGCCTTTTTTTTTTTTTTTTTTCCCAAATAAAAAAACAAATCAAGTAGAGAGAGAAACAAGAACTGAAACTTTAGATTTGAATTGCACTGCTAGCAGAAGATTGACTACAAATCAAAACCACGTGCCAGCCTGGAAGATTTTAGCCACTAAAAACTGTTGATCAGTGCTAAAAGGAGGTTTTCAAAATCCAGTTAGGCTCCTAGGCACATTTCAAAATCCCACTAGATGCCAGTCTGACTACATAGCTCAGAAAAAAATGTGGTCCTTGTGAATGGCCTCTCATCTCTAATACCTGTTGGATTGTGATCCAAACTGTGGAATTAGGCCTGGATCCAGGTCCTACTGTGCAGCTAAAGCTCCCGATGGCTGCTAATGACAGAGTAATCTTTGTTGCAGAATGGTGAAGGCTTCTGGGAGTTGAGTGTGCCTTTTGGGGTGTCTTGCATAGTCTATACCACAGAACTGATGGCTGGAAGTGAAGAAGAGGATATTCCTCCACCCTCCTCTGCTTTGGGTGTCAAGGCTGCATGATACTAAATTATAATATGTATTATTATACATGTATTATACTTTAGACTATGTTAATCAAATTATAAACTATATTATATATTAAAGACCACCTATCAGCAAGCAAATAACAGCATTCATTACTTTATGAGTCAAAAAAGCAATCAGTGACCAGACTTCCAAAGTCCAAACCCAGAGAAAGGGCTACCTGTGCTGTGCCACTCCTGATGTCTTGATAAATCATCCTAGCTTGCAGTGGGTGCACAAGCTGTCAAGTGGAAGGATGTTGATAATGAAGACATTACTCCCATCATGCAGCTTTTGCTTTTCTTAAGCAATGCTTAAAAACTTGCCTCCCATGCTCTGTTACTTGTATCATCACTGACATCTGTTCTTTTTAGGTTGCAACACAAACTTGCCAGCTCTGCAGTCCACCAGAAACACTACTTAGAATTTATTTACATATATATATATTCCCTAAAAACATTGCTTCAGCAAAAGAATTAGCAATGTAGTGATTTTTTGCAAAATTTTCAGTGAGGTGCTTTCTTAGGTTAAAAATTGATTATTTTTAAAAATAACCTTTGTGTGTATTATATGCCAAATATTGTTTCTGGGTTGAAGAACCCATTAGAGATGATTATGTGAGAATGACAGAGATTTCCTCCCAAGTATTTCTGTTCAGAAATCTCTCAGAGTATATCTACATACCAGGAGGCGCTGTAATGTGGTGGTTTTGCTACTTTTAAGCTAACTTAGGTGTGAGATGTAGTTTACTAGAGAGCTGCCTACCCACAGGTGTGTATTTCTCAGTGGCTGGTTATGTTTCTTCCTCACTGAGCTCCCTAATAGTGTGGCTACAGTGCCACAAGGATCTGAAGAAGTCTGTGTGTCCTTTCATTGCAATAAACTTGTTACTGTGTGTGAATTCAGTGAAGGTGAGCCCCTAGCCACTGGCTAGTGTTACCTGAGTGAGTTGAAATGGGTCTGAGACAGCAAAGTTGGGAGGATTTAACTCTTGGGTTTAACTAATGACTTTCAGAACAGCACACCTCCCCACAAGGTCTGCTGTCCTTCTGCAAGTACTGCTTTTTGCTGCTCTGACTGTTGTTAATGAAGCTGCAGCTCACTTCTGTCTACCCCTGGTTTCCGGTGTCTGGATTGGTTTGAGGTTGAGAGTGGTTTCCTGTTTCTGTGCAGCTCTTGGGTAGTCTAATTGAAACGACATGTCAGCAAATATGTGTCCAGTGTGGCTGGGGAAAGAGCCAAGGTCCGGTCTTCTGCAGCAACATGACTGAATAGAGAAAACTCCATGGAAAGAGAAGAAAAATCAATATGCTGATATTTGATGTGAACAGCAAGGCTTGTCTCCTACTGGGAAGACTGGGCAAGCACATTAATTGGAGCATTGGCCTTCTGCAAGCCGGACAGGACAAGGAAAAGAACAAGAGGAAATATTAGCAACAGCGGAAAATCTGTTTAGTAACTCTCCTCTTGGTTTCTTCCTACTTGACTCTGCATGAATGAATAAATAGAATTGAATGAGGAAAAAAACTAAATCTATATGTCAAGTCCTCAAGAATTAATCCATCAGAAACAGCTTCAAGTTCCTATGTTAAACAAAGGAATTATTATGAAAAGAAGGATGATTCCAAGTATTGCTCTGTGTTATGAAGTGTTGGTTTTGGACAGTTAAGGAAACCATGGCCTTTATGTGAAGAGTATATCCATTCATACGATTTGATTGAATTTCCACCACTATTACTTAGCAGCTACCACAGACAGCAGGAATCTATTGTTTCATGCAAACTGCATGCATAAAACAAATGAGGGACTTGGTCCAGAAGGGCTGAAAGTCTAAGGTGCAAGATTTTCAATTCATTGCAAACATGCCTACTCACACTTTCTCCTGCACAGAGTACGCCCCTCCAAGGAGCTTTGCATCTGCATGCAGAAGTAAAACTCTGTCTAAATCTTGGAAGATCATGCATCTAAATGCAAAAGCTAAACAGTGGCAATGTTACTACAGACTTACTCTTCAGTTTTTATTGATGGAGAAGCAAAGCTCACAGCTTCATTGCTACATCTCTTTGGATAAAATTCCAGTTGCCCACACTGTCTACTGTGATCAAGGGTGCTAAACAGTACCTTCTTCCCTGGAGAGAGAAGTGTGGGAGAGCATACTGCTGCACTGGAGAGAGGCTGGGATGTGTCTGGGACTGACATAATGTCACAGAAGCATAGAATCATAGAATGGCTTGGACTGGAAGGGACATTAAAGATCATCCAGCTCCAACCCCCCTGCTGTGAGCCGGGAAACCTTTCATTGGACCAGGTTATTCAGAACCTCACCCAACCTGTCCTTGAATACTTCCAGGGATAGGGCACTCATGACTTCTCTGGACAACTTGTTCTAGTGCCTCATTAACCACAGAGTGAAGAATTTTTTCCTAATGTCTAATCTAGACCTACTCACTTTCAGTTTGGAGCCATTCCCCCTTGTCCTGTTGCTACACACTCTGCTAGATGGTTTCTCCATTTTCCTTGTACCACTTAGGTACTGGACACAATTAGGACACCCTGAAGCCTACTTTTCTTCAGGCTGAACAATCCCAATTCTACTAGAGGTGCTCCATCCCTCTAATCAGCTTGGTGGCCTCCTCCAGACTAGCTGCAACAGGTCCATGTCCTTCCTGTGCTGAGGACCCCAGAACTGGATGCTACACTCCCCGTTCAGTGTCACCAGAACAAAGTAGAGGGGCAGAATCCCCTTCTTCGATCTGCTGGTCATTCCTCTTTTGATGCAGCCCAGGATACAATTGGCTTTCTGGGCTGCAGGCTCACATTTCTGGCTCATGTCCAGGCTCTGTGACTGGGCAACTTTGTGAAAGAGAAATTCTTTGAAGATCACTAAATGTGTAGAAATCACATTCAGCTCTGGACTCCCCATACTGAAAACAGTTGGTGTGTGGGAAAGAATTAAGTGGAAGTATCTTGGATGCCTGTTTACCCTACTCTTCATCTTCCTTGTCCATTTGGTAATGATCAGACTTTTTTTTTTTAAAGTTGAGGTTAGGGGGTGATTCAGGCACCATTTCCTTTTGGTAGCATTCTTTCACTTGTCATAAACCAGATGTTTTTGATGCTATTCTAGATTCCTTTTTCACACCAGAAGACAGCATCACAGCCTGCACAGGAACTTTTTCTTTATAAATACTGCATTGACGATGGTGGAGAGCCTACCACTGATTCTGCCACAGATTTGAGATTCAGTGGTGGAAGAGTGAGATTCAGGGTGGAAAAGACCCAACCTCTACTGTAGAAGTTGACCTTGCGTTTTACAAGGGAAGTCTCTTGTTCAGCGCCACTAGGCTTTTTTTTCTCTCTCTCTCTTTTGGTGGGGTCTGTAAGTTCTACATCTCAGATTTTTTTTTTTTTTTTTTTTAACCAGGTTCTGCTCCATGTGATTCTGTTATCTTCCATATCAATTCATAGTTGGGCACTGGGGAGGAGGCCTCTGATGATTTGAAGACTGCTTGTGTCTCTTGGAATGGTGAACTCCTCTGTGGCTGCAGTGCTTGATAGGACTTTGTTCTGACCCAGCATGGTTATTCCCTTCCTGCAATGTTATCCCTGGCTCAATCTATTTATAATTTTATCAGGAGTTCTTATTGTGCTTTCCATCTTTTCTGTCTGGAGCATACGTTGCAGTGCAAGTGCTATGGGTTATCAGAACAATACTGCCATTTACATGAACATAAAAGGGGAAAAGTATTTTGTGGTTCTGTTTGGGCCTGTATCATCCTATGCCAAGACTGAAAGAGCTGAATTCCACCTTGTTAAATTCAAATGAACTTTCAGTTTTAAAATACAGTAACTAAAAATGCTGCTGTTAGAAAAATGAAATGGGCTAGTGTTGCAAACCTTTCCATGCCACTGTGTCAGATGTTATTTTCATCTGTTTGATAAATACACTAAAAGAAGAGTCTGCTGTTTATTGTTCCTTTAGGGCTCTATGGTTTTTTTCCTTGTTGTGAATTTCTAAGAGCAACAAGATGTTTGACCAGTGTGGAGCTCTTCTCTTGTGGAACTTCTAACAGTCACAGCTCCTTCAAATCTTCCACAAACCAATTCAGGGTTTGAGTCAGGGCACAGATGCAGAAGTGGTTAAACTGGCAAATACCTCAGTAACTCAGACAGCATAACCACGATTGTTGGGGTGTAGCAAGATAGTATACTGGCTAAAAACCTTCTGCTTTGGTGAATAAAGAATTAACTGCATAGAATGTGGATCTTGCTTCTCCTTGAGCAGATGTGGGGTGAGGAGGAAAGATAAAAAACTCTCTCTGAGACAGAGGGACACAATATTTGGAAAATTAACCTTGATTTTAGAATGCTATCTAGTCAACCGGATCAAACCCTGGACACTGAGAGTTTTGTTAACTTTTTCCCACTTTTCCCCTAATAATATTTTGCTTTGATTTCTGGTCATAAAGATTGTCCCAGGAATTGTATCTGAACTTGACTGAATCTGTTTTTTTCTGCATCATTTCACCTGCTTACTTTACACAAGCCAATGTTTTGGCTGATTTGATAACTAGTAATAAGGAAGGCAGGATGGTTTTGAAAAAAAATCAGAATGGAGATCAAAGAAATTAAAAGAATACAACTTCTTGTTGTGGTGGAAATAGAAACGGAAGAAATAGGAGACTTTTAGGAGCCCTTAGTGATAAAGTTGTGGAAATGAACTTTAATTGCCAGTCCACTTCTACTTTTGTTAAAACACAGATTTTCTCTTTGTTCTAACAGATGGAATTTTGATCACTCTATTCAGCCAATGCTCACTTGTTTTCTAATGGGCTTGGGATTTATTTTTTTTTAAATGTCTGGGAGATCCATCACCCCAAATAAGTGGACTTTAAAGGTCAAGAGAGCTCTTATCCTTTTAGTTCGTTTCATGAGAGCTCTGAGCAGCAGGCACAGCAATCTCAGCATGGACTCAACGATATTTCCTCACAATGTAGCCAGAAACTGCATGCCTGCAGGGTAAAACAAAATTACCAGTGTTCCCCCATGAATGTCCTACACCTTGAGAGGCCACAGCCACGGAGCAGTTAGCTGCATGGCTGAGCACTAGCAGTAAATGCTTACTTCAATTGTGGCAACTGCCACTCAGAAGGGATGCATTTAATCTTGAAGGATAGATGTCTCAAGACATCTCCCCTAAGTGACACAAAGTCTCTGGATGTGGAGAGGAGTGCTGAAGGGTTCTGTATGTAGCCAGTTTCTCTCTGACTGTGGGGTAAGTGGAGAAAAATTGGTATGGCTTCTAATAAATTAGCTTTAATATTAATCCCCATGTCTAACGAATATTGCTAATGGATGCAAATGGAAAAAAAAGCGAAACCAAACAACACAGAAGAACATCAATAACATGAAAACACTTTTCTCATATTGTCTATTTTTATTGATGGCAATGGACAAATGTTTGCAGATTTTCCTAGAAACTATTTTGATGAAGACATGAAATACAGCTGATGAGAATTCAAAATTCAAAATCTGTAGAGATTTCCTTTGGGACTAACACTCCTAAGACAGATGGCCTAGGGAAAGGGAGAGTGAGTGAATTTCTGCTGCCTACGGACCCCTGAGAAGAATTCTGGACACCATCACTCTCCCTGCTCGATCCAATCAGAACCTGTTATTAAACATCCTGTAAGAAAATGGTAACAGCACTGGGATTTCTCGAAGACAGGCAGCATTTAAGGCCAAATATGAGTACAATGAGAACGGTTTTTCAACAGTACCAAAGGGTCTAGGGGTCACTATACGGATTTAGGCTGCAAACTCATCCAGGCAATTTTGAAAACTGTGTTAGAATTCTTACAGCATTTTATAAAATATATTTTTAAAGCCTCTGCCACTGCCAGCTACATTGTGAATTTTAAAAGTATAACATGAAGGTGTAATAAATACTGTGCAACCTGATCTGAAGGGAACTTTAGTCAACTTACTGTAAACGCGCGCGCACACACACACACACACACACACACATGATTCTTTCTAAATATATTGGCCTATTTACTATGGTAGTTACCTGTTTAAGACTTGCAGTTATATTAAGTAAAATAGTGTGCCTGGGCTAATACATTTTCAGAGAGTCTATTTGTTTTACTGAAGAATTTATTGCAGCAGTAATAACTGTCAGAGTGAAAGCGTGGTTAAAGTGCTAGAGACAGGACCAACTGCAAAGGGTATCTATCAAACTATCGACTTCCTGCCAGCGGTGTTGTGAACTCTTTTGTCATAAACTCAAGCACCCAGAGTTGAAACCTCGATCAATGAAAGGGGAATCTGGTATCCAGCTCTTTTAGAGAGGGCACCTCTTCTGTTTGACCCATTAGGACACAAATAACAGTTTTTATACAGTGCAGGTTTGATTTACAGCAAGCCTTCAGGTTACCTACTGACATTTATATTTTAAACAAAGTGAACAGCACTCACCATCTGAAAGAGTTAAATACAGAGCTTCCAGAAGCATTCTAATAAAAACTTTTTGCCTTGTAACTGGCAAATAGAAATTTTCTTACACTGTGCAGTTACTTACCATGCAGAATTTTATTTATTTATTTAAATTTTATTTTATTTTATTTTATTGTAGGAGAACCACATTTTGGTTTTGCTTTCTTATAAGTATGCTCTAATTCAGCTCTAATTCAGTTTAAATATCTGCTTGCCAACTGGAGGCAGCTCGGTCAAACTGGGTCATACTTTGCTTGCCTCTGAAGAGCTCCACTGGGGATTTAATTTTCAGATCACAACATTTGGTTGTTGGACATACAAATATCTTCCTCAATGTCTTCTCCTCGGTTTTGTTCAGCTCTGACTGACCTGACAGGGTTTTTCAAGTTGTGGACTATTTTTTTCTGTTGAGTGTTCTGGTGAGTGCCTTCCATGTGGCTGTCCCATGACTGGGAGAACAGCTGATGCTGCTGAAGGTATTACACTACTGTGTAGGGCTAGATTGTGTCTCTCAGTGTGGCAATGTGAGCTCTGAAACTAGTGCTTCTCTGATGCTTTTTGTGCATTAGTAACTTTTATCATGATTTTGATTCATGTGATGAAGCTTGGATAGAAATGTTCTTCACATTTTAGAGCCCCGGTAGGAGCGAGGGGCAAACATCAGCTTGGTTTGTTGGTGTTTGTTGCAGTCTATTTACGTTTTGGAGGCTTGGGGGAGGTGCTCAGTTATATTATGCCTTACATATGTGCTTTCTATTTTTATGAGGGGAAACTTTTATTGAAATCTGCAGTGCCATTAGCTTGATCATTACAGTATCAATTCAATATGTTTTGCTTCAGTGCAAACTTTAACAAATATGTTCCATTCTTCCACCAACAAGAGAAGTGGCCTAAGTAAATTGTTGCTCTGTGTGTGGTACAACTGTCTTCTACCTCAGAGAAGGAACTTACGTTGTGCCTTAGAAACAGAACTTTTTCCTGACAGATGGCGTTTTTTGTGCTATTTATCTAAAACAAGGTGCTGTATTACAACACATAAATTAAAAGTTTAGTGCATTCTGGATGTTATCCAAAATACATTGCAAGTTTTCATCTTTGCATAAGACCATTTTCTTTCATGTCATAGTTGTTTTTTTTTTCACTAAAAAAGAGTTTCTCCAGACACTGATGTTACTTTTGAAACTGAGATGCATGTTTCACCTATGTGTTATGTAACGCCCTGACATGAAGTGGTTGATAATACCTTTATGTGTCTGTTTTAGAAGAATAAAAGTTGTGTTTACTGTTGAAAGTGGTTCCTACTTTCTTTTTAGTAGTTTTACACAGAATAACACATGCTTATCCACAGAGCTTGAGTTCTCCTACTGTGAATTAGGCCAGTTTAGCTGGTGCAGTCTGAATCTGATTTGCTCGTCCTCAGTTATGGTTGTCATTTCTGGGTACTCCATGTGATCCAATCCACTGCTGCTTGGATTACACATGGAAAATGACATGTTACTCCAAAATAAAACTCTGCAATAACTATTGTCATAATGAGGATGAGAAGAGTTCTATCCTTTTTTGTGTTGAAGTATTCTATCTGACACAAATAACCTGGTTTTTGTGTAAATATTAACCTTTATGTGAATTGTTGCCTTGAAATGAGTTGGAAAATTAGAGTCAGTCAAAAGTTTTCTCAGTGAAAAGCAGGCAGTATGAACTCCTGCTCTGAGAAGAAACACAAAGGAATTCATCATGGGAAATCTTTCCTTCATGCATGTGTTATCATGGTTCAGATCCTTAGGAGCAACAACTAGATGCTCCTTCCAGCAAATCCAGATTTCCTTAAACAGTTGCTGATGATGTGGTTCAGTTGTGCTATTCAGTCAAAAGCAAACATCTCACCATCTCTGAACAACACCTTTTAAGGCCCCCATGCCATTAGCACAGTATTTTTGTTTTAATTAGAATGAGTGATACGCTGCTAGTAAGCATACATATCATGTTTCCTTCTGTAGACTTGAGGCTTTTATGGTTTGGCTTTTAAATTTACTCTGTTTACAATCAATAAAGTGTGCTACGGGCTCAATAAGACCAAAATTAACTTAACACAATTAGCTATAATTCAAACTTTCTGGAAAGCTGGTCCTTTATTTGATGTTTTCACTAAATCACTGGAAAGTGACTACAAGGCAGGGCAAAATCAGATCAGACCACTTAAACACAACGGGCTTTTTTTTTTTTTTTTTTTTTTTCCTTCCTTCAAACAGTTTCCATTTATTTTAAAAACTCAAAAATAGGAGAAAAAAGGTACCTTTTCTCAGATTATGCTCTGCAAGGTCATTACTGGGGGTTTGGGGGGATTGAGGAGCAGGTTAATCTGAGCCTACTGGCTGCATACCTGAGATAGTTGGGAGTCACCCCTGCACCTCCTCACTCAGGGAGCTCGGGACTAGCTCTGAAATGTGCAAAGCTATTCTAGGGCAAGGCAGGGCAAAGCACACAGCAAATTTCCAGACATTTTGCCTTTGGTAGTTCTTGTGGGCACTATCCCTTCCCCTGCTGGAGAACTGGGCAGCCAAATGAGGTGCCACCAAGGCATGTACCCTTGCCCAGCATGGTGCACCCCAAAAACTCAGGAATGAGTGCAGAGCAAGAGCCATGGTTTGTCCAGCCCCGATCAGAAGCTGGGCAAGTATCTGCGCTGTTTGCTTACATTAACAAAGTTTCAAAAATGGACTATCTTTTTCTTTAACTAGATGTTTTCATTGCCTTGGTCAGCACTGACAAACTGCGCTGAGAATTGAGTGATAAAGTAAACAGCATGAGTGATGTTTATTGCTGTTCTCAAATAATGATAGCAATTTTTTAAATGATTTTTCACCTAAATGGTGTTTCTCTAAAATCATGTAGGAGTTCAGGCTAATATTAAGACCTAAATTGATGTCAGGGGAGTTGTGATTTGGAACAGAGATCATATATTTTATTTCTAAGCCCACATTTTTCAAGAAACTCAACGAGTATGAAGATTGTCATTGTTAACATTCACCCACATTCAATTTTGCAGATGCTTAACAAGTCTTCTTTAACTAATGACTTCACAATTGAAAGGAAATATGTAAATAAGACAGAGTTACAATAAACATTTCAGATTAAGGATAATTAAATTACATTTATCCATGTGTCTTTTTAAAAAAGGAAAACTAACTCTTCAATTTTATAAATAGAAGGCAAAGTTAACTAAGCAGTTAAAGAATCATACTTCCTTCTGGTATTCCTGGTCACTGTATCCAGAATTTTTTACAGCCCTTGTTACAGAGCTTCGGCTGACAGAAATTAAGAAAATATGCATAGATAGAGTGTTTTGGATTCTAAATTAAATGGTGACATGTTAGAAAGCAGTGTATATATTTCCAGCCTGGAGCTCCCAGAATTATTGTACAAAATTCCACATTAATATCTTACTCAGTTTCCGTGATTATATCCTTTATATCAGCGAATGTCATGGCTGCCAGGTAAAATAAAACCATCCTATGCGTCCTCTCAGAATTATGCCAAACCTAATAACGTGTGAGAGTTGGCCCGCGTTTCTCTGGAGCCGGCGATGCCAGCCCGTCCTCGCAGACTAATGTGTAATCAATACGCCTTTCAGCGTTGACCCGAGCCCCGGAGGAGCTGGCAGAGGCGCCGGTCGATAAATCGCAGCCGGAGGTCAGCGGCACGGCAGCGCGGCGCCCCGGGCGCAGCTCCGCCCGCACGGACCGCTCCGCTCCGCGCAGCCCCGGCACCGCGGCTCGGCGACAGGTCGCCTTCGTGCCCGGCGGGGGTTTGGCCTCTCAAACGCTGTTTGCTGTTCCTGACACTGACCATTAATTCTCCTCTGTCGCCGCGTTTAACCCTTCCCCGCCGGGCCCTGCGCAGCCTCAGCCGGGGTGGAGGGGAAAGATGCCTTCTCGTGAATCGGTCCTGATTTTAGCTTTTTCGCGCTCGAGGGAAAATGGGAGACAGTTCTTGGCATCAGTTTCTAAAGCCAGGAGGGGCTACTGTCAATGTTAAATTTGAGGTGTTTATTGTGACATCCAAAATGGCCCAAGTCAATGAGCTTGATGTCTTCAAGCCGAATTATTTGTCCCCAGGCTGAATCTTCTCACCTTTTGTAAATGTAACTGATGTCGTCAGATAGCTTCTGCAAGATGTAATTTTCTCACCTTTTGTAAACATAGCTAATGTCATCAGATTACTTCTACAATAGAAGTTGCTTAATAAATGAAAGAACTTTGCGTCACACAAGTATATCTGCATTGGGTAGGTGGATAGTACATATTAGGTAGGCAGGTTCATGTCAAAGAGTTCACTGCATAAAAGATGTAACTTTTTACCCCATGGTGTGCTTGATTTGTGGAACCTCCACTTTGCACTCTGCACAGAATAAATGATGTCTCCTTTCTAAACTAGGTTCTGTCTGTGTTTCGGGAGCTCCTAAAATTGGCAGCAAGCTCACCCCCACAGGGCGTCAGGAGCGATGTTTGCCTACAAGTATGATATGCCTTCATAGATACAGGCTTGGAAAATGAAGAGCAATATCAAGTTCCTTTAGAATAACTCAATTTTTTGGTCTTACTCTCCAATAGCTTAAATAAATATAGCACCTCAGAATCTCGAGGATTCACCTAAAACTCATGGAGAACTAAATATAGTATCATGAAGCATTCTTGCACTACCCTTATCACCCTCAAGTGAGCAGGAATTACTTATCGAAATCACTGGTAAGCCTTGTTCTCATGAGATTTGTAAAATTTTAAACCTCATTTGTGGACCATAAAGTTCTGTACAAGCTTAGATATGCAATATGTATTTGACCTGCTGAGTACACTGCCACAGGAGGTAACCAAGTAAAATGATTTGACTTGAGTAAAAAGGGGCAGATACTTTTATGATCACTAATAACATTTTTATAGCTATGAAAGCCAAGATAATAAGGATAATCAAATCATACATTTCAGGACATAAGCTGATTATAGTACCAGTAATGGTCAAGGAAGAATTTTACCTTTTGTCACCAGGAAAAAAAAAAAAGCCCAGTGACTAAAATTATATTTTAAAAGAACTTAATCATCTTAAAGTTGGATACTGACAGCTGTAGCACAAAAGGCTAGGAAGGGCTGAAGGCTACTCTGATACGAAAAAAACTTTGATTAGCTTCTGCATTCTGGTATCCAAAAATCACCCTTTCGGCTTAAACTCATCAATCGTCACATCTCTCTGCTTGCCCTCTCCCAATAATACAAGGCCTAATTCACTTTTATTCTTTACAATTGTCTCTGAGCCTCATAACTCCCCATCTGACATTACTGGATTTTTATTCTCATTAGCCAAGATCGCACTCTTACTCTTTCTTTTCTAAAACTGAAAACCAGCCACGTTGCAAACCTTCAAGTGCTCAGCTACATTCACTTTTCACACCCTGCACATGATCCTGTCCTGTTTGCAGTAGACAGGAATGTCATCAGAGGCTCAGCAGAGCCCACAGGCCCAGACAGGAGATGGACCTTTAGGACCATCAGGCCATTTAAATGATGTGTTCCTGCTTCAGCCTTGGAGGCTCAGTGACCTCTCCAGGGAGTGGCATGGTTTTGCACTACCCCTTGGTCAACCTATTACTGGGCAGAACAGCAAAGCACCACATCAATGAAAATTTAACAAGTGTGATTATGGAATGCATTAACCGGCAGCACTGTCTTTCAACAAGAATAATAACAATGTGTAAGTGTACAAGTCTTGAAAGAAATATTTGCACTGTTAATTCATATATGTAAATGGCTTTTGAGAGAGATGCTGCTGCTAGCAGCCAAATTGTTTGTTCTTTTCCTTATTATTTCTAACTGGAATCAATTTGCAGAAAAAGCTTCTAGGAAACTGTGTGTGGATAGACAGAATGAGGTTTCAGGACAAAGGTGTGTTTGCAGCAAGTTCTAGAAGAGATGTGATGTGTAAGGTGAGTTATAAAGTATTACTTTAGCAGTGAAAAGTTAGATATTTTCTGGTCTCTCCCATGTCAGTGATGAGCCTCCAAATTGTTTTTCATTTAGCCAGTCTCTGCACGTACCACCTTACAGTAGGACAAATTGTTGCTCTCTCACACCAGCTTGAGAGAAGCCTGGACAACCCGACCATACTGAACTCTTGAACAGCAGAATTAAAGTCATGTGAGAGAAATTACAGCATCAGCACATACACTCCTTTTCTGGAGTCCTGCTTCCTCTCTGTGCTTCAAAGCACTCAGAATGATTTTACAAATAAAAGGCAGTTAAGGAGACTGCAAGAGGAAACATTCTCTAGAAGCTACTCTCACGCTGAAGGTAGGGTGCTGCAAAAAAGTCCACAAACAAACAAATAACACCCAACAGGAATCTGCATTGAAAACTAAATCAGATTAAGGCATTCAAGGAATGGCAGAAAGGCTCTTGATGAGATAAAAGTTTCATCAGTGGGAATGGGGTTGGCTGGCCTGACATCTTAAGATGAATGAAAGCGATGTGTCATCTTCATCTTTCCTGTGCATTTGAATTTATTTGTGGGAAGCAAATATTGAGTTACATAGGACAGCCTATTTTTTCCTGTGGATCCTAACTGAGGGTGAGAACAATTTGTTTCTCCTCTGTTTTCCCTCCTTCCACCTCCCTCCTTAACAAAAATCATTAGAAAAGTAAAGTTGAAGTTAAATCTAATCTTTAAAAGACTTTGTGAATCTATGTCCAACTGAACAACACCCACTGTTATATTGAACTAATTTCTTATGCTCAGATGGTGTAGCTGAAGCAGTGTTTATAAAAAGCAGAAGTATAAATTTGTACATTGGGTATCTGCAGGCAGAATTATTCACAAATGCTTGGCACTGGTGCCAGTGATGGCTTTTGTCAGGCAATGGAACAGAGCTGTATGCGAGTATGCTTAGGAAAGAAGGGATGGCTTTTGATCCTTGCAGAAAAAAAAGTCTGTTGAGGGATATTTCTGCACTGATTTGAAAATAACAATGGGAGTGACTGAATATACAGAGGAATAGAAATAGCAGGTCTCATTTGTCTTCAGTGCTCTGATATGACCCAACACCCATTGCTTGAAATAAACTAAGCTGCTCAGCAGCAAGTGGACACATCTGATAGTACAATTTGCTCATCACCTCTTGGTACTTGAAATAATGCTATATTTTGCCTGGAATTCCTGTGTATTTCTTGACACTTATAAAACCTAAGTCCTTACAAGGATATATGGTCATTGCCTTATTCTTTTTTTCTGTCAAGATAAACCTTATGAATAATGTCATAAAAAATGTTGTGTTAGAACTCAGAAATTGCCAAGATTTCTATAATATAGAAAGTTCTGATGTTTAAAGATGAATTTCTGGTAGTATGGTTGCACAGATGCTAATGAATTAATCTGAAGTGTGTGAAATTTGTTGGTGGGTTTGAGACAGTGGATTAAAATTACAAGGAAAATTAGTACAAGAAGAAAAGAGGCATGAAAGAAAAAAATGCAGTGGGAGAAATCAGGACAGGAACAAAGAAAGCATGTTTATCTTAGACTTGGGTTCACCACTGTGGAAACGGGAGAAGTTCTAGAGAGAAGGTGCATACAAGAAGCTCCTAAAGCTATGTTAGAAGTCTGCTTGCCTGTAGGGCTAAGATAAAATAGTGTACAAAGACTTGCATGGAAATTGCTTTTTTTCTTTTTCTTTTTTTTTTTTTTTTTTTTTACCTCCTCCCCAAAGGAAGATGGGGACATAGAAACATGTATGCCTAGAAGGTCTGGAACTAATGTGGAGAGGACACCTGGCATAGCAGGGGCTGAGATAAAGAAGGGCCACAGAAACTGAAAAAGAGAGGCAGAAAAGTAGTGTAGAAATGCACAGCTAGAAGTTAAGTTGTAATACATGCTACAGACAGCTGTTTGAAAGTGTGACCTGATAAACAACAGTAATGAGGGGTGCTAAAATGGATATGAAACTTGTTTGTGATGACATTAGTGACTGGAATAAATCTACTGCAGCAAACACAGAAGTTCCTAGTGTAATTTTGAAGCAATAAATTAATGGAATAGATCTTGAAAGAAGGATATTTTTGGTCAACACAGAGAAGTTGGAAGTGGCAGAACATTGCAATGCCATGCGCCCTTGATCACTCAGGACAGCTTTGTTAGAATCATCACACAACAAAGTCAGCCTGTATCTCAGAAAATGAAGGTAGAACCATGCAGAATAGTTAAATTCCACTGGAAGAGAGCTGTATTCATAGCAGAGGTAGTGCTAATGCAAGTAAACCGTGTAGGTAATGTACAATATACAACATTTGGTGATGGTTTTCTTCTGCGGAAAAAAGTGAGGGTTTAATCTGTTTATTGGAACTTGAAAAAACTTGTGGACCCAATGTTTTAAGGTTAAAAAAGTGGGTTTGAGGCGGTCTATTAATGAATGAATAAATAGTCAACATAGGGCACTGAATAAATACAGCAAGAAAATACTTTCATAACAGTTGATATAATAAAGATATACCTTACAAAATTTCTGAGTTCAAAGCACAACAGATTTTAACTGATCAGATAAGGCAAATAGCCTAACAGTTTTGTGCGCTGCAAATTGAGAACTCACTTCAGGTAATCAAGAAGACTGATGGAATTCTAAAAAATTAACAGGGAAAAAATTCTATATCCAAACCTGGTCAGAAGTAACTCCATGATGGAAGAGCTGAGGAGAAGTAATACTAGCAGAACTAACAGAAACTAGCAGTACTAACAGAAACCTCAGTGAGGAAAGGTTGCTGCTTCTCCATAATCCATTCAAATATATCTCTGCAAAGTAGAGGAGGTTGGCAGAGAATCGCCTCCACACCTAATCCTTTTCAGTTCTAAATTTTATTCATTCATGCTCCTGGATGAGTTACATGTTGCTAATCTCTTTTTCAACTTTGAAAATAAAGATACCAAACCCCACAACCCCTAAAGTTCTAAAACAAAACACCACAAAGTCAACTAGAAAAGAACCCAGAGTAGGAATATTAAAAGCAGTATTGGGGGGAAAAAACTCCAAACCCAAACAAAACAGATGGAAATTTGTACATTAGCTACAGCCCCCTGAAGTACAGAATTACATGAATTTGGATTTGTTATAGCAAATTTCTTGCTGCACATTTCTTGTTCTCACCAAAGAGCAGTGAGTTATAAACCCTGCTGCTCCTGAACCCTTCAACTGTATGCGACGACTAGGTATAAGTGGCTTTTATAACCTTCCATAAGGATTTTAGTATGCTGTGATCTTTAAAAAAGCTCAGAGTGGGTACAATGAAGTGAGTTAAATGAAAAGAAAAAGCATTAACAATGGATTTCATCTTAGTATTTAATTAGCTAGAGACCATGTAGGAATAGACTAAATATCAGCAGAGGGTCCTTGATTACAATCTCAGAACAGATGGGCATTTTTATCTTGAAAGGATGACCAGCTTATCTGTAGTTTTGCAGCTATCATGGCTGATCTATATCTTCTTTATCCAGGCTAATCAAGTACAGAAAGTTTATTAAGATAATAACACTGAAAGTTATCACCAGTTATGCTCTCTAATCGTGATACAGTTTTGCTGTGCACTGTGTTTCAAGAGGTCTGTCAGCTGACGAAAGCTAAAGTTTGAGGGGTATCATTTACACGTCTACAATGATGTTTTTGCTGAACAACAAGCAACTTAAAACCCAGTTTAAATTGATGGCAAAAGGTTATTGTCATGACAACTCCAACAGGTTAAACACAGGCTCTGAAAACAGGGTAAAAGGTAGAAATCTTCCCCCAGGACAAGTAGGTTGATGTGTCTCCCACTGACTCTAGTTTCCTGGCACTGCCCACTAAACTGCCTTCTACAAACATGGAAGAAGAGATTCAGCTGGTAAAAATCAGTGTAGTCACAGTGTTGGAGTCTATGCCAAATGATGTAGATGTAATGATAGCCAGTGGATGTGAGCCTAGGAGAGCCGACTGTTGGGTATGTAAAATTAGCGTTTGCTTTTTTAATGCATGTACATTCTAAATATTGTCAAAATAGTCCTTCTGGTTTTTATTTTTAAGAAACCTAATTTTAAGATTAAAAAATATTCAATGAGAGATTTTAAATTTGGATTTATTTTTAAGCCCAAGTATACGATGAGAGATTTCCTCGGTCCTATTAGGATGTCTGTATTTTTGCAGAATCATGAAGAATCAGTTGATTTCTGTTAAGTCTTGTATAAATACAGCACTGAGCCAATGATCTTGTTACTTCATGATACTTCAGGTGGAGGGAACACTGTTCAATACAAGTTAGAGGGACAAGGTTTTAACAGTACGAAAAATTTTTGTTTTAAACATTTTATTCCCACCCCCTCAAAAAAAACCAAACAAAAAACCAGAGGCATGTATACTGAGCCCCATTTTGCCTGAAGAGGTGTCTTGATGTCTGCATGATCATCTACATGTGTGTAGAATGATGTACATATTCTATATTAGTTGCAGTGTCTGGCCTTGACAAGTCAGAAATTCTTGAGGAGAGTTGCTATGGGGCTTTTGACTGAAAGATCAATGCTTAAATAAAATCTGTGTGCTGATTACACATCTCCACATTCAATCAATGAGTCACTGAAATTCTATAACAAGCTAAATATTGATGGCCAGAAAACAAATGTGTACAATAGTACTTGACTGTTTTTTCTCTTCCTCTTTCTAATTTCACTCAGCCTTAATAAATATGAGGTTTTTACTGCCACTTATACTACATGTAACCAGTCATTGTGCTGTAAAGTGCTACTGTTTGCTGTTATTGATCTTACCTATCTTTTTAATTATTGAAGTGACCAGAGGCTTGGTTTGGTCAGTCATGCAGGTCATTCTTCCACCTTAATGATGTGAAATGCTATTGTCAGGGTGAGGCAATCAGAGTGCCCATAGTTTAATGCTCTTTTACATGCCAATTATTCCCCAGACTATAGAACAGCTGCAGTCAATTAAATATCAAATCTGGAGGTCATCTGTCTTTTTCTTGACCTCTTTGTGATTATAACATAACAATAGAAATCTTTGATAATCTTGCCTTTCTTTTGAAAGAAATTATGTTCTAAAATTTATCAGTGGTGCTCCAGAAAATAAGGTAATTTTCTGCTAGAGTCAAATTTGGGAAAAATAGTCACATCGTTTGAGACCAATTTAAATTTAAAATGGACTTGAGCAGAAATACTTAATCTGAGTCAGAGAGATTCTCGGTTTTTGCATGTACTGGTTTTGCGAGCAAATGGGCCAGCGTTTCAATGAAATGTTGACAGAGACAGTAAAATTTCAGTCTTGATCAGAACATGCCCAGTGAAGGCACGATGGTGCTGATGGTGAAATGAAGGGTGATGTGTCAACTGTTTACTGTGTAGGTGCCATGGATGAAATACTGCTGCCCCTGTATTAAACACTTTTCAGAAATCCTCGACCATACTGTACTCTAAACAGGATGTAGTAAAATCCAAAGATAAACCACCTGAATAGGTTTTTCAAGGAATTTTTCAAGAACCTCAAAAACCTGTTCATTACCTTATAACTTAACATCCTAAAAATATTTGAGATTTGTAGCCCTTTAATTTTACTGCTAAAATATTAACTAAGTCTCAATTTTATTCCTCTGCCTCTTGCTAGAGCTCATAGGAGGTGTCTTCAGCCTAAAATTGTTGCAGTCTAATGTATATTTAGAGAAATATCTATTTGTTTCGTGATGATATGCGAGTCTCATGTAGTTCTCCCCTTATATTGGTGTTTTATATATATCTATATATCCATCTATATAATCTATATCTGTATATTTATCTATCTATATCTATCTATATCTATCTATATCTGTATCTATCTCTATCTCTATCTATATCTAATCTATATCATCTATCTATATCTGTATCTATATCTATATCTACATCTATATCTATATCATCTATATCTATATCTCTTAAAAAATATGATAGGTAGGGGCAAGAAATACTTCAAGAAGATGTTTTAATATGTGTGCAGGGTTGTTCACCTTTCCATCAGCATATCTCAACATTGTTCTTTAAGAAGGCAGTGCAGCCTAGAAAACAGCAGTGCCTTCACCTTTACTCTAAGCCAACCTCCTTTTCAGTTTCTGATGCTTGTACCAGCCAGTGTAGCTCTTAATTCCTGTAAAAGAGAAAGTTATACAGCCTTAGAGACCATTTGGAAACTGAAGCAAAAGTTCAGTGCAGTGGATGTGTCCTGGCAGGCAGCAAATTTCTGGCTTGTGCACTTTATTGGCATTAGTCCCTAGAGCCCTAGTGGCCTAGGATTTGCCTATTTGAGAGATTTTCTTTCTCCAGCTGAAAGAGCAGTGGGCAACAAATCACTCTGGGTGTGCTCCAAAGCCCAGTAAATTCAATGGAGACATTTGTGGAAAGGGAGGTTAGCAGGACAATCTTTAGTAATGATTTCTTCAGAGCTCTCTCTTACAGTTGGTTTATCATTGATCTGATTTTTTAACCTTTGCATCAAGCTGAAAAACCCACTTCACTATTTCCACTCTACTGAGAAAGGCTGAGCTGAGAGCTGGAAGGATCTTTTGTTTATTTTCTTGACATTAGGCTGGTGAGTATTCACCTATCATCAGAGGGATACTTCTTTATAATCTATATTTTGGGAGGGATGCTGTATAAAATAGTTGGTTATTGAGAGTTTGTTAATATAAATGAATAACCCCAATTATATTTGGCTATAACAGCCACCTCTCCTACCTTCCTTGAGATGTGTCTTTCTTGTGCTTTATGCTGCAAGAATAAATACTCAAAGCAAATATGCATTGTTATATTGCACTCGGGCACGATGGATTTTTTAAAAGTACCTTTTTTGTGATATGTTAAAAAAAAAAATCTTGGCTGATTACAACTTGTTAGCTTTGCTGCTGCTCCGGTTCCGTTTAGGAAAAAAAATATGGCTTTATATTCCCTCCCACTGATTTTCAACTAAAACAGAACTTAGTTGCCTGCTGATCCTGCTGGCTTTTTTAAATGAAAAACTTATTCTTCTTAAACTACTGGAAAATTATGTTTAAAAATCAGCATAATTTCATTGCCTTTTATTTCTGTCTGTCATGAAAACTGCTAGGCTGCTTTCTGGAACAACCCAATGTAATTTAATGCACAAATTTAGTTATAGTTATGAATATACTGACTGAAAAATATTTAAATGAACCAGAGATATTAGTCACTCTACAGTAAAAATGGCTGTGTGCATACAATGGGAAAAAAAATAAATCTGTGTCTGTAGGTGCCTCTATCTTCATAAGAGATAATTACATAAGATTGAGAGCTGTCAGGTTCAGTAAAGAGGGACTCTACCTAACCAGTGTACCGAAAGTGTTTCAGCCAATTAAGTTACAGAGGACACAGAAATTAATTCAGAATTATGACATCACATGACAGTTACTTTTAAGAATGATAAAGACAGTCAGGACAACAGGGAATAAAACACTTGAAGACTAAGAGAAAATGGCAATTTTTCTGACTGTAGGACCACCTGGTGTTTTGGCATAATTTTCCATGTCTCTTTGATGGGGAGGATATACACTGGAAGAACCAACAATGATGACAAGTACAAATCCTGCTGAGGTCAAAACTCAGATGCTGTTCTGAATCTCTGATTTATAAAAATTTGAGGTGTTTTATACAACTAGACTATATTTGGTGAATTTTTGCACAATTTTATTTTCATTTATTCCTCCTGGAGTGACAGAGTACAGACCCTTTTCAATTCTAATACTTTCTAGAAAATAATTGTCCAGAAGAAAGGAGATAAAGGTGTGAACACCTCTACATATACAGAATGGTCAAACTCAGTGTGCCCTCTAGCAAGTTGTTCAGTGTGCATGACATGGCATGGGTTGCAAGACAAGAATAACCATGAAGGGCTTGCATAAGTCAGAGAATTTCACTGGAAGGATTATTCTGCATCAAACCCCTATTTTTTGACTGAGTAGGAGGCAGGGGAAACACTGACTACAACACTGATGGAAGAAGTTCATGTGATGGAAAATTTGCTCCATCTCCCAGTTTCCAATGGTTAGTTATGTTCACTGTTCAAACCATGTGCCTGGCTGTGGCTGAAAGGATCATAAATACTTGAAGTGTACAGCTCACATAGTTTAAATTCAGCCAACTGACCGTCAACTGATCCTTAATGGAAAGTTCAAAGAAAATTAATACTCTATATTGCAGGTTTCCAGTTCCATGAGAAACCTTTTGGCTTTTCTCCATCCCTGTCTATACTATTATTATAAGGAAGGTATCACACACTTCCAAGTTTGGCAGTTTTCAGCCGGGGTCTGAGTAAAAAATAGCTGAGGAAGCAAACCATGGACATATTTTTCTGTCTTTGAGTGATATGATTTTGTCACTAAATTATCGTCTAGGGTGGGAGACCAGCATGCAGGACTTTGTCTCATGCTTAAAAATGAAAGACAGCACTTCTATCCCATTACTTTTTGACTAAAGGAATTCAGCTTCCCAAGGTTTCTACAAAAAAATTGTTTGCTGCTGGCTCATTCAGAACCTGAACAGAATTTTGTTACAGTGAGTGTATATTAACATCTTCAAATCATTTGAAGTAAGGTGACTGCCATAATAAATCAGATTGGTGACCTAGCAGTCCTAGCATCCTGTCTTTAACATCTCTTGGGACTGGATGTTTCAGAAAACAGAATAAAGAGTATTCTTGAATTCCATCTGTTGGCTAATTTGCACAGTCATTTTCTACTAGTAACATGATATTCATGCTTAGAGTGGTGGGAAGTCTCTTCCACCAACCCAGACTTGATCTGTTTCTTTAGCAGTAGCCTCTGAGCATTTCAAGGAAGCAGACACAGTCTTGTGAAGTTCACCCCGATGCTGCCTGTACTCCTCAGAGACTGTTTCTCACTCATTATTGCAAGTGGGCGAGTGCCTTTTTCAAGCCCTGTAAAACTGGAAAATCTAACAGATGGTAGATATGGCCTATATGCCTGAAGTCCCTTCCTATCACTCTGTCGTGTTTCCAAAACTACTTTTCAATGTGCTTTCCTTGGAAGTCATTGGAATATTCCTGTTTGGTTGGATTGTTATATTTTCCTTTCCCATTTTTTTTCCCCAACTGTAATTCAGAAATACTAAGAGGCTTTTGTCATCATGTAAACATATTTATAGTAGATTTTGAGGGAAGGATAATTGCTCAGGCTAAGACTTGTATCTCCTGCAGCATATTTTAGGGAACTATAAATCACTTTTAGTGGGATCCATGTTTATATTAGACCTGCTGCTTCCATTACTTTCTATGGACTTTCACTGCGGTGTTTAGCTTGTTTTTCCTACTCATGCTATGTGCTCTGAAGCAGTGGTTTATGGACAACAATCCAGACCACTGACTAGTCTTACATAATCACTACAAACATTACCTATCGGTGATCATCAGAGGGGTTTCTTTGGAATGAGTCAAAAAACTATTGTCAGGACATTTGGCATGTAGGGTATAAAAAAGAGTCACGGAAAAGAGAGCTACACCTGTTTGCATGAGTTTGTGTCTCTCAGTGGTGTGAGTTCTCTGGCACCTCATTCTTATGCTGATGGTTTTTGCATAACATTCACATTAAGCCTAGGGACAATTTATGATGAAGAAGTTAGCTCCTCACTGCTCTTTTACTTGCTGGGTGACTTCTGTCAGTGTTCATCTGAGCTTTAGGTTGTCCGCAGTGAGATCAATTTTTTATTTGTCATACAGGGCCACAGTTCCCTTCTATGCAAGCCAGATAGCACAAAGATGCTCATCAAAAAAGGCCTTTAAATTTTTTGCACATTGCTTTCCCTAATTATCAAAGAAAATGTTGTCTTCATCATGGCTAGAAAGTAATAAAAACTTATGCTAGTGACACCTATGGGCTTCCCTAACAATTCTACAGATCCAAAATGGTCCATAGAGTAATAAACGCAGCATTCAAATATTTTAGAACTGATGTGGATGGATCATACAGGAGAAGAGGGAAGTTCAGGGGATAAATTTTAGCCCAGCTTCTGTAACAAGTGACAGCACTAACTAAACTGCAGTATCAGGCCACCTTCCATCATAGGTGTCTGCTGAACTCAATGTCAAAATTACAGTTGACTTCAAAGGGGTGGAATTAGGTCCAGCAGTGCTTGCAGTGCATGTCTGCTGCTTGCAAATAGGCTGCAAATGTCAAGACTGGGACTTGAAGGACAATACCGGAAGGGATGGTTAGCAATCTCTGCCTCCACTCCAAAAATAACCAAGGTCACTTTGAGAAGGTGTGCCCAGTACAACAGAGCCTTTGAGTCAGGCATCTGAATTTAAAGTAGGAGAAAAAACAAGCTGTAAATTTTGTCCTGGAGCAAAGCTATAATCTGTCTGGTGAGAGGTTTTTGATTATCTTCCTTGTGTATGATGAGACCTTTCAATACCTGTGTATGAGGGTGCACCTATATTTTTGTGGGCACATAGTTTTCCTCTCCTCTCTTCCCTAAACTGGATTACCAAAATTATCTAAATTCCAGAGCTTGGAACATAGCCAGCAAATAATGCTAACAAAAAAAGTCAAAATTAAATGATCAGAATGAATTTTTAAAGAAAAATAAATGAATAATTAAATTTTAATAAAGCACTATACATTAAAGTTAATTTTAATAACCATTTCCCATTTTAAAATAATAATAACTTATTTAATGTTGCTGATCTTCTATCATGATACACAGGTATTCATGCTTAGCATTTGAAACAACATGTAGGATGTTACCCCTCTGGATTGTGTATGTGAGGACTTTTGATGGGAAAACTGCTTTATGTCACACAAGGGGAATCTTATTCTCTTCAGCTAAATGTGGCTGAAGTTCAAAGAAAAGAAATGAATTCTTACTGGCCTGTATATGGTCAGCCTGAGAACTTTTATAAGGAGTCTCTTTTCCTTTCTGTCAAGGCAGATTTAATATTGTTGAATCAAGTATCAAAGTCCCATACTACAGGTCAAGATTTTTTATGAATTCTTCTACTGGAAATTGTGGAATTGTCAAACTAGGAAATATTTGTTGAACATGGTAGTTTTTGTGAATTTCCTTCTTAAAAACGAATCTTATATCTTTTTTTCCTTCCCAGCTGTCAGTATTTATTTACACGTGAAATCACCTTTCAGCTTCCGAGAAACAATTTGGAATAAAACAATGCAAAATAATTTCAGCAAATCACAACTTTCTCACTTAGGCTTCTCTTTCCCCTAATTTTTTAGCTGTTCACAATAATTTTCAAAATTTTGACCTCTTCTGATATGGGAGGAGAAAAAAAAAAAACAGTTGCAAGACTCTTGTTGATCTACACTATATTCTTCTCTTCATTCAAGGGCATGTCTAGTACTAGAGAATAGGGTACTAGCAGTCAGCTGAATACCAGTCCCACTTCCAGGAACTTAGGTGCTCATGTTCTGCTATGGAGTAAACATTTCTTTAGTCTCAGTGATGGATTTCTGCAAATTCATCTTCTTCCTTGCAAGACAGTATTTTCTTACAGCTTCTTAGAACTGTATTCTGCTAGGGAGATGTTTGGATGGCTTATGTTGCAGCTATCAGGCCTGTGTATGTGTACTAGAAAAGTACATTATCTTTGCTTCAGGGATCACCACTGCCTGCCTTTATTTATACTCCACTACTGTACCCTCCAGCCCTGTCATTCCAATAGTATTCTTGAAGAGAGCTTGATCCAAAGCACATTACAGAATTGCAAACTCTCTAAAGAGTTTTGTGGCAATGTGGCAAAAATGGTTATAACTTTTGAAATGCTGTGGAAATATTTGCTGGAAGCCAATGAATTTCCTCACAAAAATGTCACAAATGAGTGGAAGTGAATAGAAAACCAGGGAAATAATTCGGATTTTTACAAAGACCAAAAAAAAAAAAAAAAAAGAAAGAAAAAGAAAGGTAACTGCCCCAACCCCCTTAACCTGTTGGGTTTGCCCAGCTTTATCAATTCTTTCTGATGTCCTCATTAGTCCAGACTTTAATGCCAGTGCATTGAGTCTTCTGTCTGGAGAGGAGCTTTGAAAGGAAATGTCATGATATACAGTGCCTGTGTGGATCAAATATGGATGTGTTCGTTTTATAGACTGGTGTCAGTTATTTATTTGGGACAGTGGTGATGATGTGTAAGCCATTTTGCTCCAAGAAAACAATGCACTGGGATCTTTCTCGTAAATATTAAATTCTGGTTTACTCAGGGCTTTCTCCACCCACTTTAGATGAGGGAGGAAAAAATCTTGGCAAGCGGATGCTCTGAGGGGGCACATGGAGGCGTGTGTAATCATCTTGCCAGTTTAATTAACAGTGCTTTTGACTGATATGTGTTAATGAGGATAATGTACAGTATGGAGGGAAAGAACCCTGTGTGCTATATTAAAGGGACAGGTGCTGGGCGTATTGGAAAGTTCACTAAAAGGAAATAAAGTGTATGAAATGACTTAGAAAGAGAGGGAGAGGAAACATTTCTGAGAGCACTTGTAAGGGAGTAAATCTGTGCACCCAATTCTTGTGCCTTCAAAGTGGTTCACAGCAGAAAATGAGGGAGTGGAGAAAATCCTTCTGTTGGCCGCATGGTTCTGGCCAGACCAGCCAAGGGAGAGTGGCTCCTGCCTCCCTGTGCCTGGCACAACTCATCAAATCGTCTCACCTGTGTACGTGCTCCCCTGTGCATAAATGTTTGCAAGAGTGGGCCTAAAAAAAGTGTCACACATTTGACATTCTGTGCTGCTTCTTCTGAAATGACACCATTTATAGTTAAGAGCAATCAATGAAAGATTTCCTTCTGCATAAGGGCCTGATCGTCTGATGCTGCAAGAGCCTCCTGCAAGGTGATGAGTGCCCTCAACTCCAAGTGAAATCAATACGATTGGGCACTAACATTTTTAATTCTTCTTATTTATGGGATATTTTTATACCCTCTCCTATGCTTCGAAAGTAGAACTAATTTCACAAGATTTATTACCAGCCTGAAAAGAAAGGGAAGAGTGCAGTGTGGCAAGCATATTTATCTCGAAGATATCCTTGGAGATTGACAGTGTCCTATCAGGGTCTTTCAACATTTATAACATTGTCGATGTTCCTATAGTCTTCAACAAAGTTGGATACAAGCACTGCCAACACAAAATCTTCATTTTCAGGAAACAATGGTATTGGTGGTCAAAAAAGGCTAAGTTCTTAGTGAGTGTTTCAAGCTGCCACGTGGTGTTATTTCTTTCCATGACTTTATTTATTTTGGAGAGGGACAAGTGAAGTGCAGATATTGAAGTATAAAATAATTTTCTGCCTTCAATATTCACAATTTTTAAGTCTTTACATTTACTTCTGTTTTCAAGTCTTCATCTTTCTACAATATTTATGTATTTTAAATCAAAACCTATAAGTGTGAGTTGCAATTAGAGGAAATATTTACAATACAATTGCTTTGAGTACCTTGAAAATTCATTACATGTGTTCGCTGTCTTAAAAAAATCTGATGTTGCTGCATTCATAGTGCATTGAAAATCATCTATATCTGTAACTATATTTATATTACATGTATGAATATTATGTAATTGTATATTTATATGTATATTTCTGTAGACAAAAGAGAGATGATCATCTGCAGGTAGCCTGTTCATTCCCTTTGAAAAGAAGGAGCAGAATCCTCTTGGAAAATATTTCCTCCTCTACAGGGGGTTGTACTTGTATTCTGTGAATACTCTGTCTAGGCTGTAAATGACAGAAGAGCTCCAAAAGCTGGGGATAGGACCAAAGGATAGTACAGTGCCTATACCAAGGAGGAGAAGATGTTAGATTTACTTTTCTTAAAACAAAAGAGAACCCAAAAAGCCCTGAAAAAAACCCAACCCCTCATTTTTGTCATGAAAACCCCGTTCCATGGCCAGTTCAATGATAGGGGAAAAAACAGTGTTTGCCCTCAGAACAATGGCTTTTGTGTAAATAGCCTCAAACTGGTGCAATCCAGAAACCTTGAATATTTTGGAAGCTAGTTTCTCAAGCCTTCTGTCTGTGAGAAACAAAGACTACCCCCAGAAAGGGGTGGTTTAACCAGTGTCCTTTCACAATAACTGCTACGTAGGGCTAGAAAGAAGATAACACACACAGCTACCTCTTTATTTAGGAGTGATTAATTATAGGGATAACTGCCTGGTTGTTTCTTATTTAGGAGCATCCTGACTTACATATCTGCTTCTCAGGAGAAAAGTCAAACTCTGCTTTAGATTTTGATGGTTACTTCTGAAAGTGAGTAAAAGTACCCCAAAATCAGAATATGGGAGTATTTCCTATTTTCTATATTTTAACAGTGTCAGCATTACAGATTTTCAACAGTGTAATTCCCTTTTCTCCTTTAAAATTTTTTTATTATGTTTCTTCAACTAGAGAGGGGTTAAAATCCAAGACAATGTTGGCATAAGATCAAATGGGTATAAATTGGTTGTAAACACATCTAGGACAGAAAAGAGAAGATTTATAACTAACAGAGGACTGAAGTTCTGGAACAGTTTTCAGATAGGAGCAATGAAAGGTAGAAAAAATCTAATGGGTTTAAACAAAGAGCTTGATAAATTTATTATCAGAACTATATGACCTGGTTGCCTCCATTAGCTGTAAACTGGACCTGATTACACAGGAATTCCTTTCTATTTTTGTTTTCCCCAAGAAATTATACAAGCATCAGTCTTTGTGCTGCAGAAATACAACACATTGAAAAATACCCTAAGTAAATAAAAACCAAAGCACTCTAGAATCTGCTCTTACCTGTATCTGACATCAATAACCTTCAGATAAAAGACAGAAACTGGTATTATATCCAAGTGCAGGCCCCCCAGTTTTGACCTTTTTTACTTCTTTTCTCAAATAAGGCAGATTTCAGACATTAATTTTATTCCATCTCTATTCAAAGCAGACATGAGCAAAAACATTGGCTGAATGTACTGTTATTCATTTTAGGGTCAGTATCTCATCCTCCCTGGACAGCTTTACACATAATAAAAGAACTAACATCCAGCAGAGTTGAAAGCCTTCAATAGATCAAGGATCAGGCTCACAGTTTTAGAATCTGTGCCTCAGCAAAGCATCTGTTTAACCCTACATATGCACGTCATTCCAGTTGAAGCATATGCCTAAATATTTATGTGATTGCAGGCAGACTTCAGTGCATGCTGAAAGTTAAGATCACATCTAATTGCTTTATCAAATTGAAGCCCTGCTTAACCTACAGGAAGCACAGGCTATTAATGGATGATGTTATTTGAATAATCATCAATACAATGTTCTCCATTATTTTGATTTATGTATTAAAGCTTCCATTATAAGCAAGCATCTCAGAAATACTGTGAGAAGTTAACAGTACAATTATTAAGCCAGCCATTTATAAATAAAAGAGGAATAAACTAAGAGGCAAAGGAATAAAAGATAGAGACTTTCAGATTAAACATCACTATTATGTTCACTGTAACACAGTAGATATTAAACTATATCAGGTGCCCTGTCTTAAATAATGAAGAAAAACTAAAGTACAATATTACACACATTGTTCTTACCCATTATTATCTAATGATGTTCCATTCTTCTTAATTCAAGCATTTCTGGTCTTGTGTGCTTAACCGTCTTATTCTCAGTTGTATCCCTGTTAGAATTGTTTTCCTAAAGACTGTTTGTTACCGGATTCAACCAAAATTATATCCTCTGCTGGTAAGATTTTTTCTTCTGCTTACCATTCTATTATAAATTTCATGATACTAATTTAAATGCACCTAACATGTTCTCTTCAGATTCTAGATAACTGTTTTGACTGATTTTACTTACTGGGAAGAACATTTTTGTCTTAGGGTTTTTTTAAAAATCTTCCTACATTATTGTAGTGTGAGTCTTTTTTTCTCTCTTATGTACTATCTGATATATATCCTGAAACATTTGCAATCAAGTTTTGAAACAGCAGGTGTCAAATTCTCAGACTGAGTATAATAATCACAATAATTTGAAGAAAAACATTGAGCCTCATGGAAGTGGTAATAAAGTCAGAGAACTAAATGTGTCATTTTTCAAGGGATGATGCTATTTACAAATAAATGCTTAATGAACCCAGATTTTACATTTTTCTTTTGCACGATATTATGCTTCATAGACAATCAGAATAATTTTATTTCTATTGTAACTTTTTCACTTTAACAGCATACAGTCCATCAGCAAATAAAAAAGGTATACATTGCCTTAGAGTCATAAAAATAAGGTCTCTTAAACACCCATTGCAATAACTTTTACATTTGCTGTGAATATTTTTAATACACAGAAATAATTATCAATAAAAATACTGTCTGATGAGGGTTATGGATCAATTATTTGCATATATTTTAATTTTGAAAATGGATTTTGCTGTTGAAGATAACATTAGCTCTTCTGTTAGGGAACAGTTTTATAATTAGGCGAATACTGTACCATAAAATACTCATCACCATAGCAATGGTTTTTCATGGGGCATAAGTAAGTTGATAACAGAGGCAATACATTTACAACAGAGACTATTGTGGTTGAATAATGTAAAGTTATAACTTCTAGTAAAGCACCTACTAACATAAGAAATCATGGCACAGTCACACTACATATTGACATTAAGAGTAATTTTAATGAAAGACATTAATATTTTATATAACATCCTCCATACAAAGCATAATAACATCTCAGTGTCTTACAACACAGTGTCTCATATACTGCATCTCATCTTGAAGGGTCATGTGTGTGCATGAGTATAGGAATCACTTCAACCACTCCTGAAATTCCTTTATTTATTAATAGGTAGTGTTCTAATATTAACCATTTCAGTATCTGAATTGCTATGAATTTCTAGAGAGTGGAACAAAAATTGTTTAAAAACAGACTGCACCCCTAAACAACATTTGAATTCTGGCAGCAAAAAAGTTAATCTATCCAACTGAGCTCCAGAACAGAAATTCAGGTAGGTAAAATGCAATTATCTCAATTGAAATCAGGTATAACACTGGGGACGGTATTGTGAAAATTAATATGAGGCCTTTAATGGAGGCAAATAGCCAAAACCTTTGTATTATATGTCTTTTGACATTTTCTATAGCACAGTCTTTTGAAAACACAGCTTTGTTCCTGACTTGAACTAATGGTACCATCCTCTAAGACACAAACTGGCTGCTTTTCCCCAAATGATCCTCGCCTCTGAGGGTTAGCATATGCCTGCTCTGCTGAACTTGTAACAGAGCCCCTATTATGGGAAGGTGACAGAGAAATAAATGTTTGCCTTGTACAAGTACGTACTTACCTGGGCTAGAGAGCACGGACAGCAATGCATGTGAACATTTGTAGGGAGCACAGATAAGGACAGGAGATCCTCTCCCACTGAGCTAAAATAGACCAGCATCATTAAATGCTGGCAAACAGCCCCAAATCAGGACTTTGTCACAAGCATCATGCCTGTGAGTCCTACCACTGAAGTCAATGGGACTTAACTGTTCAGGGGAAATATTCATAGGCATATGCCTAAAAACTGGCTTCAGGCATGGTCAGTAACAGATGCTGAATATTTCTGGAGGGGAAATGTTTCCTCTCAATGGGAACTCAGTGCTTCAGTAAGTACTGCATCAAATCCTAACAAGACCTGCAATAGTTATTTTCTACACAGCAATTAAATTAAATCTCTTGCTGGTGACTGGGCTGTATTTGTACAAGTTTTCTTCTCTTTTCACAAAATACAATCAATGGCATATTTTGGAGAAGATAAAGACTGAGGCTTGCCATATTGGTAAAACAGACATTTGTGACTATGTCCATTCAATTGAATAACACATTTTTTTTCTAAAATAGCACCATCTTATATAGAAAACTCTTGAATTAAAATTTAAAAATAAACAATTCTGAGATTTGAAAGAAGATCTCTGATAGCAGGTGTTATCTTCTGCTGTTCAAGGTATTCCATCCTTAATGGCCTCACCATATAATAACATGATGTCTCTTCTGAGATTGAAGTCACTGAGATCTGAGGTTACTTGGTAACAGATCATTATGAGATTTCCACTTTCCAAGTCTTCTGAGACCATCTTTTCATTATGCCATGGGTGAAAATTATTTTATACCTATGACCTCACAGAATCCCAGAATATGTGGACACACTCTAACAGCTTATCATCTTTCCTATATTGTGGCACCCAAAACTGCCCCCAGCGCTTGAGGTGAGGCTGCCCCAGCTCAGAGCAGAGTAGGACAATGCCCTCCCTTACTTGGCTGGTGATGCTGTGCCAGGACAGGGTTTGCCCTCCTGGCTACCAGGGCACTGATGACTTATGTTCAACTTTTATCAAGCAGGAACCCCAGATTTGCATTGTAGCTGCATGAAGACTTTAAATTATGGAGCACGGTTTCCCTTGAAATTATCCCCAAGGAGTTTGTAAGCTACTGTGTTTTAGTTTTGCTTAAGCAAATTTAAAAATTTTATAGCATGGGAGGGTTTGAGGCTTGTGTAGTATCTGTGTTAGGAACACACTTGCGAAATATCATCAAGAAAGGAGGCGACTTTTTATGAGAGAACTAATTGCGTATTGCATTTCTCTTGTGGTGCTTCTAAATCCCCTATATTTAAAATGAAACAAAAGATTGAGCCATTTTCTACCATGTTGGGAAAAAATTTTTATATATTGGCAAAACAATATTGGATGCGTAAGGGATTCTTGGAGCAGAAACCACACGAGGAATCCAGACCTACCATGGCTAATGGATTTTTTAAAAATAAACACACTAATGTAAATTATCTCAGATAATTCTTTAAGCAGGAAATCACACAAGAATTTTTACAGCATACCACATAAGCAGGTTGACATTCTAAGAAAGACATGGTTTGTTTCAGCCCTGTGCCTTTTTATTATCACATCTTATTACATTATGGTTTGAGATAAAAATCACACCTTGGGCATTTGAATACACTCAGTTTCACCTCCTCCCTCACAGGTGTCCCTTGAGGTACATTGTTATGTTACAGTATCACACTCCTTGTCATATCTTATTGCTTACTTGCAGATTGTGGTAATATTTTGAATACTGACAGAGTGGGCACAGCCTCTGAGCATCAGCACCAGTTTGCACTAATGTAATGTGCCACTGCACCAGTCCTAAAGACAACAAAAGCAAAAAAATCTGCAAAAATGTACTGAAGACATGTTGCCCACTCTGCAGTATGTATCAATTTATTTATTTGTGGTATGACTGTGAGCAACATCCCTGTCACCTTGGCGCTACTGCCGAGAGAACAATATGGACTGCATGAAAAACTTTTGGATTCATCAGCTGTTCGGGTTTAGTGCACTCACTGACAGACACTGAATCTCAGCCCCTCTGCTGTGTGGCTGTTGGGGCTGGGGGAACAGTGACAGTATAGGAGGGAGAAGGTGTGATCCACGTCTATGGATGTTCCCTGAGCAGCATCAGGCAAACCAAAGCTCGAAGCTGAGGTTTCTCTGCAGTGAGTGAGGGGGAAGAGGCAATTTCCACTTCTTGCTGGGAAGGCCAGGCTGAAGGGGTGCTATGGTGGAGGTGGTGTTGGGGAGTGTTGCCTGTTGTTGGTTAGTAGGTTTGAAGAGGTGAGATTTCAGAAGGAAATCAGAGATTTGGGATTTGAAGGAAAGTACAAAAAAAGAGGTGCTATAACAATCTCTCCTGTAAGTCAGGTACTTTATGCCAAGTGAAAGAACATAAGGATACATGCAAAAAGGTCAGAACAGTGTAAAGGAGAACTAAAACTTAGAATTTCCTATGAAGAAGTGACAGACATCGATCTTGAAGATTCCGCCTTGGATTTGGGTAGAGCACATGCTGCAACAGTTGAAAGGAGAAGTAGGGCAGCAATATGTGGAAAGATGGGCAGCAGCATCCTGGGTGGGGCTATCTGGGATGTGTCCTTCATGTTGGCACTCTCCTGTGGACAAAGGCCCGAGGACCAGGGTCTCCATGTCTCCAACCAGTAAAAGCCATCAGATTTGGAACAGCAAATGTGGGAGTATCAAGATCTGGGAGGGTAAGCGCAGCACAGCCCCAGTGACCTGTGTGACAGCCTGGACATGCAGTTGCAATTTAAAAGGTGATGAGGATTGCCTCAGTGATTTTAAGGGTCTTTTCAGCCTTCAGAGTAGTCTAGGAGCAAGAAGATTGCAGAAGTGCTTAAAATGATACAGTCATAACCAAGATGGACTTCAAATGTGTAAGTGTTGGCAGCAGCAGGGGAAGTGTGATGGGAAAGATCACTTCAAATGAGCACTTTAGGGACATGAAAAAGCAGCTTCTATGGGGCAGGAAAGAAGAAAGAAAGGCTTTCAATTAGGAAAAATTTAAAAAAAAAGTTGTCTGTCAAACCACAGGTACATTAATGGGCTTTAGCAGTATTAAAAAATCAAGTTTTGAAAATGGGCCAAATTTGAACACATTTGTCATTCAAAAAATTCAAGCTAGTCTAGTGAATAAAAATGAGACTGCCAAAGTCAATAAACCAGAGCGTTTCAAACTCTAGCTGAAGTTTCTAATGCAGCTTATAAAAGGATGGTTGATTGAAGGGACCACATAGGTGGGACATATGTAATTTTTTTCTTTTGAACTCTTCAGAAATTGATTTCTACTTTTGACTCTACAATTGCAGTTAGAAGTTCCACCAATGGATGAGCTATCACAGAGAAGGACATGGTCTAATTCATAGAGTATAGTAGAGACTTAGCTATATAGCTCCCAATTAATGCTGAAGGGGCTGTCCAATTGGCTCTTCTGGGATAGCAATTGTAAACACAAGAAAAATCTCAATGTAAAGCAAGATTTGTTTTTGTCCCACTTTGCACAGATATCCAGTCATTTTGAGTTTGATTTTTCCATGCTTACCTTTGCTATGTTGTACTTCTTTTTCTCATAATCAATAGAATTCAAATGTATACATTTTCATTTGCCTGTGGTTTGATTTGTTTAAAAATAAACTTGGTACTCTTCAACCATCCTGGTTACAGTCAAGAGAGGAAGCAGTGGCAGTGGTGGTTGTGGTCATGAAGAAACTTGAGTAGGTGATGGACACTCTGTGGCCATCCCAGCCTCACGTTTTGGGCAGGTTTGGGACAGTTGTGGGCATGTGTATTTTTCTCTATTGAGTTAGAGACCTCCTGCTCCTGTTTTTAATGAGGAAAGGAGTTCACATGACTACACTGCTAGCTCTCTACAAATTTAGGGTAACTCTTAGTCACTGAATAGTTTGTTAACTTCAGCCAGCTTTATCCATTCATCTTGCATGAAAGACACCCATACATGCCACAGCGGTGTATTTTGTTTTGGATTTAAATGCTGTTGATGCCCAAGCAAATAGCAAGCAGCTAAGGGCCCCTAATGATCAGAGAGCATGCTCTTGCCCAGACCTTGGGAGGCTTAGGAAGGTGGGCGGCTCAACAGATGTGAGATGTGGGACTTCACACAGCAGACACAACTCTTCTACTACTAATCAGGAGGCAGAAATAAACATGGCCCCACAAAGTTTAACCTGCTTGGCAACACTGCTTGAGACAGGAACAAAGGTTCAGCTGTCCTGTTGAGATCTGCCTTGACACTGTTATGTACTTCCAACTGTGGGAGGTCATTTGAGTCTATCTGAAAGAGCAGGAAGGTGGCTCAAACCCTGCGCAGCAGAAAAAGCAAAGTTGTAGTCACTGCAAAAGCCCCTTCTTTTTTTATTTTCATTTTTTCTGTCTCAATCACACACTCGTTTGTTTTTTTTTTCCCCCATTTTTGGGTCACACATGTCTTCAGGCCACAGAGAGTTGAGAAACAGCCTGGGAGATGAAGAGCTTATGGAAATGAGCTCTCCTCCTCCTCCTCATGCAGACTGCTAATCCTGATTCAACAAGATTTTTAATTCCCCGTCCGTGGCTGTGCAAACAATTTGCTGATCCCCAAGAGTTGCTCCAATCCAAGGCTGGAGTAACTCTCAGGTGCAGCTGTGAACAGGATTTTGGTTAAAGTCAAGTTCATAAATATTTGCCTAATAAACCAGACTCTTTAAGCACCAAATAAAACAAGCCCAGTTTGGGGAGGGGGTGAGGGGAGGCAGAAGGAGGAAAAGAAAAATACCCCTAAGTTTTTAAACACTCATTTAAATACTTTTCAGTACTGCTGATATTTTATGTAACACTGGCTTTATTTATGTATTTATGTATTTTGCTTTGATGGGGGATTATTTTTCTCACTGCAGTTTTCTTTTGATTGATGCAGTGTGCCTGCTCACTTTCAGATATGGTTGGAGAAGAAGCAGTATAAGTTGGGTGACTGTATTTAAAATGGGTAATACCGAATGGTTTTAAACTTTAATATTTCATATAGACATTTAGTTTTACAAGTAATTTATTTTCTGAGATGCAAGTTTCTGCCTGGACAGTGTTGATTTTGAGTAACTTGATGTTCATTTCCTACCTCTGCATATTAATATTATTTGGATAGTGTAGTTGCAAAATACCTTATTGCTGTTGCATTCTTTAAAAGCCATTAAGGAAATAAAGTGAACTCCTTTATATCAAGATATTGTTTTTTTCCTTGTGATGCTTTTAAGCAATATATTCTTCAACAAGAAAAACAGCAGCCTGTATTATATGAGACAACTCTGTTAATCATGAAAAACATAAGATATAAAATGGAATAATTTGTAAAATTGTGAATGTTTCCCAGTTAAAATATATACAGCCTGTGTCAGAATGACAGTTGATATAAATGAACATTCCTCCATCAACTTTAAATCAACTTTGCTAATCTACACCCATTGAGAATCCTTCCCTTCCCTGATGTCATTTTATTTTTTAATTTGGCAAACAAAAACTCTCGTTTTAAATCAGATGCCTCTGAAAGTTACAATCTTAGTAAAAAGAAAAACAAGCAAACAAAATTCCTCACTTCAAGTTCTTGAAGAACGTTGACATCTCTCTTTGACTGCAGTATGTTTAATTGAACTTCTGAGTGATTCTTCAGAAAAGAACAGACCAAGCATATTTAGATTTGTCACTGAGTTACTTCATTTTGAAGACAAATCTCAGCAGGTTTTGAACCAGGACAAAAAAAGAGATGTTGAATTTAATGATTCTTGTTGCATTAATATTTTTTAAAAGAGAAATGAGGAGTATTTGTCTAGAGTGAAAATGTGACTGTGAATCAAATGTGTCCAGAACTTTATTCATCAACATTATCCCAATAAACCGATATACCTAGAAAAAGATTTATTTAAGAATATTACAAGAGTGCTGGGAGAAGAAAAATGTGCTTCTGCCACTTATACCTGTTACATTTAAACCTTGATTATGTATGCTTAATATTGCCAATTCTTTTGAGTTTAAATTTCAAATATACTTAGATATAAAAGTAATTGTGATGTCAGCTATCTCAAAAGGACTGGATCAGGGATGGTACTTAGCATGCATAATATTGCTTAACAGAAATTATCATTATTTTATTTGATTTGGAGAAATTAAATGGTCATAAATATGTATTATATCTCATTCTCTTACTTTTTTAACTAGAAGAAATATTGTTTTTTATTTTAAAAAAACCTTACTAATGATTAAACATTTATTGTGGTTTGACCTTAGCATCTTTGGAAAAAAAAAGTGATTCTGGGATCTGGGCTAGTAATGTAAAGTGGTTTCCATGGAAATCTAAGAGGAGTCAGGTTACATCTGTCTAATTCCTGCCATGACTTCTAGGACTTGGTAAAAGCTCTAGGTTAATGTAAGGTTGAGTTCATATCTTTTGACAGTATAATCTTGATCTGTAATGTTTTAATGGTCATATGGTTCTCTGAATAAACCTTCTCCAACACCATATTGGTGTTCCATGGAATAAAATTATATAAAAGAGATAAAATAAATACCATACTTACATAAAGATAACGTAGCTCATGATTGTAAATGGTAAAATATGTAACAGAAATCTGAAGAAATCCTAACACATATCATAAATTCGTGTGTTGGGTTTTTTTTCAAAGGAAAACATTTTATTTTTTCTTTCTGAAGGTATGGAACTGTGAAAGTCATCTTCCTTGTGACTAGTGACTCTCAGTTATTGAGCTGGTGCAATCCTAGAGCAGGCTGCAGAAAGTAAAATACAGACCTGTTGATTTCTTCTCTGGTAATTTATGAGGCCAAACTTTTCATGCATCAATAAATAGAACAGTTCCTGCTAAGTCACATGAGCAAAATGAATGAGACTTGGCCTTCCATTAATGAAAGATGTCACATTAAGTAGCATAAAATATGTGGCAGGGAGCTTGAAATTCATGGGACCATATGGAGCAATGAACACATTGCAAATATCTCTTCCCAGGTTCCTGCTTTGATGCTGATTTTGTATCTTTTTTATAATCTGAATTGCCACATCCCTTCTGGATAAGACAAGAGAGAGCCCCTCTGATCACCAGGCTTGCATTGCACTGATCTTGATCCAGAAGAACCTAGCTGCCTTGTTTCTCCTCCATGGAGGCTTGTGTTTCAGAGCTGGTGCTCTTCAGCTCAAATATCACTGAAGGCTTCTGTGAAGAAGCACGTTTTACTTTCTTGAACTTCTGTGGAGAGCTGCTTACTCCTTACTGCTTTTGTTTTTGCAGGAGCTTTTTCAATTTGATTTCTGACCAGGGAAACCATCTCAGTAGTGAGGTTTTACCCTGAGGGCTCTAATACCACTGATACCTTTGACATTCGAATCATTGTGCCTTAGTGTATTTTGCTGTGTGCTGGTCTGGCTGAGATGCAGTTATTTGCCCCCACAGCAGCCCTCAAGTGCTGTGCTTTGCATTTGTAGCTAGAAAAGTGATAAACAGCAGTGTTTTGGCTACTGCTGAGGAGTCCTCCAGCGTCATCGTTGCTGTCTGTCCAAAATTCCCACCCCCAGCTCTACCAGCAGGCTGGGAGTGGGAAATCTCTTGGGAGGGGACACAACTAGGACAGCTGACCCAAACTGACCCGAGGGATATTCCATGCCATGTGACATCAGCTCATATATAAAAGCAACCTGTGCTGCAGCTCTGCTTCCTGGGAAGTGGCCAGACATCACCTGCTGACGGGAAGTAGAGAACAAAATCTTTTTTTCCCTTTGATTATGGAAGCCCAATATTTAATTTTTACTTTACTAAACTGCCTTATCTGAATCTATGTGTTTTTTCCATCTTATTTTTTCTCCCTTTTCCAGATGAGAGAAGGAAGTGATAGAGCAACTTCTTGGGTACCTGGATTCCAGCCAAGGTCAACCCACCTCACCCTGATCAATTTACTATGTCTCTTTTGACAGGAGTTGTGCTGCCACTGCAATGCCTTGGGGGGCTATTCTGCTCTTCTCTTTCTATCCACCACAATCTATGAAAGTTTTGACCTATTTAATTTTTTTATTAATAATTATCTGGAGGGATTGAGTGTCCTTTTAGTTGCCTCTCTTGGCCTTACAAAATTATAAGTCTATTTGGGGGTTGCTAAGTTTCTTGGTGGCTCAGGAGCTGCCATCACTCAGCCAACATTTCTGACTTTCCCCAAGTCACCTTCATAATCAGACTGCATAAGGTTTAACTTGAATAACAGAATAATATTGGTTGGGAGGGATGTCTGGAGGTCATCTGGTCCAATTTGCTAGTCAATGCTGAGCTAATTTTGATAGATTTTACTTCTCAGGGTTTTGTCTTATGTTCTGTGACCATAAGCTTTTTAATAAAGCTAGGAGACGCAATCAAGGTGGAGTTAAAACAGTGAGGACTCTGCAAAGGCGACTGGGAACATATAGCTCATCCTTTTTCCACCTGCATATTAGATCATTACTGCCATATGAACTTAACTGTTGAGAGGTGAATTTATCCCATTCACCTGCTTCTAATAATGTCTCTAAACATGGAATTACAGTTATTGTTTTGGTCAAAAAAGTGATGTTTGAGATCCCTGATGATTCATTAATCTTTAGAGGATTGAGTGACATTTTAAGCATTCAAAACACAAAAGCCAAACGAACAAAAACTGAAACCAAACAAACAAGAAAAAGAAAACAAAGAGGCATCCTTATGTCTTCTGTGGCTTTGGAAATCAGGGCACTTATTTAACTGCTAACTGTAAGCACCCACATTTGAAAATACAGGTCATAACTCGATAAGAAAAGTGATACAAATCCCTTTTGCTAGAGTTATAATGTGCTAGGCAAACAGTACACCCCCAAAATGAAGCCATCTGCTTAAATAAGCCATCCATGGATTGTGTCTCTCTACACATATTTTTGTGATCCCACTGAGGGCAATGCATTTCCATAGCTGGCACAGATCAGTGTTTTTCTCTGTGAGCCACCCAAATTTGAAAGATCTCTGTCCCAACTTGCATTCTGATTCATAACAATTATACAGTTTCCTGATGTTTTGGGACCTGATGGATTTTGTTATAATTTTTCTCCCCATTTTTTTACTTTCTCAGGTTAGGCATTACAAATAAAACTACAAATAATATTCATGTTGTGTCACCTTGGAGAAAGATTTCACAAATATCACAGAGGAAATAGGCACAGATAAAACCTGTGAAGAAAATACAGTAGGATGTACATACACCTCTCCCACTCATTGTTTGCAATTTGCACCATTTTTGCCAGTGTTTGTAGGCAGACCTAGAAAACAAGCCACTGCATCACTGGAAAACATAACCTTGGGACTGAAACTATTGAAGAGCTCATGACTCCACCTCCTCTCAGCTTTACTTGTTGATGGAAAGTGCAGTTCTACCATTGTCCAGGATTTTTATGCAAACTTCCCTGACCATCCATGTAGAAAACTTCAAGCCTGCTCTAGGGAACGCTTTATCAGCTGACACAATTACAGTGGATAGCAGGCTGGATGCTACTCCAGTCCCCAGTGGACCCAGTGTCTTGTGGTGGGAATGGAGCTCAAATCCCTTAACTCTAAACTCTGGCAAAATTGGGATGTAATGTGGGTGTCCTACCTTTCAAAGGAATGTCCTCTCCCTCCCTCTGCTGTTGAGTAGACAATAGTGAAAAAAAATCCCACTCACTTCTCATGTTGGAAGTTCTTAAGTTCTCCAGACCAGGTTATAATAAAACATGATGTTTAAGCCCGAACAAATTCATTTTCAGTGGTGCACATCTTGAGGGAATAGTTGTTTGTTTTTTGTTTTGATAAGGACAGTAATTATGATGTGCTGTAGTGAATTCTCCATCCAAGAAAGCTTTTTTTGTTTGGGATTTTTTTGGAGTATTTAATTGGAGAAAGACCGCAGTTCTGCAATGTATCTTAGATGATCACAATAACCCTTTCTGACCTCGAAATCCAAAGTCCTGACTGAGGACTGCACAATGCTGGCCTGGAGCAAGACCATTTTTATTATCTTCTCTAATCCATCTCTTGTTAGTTGCGCCATGTCCACGTTAGAGCATATTTGTTTTCATTTGACTTTTGCAAATTATGGAATTACCACCTCACCTCACAGGTTCCTGACAACAACTGCAAGAGGAAGAAAAAAAATTGAGCTCAATTGCATATGTTTGTTTTTTTTATCAATCTAGCCCAAGGTGTGTAGGGATCTTATGCTCATCGAGTATATTCAAGTATGCATTTTAGAACTAGCACTTTACAGAGCTAATTTTCCTTGTCAAAGCCAGCGAAAGCAATTATATAATGTAAACATTTGATTCACTTTCATTGTGTAGACTGTATTTTTCTTAACCCTGCATTCTTAAAAGCACGTTAATTTCAATGGAAAGCATATGCATTTGTGTAAAGACGATGAGGTCGATTCTTTGCATTGATGCAGTCTTGCTGCTCCCAGTGCCACTAATGGGAGTTAAGCATGTGCATCAAGGGGCTGGTATTTAATTGATGGGTTGAACTCACAAATTGTTTGCTAAGTCCCCATTCCTGTACTCAGTTTCTTTGGTGTATCTATGTAAGTGTGAAGTGGTTTTTAATTAAAAAACATATTTCTACCATTCAGTATTCAACTCTACAATTCAGTCTAATGCACTCTGTAAGAGATTTATTTATGGAGCAGATGCCCTCTGATGGAAGCTAAAAATCAGTCTTAAACTGACCTTATCCTGGTTCTTACTACAGAAACCATTAGCTCGTATTATCACTGGTTTGCTGTGAAAAGGCTCTAGGGTTTTACAAGCATTCCCCATGCTCCCCCTGTCCCTCTGTGTCTCTTTGACATTGTGCCACCCCATTGTTTAGAAATTAAAATATTCAGTGTTCCCTGCACTGCATGCAAACAAATGAGCATTCATGCAGCCCATACCAAATAATGGTGTTGACCTTGTTAATAGAAAGATATCCTCCATCTAAGACTAACTTCCCACTGCAGTAGAGAGCTACTAAATGCCTGCCTGCCCTATAGATATAAATCAGAGAATAATTTGGACAAACTTCTTTTTTTGCAAAAAACTGTATTTCAGCCTACCGAAACGATAGCAGACACTTTCTATCTGTAGTAAATGCTGTATCGTGCCTGTCACCCTTGTGCTCATCCTGTATTCATGCAGAAAGAGATTCAGAAAAACTAATACCTGTGTTTGTAAAACAGACTCTGGGATGTTGTTCTGAGCCACCTCACCACAGCCAGCCCTGGGTACTCTGCAACATCCCAGCAGTGTAGAAGTGACTCCTGTATTACCGTTTAAAGAAAGATCAGATTCTAGAGTTCTTCCTGTAAATATCTTGCTTTCTTAATTGCCTGGACTCTTTTACCTTGTAAGAGTTATTCATGGACGGGCAAGAGTCTGCACTGAACATTCTGCAAGGAATAGTCTATGAAGGATTGTGTGGAAGGGTTGTGCTGCTTCCAACTGTATGCCAACAGTCTCTCTTCCTCACAAGAGCAGACTGTAATCTGGGTAATAACATCTTGTCCTCAGCGGACAATTCTTCTTTTGGGTGGAATTCAGACCAGTGCAGAGGCCTCAAGAACTTAATTGGTGCACAGGCTCTTTCCTATGACTCTTCAAATAGTGCTGGATTTCACCCTTAATGAAGTATTGAGTGGGCTGCCTATGAGTCTCAGGGGAAAATGTATTGGAGTGCTCTGGCACTATTGCTCCCACTTTATGTAAACCCACTCCAGCTTGCTCCATGCTTCTGGCTTGGTGCCTAGCTTTGCAGACAAATGTCAACCTGCCAAATATCTTCCCTTTGCATTCCAGCCCATTTCAGAGACCATCCAAACCAAACAAAAAAAAAAGAAAAAAAGAGAAAGGGGAGAGGCAGTGACTTGTCGAATTTCCTTCCTTGATCCCTTAGGGAAAGGAGTTATTACTGAGTGTTGTTGCACAGGAACCACCGTGAAGAATATGTGAATGGGAGGGTGGGAAAGAGATAGAAAAAAATGCCTTTAAATCATAAAACTGTCAGTGAGCTTAAAAACATACAGCAACATTTCAGTCTCAAAGCCAATGTAGGAACTGTTGTACATGTTATGGTTTCTGAGGGATTTATTCAAGGCTATACCTTTTTCTTTCTGCATTCATCAGGTAGCAGGCACAGTTTCTGGCAGACAAATTAATAGATTTGGAGGGAAGTTTATTTCTTTTTTTTCTTTTCTTTTCTTTTTTCTAATATATGAATATATAGAAATGTTTAGAGTATTAATCTGTGAATATAGAAAGGGTTTTAAAGCACTGAGTACTGTAAACTAGTAGCTGTACTTTTTCTGCTCAAGAGAGGCTCTTTAAAGGGTAATTCTCAGGAGAAACTAATTCACATGCTCGAAATAGTCCTCTTGAGCAGCTCAGCTGACTAGATAAGGAATTGAGGGAGACCAGTTTCCTAACTGTGATAGCTAGGGTTTACCACTGGGGAAATGAGCCTAAGAGCCTTACTCCACTTTACAGTAGAAGGAGGAATAAATGTTACTGCAGGTCTGTGGCTGCATACATTATGTCTGACAACCAAATGCAAACAAAAGACGTTTGTCAGGGTTTGGAGCTGGCACAGAGCACCATGTTGGATATCTCTGAATCAGACAAACTAGAGAATTGGACAGCTGTAGGGGAGAACCACTGATATACACTGTAGTTGCTTACACAGCTGTGAATTTGATAAGAAACAAAGCTGCTAACTCTTGCAATGACCTTGTACACCTGGCCTGCGTGCACAGGGAACTGGTGCAGGTAGGTAGGTAGGAACTTGTGCTGTTGTGTGAAGCTGTAGGAGGCAGCAAGGTAGATCTATCCCTGCGATAGATCCTGTTTGCATTTGCTTCCTAAGCACCAGATGCTTTTACTGTTGAGCTGATGGGATGGGGATCCAGTTCAAGTCCCTCTATGTTTCTGAAAACATCGTGATAACCAGAAAAGAAACTCCTGGATTGATTTGGTCAATTCTTGTTAGTACTTTTTAGTACACCCTCTGAAAAGTCTCAGAGGATCTTCTTCTAAAGGGGAACAGCACAACTTTGCCTCATAGATAGACAGCTGAAGGCCTGTGCAAATTTATCACTTAGCCTCTACCCACATGGAGTTAGTCACTGCCCTTTTTTCAAACTTTACTCTGATAACTAAAACATTACCATTGGGAAAAGACTTCATCACCTCAGACGCAAGTAAAGATGATTATGTTATAAACTGACATCGCAGATCCTGAACAAAAGCCACATGCCACCAACAACTGAACAAAGTGGCTTCCTGCTTAAAAGCATCATAACACATGCATAATTAGCTAATTAAGCTACAAAATAAATAATTATCCAGTGTAAGAGTAAGAGGAGGAAAGAGAAGAAGGGTTAAAAGATTACACAGAGACATATTTTTTTCCTCTGGAAAGATAACTAAATCTTTCCACCAAGAACTCACCAGCTCTATTTGTGATTTTCATTTAGGACTGCCTACTGAATGGTTGCTAATTACACGAATCCACTGGAAATGGCAGTGGCTGTTAGCTGTGATCTTTCTGGGTGATGAACAGTCTGCCTCGTCCACCCTCACTGCAGATTTTTTTTTTCCCTTGAGAAATTGCATAGGAGTGCATAAGAGCGAAGAGGTGCCTGGCTGTGCCTCGGGAGATGGCTGCTCAAGGCTCCCTGGGTGGTCTTTGGCAGGTGACTCTGGGCTAGATTCAGGAGAGGACAGGGAGATCTTGAGTCCTGTCAGAGCACCTTTCCAACCCCCACTCACCTGCCACCTCCCCAGTGTTTCTTACGTTGGGGTGAGGAGATCCCCCAGCGTCTCTAGGTCTGGGCATGCCACCAAGAGTCAGTCCCAGGCAGCTCAGCACCTCATTCCTACCTGTCTGGCTGGGGATCTACAGATGAGGTATTATTTTGTGTGTGGTCCCCTTAGGGGCTCAATCTGCCAGGTGACCTCAGAGTGTACCCGGCCACCGGAGGAATGGTGCCACCAGTCCCACAGTGAACCCACAGCTTGGGACCAGAAGATTTTAGCAGAGTTTCCTGCTCTGCCTGAGAGCCTTTGAACCCTCCTCTCTAAAAACAGGGGAAAGGAGTAGGTGCTCTCCCCATCTTTGCTGTGGAAGCTGTTCCACTTTGCATCAAATAATTGCAGATTCATTAGAAAGAGATAGGGAGATAGCAAGACCGAGCATGACTCTCTGGCGGTTTGGGGCCCTCACCTGGAAGGGAAGGGCACAGACCCAGGCTGCCATCCCTGTTCTAATAACTATTTAAGTATTTTATCCAATGGCTGTTTAATATAAATCACATAAACACATTGAAAGAGATGGGAGCCCAGCTCTCCTTGCTTCCAGGCGAGTGCCCTAACTAGTAAGATAGAGATTCATGCTCAGTCTTGCTTTCTGTCTTTGGCCAAATGAGTCTCTAGAGGTTTCCTGCAAATCAAAACTGATTTGGAAGGAGGGACTGAAGACTCCCACAACGGCTGCCAAGACAGCAGCATTTGGCATGTAGAGATCCTCCAAAGATGGCAGCATCTCCCAGCTGAAGTGTAGGTGCTGTGACCCTGACTTGCACAGGAATGGCCAGGAGGGAAGAGAAAACCATGTGGGGAATCCCAGCTCTATCCCGCTTCCCTTCAAAGGAAGCATCCCTAATCCCAGGGGAAAGGGATTAAAGTCAAAATTTTACTTTAATCCAAATCAAGCCACGTAAATCTCTGCAGAGGGTGAATCTGTGTTCCTAGCATTGCAGTTCCAGGTGGGGACACCATATGAAGGCTGTGTCATGGGATGAACACAAGAAATGCACCCTTAAGCCACCAGATATTGCAGAGATTATTTTATCTTGCACAAACACCCCTTCATCTCCTTGTGCCTCAGTTTCTCATGAACATATTTCTCCCACTGTTCATACAGCTTGTTTATGTTGGTGTCTACCTCTCTTACAGTGAAGACATAAATCTTCTAGTAGTGCAAAATGTTCATTTCAATCAAAGATTTCTATTTCTATTTTCAAACTTGATAATAATAATTAGTAACAAAGAATTGTCTCCTCAAAGTAAAATTCCTAGAAATAGGGTACAGACGGCAAGTTTGGGCATTCTATTTCAATACAGGGTAGTACTCAAGCTTGAGCTAGATTCAGTAAAAGAAGATCTGACCCTAAAGATTCGTTCACTGCACCATAATCACCAGCCTGAGGCTGCTAGCCTAAATTATCTTCTTCCAGCCTTATTTTGATTTGGCGTAAATGAATTGACTCTATGGTAAATAGATGCACATGGAAACATAGGTTTCTCTTAATAAAATAGGGTACTAAAATATTATGGTAAAATGTTTATCAGGGTAGTGAGATCATACGCTTGCCTAGATTCATTCACTTGAGCACTGAATGTTTTCTCAAATATCCCCTAGTGCATATCTGGCAGGATCTCAAAACATTCTTAACGCAAATTGTCTTTGGTCAATAAATACCAGAACAGAAGTGTCCTAGGGAAGAAGATTTATGATATGAGCAATACAAACATACCCATAAATCAGAACAGGAACGCTTTCAGGTAGCACAGTCGGCATTTATGCAAATCACAGTAAAGGCAGAAATACACATATAGGACTTTTAACCAATGACTTACCTTTCAGTATCTCACATTAACTAAATACAAACCCAGAATTTTCTTAGGAAATGAAACACATGATCTCAACAACCTCGACCATATTGTTTTATCTGTAGATAATAATTTTCTTCTTCCTTATTTTCTCTTAGTTGGTGAATTGGATGCTTCGGACTTGTAATTAGAATATCAATAAGATTGCAAGGTATTGCAGTCTTAATTCATTGCAAGTCTGCATTTTCTGAAGAGAAGTCTAAACTATTGACATTGGCAGTAAATCACCTGTTGCCCACTTTCTTTTCCCCCTGGGCTGCCTTAGCTCTCCCAGTCTGGCAGACAGATTTAGAGCAGTGCAAGCAGGGCAACCAGAAGGTGTGTGTGTGGGGGGGGGCGGTAGGTGAGCAGCGGAGTCACTCCCAACAAAGGGAATTGGTACTGCAAGGGAAACAAGGCGATGCACAAGGAGGTGTGTAGCGACTGGGCTGACTGTGGTGAGAAACAATGCACAAAACCCCAAACAGAGCTCAGCCGCCCAGCAGGACACAAGGGAGATAGGCAAAGAGACCAGATCACTGCCTTTGCAGTCCCAGCATCTCTCACAATCCCCCAATCCTTGTGCTATTACCATGTGATACATGGTTTTGAAGCTGAACAGAGTCACATGGCAACCCTATATTTTACTGCTTGTGGGTAATTTTCTTGTCCTGTCAGAATCGAGTAACTTTGTCTTTGCTATCAATGTGTGGTCTAATGCATATATCATGTCAGTGCTGCACCAAGCTGACACATGCATTAGATGCACTGACAGTAAACAGGAAGTAATCCAAAGTTATTAGGCAGGAAAAATATAAAGAAGCCTGTAAGCTCTTACATTGCAAAGCTATCAGCAACCCCAAGATTTTTTCTTGTTGCTTCTCAATGTTGAAGACTGTGAACATACATATTAAAAAGCTTTGTTTTCAAAATCTTTAAAAGCAGGAACAGCTACAGATCCCAATGATGAAAAAAGTAGGGCCTAGGTGAATTCTCACTTCAATGAAGCTGGTGTCAAAACACCCATTGGCTGCTCTAAATCTGTCCCTGATTAATGACTTTACTTTGGAAAAGGATTAGAATCTCTTTTACTATATCGCTACAAATTCACATTCGTCCTCTTTTGTAAGCCTCCATATTCTCCCTGTCTGGTAAGTTTTCACAGCTGGAAACTGTGTTGTATGTCTAAAACTGGTTGTAAAGTTACTGCTGTTTTATCTGTAATCAACTATTTTCCTCCCCTTTCAGACCACTATATAACTGTACAATTTTAAACAATTGTCGCTGGAAGGTGCTCCAGCCCTGTAAATATCAAATTACCTGGAAATTTGTCTCTGTACCTCCTCCAGAATTAAGTAAATAGTCTTTAATTTGCCAAGAGCCAGTCCTGAGGGGCATTTGTGAAAACCATTGTGACAAGGTAAGGGTGGATAAGTCCTATGGCATTTGAAAGAAGAAAGATGAGACGAGGAAAAGCAGTAATCTTCAGACAAATAAAACGTAGAAGATTTGGCTGTCCCTGTAGGCACTTTGGTGTGGCCTGTCACCACCAGATCTTTCAAAAGGTAGTTTAAAGAAAAAGAATCGGAAATCTTTAAACTCTTATTCAGGAACTCTAAAATTAAGAGAGATTATTGCCCTACAGTTCTTTGAGGACAGAAAGATATTTTTATGAGGAAAGACGGGTTTTAAGTTTGACATCACCATTATTCAATGGTGCCAAATCTTGTAGCACATTTTAGACAGGCTAGGAGGTTTTTGTAAAAGAAATTCACTTTCTTGGCATCTTGATACCTTGGTAATCAGGTCGATACAACAATAAGACAGGAAAACACAAAACAAAGAAAAAAAAAACCAGTTCAGAAATTAGGAGACACAGACCATTTTTTCACAGACCTAAATATCCATATTCCCCTACATTACCTAAAATTCCTTCCAAAATTATTATTATTGAAGCCAGACTTCCCTAGTCTGAAGTCCTGAGTTTTAGAAGTCCATTGGATGCTTATTAAAGACACATTTTTTACACTGAAAACTCTCCTTTTCGTGTGTACAAAGGTGTGGGAGTACATTTTGTGCTTGTGTAGTTGAGACCTGGACAGAAAAATAGTCATGTGCTGCCAGCAATCCATATAAGTTAGGTCAGATTTTAATCTCTTTGTACAGGAGCCATGTTTTTTTATCTGGTAGTGCCTACTTCACGTGGTGGGGTAGGGTAATCAGATAGGGTATCTTTAATCTATGATCTAATACATCTGCATGTAGGACATTTTCCATATTAGCAGCTTTCGAAAAAGACCCTTTTCCTCTCTGGAACCGCTGAGGTCTGTCTTTTATCATTCACACCATGTCTAGCAAGAGAAGGTCGGGTATAGGCTGTGGAAAGACCATCTGAAGCCTGTAAGGATGGTGGTGAATTTGAGGCAGTCTGGGCAGCAGCCCAGCCAAAAAACACAAGAAAATTAAATCAGAGTAAAACTTGTTTCCATCCCAGCCTTGGGCAAAGCACATTGCCCGTGGCTGAGTTGCAGAGCCGTCCCAAGAAGGATACCTTGCGTGCTGCAGGATGCCTGAAGCACTTGAGGAAATATATGGAGCAGGGGCAAATTTTAGTACCCTCCCTAATGCTGTGGTAGGATTCACAACTTACAGGTGAACTTGTGTTACTTTAAGAGTTGTGAAGTGGATGTCCTCTTATCTGAAGTTCAGCCAAATCATCATGAGCTGGAAATTCCAGTGACTTTAAGCCCTCACAACGTTCCTGCTATTAGTGTTTTACTTCAGTGGATTACTTAAAAAAACCCCAAAAATACCCAAAACGCCCTTCAAATCCCACCAAACTCTCTTGGAGAAAAGGACTGAGTGAATAACAATGCTTTGGGTTAATTTTGAGTTAAGGCATGGTATGATTCTCATTATAGTTAGGTCTGGGCAAACAGGTTTAAGTAAATGATCTTGTGTTTCCAGCTTTGCAAGCTCTTGGAAATATTTTAGCCTTTTTTTTCTCCTTTCCCTAAATTTAGTTTAAAAAAAAAAAAAAAAAAAAAAAGGGGAAAAAAAAGCTGTACTCCTGGCTGGAGACACTTTCATGCCAACTTTCACCCTGGAGCAAATTTTTCATGCCTGAGTTATAAAAACCTCAGAGAAATAAGTGGTGATATGTTAGGTAAACATCAGAAGACCTTGAACTACAATTTTGCAAGGGGTGTTGTGAACCTGACAGGACAAAAGATTAATCAGACAAAAGCCTCTCTTCATAGCAGTTCATCTGAACATGGCTGAGGTGTCTTGTGGTGGGTAGGATACAGACACAGGAGACAGAGCACCTCTCTTCTGCTCATGTTTCAGCTTGCTGAGTGACCTTTAGCAAAATGCAGTATCTGTGATACCCATTTTTGCAAAGATCCTTGGATAAAAAGTGCTGTGTAGTTTTTAAATATTGGCGTGCATTAGCATGCAGATTTGCTCTCCAGGCCCATTCCCTTTTCAGACTTTTATTCTGTGGAATTAATTACTTGCAAAAGCATAAAATATTTTTGGTTTTTCTGTGTGCTCCTCCTTCTCTCTGCCTTTCTTAGCTTTTATAAACTTTCTAAAAATATGCTGAGAGTGTAACTCATCCTGGATATAATTCTAGAGATGAAGCCACTTAGGAAGTAATCTTGTAGAAACATAAGGTGAGTTCTGGATATTCAGAGTGCGTTGATAGTAGGGGATTTTTGGAAAGGATTTCTTTCTCACTTGGTTCCTATATTTTTCATCACTGATTCCTGAAGCAGAGACACAGTGGCTAATGCAGATGTCATCTGCTCTATGTCCAGAACATTAACTGCTATGGTTGTGTTTAGAAAAACTTATCAGAAACACGTTTTAATCTCTAATAATGTCTGTGGAAAATCAAGAACACAGAAGACCTTTGTAAATTGAAATTAATAATGTTTGTACTGCTACAGTTCTTTTCCAGGAGACTGGAATATTTCATAAGGATGCTATACAAAAGAGAAGTTGAATGAAAACGTTTAACCTGTAAGGACCTTTTCTTCTTTTCTTCTCCTTTCCTTCTGCTCAGTCCTATAGACTGTCACATCTGTTTAAATGGTGCAGGGAAACTGAACATCCATCTGTTTTTTTTTTTTTCCCCTCTGGTAAGAAAACAAACCCAAGGAATTAAAAGACTGTTGGCCTTGGCTCTTTTTTAGCTCTTATTTTATAAAATGGTTCTTTTATACACCCACTTGAATAACTGATGTGCTCATTTAGAAGGGTGTAGGAGAGATTCACCCCTAAGAGTAAGGAAAAGAAAAAGAGAGAGGTATCCACATCTGCTTTGTCTCATTCACAACTATTAAGCATGGTAATAGTGGCTGATTTATTGTAAACATCAGTTTGCAGTTTATTAACGCTAAACTAAATTACTTTTATTTCCTTTGCTTATTTTTCACTCTAAAGAGACAAATTTAGCTAGATGATTCATTGGTTTGCATTGATACTTTGTAACAAAAATGAATAAAATTGCATGGATTAAATAAAATACAGTTAAAGTTATTCAGAACACAAAAAATAAGATAAAAGTACTCTTGGTTAAGTAAACTAATTAACCATTTTTCTGGGTATACTTAAATAATGAACCATCTTTCACATGAAACAATTGACTTTTCTCTAATTAACCAGAGCACTCAGAATGTTCTTAGTGTGTGGGTTAACCACCATGTTTTTTACTTCCTCACTCCCTGTACATCATTTTATTTTTTCCCACTGAGGCAATTTAAACAGATATATGAATATATTTTATGATTATTTTACTGTTTCTCTTGCTAAAACACAACTTCACATCACTAAAAATATTTCCTATTATTAGCAATGGATGCAGAGATAAGAAGGACTGGAATATTACTTTTAATTCCAATCAAGTCCATCATGTTTTAGCAGCACGATGAAATGCAGTAAGATGAAATAATTGAGAAAATTAAGCAGTATTTGAAGATAGATGCAACTTTGGTAACATTTAGAATTTGGTGGGGTTTTTTTGGGATAATTACTCCCTGACTTTATACTGTAGATTTTCAAAGGAAATTAAATGTTCAAATACACATTCCCATTCCAGCATGTTCAAGTATGGTAATATAACCTTTCCTGCGATCTAGATAAGTGAAGGTTGATGAGGACAAGGGAGTAGTGCCAGCAGCTTAGAACTTGAACAACATCAGAGCCAGGCGAAATCCTAACCTCGCACTTTTCAAGTTTCTTTGTAAATCTGGAACCGCATGTTTGTGAGATGGCAAGGGGATAGGCAGAAGACATTCCCATGCTCTTCTTAGGTGCCTTACTTCAGACAATTATTTTATTATATTTTCAAGTTGAAGCTTATTCAAACTTGCTTCCTTCTCTGTTATTTTTGCCCCAGCCTAATTGTAATTTGGAATTGTTCAAGCCACTGTTTGAATGAAATCAAATAAACTTTATAGTGATTTTCAGTCACAGACCCATCAAGCATTTTTGAGTTCATGAACAAGAACTTCTGTCATTAGCCATATAGGATTTTAGCTGATTAAGCCAGGACATTTCTTCTAATCACAGATTTCTTTCATATTGCCTCTTGTTGGCTAGATTGAGGCTTGCAAATGTTGCTAATCCAATGAACACTGGCAGTTCTCAATTTTTGACATTTCCAGAGCTCTTTCTCCAAGTTCTGTGACATTTTGATATCTGAAATGCTATCCTGTCAACATTTTAAAATCAACACCTGATGTCAACATAATTCACATTCACTGCCTTCATTGGGCTTCCATCAGGGTTGAAGTTGGCCCATGAACTTAAACAAAGGCTTATATTAATGCATTCTTAAGAACTTATTTCAATTACATGTTGCAGTACCCAGCAGTATTATGCAGCTGCCATTGCATGAATACAAGGATGTCATGAAACCTATAGCTGTTCAACTTTTGTAGTTATTATGAAATTCATGAAAAGTGGATAAATTGGAGAAATTATTCAGAAACAAATGTATTATTTAGAAACATTTTTTTTGTGTTCCATCTGATTGCATACTGTACTGGTGACACAAAAAATTCAACGGGTTTTAATGCACCCAGTGCGTACAGATTCTTCGCTTCCCAATGAAGTGCCAAGTTCCAATTTTGCACAAAAACATTGCTAAATACAACACCTTATGGCTCGTTCACTAATTGTTCTTCTGTATAAGGCATTAGCTCCTTCCACCACAGTCTGAGATGAAAGGTACCGCTATGATATCTAGCCATGGGAGATCAATAAAGCACATTTTATGTTAACAATAAACACCTCTCATTCTTTTCTCTACCCTTCTATTATTTTATTGTTAAAATAAATTATGCTTGAACAAAAGCTTGATAGCAAAAGGCTTTCCTTTTGGGTATCTGACACAAGTCATTCACAGTATTCTCAAGAAATGGAGTTTTGCGACACTCTCTCATACATTGTGTTGTATAGACCAAAAGACCAAACAAGTCCTTTGTCACAGAAAGTGTCTTACAGGTGCAAATTAATGAAATACGTTGACAACACCTGCTATTTCTGCCAATGTAGTTCAGGGATTCTAAAAAAACCATTCACTTCAGGTCAGTCTAGGCATTCATCCAACACAGAGCCCTTTCCCAAATGGTATCAGTAACTACAAGTGCAAGGACATACCAGGAAAAGATATGGTGAACATATATGACCTTCCCCTGTCATTCTCCTCAAACATCCTTTTATGTTCTGTGAATAGGAATTCCTGAACCTGATTTTGTTTCTCTGTTTAGCAAACTACAGTTGTTTCTTCTACTTCTGGAACCCATGAAAATCTTTCTCATCCTTTTCCTTTGTCAGGAATTTCCACTGGGCTGTTATCTGCTGAATAAACGCCTCCTTTTGTATGTTTAGAGTCTGGTTTCATTAAAGGTTTTGAGTATTTGAACTGGAAGATAACGACAGAGGTATCTGGGCCTGACCCAAACTCTTAGGGCCACTTGGGATTTTGTAGACCAGGTAGAATAGTTCTCATCTCCTCAGTCATTCCTGTAGAGATCCTTCAGATGTATACCTGAAACTTTTCCCATTGTAACATATAATTTTTACTAGATGGGATCTAACCCCTTCATAGTCAGGATGGCTACTTGTAGATTTTTACTATGGTATGATGAGGTTTTCTTTTGTCTTCTCCACTCTTTTCTTAAGGATTCTGAACACTTCATTTACTTTTGTGACAACTACTGACTTGATAGTTTTCATAGAAGTGTCTTCAATATTTTAAAGATCAACTTTCTCCACTGAGTAGTAATGGTGTGAATGTAAGACAAGTTTTCCCTGTGTGCTTCCCTTTATATCTATCTACATATATGACATTTTGTCACCCTAGCATTTACTCCATGTCATCCATGAATGTTGAGTAGTGCTGTTTTCTACAGAATTTCACAGGTAATCTTCAACCACTGCCAGAAAAGGTCATTTATCCTAACTTCTGCTTCATACATGTTTCAATATGTCCAAAAAGCTTTTGTTGATTTATGGACTACTGAGGACTCAAAGGAAAAGAAGTTTCTTGTGCATGAACATAAATTTCCAGTAGGAGTTTAATTCATTTTAGAGGATTTGTCATGGGTTTCTAAACCAAATAAATTCAAAGCCATTGATTCAAGCCATTTTGATAGGGAGACTCTTGTAAAATTTCAGAGAAGTTTTTGGCTTTTGCATCTGCTAAATGACCAAAATGGTTTTACAAATCTCAATTCCTACATAGGCCCTTAAATAAATAGCAGATTTATGAAGGTACGTAGTTCTTTATAATTTTTGATAGCATTCTGGGTCAGTTTTTCAAATAAGTATTACATTCTTTAACAATCCTTCATCTGTCTATTAATAAAATAAAATGGAATTATGTTTAAAGCCTGTTTTTCTACATGAATGTTACATCCTTAGAATTTTGCTCTTACTATGTGTTTGAGATACATGAACTCTAGTGTTTTAATTGATTTCAGACACAAAAATGAAGTAATTCTGAAAATTATTTCGGGAAGTTCTTGATTATTTCAATAATTTTTAAATAAAAGAGCCTCATTTCACAGAGATGATTGTCTTTGGGTGAGGGTTGTGTCTCTTTGGATCTCTGTAAAATACCTAACAGTATCCTGAGTGATAAGATAGTTGGGTTAATTATGGAGTGAAAGTAAACTGATACTTTCTCAAATCATCCATTCTGCAAACTCAGGAGGGTATCTTGAAAATAAAGCTCTTCTTTCTTGTCTTTTGTCTTCTCCTCCTCCCTTAAGGGTGGTAAGGAGTTATGATATTATAGGTTATTAAAGTAATTATTTGGAAAGAAAAGTATTACTCTGGGCTGTAGAGGCCACATCCCAGGAACATTTTGTGAATTTTTTGTTGCCAGTTTTGTGAGCTTTGCTCCTTGTTTAAGAGCCCATCTCAACTTGTTCTATAGTCTTTTAATAGCTAAATAAGAAAGCATTGCCCATTAAAAAATTTTGTAATCAGAATTTGACATTTTTGCTGAGGAGGCAGAACAAGGTCTAACTTGACCTTATTTTTCTCTGGCTCCTTTTACTGAGTGACACTGATATCCATAATCACACAAACTGGATACATTTCCCAACAAAATGGCAATTGAGCCATGTAATCCAAATACTCAACAGATTCTGGAGTAATGGATGTACCATGACCTTCTTGGGTTGCAGGATCCTTTGTTTAATTTTCTGGTATTCTTGAGGCCTAAAAGAAGACACAGACCAGTCAGTTGCATGCATTTGCTAATTGATGCAGTAATATTAACTTGTATATGGTGTGATGTTCTGATGCTGGCAGAATTGTGGAAGAGAAATTCAGTATTAAGAATATGAGAGTGTTCTTCCTCCTTTTGCCTTTTCTGTGCTGAAAAAACTATTTTGAGTTCAACACCATGACTGCCAGATATGTTCATCTCTAAACACCCACAAAGAAAATAATGTGCTCCCTCTTATTGTCCTTCTTCTCTTTCCTTTGTAGGTATCTTCTTAGGCAGACTCTCACATTCATGTCTGCATTTATAGAGACCACCATTTCAGTGACATCAGTAGATTTGTGTCCACCTAGACCAAGGTCCTCAGTTGACCAGAAAGCTCCAAACTGCATAGCCCACACTCTAGTTGTGAAAAGAAAATGCAGAGGATGATGAAAACAGTAGGAAAAGTGTAGATTACATGTATATGATACTAACATGACAAATATAAAGAAAAACAATTGTCTTTATAATCTAGTTTGTGCTAGCACTATTTTAAAAGTAAATGCACATAAAGAAGGGGTGCATTCTCAGAACATGGAGGAACTCAACATTCTTCATTCAAGGTACATGAGATTTGCTTTCTCAGTGCTTTAGAGAGTTGTTCGAATTAGTATCAACAGCAACCAGCTGCTGCGAACAGTAAAACCTTGCATACAGAAGTAGAGCTGGGGATGGGGGAGCAAGGGAGGAGCAGTTTGAGCCCTTATAGCTGTGCCTGTGCTAGCCACTTCAGAGATCCCTTCTGAATCCATAGCACCATTGCTGCTCCAGCACTCATTTTTCATCTACTTTGAATCCACAGTTGTCAGTGCAGCCCTCAATATGTTCTGTTTAAATTCTCACCGAATCTCCATGGGTTCCTCTGTCTCTTCACACTGAGAGAGACAAGAGAGAGAGAGCAGCAAAGTGGTTAGAAATCTTCTGCCAAACACAGATGGTATCCTGATTGCTCTTTCAGCCTACCTGTGTCTGTCTGTGAAGCTGTGGATGTTGTGGACATGTGTGTGAAGAATTTCCAACACTCTCAGATCATTCACCCAAAGGAGAATTTCCATGTGAGTTTTAATATTCACCACATTAGTCAGCCTTGAGAAACAAATATGGCCATTTAGGGTTTATCTCTGTAAAAGTGTGTCTGTGTGTGAATGCGCTTATAAGAAGAGAGAAGCAGAGGAGAAGAACAGGAAGACTCCAAAATTACACAGCAGTCTTCTTTTAAAAAGTACTGACAAACGCGTTTGCTTGCACAGTGTAGGCAGTCTGTGAAAAATCCCAAAAGCTGTGGAAAAAAACCACACTGGCTTTACCTCATGGTATCTCAGCATGCTCAGCTATTTGTCCCTCTCCTCCTCAGGATATGGGCACAGTGTGGGAGACAATTGCATTGTGACAGTTTAACAAGTTAGTGCCTATCAGCTGACTTCTTGTACTCAACCGTGCAAGCTCTCTTCAGCTGCCTTATTCGTGAGATAAAATGCATTAGCTTAAATTCACATACAGTAGATTTCCCTTCCAAGTCAGATCTTTAAATAGGTTTTGGCATACCTGGCAAAGCAAGCTGGTATCCTCTTCTCAGCACAGAACATATCCAGTGCAGCAGAGGAAAGGGAAAACTTCCTCCTTGCAAGAAAATAAATCAACTTACCAACAATGCACTTAGCAGTTGGAGGAAAAATCCTTGCTCAACTCCTATAGGTAATCATTTTGTAGAATGAAGCATGAGATTTGATTATCCTCATTATCTTAGTTCAGATAACTCCAAAAGTTGCTAGTTGTCATGAAACATACAGCCCTTTAAAAAATCCAGTTATGGTATTTGACTCACTGACCTATTCTGCCATTAAATTGCACAGCATGCCAATTCACTGTGAAAATTCAAGTCTTCTTTTTCCTCTATGCATATTACCTCTAGTTCAAAGGAAGGAGCTTTGGATGTCACCTTTTCCTTCTCTTCTTTTTATTTATTTTTTCCCCCTTGGTGAGGCATAACAAAGAGAAGGATTGGTTTTCACTAATACCATTCACATACCTTAATTTTTCAGCCTTGCCCATTCTACTTATTCTATTTTCCAAGCAAAATTCTGAAGCGGTGTTTGAAGGGTTTGGGATCTTGATAACCATTTCTCAATGAACAGTCTTAATAGGGATGTTCTGTGAGCTCCATGCTGGACCTGACTGTAAAGTGAATATATTGGTAGAAAGAAGTACACATCTGGGCAGCATGTAAAGGCATAGGGGTTCTTAGAGTTTCCTCTCCCTTTAGTCATTGCAGATCAGACTGGAATAAAAAGATAAGAAACGGTGTTCTTTCTGGTACCCTGGTTGTGGGTGGTATTTTTCTGTATCATTAACTAGCAGACTAATTAATTTAGGTGGTCTTTAGACTTCTGCCATGGAAAAATACATGTAAACAAATGGGTTAAAGTTTTAGGTCACCGACTCCTACAGCACTCCATGTTCGTTCTCTCTTTTATTCCTATCTTCCCTCAGTGTCATGTGCTTTATGTCCCTGTGTGACCACGTTTTCACACACCTTTTATTCATTGATTCATTCCTTTCTTTTCTTTTCCCAATTGAGAACTTCACAGGATGGTTGTCACAGCTGCAGTTCTTGTTTGGCAGCATTTAAATGCATGCTAAACAAAAGTCTCTGTCTTGCCCATCTCAAATATAGGCAAGTTAGTTGATAAATAGCCTTATGCCACCCCAGGGTGTGATTATACTTTGAGATAGCACCACCCGTAGGATGGGTGAAGGCCCTTTGATTTTGGCCCTGTGTCTAATCATGTGTTTTAACTCTTTCCAAATGCTGGGTTTCTGTTGATCTCAGCAATTCTGTACATGTTACAACTGATATGGTTACTGATATACCTGATAATGTAGCTGGCATCAGTGAAGGAAACCATTTGGTTGGGCTAGACAGAGCTGCACCGAGACTGAGCCATCGTTCAGTTAATACGCCAGAATATTGGCAAATTTTCCACTGCCTCCTTCTCTTGTTTTCTGCAAAGCATGAGTGTGGTTGAGAGTCATGATAATCCAACCCATGGGTTTTGGTTCTTGCTAACCTTAATGCTCTTCGTTTCACCTGGGCATGTACTTATCAACTTTCTTGTCCCCTTTGTGCCTCACAGAAAGAGACATGCAATGCAAGTTCTGTTATGTTCTGTTTTTCAGGTGAAATTTTCATGAGTTCCTGATGTTGCTCTTCAGCACTTCTTTGAGAGTTGCAGGTACTTTAGTAATTGGGCAAGTCTCTATTCTACCCACAACTTTTACTTGTTTCAGTTTACGTATTGAAAAGTTGTTTTAATGTTAGAATGAGTTTGTTAACAAAATTCTACCATTGACTCCTGGCATAATATGGTAAAGCTTGCACTTGCAGTTTTTTTCTTCCCATCTATGCTAATATACATTTACACAAGACTGACAGAAGAAAGTTGCTTAATGTAAATTACATTTGCATTGGCTTTAAGTCAGCTTTATACTATCAGAAAAGAGAATAATAAATTCCAAAGCATTTAAGCATTTAAAACCACAAATACAACCAGAAAGTAACTAGTCCTGATTTCCTTGTATTTATACTAGTATAAATCACGAATAAGTTTGTTAAAATAGTTGGGATTATTTTCATTTATGCTGTAGCTTTATTATAGAGCTCTGAAGCACCACATAGATATGCTATAACTTCAGTGAGAAAGGGGCCATAGCTTGAGGTTCAGTGGCCCTACATGCGTACAAGAGGAGGCTGATGCATGCTGGGACTACATCCAGCAGTTAGTGTCTGCAAGGACTTGGGTCTTTGATCGCAAAATAAGAGAACATGTTTTTCTGGAATTCTGCCTGGCTGTTTCTTTATATAATATTCACTTCTCAATAAGCCAAATAAGCTACAAAATCTTTAACTGAAATATAGACCTGTCATTTTTAGTACTCAACCATTTCCTTAGCCTGTAAACTTTGGGTTCCCAAATTGTAGGTGTTAGATGCTTAAATGTTTTTACATGTTAAAAAAAAATAAAAAAAATACAAAACTCACTTTCAGATGCATTCTGGTTGCAACTCATTTGGATTGTATAATATGAATGCCTAACAGTCTGGTTGCATTAAAAAAGACTAATTTTCTAGGTATGGGGGGGAAAGAGCTCTTAAAGATGTTCCCACAGATATCTAAATGGGAAGGAAGTTGAGATCCCTTTATCCCATTTGCTTTCATTGAATACTCCAGAAAAGGCATTTCTAGCTGGGAGCAAGGTGTAGGTTTAGGATGTAAGGAAATCCTGGAGTGTATTCACAGAGAATGAAATATTATTTATAAAAGCATCATTACTACATCTTAATTATTTATGTTTCAAAAAATGAATAATATATTTTCTGAGTGCTTGCTAATTATTAAATGACAGAAGTAACTCCACGTTTCAACTAGCTTGCCTTTCCTGGCAGCAACTTCAAATGAAGAAACAAGCAAAACTCCAGCACATTGCCCGAGACTTCTGAGAGCTCTAGTTTTTCATAATGGCCTGGTGAGGAGAATGACTTTCAAACAGGAAAATGAAAATTCCACGTTATTTTTGAGCACAAAGACCTTCTAGGGCACCGGGTCATTTAGGGTGAACACCCTGAAAACCTCCCCTTTTACTTTCTCTAAGCGCAAATATCAGCCACGTTATGTACATAGGTGATATTAATGTTCCTCTTTATATCAGTACTGTTTCAGACACGGAAAAATATCCAAAGACTTTGTTCTCAGAAAAAAATGTTTCCACTGTAACACCAAATTTATGAGCTTTGGCCAGACAATACTTGTTGCTGACATCTTCAATTTAATGGGAAACACAAGTATTGCACCTTGGAGAGAATGAAAAAAATTGGAATTAAATTTTACAATAAGATCTACATTTTCAGCATTTGAATGGGAAAAAAGCAAAGCCTGCCAACTATGTTTCATGCTATGAATTCTTCTTAGTCAGCTCCTGTTCTCTGAGAAAGGAGGTTTATTGCATTGTTGATCATATCCTCAAGTATCCCCTGGATAGTCCTTCTCCAAGAATAAATTTGTGTAATTTGCGTTGTTCTGGGTATGGTTCTTCATGAAAATGATTTGATGAATGGTGACTTTTTCTTTGTGAAAAGTTCGATAAACTTTGAAAAAAGGTCATTGGTCTTACCAGTGACAGAAATTTCCTTCTTTCCTCCCTAGGCTGAAATGAGAGGCTCACTGGCCATGGAGGGTAGCACCATAAACTTTACCAAGTCTCCTGTTTATCAGGCAGGAAAGGTACAGTGCCCAGGCAGACCTCCTGGTTCTACTTCCAGCTGCAGGCATGATTAAAGCCTAGTGGTATTTGAAACTGCTGTAGATTGAGAGAACAGCCAAGCCAAGCCTAGAGGCTTCTTTCTCTGCCTGGAGTTTATCAATTAACTTGAAGCTTTTTATGTTTCAGCTCTAGTTGGAAGCTTCATTTGAACTTCCTCCGCAGACTTTAATTTCCATTTGATCTTAGAGAGACACCATCAAATAGTTTGGGTTCTATAAAGCTGAGAGATAACTTTATTGCTGTGTTTCATACCAAACCTGAAGAAAACATTCAGTGATTGCTGAAACATGATATTCACTGAGTTCTTTAAAACCACAATAGAGCTATGATTATTTACATACTTAAATGATGGCTTTTTTTAGTGGCAAGGTGGTGTACCTATTGAGAAAAATCCAGGTTAGATGCCAGGGAAGAGAGGGATTGCAAAGTTTCCCATTTCCGATAATTACTTTTTACTGCCTTTGCTATCTGTTTTCTTACATGTGGACAAGAGAAACCATGCACAGTGAACAAAGCCTTTTTTTTTTTTTTTAGAAGAAAGCCTATGCAATCATGCTTAAATGGAATTTTTCTCCAGTCTGCATAGACTTCTAGGTCTTACAACAATCCTCAACCAAATTCTGAAAGAGCTGTAACTTTTGTTTGCCATATGTGGCAGTGCTAGCAAAGTAAAAACATATATTGAACACTTGGGATGGAGTTGTAGACAGTTAACAGGCTGGCTGCAAAGTCCAGCAGAGCCTTTGAGAAATTCTAGTCACACACATAAACTGAATTATGCAGGTCTTGTCAACAACTGCCTCAGAAGCATATAACTAGTAAGGAGGAATAAGGGAGGATAAAAGTATGTGTTCATCCTTTTAGAAAAAGGGAAAAGGAGTCTTTTATATAATGTTTGAGAACCGCTTGTAGGGGTCAGAACATTTGTAATCCCATGTCAAACCTAAGACAAAAGACATTTGACTGAGAGGATAAACAGATGTAAATACCTAAATGGCAGTTGTTGGCATCTGTCCAAAGGTTAGGGTTGTTCTCCCAAAGGTTGAGCTGGTTAGACAATTAAAACAATGTCTTCTCTTTTTTTTTTTGTGTGTCTATTTCCAACCTCTCTCTCCTTCTTTTAAAGTATTTATATTTTGAAAGACAATGTGTATAAAAAAGAAAAGTAAATAAAGACATCTTAATTTTCTAAAGATCAGAATGAGGAGATTAGACTACATTCCAGCATGTCTGAATCTATGTCCTCTCACAACCTTTTATGAAGGAGACCACAATGGGTGCCAGAAAAAAAAAAACCAACAAAAACCCAACACCAAAACCAAAAGACAACCTGTGTGTCTTTGTGAAGTACTGAAATATGCCCAGAGATCTATAGCAGATTTCTAGATATATGTCTGAGTCTGATCTCTCTACATGCTAGCTTAAATCAAGAGGAACTCCTGACTTGTGAAAAGTTAATATAAGATCAAAATCAGAACTATGTACTTCATTAAGGCCGTGACCAAGATATTTATTGTGGTTTGAGTACAGACAAGATTAAACCGCTACAATGCCAATAGTTGTACATTGTGTGGGATTGTTGGGGAAGGAATTTAAAAGAAGTCATTGCAAACTGACTCCTCCTTCCAATGTATTTTGTTTATATTTCAAGGCAAATGAACACACTGTATTTTGTAACTGATGGAGTAAGCCTTGTGTTTGATATAGCTTACAGGCCTATAGCTGTAGCACCAGAGTGCTGATAGCAGAAGTTCTCATAATTTTCCTTGCTGAGATGAATGATTACACAGCTACTGGTCCATATCTGGTTGCCACTATGTTTATGTCTCCACATTTAAATACTAATTCCCTATCAAAATGACAACATGCATGCCGATTTGCCTGCTGAAAATGAGGCAGTGTAAAAATAAATAAGCAAATTATAAATAGATAATTAGAACCTATATGTAATTTCCCTGCTCTTCCCTGCAAAGCCATTGGGCCCAGCTAAGGGTGAGTTTTTAGGCAGGGGTGGGCTGGCAGAGAATAGTGTCACTTTGTTTTATGGGGGCTAATCTGTGTTGCTGTTCCTTTCCCATGTGGTGATAAAGCAGCTTCCAAGAACACGCTGACATTTTCTGAATCTGACATTGTAAACTGGCCGTACATACAATGTGCTAACTACTATGTAGATTACCATGTGGCTGCTTTGAATTACCTATTTGGTTTCCATATCACTGTTCATATTTCCTTTATGCTAAAAATGTTTCCCAAGCCCAAATATGAAAAGTAATAGAAAATATAGAGGGATAAGTATTCCTACTTGAAATGCACTTTTTCTCATTTTTTGTTAATTTCTTTGCATTCACCTTTGGAGAAAAAAAGTCTGTTCCACTAAAAATGCATACAACAGAAGAACTAAGCAAAGAAAGCATGGTACTTTAATTAACATTGTCTTTGCAACTTCACTCTTTATCAGAGATTAAACACAGGTTTGGGACAGAGATATACCCATTTGTTATTCAGATCTGATCCTGTTTGCTCCATAAGGTACTAAACCGCTAATGTTAGTTAATTAGGACTTTGGGGCCTGATTTTCAAAGATGGCTGATAAAAAGCAATAAATTTTTATCTTCAACTTGATTCTGCAAAGCTTTGCCTCCAACGAAGAGGGCAGTTTGTAGTGAACTGCAAGTGCAAACTACTTTTATTGGTAATTATTTTAAGAATAAATGGGGCAATGTATTTTCACTAGGTGTATGCTTTTGAATACCTACAGATATATTTAGTATATTTTGGGGGATTACTAGAGTTGCTTTCCAGTGAAGAAGGAAGTGTGTCTTTTAATCTACCGATAAGACACTTTGGAAATTTGAAAAGCATATTCTTCGAGGAGGTTTGTCACCTACCCTAATTTGAACACCATTCAGTAGGACTACTAGATAAGACATGTTTTGGTCACTCAGGCTTTAGTTGTCAGCCTAGGCCCAAATATCAGCAATATTCTCCTTTACTTAGCTTCTAGAATGTTCCCTATATATCCTTCATTATGCAATTCTATTGTTTTGCACGCAGGGATTTGGAAAGGTCTCAAAGTACAAAGGAGAATAGTTGCATCTACTCAAAGCAGCAAAGCACTGCGTGGCAATAGTGTATTTGATTTCTCCAGTCTAGTTCTGCAACCCTGTGCAAGTCATGTAAAACTATTTGTAAACTACAGATAGCAATGCATACTTGCAAATGCTCTGTGGGAGGCTTGATCAGTTAATATTGTAAAGCATTTGAGATAGCTATGGAGAGAGCATTGCACTTTATCACACACTTACTACCATTGTGATCTTTTATTTGCTCATTTTGCATCGGTGTAAATGAATGCTCAGATGTGCAAGCTGTAAGTCTTTTCAATCCAGGCTCTTCTAATATCCTCTCATTATCTGCTCCTAAAAGTCTTTCAGTACAGATATTAGGAAAGTTTCCCCATTATTAACCTGTCTATTTAATGGTTGCTGTTCTCAATTCCTGTGAATAGCTGCTAGTGACACAGAGCTTCAATTTTTTGCTAGCTTTCACCTACACAGTTCTGATCCTTCTGTTATCCTGGATCTTTTAACAATTGTCATAAACTAAACCAGCCTTTAGTTGTTCTTTGCTTCATCAAGAAGACTCACCCTGTGCTCAGGGCAGATCCTCTATGATTACAGAATCATAGAGAAAGAGATGTGGTGGTGGCTACTTATTCAATTTTTGCAGCTTCCCCCAAGACCAGACTGTGTTTGTGTCAGCTGAAATTGGGCTCTGGACCATGGTACATGGACACTGCTAATGTTGCAAACACTCCCATAATTCAACTATTACAAGTAGTAGTGGTAGTAAAATAATCTTATCTTCAACTCATCAGAGCTTTTTTAATTGAATTTTACTTAACATGAGTGTTGAAAGAGCCAGGCTCAACATGCAGCCTTGACTTTGAAACCTCTGGCATTTTGTGGGTGTTAGTCACATCCTTAAAATTACAGTAATACAGTTTTTGTGGCTTAATATTTACATATTTTTATTGCTGTCTGAAAGATAAATGGGAAGAGGATGATCAGAGGAGAAGCCTGGAGCAGGATTTTAATATGTTGAATTAAAAAAATAGATAGAGATATATTTATATATATGGGAATGTGAACTTAAGGTTGCATAGGTAAATTAAAGACATTAAAAGACACAAAAGCGATGGCTGGCAAAGAAACATTTAGTTGGCATATAGAAATGCACTGTATTTTGTGGAGTGTAAGTAGTGGGACATTTGAAACTGAGGGAAAGATATTCTGGAAGTTCAGGCAGCTGAATTAACATTGCCAAAGGAGTCAAAAGAAGTTACAGTTTTTACATCTTTATTGTAACTTTGTTTCAGTACTATTTAAAACAAAAGGCGAAATTGGAAACTTTTACTTCCCAGAGTTCCTCTGATGTTTACTGGAATTTACCTAAACAAGGAACTGAAGGTTAAATGTAATTTTTCCACCTATTTTGTGACTGAGTTACACAACCGATCTCATTTTAAACCACCTGGATGCACATTGTTAACGTCTCCAGTACCTGCATTGTACATCCTGAAAAATGAGCTGTTGGTTCACAAGCAAACTCTCTTCCCTGCTAGATTGTGAGCTTGGGACAAAGGTCCAACTACGGAGAATGAGAACTCCTGCCAAATTCCGTCCCCCAACAATTAGCTTTTGACCCCCTCTACCTAAGGAGGGAGGATTGTGTTTTATGACCCCATTAATATCATGGGTGAGTCATGGGAGAATGGCAAATGGTGACTTCTGCAAGGAAGGAAGCATGTGTCCTTGCAGGGACTTTCAGGTGCTACCCAAAAGCAAGAGTTTCATTGGTAGAGGGTGAATAAAAAGAGCAAGAAGAAAATATTCTTCTAGGAAATGGGAAATTACTCATTCTTATTGCCTTATCTTGGGATCATTTTTAGGTTTTATTAAGAGATGCTGTAGAACAGTATAAATCTGAATTTGTCTGTGGTGAGTGCAAAGGACATTTTGTTTTTCAGAAGAAACAGAAGAAAGTGTTGATACACAAGTCCCCAAAGGGACTTGAAGACAGCTGAAGGCACAGGTCTCCGTAGCATCTGCAGTCTTTAAATGTGTTTTAACGAAGAAGAAAAATGTTGTATAGCTTAGAGTGAGGAAGTGGAGAGCACGTGCTTTCTCTGACATCAATGCCCCTGTGAAGTTTATGAGGCTCAAGTTGAGCTGTGAGTTCAAGTGCAACCAAGGTTGCTCAGAAAGAGGAGATCTGTCTCAGTAAGATTGGCACCTCAGGTATACACAGATATCAGCTTTTTGTTTATCTCATGGGAGAGGCCACTAACACAATTAGGCCAGCAGACTTATTTAGAGGAACAAAATAATTTTGAAATTGTTTTCAAAATTATGGGAACAAATGCATGGTTTTTTCCCTCTACTTTGTATGTTTTGAAATGACAAAAGGATCTTACTCAAGCTCTCCAGGAGGTGGGGAGAAACAAACCAAACACATTTACATCTCTTTTGGACTGAGTCCAAATACAGTACTGACTAGTGAGAGCGTGTGAAAATGGGTTATTATATTGGAAATCAGATTAGTGTTTTAGCTCTCATGTTTTCTTAGGGAAAACAGTGATGTGATACAGGAACATAGATGTTGACTGTACTCATTACAGCAAGTATCGTAAGTGTTCTGTGGGAGATCATGCTAAGCAAAAAATCAATTGGTTTAGTCCAAAGGGAAAAGAAGAAAAAAAAAAAAAGAAAGATGTTCTTATCTCTCTCTTTTAAGAGAGGGCACATCAGGTATTTCAGAAAGAAGGCTGTTATTAATTTGGGTTGTTTCCCATAGGAATGCTAGGTTGTTGTGGAGCCAGAATTCATGTTAGGACACATGCTTTGAGTTAATTGTTTGTGTGAGAGTAGATGGCTGCAGGTCAGGGTTGCCTGTTTAGTCTGGGAAAAGTACACAGGAGCACTTAACAGGGGAAATAAGAAAAAAGGAAGGCTTTATCCTCCAGTGCTGAGTTTGGAATAACCAGTTCTAGATGCAGCTGTAGGCTGAATCCAGGGAGTAACCTGGGTGGAGAGTTTGACTCCTTGAAAGCCAACCTCAGCATTCCAGTGGAAAAAAGTCCCATTTGTGTGAGGTGATGATTATCTTCTTCCTGATTTTGAGCACCTCCTGAAACCAGTGGGAGCTGACAGTGCACGGTTCAGGCACAGAGATGTTCCTTTCCCTGTTTCAGGATTTGGATTTATTTTGGGACTTCCTTAATGAACTCTAGTAAATTTTTCTTGCTAACAAAGACCTCATTAAACTAAATAATCTAAGGAAGCAAACGAAAAAAGCTTTGCTTGCAAGGTACACCACCCTATTTAATTTGCGTTTTCGGCCTCCAACACACTATTTGCTGCAAGTGAGATCAAGCTGAGTGTTTTTTTCTCAGCCTACAAATCCTTTCTTTGGTTCTTTTTTAGAGCTTTATAGAGTTCATTCTTAAGGCTCCTTGTATCACAAATGCTTTTCAGAAATGCATCTTGCCAGTCTTCAAAAAATGGATAACTCTAAACATAAAGCACAAATTTAGGACTAAGTTGTAATCAGTGCAACCTTGATTCATAGAAAGGCATATTCAACAGTCCACTGAATTCTGCAGGAGGATTTCTGCAGTAAGACAGCAGGCCCCAGAGCGAGAGAAGTGTCACAGGTTGGTCCTTAATATGGTATAAAGCAATTTTAGTACAAACTTTGAAAAATATATAATTCTTTAATGTCTTATTGTCATGTGTTTCATGAAGAACAAAAAATCCCCTGACATAATTGTGTCTTTATAAGACAACTTGCATGTTGGGTAGAAAAAAATTATTATATTTAGGAACTGCTTTCTGACCAAGTGTCGAGTTATGGAATTAACCATTTGTAAGCAAATAAGAAAACTTTTTTTTTTGCCACATAACAACACTGATTTACACAGTGCTTAAAGAGAACCCCCCTGGAATCATGCGGATTTATTTGCAATCAAATCCCTGCTTTCTACTGGTTCTCTGAAATCCAAGTGTCATTTTGATATTCAGCAGCCATTATAAGCTGGAAGGGCTGAATGCTGAAGGTCTGTAACAATTTTTTTCCCTAAATTGAAAATGTCTATGCCCATGTGGAAATTATGTTGCTCGTGTGGATGAATATGGGCTCTCATCAGAGGCACGGTTCACATTAAGTCTCAGTATTACACTGACGTATTTCTGCAGTTCATTGTGAGAGAACATTATTCTTGAGCCAGCCTGGTCAAGGTTGAGAATACAGGGGCAGAAACTTTAAATCTGTTGGCAGATCTGCTGCAGCCTATTGTATATCTCTGAGCACACTACAGTGCTTCTGTTCCCATCTTCATCCTTTGTCTGCATAGCCTATATAGGCTGAAAAATCTTTGAGGCAAGAACTTTCCCACTGTGTTTGCAAAGGGGATCTGATCTCACTTAGAGCCCGAAGGCATTGCTAAAGTAAAAATAATAAGAATAATTGCATTCAAAATTGGCAAAGGAAAGAATATTTCTTTATTTTCAGAGATTGAGTAAGTTGCTGTGTTACATCCATAGCTCCTCTTTTTAAAAATTTTTTTTTCCCAGGATATCAGAAGGCCCCTTTTCTCTTAATCAAATCTTTACATGTCATTTCCTTTACTCAGTGGAGAGGGATTGAATGTTCGCTGTGATGCCACATAATTAGCTGAAATCCATAACATCTGCAAAACTGACACTCAGGGATATTTTATGGTTTAGAAGTTTTATTTAGAAATTCAGAAGTTTACATTTTTAACCTTGAAAATTGACTACTATGTGATTATTCCATAATTGTGTCATTCTAACTTTTGTTGTTTTCATGGTTTATTTGATTGACTCAAAAATTCCCAAAATGAGAGTATTTTCAATCAAAAATCGAGGCATCTTTTCTGTTTGTTTCAGATATGTTGCGCTTTTAAGATGCAATGCTGGAAGAGAAAAAAGTAATTTTTAAGAGAAAAAAAATCTCTATGTCCTAAACAGTGCATGGATTGGAAAAATTAAGTATGAATAAAGGGAGTTGGTAGATGATATTTGGAGCTGTGAGACTTCACAGATTTGGGAAAAGAGACATGCTGTGACTCAGCAATCTGTGTTATTATCCACAACAAAGAATTAAACACGAGTTAATAAGAGCTGTGTTATGTTGATGAGATACTTCATAGGGTATCTACTAGTGGGTTTTATTCCTGCAAAAGCAATATGGTATCATGTAGTAAGACTGAATGGTTTTCACACACTTATTTTCTATTTTTTAAATTATTTTCTTCTAATTTAACTATTCACAATCAATTTAGTAAATTTCTGTTACAAAAGGGAATATTCTGGGGTTTTTTATGAATAGATCAGTGTTTTAATTTCAAAAGTATGATTTTACCATTTAGACGGCTGTATACAATTAAACTTTTTCTTTGATTGCCCTCTGTGACACTTTGTTGATTGCCACAAAAGAAAGACTTCTTTATGATTAATTTTTGTGTATGACGTATTTCTTGCAATGTATGAACATGTGGGGTGGTTGGGGATGCACATTTCATCAGGTGATGACTCCTCTCCTCTCCTCTCCTCTCCTCTCCTCTCCTCTCCTCTCCTCTCCTCTCCTCTCCTCTCCTCTCCTCTCCTCTCCTCTCCTCTCCTCTCCTCTCCTCTCCTCTCCTCTCCTCTCCTCTCCTCTCCAGCAACCTATTTTTGAATTGATTTATGACCTTGGTAGTCAAGGGCCTGATCTTAGTTTTTGGCCTATCATTGAAACATACTTTTAATCAAAATAAGCACAGGTTGAGAAAAAGCAGATGTTGATCACTCAGCTAAAGGATATGTTTTTCCCAATAAAATAAGAAAAATGAGGATTATCACTCACTGGATCTGCCAGTCTGGAAAAAAATTGCATATTCCAACAAGAAGAAACAAATTAGCAAAGTGTCAACACAATCTAAAATGAAGTAGTATGAAAAAATGCTGAATTTGCTTATCACGAGCTAGCCATGAAAACAGGATAAGTTTTTTAAGTGTCCTGGTTTTGAAGTTGTCTCTGACAGCTTCTGAACAGGCAGAATTTGAACTTATACAGAACTGTTCACGAGGACAGTTTCTTGTCTGACAAAGAAGGGACAGATAAAACTGGCCTTTGCTTCAGTGATGCAACATCTATTTAGCAATGTATAGAAAACAGAGAACTTTGAAGCAGGCATATAACACATATAAATAATCTAAATATATATGCGTATATGCTGTCTTCTAAGAGAACAAATCTATCTGTTGACCTTTGCAAATTAAATAAGGATTACACAGACACTAAACCACATGCAGTGTGCGCATGCTGCTGCTCTGGAATCTTTCCAAATATACACCACTTTGAGTGTTGCTAAATGGCTTGAAAAATATTTGAAAGGATTTTACTAATTTTCTTCAAAATACAACCTTTTTTAGTCTACTATATAACTGAACACTAATTTCCTAATGTTTTTCAGCGTGCACTTTGCACATTTAGGTGGATATGATAGAAGTAAATACAGTTTAGGGGCTATGTTGAGAAATGTTTACAGAAAACACTGACAGTTCCTACTGAACGTTGATGATACAGAAGTTTGCAGTTCTACATCAGCCTTCAGCTGAAAATTGTCTTAAGTTTGAAATCACAGCAGACACCCACATTCCTGGCTTTCTAAAGTGCACATTAATTCCTGAGAAGCTGTAACTCTCTCCTTGGATTCCCAGTAGTACCATGCTTTAACTGCTGGATTTGCAGATCACTCAGAAAGGGCTCAGTTTAGCTCCTTCTCCAATCTCTCTGCAGCACGCAAAGGGCTGATACAGAGAAGAGTGAACACAACCTCCTTAGCTCTGTGTTTCAAATCTTGCAAACACTTGTTGCACAATGTTCTCAGATTATGCTCTGTCCTTGCTCTTCACACTGTGAAGCTCATTCCTGTTCCTATTGTTTTGCATTCCTCTCTGGACACACGTCTCTGGCTTTGACAGATTAAATCTTGCAAGAATAATATCCACCTAAAATGCCCCTCAGAGATTATCTTTGAGACTAATGCACTGACCATGTTCCCTCTTTCTTTGGATCCTTCCAAACACTTTCTTTGCATTCAGTGTTTCTCATTACCCTCAAAGATGCTCACAGCTTCCTCTGCTTCCTGGGTTTTTCTTCTGGGATGTTATCTCCGGCCTAGAACGTCACCTCCATCAGTCATTATTTTTACTTGAACACAAAACCTTCCTGCCTGGTTGATGTGTTTCAGGTGTCGACATTGTCCCCTTTCAAGTTCTTTCTTGAAAGGCATTTTCTATAAAGATTACCAAAAAGATGCAACCAAGGAAGCTGCTAATGGATTCTGGCCATCTCTTGTCTTGCTGACCACTACTGCCTCCTCATTTTGTCCTGTTGTTGGTGACTCTCAGACTGTTTTTTGATTGTCTGCTCTTGTACTATAAAGAGCAATGGTACAAAATAATGTGGTAAATAATACCTAACAATATCTTTGTGTTTTCAGGTGGCATCCTGGGTAAAATAGTGAAGAAATCTGCACAAATTAGAGCATATACTTTAGAGATATTAAATTTTAAAAATACATACATTTAGAGCATAGGCTGGGTAAGGTACAACAATAATGAGAAAGATAAAAAAGAACTTTATAGGCATAAGGGTCCACTTAAGGACTAATGAAAAAATCCTGCCCTATATCTTTCCAGCTGAGAAATGGCAGTCATTCTGTTGTCACACATCATGAAGGCTCGCCTTATGTAGCTGCTGTAGAAATTCCTGCACCTCCCCACTTTTGCATTTGATATATATTTAAATCCTAGTAATCCTGGCTCTCAGCTGAGTATCAGTCCCAAAGAGATTTAGGATAGGGTAAGCCAAGGGTTGTGAGTCCATAGCTATGCAAATTCCAGATTCACTGGGAAACACAGCAAGGACTCCTGGAGCTTATGTGATGGAACAGAGTTCAGAGCTTCTGGTTTCGAGGCAGATCATCAGTCTAAAATGCAAATTGCTGTATTTGATTTTCTTTTTTTAGTTATCCATCTTTTCGATGTCTGCTCTGGAGGGAAACTTGCAGCTAATAGTAGTAAAACATTCATGTTGACATGCACACACATGGACACCCGGACAACACTGCAAGTAATTTCTATAAAAAGAATTAGGGAGTGAAATTTCTTTCCCTGTGAAGAGTGTTATACTGGGCAAATTTCCACTGACACCACCAGATGAAATATGTTTGGCCACCACAATCTCTCCAAAGCAAATGCAAAGTGAAGCCGTCTGACTCAAGTTCTTGTAAAGTGTTTCAAAACACTAGATTCTACATTTACAATGTGTTGTGGGTTGTTTTCTTTTTTTCCCTCTAAAGACCAGCAATTAGTTGATGTATCATTACAGTGAGGATGGCAGAAGGAAAATAAAAGGAAGATAATTTCTTGTGGTGAAGACTCACATGCCATGGTGATGACCAACCTTATAAAATTCTAGATAGTCATAACAGACCACAAAGGAGTCACAAAGTCATTACAGTCTGTGTATTAATAATCCTCATACTGTAATAAGGAGTGTCCAAATAGCCTATGACATCAGAGAACTTTATAGCTCCAAAGGAACTATTAGATTTTATCTTCTCAAGAATCTTTAGATTAAAGAGTCCTCAATGAGACCCTGCCACAATAAAACATAACGATTTCAAAAGAGTTGCTATGTTCTATTGTGTCAATAATTTGCATACTAAGGAGCCCCTGTGGTACCATAGTCCTTGACATTACAGAACATGGACTTGGTACATGCTGAGTGGCGTTCACATTACCAGACCGTCCATACACAGGCATTGTTGAATATTACATCTTAAAAAGAAAATGAGTTTCACTTGAGTTTTAATTAAGAAAGTTTACACAAAATATCCTCTCTTATTTCCTAAACCCATAAAAACATGAAATATGAGGACAAAATAGCTTGTTATGTAATCCTGAAGGCTGGATTTTCAGATAGTTGCATGAGAGTAATTCCTTTAGCCTCATTTATGGGGATACTATCCTTAGTCTTTGTACTCACTCACAGCATCACAAATGTCTTGGTGTTATATGTTAGCTTATGTAACCCACAGACCAATATGTTTTCCTGCAAAAGCATGAATTAAGGAACAAGCAGGTGCTTTAACACTGAATATTTCTCCTTTTTTGTGTGTGTCTGGGTAAGTGACATCTTTAACCCGACTTTAACAGTGTGTATGTGAATATTCCTCTGTAGGTGAAGAGTTTTCTCTATGTGAATAGTTTTATGTGTGCTGGAGAAGAATTAATGTCTCTGTATAAGATAAGAGAAAGAGAATCAACCATGACTGTTGGAGGGAGCTTCACTCCAGATAGTGGGAAGACTTTTTTACTCTGCTGAGCACAAGTCCTGCTGTTAATAATTGAAGGTTGCTTTGTGGAGAAAGGACTGTCCATATCCATCATTCTGAGGACAAAATTTTTCAGGCTCTCTCTGTTTTATGCCATATCAAACAATCCTACAGTACGCAATTCACAAGTCTCATGACCAGCTTCAAGTTTCTGGCCTTTGAAAAGTTTGCTATTTTGACTTAAGTATTGAGATACTTCTTTTCTATTACAAAGAAGATGCATCTTTTGAGGATTCAAAGAAGCAAAAAAGAATATCCTCATTTTCCTTGACAGAATGCTTGCTGTGTTCTCCATGTTGAAGGCTGGCAAATATGAACAGACAGGTTTACCCTTTTATCCCTTCTAGTTACCCAATGTGGCTTTTAGGTCTTTCTCCAAACGAAGCACTCTGCAAGACATCCAAAGATAAAAAAGAAGGAGAATGAACTCACCTACATAGAGCTTATGAAGGCTTTAACATTTGATTGATAGTGTTTCTGTACCTGTGGCACATTTTTTAAAACCCTTCTACAACCGTGAGTACAAATACCTTTGTGAGCACTCATAGTGTGTGCATGTGTGTGTATAAAAACTGCAGAACAGAATAAGATTTTAAAGTTAGAGAATAGACACATTCTGTTATTGATTATTGTTATGCAAGACTTATAAGACTTCTGTGATGGAATGGTGGTAGCAGGAAGCCTTAAAAAGCGGTGTGGTCCTCGCATGAGTTTCGCCTAAATTTATCAGTTTGCTGGGGCTTTTTTGCTTGCTATTCCAAGAAAGAAATTAACACCTTGTCAGCATGGCAGAGGAGAGAAACACAGTAAGTCTTCATAGATCATTGACAACTACTGATCTCTTGTGCACTGTAGGCAGATTGCTCTAAACAGGAGACCTAAATTTATCTCTAGCTAATAGATAAGCAAAGAAAATCAAAGCCCTGAAAGCCCTGATATGCACTTACTGTAGAGGGGAGAGCTTCTGCATCCCTAATCCCATGGGATCTTCCTACTGTATGAATAATCTTCTATAACCATTAGTTTTTTAAAAAAGCAGTTTGTAATACAAACAAATTTTGACCGTTTGCAAGAAGGATCATGGAGTTTGCTGCTCTCCAAAGCATTTGACAGTAAGCATGAAAATAAGTGCCACTGAAATTTTAAGAAAAGTATCTGTGCAGAGTTGAAAAACTGTGGTCAATGATTCTTTGAAAGACTGAGAGAAGTTTTGCAATATGTGCACATCTGCAGAGACTGAGTGGATGCACTTGTTTCATCGTTTGAGATAATCTAGTTGGTTTTTTGCATGTTTTGCACAGGGCTGTTTCCAGAAGGGCTTGATCTTTTTTTCCTTTACAAAGCATTGACTTTGCTATCACTGTTGTTATTGCTGTGCTAATGTTATCATACTCTGATTATTTTCACTGTGTATGTGTTTGTTGCTTCCTGTACAGTGTCGAACTTTTTCTGCAGGCAAAAGCCAGAGCAGCAGTCCCCTTTTAATACAAGCCCCATTTAAAGCTGCCATTCTTAAATTAGCTCTGCAAAAAAAGTGCATTTTATAGTCAAGCAAGCAGTAATTGGACACTGTGGCTATGAGTGGCCCTTGTGGTGTTTGGACCAAGTCCAAATGTACCTTCTGTCTGTCTCTGACACAGGCAGACAATAGTAGTATTATTTACTGTGCTGGCTCTGTGTAATTCGACAGGCCAGCTGCAAGAACAAAGAACCACTAACATTTTGCCCAGCCCTATTCCCAATTGAAGGCCCATCTACATTTCATAAATAATTTCCTAAAATACTGGATTCTCTTTCACTTCTGTTGCCTTTACTGTGCTAATTTGGAGAACAAAAGTTAGCCTTTCAAAAGGTATCCCCTTCCTGTGCTGTCATTCATATATTTTCAAGTTTTGGACACCATCTCTACATTGAACCCCGAGTCAATACTGTGTGTGACTTGTCTCCTTAGCTGTGCTCAGGGGTAGGGAACTACCCCTGTTAGTGACTTCCCCATGTTCCCCAAAGTTAAGCAAAGGGTTTGGGGGTGGGTCATTTTACTTTATCTGATAGCTAACTGACCCCCTGTGACTATAGTAAAATGTAAATGTTTAAAAGATATACCCAAAGAGCATCCCTCCTACATAGCCATAAGCAACATATGAATGAACACAAGAGGGAGTATTAGGTAATAGTTAATATTAGGGGGATTGGGAGCAAGGGATTCCTGGACCTAATATTATCTGTAGCTTTGACTTTGTTTTTGCATCCTTGGACAGCTTTTTGAAATGTCACCTATCAAGAACAATGAGACAGCATTTACCACACCTCCAATTTACGTCCATTGTACCTGCCTTTCCAACCAAGAAGAGGAAGAAAAGAGCTGCTACGTGAGCATTTCTGCATATAACCTCAGGCTTCTGGAAAGTTCAAGCAACCGAATTGCATCTGTAAAATTGGTATAAGGACGCTTCATAAGGGATATCCCTTTCCTTACATGGAATGATGCCCCCTGTGTCTTTTTCTTGAGCTGGCATGAGCACTCCAGTTCTTTAAATGCAAAATATGTGCTTTATTGCCATTACAATCTCCATTTTCTCGTCTGGTTCTACTGGTAGCCTCTTCACCGTCGTTTGCTGTCATTTCCCATAGGGGATGCCAGGAATGTATGTGAGAAATCCACAGGCAAGAGGCAGGCACTGGGAGCAGACTGGGAGCCCAGTGCTCTGAAATCTGCGCACTGGGCAGGCAAGTTGGTGGGAAGTGGGTGGAGGAGGCAAATTAACTGCAATCAGTAAGTAACTAAAACAAATGACTCCCTTAGGAGACAGAGAGGAGATGGGAATTCTCTGACTCACCGTCCCATCACTGTTCCTCTGGGGCTTCTCCTAGAGTGCTGCTGCTACATGCCAGCCCTTACACAAGGCTGAAACAAAAAGCTCTCTCTCCTTCACAGAATGCAATTTCAATGAGCCATGGGCACGCTGCACTCATTCACAGACATATATGAATATAGCATATATACCCACAGCATTCTGTAAATAATAATCATAATACTTACAGAGTTGTGTTGAATTTTGTCAGGTAAAGATAAAGAGATTCTCAAAGTTTCATTATTATGCCAAACTGCATCTGTCCATGTGAAACACATATAGTAACACTACTCTTTGAATTTTTAAACTTGATCCTAGGAATCCCCTGAATAATTTGTAAGGTGATTATCAGAAATCTCTTTGCCTACTATTTAGCTGGGATTTATAGACAATTATATCCTCTCTAAGGAAATGCTTTCTGAGTGTCACAGTGTACAGGTGAACACTGACCAGCGCCCTAGAAAACACAGGGAGAGGAAATGGTGGAAGCACAAAAGCAGACGATGTGCTTGCAAATCAGCCAACTGGGGCATGCTGGCAGCAAGGCTCGGTTTCTTTTAACTGCTCCAGCCCCTGGGAATACACTTCTGCCTGAAACCACTTTGACTGCCCTGTGTTGAGCATAGGCGTTCAAATAGATCTGCTGCAGTTTGTTTTGATGGACTTACAGAGAGCCTTAATTTACGCCAGAAATTCCCCAGAATGAGCCTCAGTGGTATCTAAAATGCATGAGCCAATTTTCTCACAGGTAGAAATTGCCTTGATTTCTCAAAAATCTGGACCTCCAGCACATTCACACACAGAGAAAGTTCATCTGATAAATTAAACAACACTAAGCCAGGCTGACAAGATTAATTTATTTATATATTTATTTATTTTGCAACGTGTATTCACCTAAATATGAGTCAGACAAATTTAAGAGCTCAAACTAAATTAAAACATCCAGCTAGATAAGAGCTATCACAGATGACAAATTCCTGGAGAAAGCTGAATTTCAGGTTCTAAGGTGCAAACCTGATTCCCTTTGTAGAGAGAAAGCAAACTACTCTTCCTTATGTGGACAGGGTCCTCAAAAAGGTGAATTTAACCTTAATAAAAATCTCTACTGGGAGATAAAGATAGAAAGCTAGAATCCCAAATTGGCAAAATTTATTTTGTTTTTCTCCTTCATCAGAACAAAAACTTAGAATGTTTGTGGGATTTTTCAGAAATAATAACTTCACTTTCCATCTGCATCTGTACTAGCAAAGAATCACTACATAGGGCACATACTCAAGATCCAGAAGATCCTCAGCAGAAGAATTTATGTGTTGCTTGATTTGGAATTACAAAGCCATGTCTCCAATACACAAGGTGATATATCTAGTTTCTACATTTTTGTAGGACAGGTTTTACAGTTTCATTTTTGATCCTGCAAAGCTTATTTTGGTGAAATGTCCACTAAACTTGATAATTTACTGAGAAGTTCAGAAGTTTGTAAATTGGCCTTTTCCAGTAAAAAGTGATTTTTAAAAAAAGAAAAATAAAATTCAAAGTCTGTAGTTTGGCTGCCTATATTTAATTTTTAATTTATTTTATTTTTAATTTATTATTTTTCTACAGATACTGATAATGTGCTAAAGTGTAATGGAACTGGATCATATTTTCATGTTTTTCATATTTCATCCAGATTGTTCCTATCCCCAAACAAGGATGATGTTATTTTCACAAATATTGGTTTTAGCCTTAGAAATCATTTGCTTCTTTAATAGTTGGTTTAACTGTTGTTTTTGAGGAAATCTCACCAGAAATTGCTTTTGATTATGTAAATACATTCTGGTTGGTGCTTCAGCTGGCCCATCTGACCACAAACCACAATGATAAGGCTTTAGCCAGGCCTATCATAGAGTCCCTTTCAAAACCAGCCACAAATGATGGGGGTAAATATGGTCTTCTGGCCACAGGATAATAGTTCTTAACCATGATTAACCTTTCTGTGTAACACTGACTCATTGTCAAGGCTTTTAGAATTGTGATTCCTTGGTTTATCATAGAGCTGCTCAGGAATACATATTTATTTCTTTTCTGTGATGTGTAATAATGTGGAACAGGACTTTTCTACTTGTAGCAGGAGATGGAATATTGAGAAAGCTGGTCTAGAAGTGATAGCTCTCTGAGAGTTTGCCAGAATTGTTAGTCCATCTGGTGAACAGAATGTACCTTGCTAAGGCAAGGGTGAATAAAATGGTAATTTTGCCACTCACCTGCTTAAGTAACCAAAGGAAAACACTTACTTTACTGTTACACATATTTTGGTTATGAACAGGATAATTTTTGCTTGTTTGTTTGTTTTTGTTTGTTTGTTTTTGTTTGTTTTTGTTTGTTTTTGGTTTTGTTTGGTTTTGTTTGTTGGTTTTTTATAGTTATTATTCATTATTCCTTCTCCGTATGAAAAATATATGGCATATTAACAGAAATAAAATATTTTAATTCCTTGGAGGCAGGTATCAGACACAGCTTCAAGGAAATTTCCTGTACCTTCGTATCATCTTTCAAAACAGGGTAAAAAGTTGTATTTTGACTAGAAGACAAAAAGGCAAAGTTTCATAAAAACTTGCTGCATGAAATTTTAAATTTAAAAAGGTATTCAGCATTTTATATGCACCTTAGTATTTGCTATGGCTCTTTGAGCATTGCATGTTGCTCCTTAGCCTCGTGGTCTTTTATTAATGTTAGCTGTGTGTCAAAAGTTGATAATTGTTAGCAAAGATTGTCTGCCCCACAGGCACCTTACAATTTATCAGCAGACTATTATACAATTTGACCTCGTCCATAAAAGAGCACATTAAACACTATAAAAGGAAGAAAGTGTCCTGAGAGAGTAAAATTAGCAGTCAGTAAATCTACTCAGTGTCTAGTCTTGTATCATTTATGCTGCTGATGTGTTTGTGCGTGCACAAATGTTTTCAGTGGTGCTCAGTGACAGGACGAGGAGCAATGGCCATAAAATAAAACACAGTAAGTTTTACATTAACATGAGGAAGAACTTCTTTACATAGAGGTTGGCTGAGCACTGGAACAGCTGCCCAGGGAGGTCATGGGATTTTCCTCTCCGGAGACATTCTGAACCCACCTGGACACATTCCTGCGTAACCTGCTCAATGTGACCCTGCCATAGCAGGGGAGTTGGACTGGGTGATCTCTAGACGTCCCTTCCAACCCTAAAAATTCTGTGACTCAGTGTTTGTGTGTATTTGTAAATAGAAATATAGACCTTATTCATGTTTTTTGTAACACATATTGCAGTGCTCATCTAAACACTCTGAGCAGTTCTGTAACTTGGAGTACATCATACCGCAATGAGGAGAGACTATAAATATGCACCAAAGATCACTGGAGAATCAAATATGAATTTAATTAAAAGGAATTAATACTAAGGCATTTCATCTGATAAGAGGCAGTATCAGTTAGGGACTTAGTAAGGTATATTTTGTAGTCACTGGGGCTTTGGCTTATCTTGCTTCTTCCTGTTTTTCTCAAACCACTGTGTGTGGGATATGTGCACCGAGGATTGGAGCAGCTAAAAGCTACAGGCAACATTTCGCTTTCTGTTACCCCAGCACAACTTTTTGATTTCCAAGAGGGTGCAGCCAGGTAACTAAGCACAAAAATGCAAACAGCTGCTGAATCCTATCCCAGATGTGGGGAAGCTTTCTTGGTGGTCAGAGTGATTGCTGCCTGTGGAAAACTTTTGAGATAAAATATTGAAAGAAAGAATGTTCAAGGTTCAGATTTACCATCCTCCATATGTACAAACTGTAGCTGTGAGAAATGATGAGAAATATGCCAAGGCAGAATTTATCCCTTCATCTTCTATGTGTCAGAGTTATTATTTTTGTAAACATGCTCAGTCTGCCTCTGATAAAAGGATGAAAGCTACTTTCAGAAGGGTGAGACTGGACCTTAACCATTGTGATGACTGATGAGAATCCAGACCCAAATCAAAGAACAGGCGTAATTAATACAGATGTTGCACTTGGCCTGGACTTGAACACATTCACAAAGACATTGTCAGCCAATGGCAAAAATGTTCTCAGCTGCTCATTGCTTGCTAATGACAAAACAACTATCTAAATTGAATGTTTGTTTCTATTTAAAGGTCAACATGACTGACTAATTCTAAATTATGTAATTATGCTAAGAAAGCAGAGTTAAGAAGCTGCTAACCTGTATCATATGGAGCTAACTGTGAAAATGCAATACTGTTGTTTTGAAAGATTTCTGTTAAATGAGCATCAAGTGACTGTTACCATTGTGGTAATGAGATTGTGCAATTAACAGGATGTGGCACAGACAAAATCTATAAGAAAGACCTTGCACTTTTGAGGGATGTTAAATAACAAAATGACTGATTGAAAATTACTTCATGTCACTCATTTTTAGGAGCACTTTTCTGCTCCGTCCAAAAGATGCAACCACATGCCTGCACAGCCTTCCTTCTCCTGTCCCCCAGAGCCCTTGGAAAACAGCTTCCTTCTTAAACTAATGGCACTGGCTTCTGCTGCAGACGAATCACTTCCAAAGCAGGCCCAAATGAGCAGACAACTATAAAATTACAGGTATTTTATTGATATATTTTTCTAGACTAGATCATTTTGATTCATTTTTACTGCAGCCATTCTGAAAAGAGCGTTTCATGGATTAAAACTGTGTTGGTGTTAGGTACTGGAAACACATGGAGCAGCAATACAGGCCTTGCCTTCCCTGGAAACAGTGCTGGGTCAAATTGCCACCTCCCTGACATTTTGCTAACGTCTTTCCCTTGAACTGTGTGATGTAAAGCTAATCCCTCATGCTCCTGAACCGGTGATCCTGCTTCCCCCAGACTCAGAGCATTCAAACTGTTGTGAGAAAAGCCCAGTTCAGTTCGACTTTCTGACGAGCCTTTTCCAAGCAATTCCTCCCACTGCTGCTGCGCCGAACAGCCTCACCACAGCCCTGTGTTTGAGAGGCTGGCATTTTGTGTGCTTCATTTATAAATCCTGTTGGTGGAAACATCTCTGTAGCTGGACCCAGTAGGAGCCTGACACTCTCATTGTGACTAGCTGTTTATTGTGCAAGCTGCTGACTAACTCGCAGTAACTAAAATATAATTTTCCAAAATAGACACAGATGACAAACAGATAATCACTGCAGAGAGCCAATATAACTAAGAAGTACACTCAAGGCTCTTTTAGGTGTACTTCACAGGATCATTATAATCAGCAAACGGATCTTAACTCAGGCTGTCACCTACTCAAAGCTATTCCTTATTTTCAAGGCTGTGTCTCATCGTGCCACTTCAGATAAAGCAAAGGGGCTCCAGTCATGTGCTTTGGTATCACTCAGCTCTCAGATGGCATCCAAACACTGTTCTTCTCTATTCCCCAAAACCCTGTGACTTCTCTATCCTGTCTTCCCAGCTTCCACTCTTGACTGAGGAGCTGGATTGCTTGGACCAAGGTGAGAGGGCTCTGTGCCCACCAGGGCTCAGGGAACTGTCTGACCCCTTAAATCCAGGGTGAGGAACTACTACTTCCCTGTAGTAGCCAGCTTTGCTCTTAAACTGATGTCCAGCACTTGCCAAAATGGCTACCTCCTCACGGCCCTGTAGCCATTATTTCCTAACAGAGACAGCAGGAATACATTGATACTTCAGGAAGATTTGGACAAAAATACCTAAGATGATGGAGATTTTAAAGTATTCAACTGATACACAAACAAGCAAAAGAAAGCAAACACCTTGACTTAACTGAAGAGGCAGAGGGCAAAGATATCACGAAAGCATTCAGTTATCCTTGACTAGAATAAATAAGTAAATCCCTTGAGAATGGGACCCTGGGCACTTAAGCAACAGTAAAATAAATTAAAATCCTGTGTCTGATAATAATAATGCAGCTACAGTGTAAGATTTCTTGCTACCCTAAGGAGAATGTTTCTACTGAGGTCTCTGGTGTTCATCTAGCTCATTAAATGTAACCTGTGATAGAAAGAAACATCCATACACACCTTAAAAAAATATGTGTACATGTTGAAAAGTATATATGTTGAATTTAGATTTAGGAGGCTAGGGCAGATGTCTAAATTCTGGGTGCAGAGGTGTCACAGCTCTCTGAACAATGACCGGACCTTGAGAGTGCCCATGCAAGGGCTGTGGAGGGACCAGCCTGGAGTGTGGGGGCCATGGTCACAGAGTTGGCTCTGTGCCCCCAGCTCCACACCCAGCCTGGAATGTGACCATGGTGCAGTCAGCAAAGCCACTGTAAACCCCAGAGCGGACCGCCAGCCACGAGATTTTCATGGCAGATTTTTAAAGGGAATGTTTTTTTGCGGAGTATGGAATGAAAATAAATTCTAATAGCTGGGGAAGAGAGATTATCTGTCTATCTATCTACCTGTTTATCTATCCATCTATGCATGTATCAATAACTGTTATGTCTCCTATGAAATGAAGTGATGCTTTTTGGCCTGCCGTAATTGGAAGCTGTGGTAAATTCTGTCATACAAATCATAGCACTAATATTAGTCATTTAAAAACAAAGTGATAGCAAAAATCCTGGCAACAATGTTGCTTGCAGGTTTTCACATTTTGTGAGGGGTTTTTTTTGTAGTTTTTTTTTTTTAGCTTTAGTTTCGTACAGGCTCCAGTTATGAACTGCTTTCCACATGCAGTCTAAAAACATTTTTGACACTAGGGCTGTCAGTGGCAGCCGGAGGTGGTGTCAGAGCACCAGGAGCAGAGTGCGGCAATGTGAGAGGCCGTGTGACATCTTTTCAGAAAGGCACAGTATTTTCTTCACTACAACATTTCCCTCTCAGATTAGACTAACTTGATAACTCATCCTCCCTGGTACCTCTTTGTTAATGCCTCAACTTTTTAAGCTGTTTCTCTATTTGTTACTCTGATCAGTCCGGAATCACATTCGTGGTTGGTCCATGTAAAGGAGAGACAAGACTGAGGAAATATTCAGGTTCAGGAGATACTTAGGCACTGTACATTCTTACAGAGTATGTGGCATTTTCTATTAGTGAAGGGAAGGAAGGAAGGAAGGAAGGAAGGAAGGAAGGAAGGAAGGAAGGAAGGAAGGAAGGAAGGACAAAACAGAAGGAGAGACAGACAGGAGACAGGTAGAGAGAGAAAAAGAAAGGGAGAAAAAGACAGAAAGAGAAAAAAGGGAGAAAAAGAGAAAGAGAAAAAAAGGAAGGAAGAAACCTCTCACCTTTTGTGTGGAATGTAAGTTACACAGTAGACAATAAAAATTTTTTTTAATATGCTGTATTTCACAAAACACTACAAAAAGCTAATTTTCAATCTCTTCAAACAAACAGAAAGAGATGCTGCTACACAGACTGACCTTAGCAGAATTGCTCAAATTTAGCAATGAAACTGATAGATTTACATGATGCATATGCAGCAAGGCTCTTCGTCTTCATGTCCTTGTGCTCATTATAAAGGCATGGAGGCAGAGCATGGTTTATAGAGTGATGATAAAATATACCATGGCACCTGGGCTCCCTGCAGAGCTCTGAAGATTTATCTGTCTTTAGATGAGGTACTGTACAGGCATGGCTCGCTCCCATCGCTGCACTGCTGAACTTAAACCTAGACTTAAAAGAATCACTCATCTGGCAAGAAGAATAATTTAGTCTTTACCCATTCCAGAGTCCCCCCATGTCTGTATTTTAATAAAGGACATCAGTTTACACAGTTGTGCTGAACTGTATTTTTTGGTTGTGTGATTTAAACTAGGTGCATTAGGATGTCTAATGGTAGCTTTATCTCTGCTGAAGCCTTGCTGGAGTTGAACAGAGCATGTCTGCTCTTTGTACTAACGCTCATGGAAGAAGACCTTGAAGAAGGGTACATGACTGAAGCCAAACTGTAAGCAGAGCAGTAAATCCATGACACTATTAAGCATTTTCTAAGCTTTATACTGATACTTTGCAGGCTTAGTTATATTTTCTGAGAAAACTAGAAATATAGAATCCTTCCCTGTTCTGTATTTGCCATTGGACAAAAATGTATTTTAAATGGAAAATTCTTTATCAAGGCTATGCTTTAAATATTACTTTATTAATGCAATCAAAATCATTCCTGTAATCATGCAGAAACTCAGATGTCAGCCTTCTTTAAATAGGTGTAGAACTGATAAGAAATGAACCTATTCTCTTTTATACAATGTGACTTTCTGAAGCTAATGGACAGATTACACAAGGGCAGTTTTAATATACACTAACTTTTACAAAAAGTTAATTGGATGGGCTGAGGAATGTCATCGGTATTAGGATTATATTATGAACACAATGAAATTTTGTTTAGTTAGAAATTTATCCTCATCTGGCAGAGCGTTTGGAACTCAGTAATCTTTAAGGTCCCTTCGAACTCAGGACGTTTTATAATTCTCTGATCTACTCATCAGATGGTAAGGTAGGATTGTTTCAAATGAGATGCAGACTTTCTTGTTATAGCCTTTGAGATACACATAGCAGAAGTAAATCTGACCTCAAAAGGCTGTTGATTGAAAGAGATGACACAAGACATAGCTTTCCACCAGGATCTACAGTAGATCATACATACTTACTATTTGGGAAAACGTATCAAACATGTCAAACCTTCCAGCATGACAATACTTGTGCAACCAGAACAGCTTTAGTGAGATTTCTCATGGAGTGAAAGAAAAAATGAATTGGAACCTCTTGGGGTCAGATCCTCCCAAGTCATGGGCTATAGAGGGATCTATATTGCGGGGTAGGGTTTAAATTAGGTCTCTTGAGATCTTCAGGCAGCATAAGACAGGAAAGAATGTATCTATACTTGTAACTTTAGGTTAAGAAGAAGAAAAACAAATGGAGAAATCTTTCTTCAGGGGCCTGCCAAGACACATGTTATTTATAGTTCTAAAACTAGTTTCAGTTCTATTTTGAAATATTTCCATAGGGACTCATTTCTAATTGCAAGGCTAAAAATTGTAACGATGGCTTCTGTGTGTTAATGAGCACCTGTACCCTTTCTGGGTGTCTGCGAGTGCCATGCTCCCTCTGCGCTCTCTCATCACATTCCACAGCACTACCATACAGGAATATTTCTCCACTTGGACAGTCCTTCAGTACAGGGGAGCTAGCATTTCCACCTGAACAACATTGTGGGAGTCTGAGAGCCACTTCCTCACAGCTGGACTTCCATACCTATAAAACACATTTCTTTGTGGTCTCTTGCTCATGAAACAGAATGAAAGCAGAGCAAGTCAGAGTTCTTTTTATTGTACAGAGAGCCTGACATCTGGCAAGCATCTGGTTGGGGATTCTTATCAGGAAGGGTGGTGGTTAGCACATTTTACAGGTATAGGACCTTAAATCTGCAAGAGACCTGGGGTCAGAGTATATTAGGCATTATAAAATGCATCGGTTTTTACCGGGGAAGTATGTAGCTTAACAAGAAGAGGACAGCAAGAAGTCTGCTTCTTTTTCTCATGAAAATCTTGTCGCTCTGCATTAAGATGCCCCAATGCTGTGTTGCCAGCGATAATGCAGTTGCAATGGCTCAACAAAACAGTGCAATTCTCTGGTTTAGTGTAATGTTTCTGCATAACAGAGACACCGAAAATGAGAGCTGGTTTGCGTTCTGGATTTGAAATCTGAAAGAAAGCTGCTTTACAGGTTATGTTGGCTTCAGGACACAAGTTTCCATTAGTGGGGAAACGGGAAGATTATGTTTGAAGAGACATGGCAGAGTTGGGGAAGCCAGCCATAAACACACACAGTGGGCCTCACAGCCTTTCTGTTGCTTTTGCTACTGTACAGCCACAGAAGAGCCTAATTTCAGTGCAAATGGGAGCTGCTGCTTCTGCTTATCTGGTGATGGCAGCTTCAGAGAAGTAAAAAATAAACCATACTGCAGGATGATTAATAACCTTTAGGGAAAAATTGTGTCCTGCTTGTGGCAGGAGCAAAACTGTAATGCTGTTTTGCATCATCTCACAGAATGGTGGTACATGCTAAAAGCTTAAGGGATTGCAGGCCAAAATGTTTATACCTGAAGCAGAAATGTTCTTGCAGATATATGTCTCTGGCAGGTGCAGTCAGGAGTGGTCATAGAAAGAATACCTGATGATGGCAAAATAAATGTATGTTGTCTAAAAACTTAGGAACTGTTTCCTATAACTAGTATCTCACTCCACTAACAAGCTCATTTTGACTGGGAGAAGCCACTAGCAGCATTAGCTATGACCTACTCCTTGCCCTTAAATCTACTATTTAGATTAATTTAGCTTCAGGAAGAGTTGTAGGTGCTTCTGTCCTTTTTTGTTTTCTTTCTGTGCTGGACCCATGCTTCGCCAAGCAGCATTTATTCCTAAATAATGGAATATCTCAGGGGTTAGGATGAGAGGGAAACATTTTGTCTGGAAGGGGTAACTAATCAAATCAAGACCTTTTCAAAGGAGACCAGGTATGTAGGCAACAAACACATTAATTCCAGATATTTTGCCTCCTGAAGGTGAATTTCCAGAAGCAAAAGCAGATGGGTGGGTTTTTTTCATTGTCTGACCTGGGGTTGTCACTACTTGAAAAAAACTCATTGAATGCATTTTAAGGTGGACACACCTTTGGGGTTTTATGTCTCAGCCAAACAGTGTTTGTAAGATGGCTATACCTTTTGCTCATGAAGACAGGAAATTAAATTTCAGTAGCATCAGTTCACCTACAAAGCGTGAACCTCCTAGTCCATTGCAGTACTCTTCTGCTACTGCTAGGATGAAAGCTGAGAAAATGAGTGGGGGAAATAAATTGGTGACTATCTGTTGGGCAGAAGCAACTAAAAGGTAAAGATTTCAGATGAACAGTCATGTATCTTTCCTAAGGAGTGGAGCTGAGATGAATGTAAAAATATTCCTGTGGGCAGCTTGAAAAAAATGACAACATTAAATTCAGGACATACAATATTCCTGGGCTTGTTGATAAAGTGATGCTAAGCCTGTAGCGTTTTACTGGAGGAGTTTAGAGGTTCTAACTGTCAGGCAGTTCTGTTAATTTGGGTGCAGGTCAGAATCTGGTGCCTCTGTCATAATCTTTGGTGAAGTGACTATCTCAGAGTTTTAAAATCATGTTTTATGGCCTGAATAGTCTAACTATATAGTTCAGCCCTTAGATATTTTATATCTTTTGATTTTTTTTTATTAATTTGCCATTATTTTTTCCCATTGTAAGGAGATGACTGGTTGTGAACAAATGGCCCTTTACGCTTTTATAAATGGAACAGATTGAGCTTCTCGAACCTTTCACTGTAAGACCTATTCTTTAAATACTTTAACCATTACTTCAGCTTTTCACTGAATGCCTCCAACTTATCTAAAATGAACCTAATTAGTCACCTAGCCCTGTCAATGGCTATTTCAAGAAACTATGTAAGATAACTAAATATAAGCCCATCAAGCTGCAAAGCTTAAGAGAGGTTACAAGTTTCTACTGTACTTTGTGTGATTTGTACAGATCTGAGCTCCAAAAAAAAGTTGCCTGAGGAAAATAGTTTCTGAAAATGTGGTTATAGAATTAGATTTTGTTTTCTTCATCCAGATGTCCACAATGACAAATGATTTGTAAGACACAGAACTTATTAATTTCGCTTTGCAATTTCCTTATAAATCTACTCAGGCATCACAATCAAAGTCAAAAAAAAGGCAAGTCCCAGGAAGGACAGAAACTCAGATTTGGGGGTGCAAGTTTACAAATTTGCCCTGTCCTCAGAGAAGCTCAAATGAAAACCTAAGTTCTGGGGTAAAAGAAAAATCCATTTTCTATCAACACACAGAATGTTCGTGTGCATTGCTGAGAATACAGAACACTGACTGTGAGCAGCTGAAAAACTGAAGCCTGTTTTGCTATGAGTTCATGTCTTCTGCACTCAGAAGATTTTCTAGCACTAGCTAGAAATAGCACTAGCAATAAATACATCTGTGTATGCTGGTCATCCTGGTCACATCTCCTTCAGAAAGCAGGCCTAAAAGGAGCAATAAAGGAAGAATAATGTGAAGAAACCTGAAGAAAATCCTTTTAGTTTATCTCTTTCACTTTGTTTCATTCACCATTTTACTTTTACTTGATTATTTTTTAAGATAATTGAAATTTTCAAGATGAACATGAAATTAAATTTTTTGTATATGTTGACTGGCAACTAGCGCTTTGTACAATATTCTTTACAAATCACATTGCTTCTCTGAGTTGTTTACAAGAAAGAAATCTAAAAGGGTGAAATCCTCCTGTTACTTTATTTTCTGGGTGTCAGTATTTTGCCAGACACCAGCATACACAGTCCATTAAAAGCGAAATATTCTGTATTTTTAAATGCTCTGTGGAATGGAAGGTCTAAAATGAAGTACCAAAACATAGGATCTAAGCACTGAAGATTAAGGAAGTGCTGTTCACAGTGGATTTGAGGAAAGAAAAATAAGATCACTTGACCGTCAACGCAGACCTTTTTGAGGAGGATAGGCCTTATACAATGTATTTTCATTGTTGCATTCATCAGAATTATCAAGCTTTCAGCAAAGACCTAGCAAAATTGGATCTGACTGCCTTGTGGTTTAGAGCACGTTTAACTTAGGGCTTTAAAAAATGAATGAAGAATGAAAATCATGATTGTGGGCAGATTCTTCCAAATCGTTTTAGCTACTCTTTATTTCATGTCACTGCTCAGCCGCCTGAATCCGGATAGAAAGATCAAATACCCAGAGAAGGGCATAGAAAGAGCCATCACAGGGAGAAGAGGACATCCAGTTGGACTGATGTAATCACCCAAATGCCTCTCCAGCTCAGCTCTAATTGAGGTTGTCATGACTTGGCAGACCAAAAGCAAATTTTGTTGATGAAATTTTCATCACTATTAAATGAGAGGATCAGCGTTATGTAAGATCACCAAGTGGGTAGCAGAAATGAGGAGGTTATGCTGTTATCTAAGCTCCTTATCTTGCATCTATAAAATTTAAAAATTCAGGCCCAACTCCCTTTCTGGGGTCTTCTTTTACAGAGCTCTTTCAAGGCTGCACAGGAAACTGACTGGTTGAAGCAGATGTTCGGCTTAACTCACAAAAAGACAGCAGATCCTGCTCAGCCGCTCCTGCATTTTCAGAGGAGGATGGGGACGCACTGGGGAGTCCAAAAAACTCTACCCCTCACTGAGTAGCAGGGTTTCTGGTATCATTTACTACATATATCAGCTGTAACTGAGGGATACAAAAAGACAGCATTGCTTTGTGGAAATGAAGAGACTTTTCATTTGTATTGCTTTAAAGGCTGCATAGAAAAGCCGAAATAGTGAGGGGGGCAGGGGGGGTCAAAGCACAGATCTGGATCTCTGGCAAACTTAGGGTCCTTGAACGACTCTCTCTCTTTGTCTTCTTATTTCCTTTTTTTTTTTTTTCCCTCCTTCTTTTCTTTTTGGTTTGAACCTGATTCTAATAAACAAGAATTAACCACTAATTAAAAGCAATGGAATTGTATTTTTTTTCCTTCTCCTTTGTTCACAAATGTCCTGTTGAGTGTGACACCCTGGCATAAAGCTTCCTTCACAGCAGCATTGAGGAATTCTTTTCACTTCTGGAGTCTGTGAGTTTGGTAAAAGTCTCTTCCTTACCCTGAGGTCAGTGAAGTCTGTAGTTTAATTTAAGGCATTAGAGAGAAACAATTAGTTTGTCTGGTGCCTAAACTGCTGCTGAACAAACAACTGCAGAAGCTGAATCTTTAAAAAACTCCTCACGACTTTATTTATCTGGACTCTCAGTTGCCATCCAGATGCAAGAAATTACTTTAGTTCATTTTAATTCTTGCCATTTTCTCAGCATTGTGCTACTTTAGGAGGCAAATAAATGCAGCAGGAAGATACCTATAGATGTGTTCAGCAGCTGGAGGGTTTATGATCTAACCTAAAAAATGCAAGTTGGTTTTCTTGTAGTAATTAATACCAGCAACATTTCTCCTAAGTGCTTCTGTGTGCCTCATAGAGCTCTTCAAGTCTCAGCAGTGGGTTGAAACTCTGAGGGGCACAGTTTCACTCACCAGCCATGAGTTTTGCTGAATGGGTTTGTAAACCTCAGTGCACACTCATAAAACTAAGTCCCAGGCTTCACAACAACTCCTAATTTAAATTTTAAAGCAATCAACCTAACCCATACTCTTTACCAGATATAAAATTTATTTTACAGAAGCAGAAAGACCACAAGCCATTTTGGTAGGAGGATTTTAAGCCTTGAACAATGGCTAAACACTCCTTTGCTGAAAATGCAATGATCCCTGCCCTGAAAATGTGTTTGTCTTAAGATAAGATTAACCCATGCTTGAGAAAATAATGGTCCTCTAGGAGAAAATAAAGACCTGATATCTTGGAGTAGGTACTTGAGGCTTACATCAATAAATATTTTCTACTATGGACCACAAAGAGTTATCTGTAAAACTTAGTGCTAATGAAAAAAACAGCAGAGGGAGAGAGACAATCCATATTGCCTTTCAACCAACACCAGGGATGTACTTGAGAATGTAGATGTTCCTGTAACTGTAAAAACACTGTATTCTGGTAAACAATCCAAATTCATTTCAACCACCTGAGGCCCAGGGGAAAAGTGATAGAGTCTCTGTCAAGCCCACACTTGGTGTTATGTTTTGCAGTATTTCAGGAAGAGGCGCAATGCTTACTGTTATGCAGAAGAGAAAAAGTACATTTATTTTCATCATGAGGTGAACTTTACACCATTACTTAACTTCTGTGAAGTAGCAAAAACTGTACACATCGTTTTTCTGAGCTACTATCCCAACTGCTGATGATAGATAATAACATTGTGATTTGTTTGGATTAAAACCAGTTGGAAAAAAAAAAAAAAAAGGCACAAAAGAATTTTCTGTATCATCTGCCATACAGATGAGGCTAAGATTTTCCCACAAAAGCATCCATAGGGTCTGAATAATTTGAGGATGGAGTTGAGAGAGATAATGGGAAAAAAGATTAACAATGTGTATTCCAGAGGCTTCCAGCGGACATGAAATGAAAATAATGGCTGTTAGGATGCCAATCTGCTCTTTGATAAATCTCATAATTATTATCAGACCCATATCTGATAACAGCTGGCCATAAGAGTGGAATCAAGCTACTTCTACATGCTTATTTTGTCCATTGTCTTCTTCACCTCAGGCTGATGGAAAAGTTTAATGTTATTTAGCTTGCCCTTTCTTTTTCACAGGTCTTTTTTTTATGGGTATACTTGATGCAATGAGGAGACTGTTTGTTGAATGATAAAACTGATACGGTTGGTTTCAAAGCCTTGAACATCAGACATATACAACTAGAAAGTAGATTGGCTGTTTATTTCAGTCTAATCAAAAATACAAAGTGCTAATAGGAAAAAAATGTTAAATTCTTTTTATTAATCCTGTTTTACTGGAATATCTTCTTCAGCTGAGAGAGCTAAACTAGATATCATTGTTAAGGAGTGGCAAAATTAAGTCCTTTCACATATTTTCTTATTTTAAATAAGCCATGTTAGCCAAACTGGTGATAACACCATAGCACGCTGCTTGTCCCACCTAGATTCAGGCAGAGCATTAATGCAAATGCAAGGGAATCTCAGTTTTAACTTCAGCTTCATGTGTTTTTTACCCTTGTTCAGACTTTATGCAAAAAAAAAAAAAAAAAAATCAAGGTGCACATTTAACTTTTTAAAACCATTTATATATTCCTAGTCTCCAGGTCCCCTTGATTTTCAATTCACATGTGCTCTATCGAAGAATATCTCTCTAAACTACTTTGAAATTTGGACAATCATAATCCTCTGGTTGTACAAACTCACAAGTTCTTAGGTACTCATGAAATTTTATTTCCCCTCAAATCTGTAACTGTTCTGATAATCTAAAGTAAAAACATCTCTGCTTTCCACTAGGCACAACTGAAATATTTAAGATCCCTGATCAAGAAACTGTTCTCACACATATGATCTGCTAAATGAAATAGAAAGTTCTGGTAAAAATATTTTAGGATAAAAATCATCTTCATTTCTAAAATTGGTATTGGATATGTTTTTACAAAACCACATTTGATTCAATAAACATAAACATGGTAGAAGTTTGTTTGCCAATTATTCATCCAAATAAACATACCTTTTGTGCATAAAAAAAAGACAATTGCACAATACTGAAAGTAATTACAATGTAATTTACTATTCAATAGCCTTTTTTTCTTTTTTAATCACAGATGGTTTAATATGAGTAAGCTGAACCTTTGCTTGGCTGTTTCATTCACATAATCTCTACCTTATTCCTTCTATCCTTCTGCTACGAGTAGATGGAAAACAGGAATCTCGAATTACCATCCTCTGTTTTTCACTTAGTCTCAATCCATGTGGACATCTATAATTATTTGATTGCCTTGTTCAATACTTCACTTCCTCATCTATCAGTGAGTATAACCTTATAACACTGGGTTCTGAAACTACTATTGGATCTATCATTGCATCAGAGAAAATTCCTTTTTTGGACAGACTGGTATAAACACCTCTATCTGAAAATCCATGGGTGAGATCTTGTGAAGTTAGATGGGAATGTGAACACTTTAGGTGAAACAGTGTTCCCACACAAAAAATCAGACAGAATATCTGCTGGAGGACTGCAGATTGTTCACTCACAAAGTGATCTAGCAGTTATTTTTCTCTCTGAGCTTTTCCTTGCTCAACAGGCAATGTTTTGCTGCCCTGAGTGCTCAGGTGTAGGTTCAGAAAGAAGGTACTGAACTGTGGAAAACTATTCCCAGGCTGCTCATGATCCAGGCTGAACTGGGGTTTATCGTATCAAAAACCGAGACAAAAGAGTACAAGGGTTCTTCCTGTTGAGACCTTGGAATTCATTCTGTTACGATACCTGAGTAAAGTTTTAGTAAATGTTGAAATGGGCAACAGATTGTAGAGAGCTGTGGAAGTTTTGGAAGTGTGTTTGTGCCAGCAGAGGTTTTTTTCATTCTTTCTCTGTTCAAAGTCTTTCTAGGCTCTAAATTCCATTGTATTTGGTGTTCCACACCTAAACAGTAGTCACCTCTGAGAAAATCTGTGTATGTACAGAGAAGAGGATATTCTGACAAAGATATTTACTGCGTGGATGGTCTGCAGCAAAATGTGTAAAATGTTATTCACTGAGTTCATTAAAAATGCAAGTGATGTAACTAGAGAATGTTTCTTTTTTGACTTGAAAGATGTTAGTGGCTCAGCTAAGATTTGCTCAAATGCTTCATAGTTTTGGATTTAAAGTAATGACCTTATGATTCTGGATAAACATCAAAAATCATGCTTTCTGAGACATGTACTCTTTCTAAAAAGAATAGCTAAACATTAAAAAATACTATATTAAAAAGATGGCTAATTCAAGACTTATTTAAAATATGTATATATTTTACATATTTAGATGTACAGATTAGTGGCATAAAATCAAAAATTCAACTCAATTTTTTAATGTAAACTAACACAAAAGCTGATTAAAGTTTTGCAAAATTTGAAAATGTTCTGAAAGTGTAATTGGAATGCCAATGTAGGTGAAAAGTACAAGATTCATTTTTAGAAAAATGACAAAAAATATTTGCTATTTTTCAGCCACTCTGCAACTATATTTGTCTATTTAAAATTCCATCTAAAATACAAAATCTAAATCTAAAATTTGGATATCTACAATACAGAGTACAATCTAATATCATTTAAACTTCAAACTTCTGTGATATTTTCAAGAAAACCTTACATCACAAAAATACCACAGCAAACATGCAAAATTGCTGTTCCTACCTTCGAAACAAGAAATAAAGGAAAATATTTTCACATTGCCAAGTTATTCAGTTATAATAGTTAATTATGCACCATTGAAATTTAGTAAATATACTTACATCAACATTGCCATCCAAATATCCACATTCATCATTAAATATGATTAAACCAATATTAAATTCTTCCTTTAGAATGAAACCCATAGAACTGATAATTAAGCAAAACAGAAATTCAATTAGATCAAACTATTCAATGAGGAAGTCAATAAAGTAATAATAATAATAAAACCCCCAACCAACTATTGAAAAGTTACAACTGTAAATAAAACTGTATTTTGCACTTTGTTTCATATTCACCATTATTCATCCAGGGATTCAATAGTTTTGTGGGTAGTCTTAACTGGGATATAGAAGAGGGGGAATTATTAGAGGAAGATTAAAATTTTCAGAATGAATGAAAATTCCAAGAAATAAGATTCACTTGAAGCAGAGACAAGAAAAACACTCAAACATATTGTCTGCAAAGACCACAGAATTTCAAGCCAGCCTGTAAAACTGAAATAAGAATTATTTCAAATGAATGCTGGAAAAACTGAATCAAGAAATTGGTTGTTGTCTGCATGATTTGAGTTTTATTAAGTATCTTCTCAACTCTTTTGCTTTCTTTCACATGCAAAAATCTGCATATTCACACTACTTAGGGAAAGAAGATTTTTAAACCATTTTGACAAGAAAAAAATCTTATAGAAGAAAAGAAGACATGAAATGACAAATGCCAGAATTGTCATGTAAGGACAGTTTTCCCTGTAAACCTTTGTGAATATAAATGTTAGAGCTGGAAGAAGAGATATGGATCCATTTGCTATTAAAATATAACTCCAGACTGTTGTTATTAATATTTCTGGAGATAAGGAAGACTCAAAAACTAGAATAAAAATTAAAAAAAACCAAACAAAAAGCCAGGTTAGAACCCAATGAAATATAAACATGAGTACTTGATACAGAACTAGAAAATGCCTTAACATGCTTAATAAGGAATTAATGGAGATCGCTAGAACAGGGATCCCTAATTTAGTGTATCGAAACAGACAGCTGTATCCTTGTTTGTCTTTAAAGCTTGCTGAAGTGTTTTGGTGACACAGTGAATTATTGCAGTTGTGCTCTCCACTCCTAATGTGCAGTTGAAGCTCCTTTTTTCCAAGAATATAACTGACAATGAATGTGGTCAAGACAGCATGACATGAGAAAGCTTTGAGTCAGTTTTTTATTAAGAGGAAGAAACGTTTCTTAGTAAGGGACCTTAACTATTTTGGTGATGCCTAGTGCAAAGCAGAGATGTTTGTCCTTTCAGAACAGGTATAGTTTTGAGAGAAAGTAAAATTTCTCAAGTACCTCAGAGCTTGGGAGTTTGTATATTCAGGTGATTCTGATCTCATTAATTTTGATGTAGCTGATACAGAAATTTTTTAAAGTTCTTTGTGTTAAAATGCACAGAAGGTGTTCAGTAGGACCTACAAAGTGGAAAAGTAATTAAAGATCCTAAGGCTCACACAGCAATTTTAATAGGCATCTACCTACACATGTACTTAAGTGTCTCAGTTTCTCAAAAAATTGGTGTGCAATACTAGAATGTTTCAATCATTATATGCATATAGCCCTGGAATAACAGAGCACCTGGTCACACCAAAATGAGAATGAATTAAACTTTAAGACCTTCTTTTTCGCAGGCAGCCTGTGTCATGGCAGGGACACATTGGTATAAGGCAAGTTAAGTAGAGTGTGCTGTAGGCATCCTGAGAAATGGATGCAGTTATTGACCCCTGAAGGCTATTCAGGAAACTTGGAAAAGCACTGGAAATTTCTGGATCCATCTCCACTCACAGCTACACAGTTTAAGGGTCGTTTGCTAATAATTAATCAGGTCTTGTTGCCTTGTCACTTACTGGTCTTCCCCAGTGCTATTTGACTCCAAATCCATACTGCAAGAGAATGGGCAATCCTTCAGAAGCAGAGGACATGGGCTGGAAAGCTTCAAACCTGATTTAAAACAGATGAACAAGAGAGCACAAAGTGGGTATTGCCACATTTTCACAAGTAACAGACTTTCTGATTAACTAGTGTCATAATTTGCTTTCTTTTCATAAATATATCTGCACCTGAGGTGATGCACCATATCTTTTCCTCTATCTCTATTTTGAACCTTGTTGTTGAGCTGCATTCTAACAGGAACGCCCTGCCCTGCATGCTGGCTGTGGTGGTGTGAGCAAACCATTTCCTGTTTGGATTAAAGATGATTATTTTCAGCTGATGTAAGCAGTGCGAAGGGAAACATCCAGCAGCAAGTCTAGCACGGCTCCTTGCGGTATGGCTGCGATGGGCTGCTCTCTTTGCTTGCCAATGCACACCAGGATGTCTTGAAACATGAGGAGCCATTCGTGCCTTGGCCTCCAATGCATCTAGAGAAGGTGGGACTGATGGCAGGGCAGACGATAACTCACTCCAGTGTCCCACCTTCCACAAGCTAACTGCACAATATAGTCATGAACCTGTAACCTCTCGTGTGTGTGTATCAGTCTGGTTACACAGCTGATCTGTTGGAAAACTAATTAACTGTCCACTTTTTACATGCAGATTTTACTTGGACAGCACAGATTTTCTTTGGCTATTTTGCATTCAAAAGAGGAGAAAATTGAGCTTAAAAAAACCCAAACATCCCCAGCCCCTCCCCCCCCCCCCCCAAAAAAAAAAGAACAAAACCCAATCCCAATGAAAAAGAGAGGGAGAAATAAGTACCTTAACTTTGCACATTCCTGAATTACTGCACTTACTATCTCACCTAGCTATTCACTCAACTTTTGAGCCTGATGCATTTTTTTCTGAACACAGATACCTACTTCCAGCACTCCAGAATGACAGCTCTTGGGCCTGATGTAGCACAAGATAAATCAGGGTAGTTTTGCTGAAACTCAAATGTTTGAACAGAAGGGATGTCTGAGATTACAGGCAGAAGTTGCTCTTCTCCCTCTGCAACAATGTCTGAGAAACCAGACATAGGTGAAATGACAAGTATTTGTTAAATGAGATTGTGGCTTCTGAGGTTTCACAATGGGGACAGAATTCCAGCAGAAAACAGACTGAGCACCCAAGATATTCTCTCCTAAACTTGATTCCATTTTCATTGTCTGCTGTACCAAGCCAAGGCCACTTCTCTGAGGCTAAGGTTAGTCCATACAGTTTTGCTTAAAAAACACAACTAATTTTTAAGGTTTTTTGGCTTGGAGTGGATCAGTCACTGCCTAGTTTGTGCTAGAGCTGACTTCCTGTGCAACCGTGTTCATGTACCTTACGTAGCATATTTGTAGTTTCTCACATCTCTTAAAATAAGAAGTTTCTGCAAAAATCTGTAGTAATTAAACAGTGGACAACACACTATCAGGTAGAGACCCAGGTACATAAAAAACATGCAAAAAAAGAAACCAAGTTTCTTGAAGCACGACAGTAAGGGGGATGATTTGGGTGCTTTTCCCTTCTTTTTTTCCCATCTGTTCTCAATTATAAGAAACTCCTCCCACTAGTTTAAAGGAAAAAAAGTACACCCTGCAAAGCCTCTCATCTCTGTACAATATGTGACATCTGTATGTAACAGATGGGCTTTCAGGTCTCTTCATCACTAGCTTTATTTCCCAGGATCTATGACTGCAGCACCTAAGAACCTATTCTTGATGTAAAAGCAAACTCAAAATAAAAGAGCCTCGCACTTGCTGTCCCTGTCCCTGAGCTCACATCAGGTGGACAGTACAATGCCATCCACCATTAAAGTCTTTACTTCCAACCATGCAATACCTGCAATTAGGGAGAGTAAAAATTAATTTTCTTTTCAGCTACTGGAAGGAAATTGTTAGTGAAGGCAGATTTTTTCTTCTCTGAATTTTTTTTTTTTTTTTTTTTTTAACAGCAAGGTCTGGATAAATGTTTTTGTAGCCACTGTAGTTGGGCCATACTTAGGGACTGCTGCCTCAAAGTGAAAAAGTAGCATTATTCATTTCACACTGGGACTTGGGCAGATGAGAAGAAGATCCAACACCCTCACTCATGACAACGATTATCCTGTTATGAGTCAGAGTGACAAATTCTGTGCATGCTCCACACATGGGGACACTATATCTGCCTACCCTCCCACAGGTCTTGCCTCTGTGTCGAGCCTGATAGAAAACAGCAATGACTCAACTGGACACAATTTTCAAAGTAGTGAGTGCCTCTGAGTACCTTATGTAATACTTGTATAGAAAAATGTATCTGCCTTAAAGGGGGATCATTCCATAATGCACATCTGTTCTGAACTTAGAAGCCAACAAGGCCACCCTAAGCTTAATTTTTGACCTAAAAATGCAAGCCAAGAGACATTTTGGTCATCTCTCTGTCAGTTTCTTTAAATGACCTAAAATATATAATGGCTGAGATTCCCCTTTCCTCCCTCATCTCACCTCTTCCACCTTCCTGCTTTCTGGTTATTTCTTTTCTGGCGCCTGACTTGATCCCTCAACTCCTCATTCCATGGCTTTTTGACTTTTAACTGCTGCCCACACTTTGCTCTCTGCATTTACCATGCCAGAGCTTTTCCTGCAAGTGTGTCTATCCCAGCAGTGCATTCCCCTGCATTCTCAGTACGTTTTTCTCCACAGCAGCTAACATTCACCCATCCCTGACTGGCCAACAGACGTGTCGCTTCCGAGAGGGACCTGCAGATGTGGTGATTCCACTGCTTCTTGATGTCACACTGTCCCACGACGCTGGCAATGACTCACTGGAAGGTGGGAAAGCTCAGGACTGTCCTATGAGCAGCTATGAATCATATCTGTGTGAGAAGGCATTTTATTCAGGAAAATGTGAGGAAAAATTAAAATGAAGATGGGAAGGAACCTGTCTTGTGCACTTTAGGAAAAACAAGGATTTGTCTCTATGTTATGTTTGCCTTGCTTGTTTATTTGTTATTTTTTTTTCCCCAACCCACAAGCCACAGAAACTGAAGGAGACTTAAACTAGGGAGAGGAAGAAAGAATGATAAGCAGTGGCTGTTGAGCAGCTGATCAAAGAACGGGCCATTCAAATAATTTCAAAATGCCATGGGCACAACTATTCAGCTCAGAAGCTTACATTGTTTATACAATGATGCTAACCTCAAAACTAGCCAAGGGGCCTCATTGCAGATTCTGGACTGATTTGTAGTTTTGGGCATTGCTGCAGAACTCCCACCTACAATACATATCTCTAGCTCCTGTGGGAGGACACAACAAAGTGAATTCTGGTTCCACTACTACTTCTGCGGTTCCTGTGCGCCATTCTACCTGACACTGATGGAACTATCAACATATGGCTTCTCCCCACTCTTGATTGAAAGCTAACATCTGGGATGGCTATTCTTTTCTATAACAAAAGGAAAAAAAAATAGTTTCTTCAGCTTCAGTAGAGCTGACCTGAAGTTTTATCTGAGGTGTAGTATTCTTCAGAAAAACACTGTCTTGCTAGAAAAAAAATTTTAGGCCTATGTTAACTACTCTAAGATCTGTTCTCCTCACTTCAATTCACTTGGCTTCTCCTCACTCTACTTCTCATTTTCCTTTTCAGTCTTTTTAATTATGCTGGAACTTTGAAATCCATGCTATAAATGAAATTTGTGTTATAAATCTTTAACTATCCAAAACAACATAAAATAATTTTCTTTTATTTCACTCCAAATCCAATATTTTATTCAAAGATTGAAATTGTATAATTTCCCATTTAATTCAGCAGCTAAAGTGTCCTAAAAATTATATGATATCTGAGAAAAATTATAGCATGTACAGCATCTTCTTACCTGGACATCACATCATGGCATGATGATACAGATTGTGAATACCAGGTTTTCTTTAAGATAAATGTTCCTTGTCCATGGAGTCACTGACTCGTCATAGAATAAGTGAATTCTAAGTTACTGAGCTCTGACTGGTTTCATGGTCAAAGTATTTCTATAGTACAGCGATTGAAACCTTACAACTTTACTCTGTCAATGAACAGGGAAAAAAATGTTAGTGAGAGTTCAGGAGAAGATCAGTGGCTTAGGTAATGGCTTTACAGAAGTATCATTCTTATTATACATTTCACCACCTGCTGATTGTCCTCCTACTTCTGGATATTCATAGGAAAAGAAACTGGGCATTTCATATAAGACACCATAATAATGATGGTCATTCAATTGCCCTAATGGGATTTCTGTTTATCAGACCTTATTTTCAGTAAATTTAGTGATTTTATCTCATTTATATAATGAGCTTATTCCTTTCTCCTGTGAAATATGTGAATTTAGAGAATATTTTATATTTTGTTTATAACCTTAAACCATCATGTTGACAATGGTACCATGGTATAATGGCAGCAGTACTACAGATCTCAATTTTTCATGCTGAAGATGCTTTTCAGTGATTTTCCTTTAAGGTCAGTCTTAAAAATCTTCAGTTTAGTCAAAGAAAAATTGAAGTGTTAATCCGAGTTTCCAGTATTTTCCAAGCAGTGAGTACAACAGGACTCGAAGCAAATCAAAGATAATGTGTTTGCCTACTGTTACTCCATAGTCATATTAATCTCTTACTGGATTTCATGTCTATTTGAGAATTCATGTTGGCAATTGTTTATTGGGGATTCAGCTTCTTTCACTGTGGGCTTATGTGTGCACTTCAAACATGAACATGCCTGTGAAAAGCACGGTGCTCAGTGCCTTCCCTGAGTTTTTCAGGCAGATGAGCAAGTGGTGCTATTTGTGCGTTAACTTAACACGTATATACCACATTTGAAGTGAGATAGTGTGGCAAGAGTACAAGATTACGAATGGCTTTCATAGCTCACTCTTTCCCAGAGGGTTTGCTTGCACCTGTTTTTTACCACGAAAAGGACGTTAAACTTTCTGATATGTGACCAAGTTGCAAATGAAAGATCTTTGAGATAAAAAGTGATATGATTGACTTAAAAGGTCAAAATCTAATATTTTAGTCTGTCAGTTTATGGTGTGATAATTTCACAGAAACATCAAAGATACTGTGTGACCTCCCAGAACATATTTCTCACCTTGAGTGACTTGTGGCTCTCCTCAGGTTTCATGGTCCATCAGCACACACTTCAGCTGTGTTCCTTTAATAACGGCAGAGCAGGTTGACAGAGCATTTATCTTCCTTGATACTTGACTTGCTGGGGTGCAGCTTTTCCAGCCAGTATTAGGGAATGGTGTGCTACTCTGCTCATTGCCCTCAGGAAAGAGCCAGGAGAGCTTTAAAACAACACAGGATTCTTTTTGATACTTTTCCAACAGATCATTCAGTTGAGGAATTGCTATGAATTTGTGTAAACCAGCAGGCAGAACTTAACTCTTGAATTTCAAGAGCCTGTTTTGAGACAAACCCAGCATGTTTTTATGTCCAAGAGGAGCTATGCAGCACCTCATTTCATAGCTGTAAGTGACACACTGTCATTCACATCTCATCCAAGCAATCCCCCTTCATATAAAAAATACATACTTTGGGAACTAGATCCGAAAAACCTGGTATGAAGTGCTGGGACCTTCCTTGAGTAACATAGGAAATGCAGTGAGTCTTCAATCAACCATGCTGCACTGTGGTCCTCATATGATGGTCTTTGAAGTGGGCAGAGGGAGATCAAGATGAGATGGTTCTGTTGATTATTTGGCCTCCAGTAATTTAACAGAAGAATAGAAAGGTGTCTGCAAGGATCTAGGTGATCCTATGTTGCTCTTCTGCAACCAGCCTTCTTTTCTCATTCTGTGGTTCTCAGTTTGTAAAACGTCTCCAAAACGTGGGCACACATCTTCAAACACATACAGGGCTACCAGGAGTAGCCTGAGAAAGAAAATTTCAGTATTTGGGATGTATAATCAGGAGAGATGCATCACAGCAGTATTCCTGGAGTTAGTCAGGAAAGGCTGCACATACAACCATGCACGTGGCAGGTGTTGTGGGAACATGTACCATGAAATCCAGAGCTCTTGGGAAGGAGTGAGAGGACCAGGGAAAGAAGATAGCACAAAGTTTATCTAGTCACTTCACCAGCTCCTTGGACCACACACACAGCCCCATGCACATTCTGCCTGGCTATTCTCTTCTCAATGCACCTGTGGTTTATTGGTACCTCTAGAACAGTTCTGTTACTTCCCATTCCCTCTCACCCCCACCCCTGAAAGCAGGAGCAAAAAACAGATTAAAACTGAAATATATTATAGGACAATGCCTTTATCATTCCTCACCCTCACCAATTTCCCTTATTTAAAAAAAAATATTAGAACACAAACAACAATAATGAGGGATTTGCTCTCTGGTACTTTGTAAGGGTCCTGATCCAAGTAGCAATCTGCACAAGCAGAGATTTGTCAGTTTGTGGTCTAGGGAGGAAAAAAATTCAGTTTAAGATGAGATTTTGCATCCATGCAATGCAATAATAGAAATTTGTCCAGTGGTTATTCCGAGGTATGGTACAACTTGGTTCTGGTATGTTAGAGAGCAGAAGAGGGGGTCCAGCACAGAAAGAATAGAATCATTTAAGTATGTGCAGTTGCTATTTTTCATAGGATTTTTATAATGCTTCTACACAATGGGCAGAAATTTCTCCTAAATAGTAATTCTAGTCTATTGGGTAATTAATATGCATATTAAAAAATTCTAAATATATATTTAATCAACTGGCTACATAAAATGCCTGAAGCCCTGAATACATATGAACCCAATAGACCAGAACAGCTGAAAAAAAGCTTGCTCCAGGCTCTGGGGGGTACATTCCATGGAGTTTGCTTTTAAAAAATCTAGAATGGACTTGAAGAAGCTGGAACAGCTTTAAAGAAGGGTCCTTTCTTCTCATGTCACAGATGTAATCTGAATTAAGGTAGCAGAAGGAAATGTGAAGGTTTGCCTCTAAGGGTACTCTAATAATTAAAATAGCAGTCTGGGACTTGAATTTCTTAGATGTCCTTCCAGGAACGTGCAGCTGTGAGCCTCACATAGCCTGTTATCTGCAGTTGTGCCTCAGTTTACCATTTTGTAAGATGGAAAAAAAACTACGCTTAGCCTCTTCACATCCTTGCGAGGTGAGTTAAAAAGAAATATCCAAACATACAACAGTGAAAGACAGATGCTCAGGTCTCCCTGAAAACCAGGAAGAGGAGTCATTCTAAGTGTCCTTCATGCCCTTGAAAATCTCACCTTTATTTTATTGATGGCTATAATGCACTTTGAGACCTTTGGAGGAAAGGTGCTATAGATGTGCAAAGCTGCTGGGGAAGGTGGAGTAAAAATTGACTAAAAGGTCAACATCAGAAGAAAAGAAATATAATATGAGGATAACCTATGGCAAATACCCTGAAGGCTACACCTGAGAATGTGGGAGTATGAAGGCAAATAATGCCTTCATATAATTCTGAGTTAAATATGGTATTATGAAAACATAACAGCAGAGAAAGGCAACCTCTGGCATCTCAAGGGACCAGAAATTGCTCATTCATTCTTCAGTTAACCATCCATATGCAAAAGGCTTCTCTGACCACTCTAATGTGGATCATCTCAGTGGTCATCTTTTCTTTTCTGAAAAGGACACGTTTCTATCCAACAGCCCCTGCTGAGGGAGGAACAAAGACTTCTACAGTTTCAGCTATATGCTTATTTGCTCGGTACTCTCAGATTCTATTTCATGGCCAAAAATCCATCATCTTCTCCCCAAACAATTCGGCTTATAAGCATCACCTCTTAAATCTGCTCTTATGCATGCTGCAGTAAAGCTGTAGTAACACGCTGGATTCCGTGGGAAATGTTTGGGACCTGAAGAGGCCTCAATTTACGTTAGTGCATTTATCTTTCTGTCACTCAACTTTGTTACCTACTTTCCATCATTCTGCAGTCAAATGATCTCAAAAAGTAGGTCTGAAAGCAAACTCTTAAGTTTTGGAGTCCACAAGCAACAAAATAACAATTGTCAAAGGTACTTGAACAATATTTTAAAGAATTATAGTAATAATTCCAGGTGTATTTAAGTATTAAGCTGATATCAGCAAACCACATTATATTTACGACTTTTAAAAGCTAAGCTTAACTGGAAAATAAAAATTGGGAAAAACATACTGATTTTTATTAGTTTGTTTTAGAAGAGAATTCTTAAGTAAAAAGTGTTAGATATAAAGCAAAAAAAAAAAGCTTACTATGATGTTCAGATAAAAAGAATTATTGGGTTGCTGAAAAGAAGAACTTAGTTTAGGGCATTTTCCCTTTTATTACTGAGATGAGTTATGATAATTAACGTTTTGTAAACTATGATTTACGGCCTTCTGGATATATTCTCACCACATCCAAAAGAAAGATCCTTGTCTCATAGAAGCAACAGTCTAAATAACTAAAGAAGTCTAGATGAGTTCATCATGCAACCATAATAGTCAGGGTAATTAATACACTTGTTGAATTTTAAGTCTTAATAACACAGTTGGTTTGTTAATCTATTTTCATATAGGATGATCACCACATAAGCAATTATCAGCTATGGCTTGCAGGTAGTGAAAAGAAATGGGTTCTCACATGGATTTGAATACACACAGTTGAAATGATGTCACAGATTGAGTCAAGAAAATGGTCTCATTCGTTGATGAAATGCGTAAGTGGAGCAGAAAAATAGGGTGAAGAATTTGATCTTCCCAGGGCAGCATTTGTAGTGGCACATCAGGGCTCTTTCACAGTGAGCTTATGGAAGACTGGTGTGTTTATGGAAGGATTTGTGGAAGGTAATGAGGAGTAAACTGATCACTGCAGTCTATTTGTTAGATGGGAAATTCTAGAAAGAACCAGTTCAGAGTTATGTAATTGAGTATGAGTTCAAAGTTGGAAACAAGGTGCTTGATGATGTTCCTTTGTAATTGTGCAGAAACGTGTATATATAAAGCAGCAGTATAAAAATAACCTTAAAAGGCTAGTCAAAAAAAGAGAGGAGTTTGGTTAGGTGAAGCCTTATAGACAAGGACATGATGTTTACATTTTAAGTGGTGTTGAGGAGAAAAGAGAATTTGGTTTAAAGGATGGAGTTGACCTAGGTGGACCTCTAGGTGAGAGAGACAGTGTGAACATGGTATTAACTCACATGTCAGAAGTTGGTACAAGCGGCTTCTGCTGAAGGAATGTTGGCTCACTGGATAGAGAAAATTCCTCTGTTTGGCATGGGACCTAGAATAGTCTACTACAGACAGATTCTGTACTGTCAGGCTTCAATTGTCAGGGGCATCGCAGTCTACATGCCTCGGCTTTCCTAGGACAAAGTAAGTAATGCATACAATCAGAAACACTTTCTCTTTATAATATTTGCTCAGCTGTAATAGAATGTGAAAGTTTGTTGAAGTGATTTGGCATGACTGTGAAATCATATTCATTCAGCAAATTTGTTCAGTGCACTTACAACTAATTCTAACACAGTAAAATAATTCTGGAAATACTTTTATTTTGTTTCTTCTTGAATCAAGAGTGCTGATATTTATTAAAAAAACCCAGTTAATGAGAGATATAGATAATTTGAGGGTTTATAAAAAATTATTGAGGGAAAATAAAAACATATTTTTATTGAATTCAGGGGATAATATCAGGTCAGATTCAAATCATTATCAGTCAATGGAAAAAAACCCCAATAACAATACAAGATCAACCAAACAAAAGAAACAAACTTTCAACAACCCAACCAAAACCAAAACCAACCCCAACATTAAATTTAAATCACTGAACAAAGTCCAGGCAATGCAATTTTAGGATCCTTTCATTACCAGCTGACATTGGTGAACTAGGAGGAAAAGTTAAATGGATGTCCATAGAAAGTTTGGGCAAACATTGAAGAGCTGAAATTATTCTGTGGTCTCAGTGGGTCCTTGTATATTCATTTATTGAGAATGCTATGCAGTTCTCTTGACTAGACACACAGCCACTGTGAGGGAGGGCAAAGTCTCTAATATCAGAGTGTGCTGGGGCAAAAAAGAGATCCAGCAGACAACCACTGACCTTGACCTCATAAACCTGTCACATTCTCCCCTATGCTGGTTTGTTTATATTCCTGGAGTTTAAAAGTGGTCAAATGTTTTCATCTGAGTGGAGGAAAAGGAAATTTGCTCTTTGAACAAAACCTAGATAGCAGCAGTGTCTTGAGTATATTTCTGTGGCCACACTAAAAATGACTCCCTGAAAACGGGGGGTTGTAATGGGAGTGCTGACACAATCTGATTCCTAGCTATCACTTTGCAAGCTGTGCTGTTATAATAAGAAGAAAAGGTTGTGTCTTCAGTGGAAAACTGATGGAAGTTAGTAATGCTGGGTGAAAATATGCAGCTCATTTAAAGGAAGAGAAACTGTAACAAAGTAAATGAATCACATAAAAAAAGGGGGGGAAAAAAAAAGACAGCTAGGCCAGAAATGAAAGACATGTAAAATACACGGGAAGGAGAATTTTTTCCTCCATTCAGCATACCCCAAGAACCTGATTGTCATCCAATTAGAGGCTGAGGGAAGGTCTGATTAATCTATCACACACAAAAGGGCCTGGCTCCAGTCACTAATCGGGGAGGTGTGAAAAGTGTGTGTGGGTCCCTTGAGGTTTCTTCAGCTTCTGTGTTTGCATGATCAGGTGCTCCCACAGAGTCAGTTCCAGGACAACTGTCTCTTCTCAATTATTAGAGCTAATTGTAAATACAACTGTACAAGCCAAGGACTTTGGATCCTGCTTGCTTGCTGAATATGAGGTTGCCCTAACATAAGAGCATAGCCTCTTCTGAATCCTTACCTCTTTCCTTTTTAAAATTAGACATCGGTATAAGAGCAGCCAGCCCCATATGTTATGTAGTTGATTGCTTTTAAATAGGACCCCTGAGCCAGTTTGAATAGCCTGGGTGATAAGTGTCTCCACAGCAGGCTATAAGGGAAAAAGGCAAATTTTCCCCTTGAGCAGTGGATTGACTGCAAAGACACTCAGAAAAGGCTACTGCAACACGAGGCCTGCAGCAGCAGTCTCAGGGCTTAACACAGCGATGGCAGATCCAGGCAGCCTGTCTTCATCTGCTTCTCACCCACTGCCCCCATCCGTGGGGTTGGGAGCCCTGGCAGCACAGACGTGGCAGCATCCAGCCACGTCTGCCTCACCTCTCTAGGGGCAAATTTTTGGGTTTGGCTGCCTGAGGTACCTGCCTAGGGTGGCAAGACTTGTTATTGCAGCATTTCTCCAGGAGGGTTTGATTTGGTTCTCTGTGCATTGTCATCAAGCGTTGTTTGACACACCCTAAGGCATCCACATACGGCTGTCAGATGCGATGCCGCACCTACGGCAGACCTGTGTCTTTCTGAAGTGGCAGCTGAGGCTGGGCAGGAATGTTTTAGGGCATCTCAAATGACACTAAGTGCCTTTGCAATGCTCTGTGCCTCTAGAAGTGAGCCCTAAGCATCTATCTGGCTTTGTTTCTATGAGAAAAGCAGTAAGAGAAGATAGCAAAGCACAGTCTGAATATACAGGAGATATAATAAAATTTGGTGGTTTGAAAGCCATCACCCAACATTGATAGGTGCTGGGAGATACAATTCAGAGCACCTGGAGAGCTGCTGCTCTGTTAGGTGGTGTGATATTGGCATGCTGAATATATTTTAAAATCACTGGCTAATCATTTTGCATCCTCAATTTTATTCTGCTGTGGCTGCAGAGGTGGTAAATAAATCCACATGGAACGCAGTGGATACTCTTGGGAGTCTTCCTGTTTAGATAGAGTCAGTCTTATAGACCTGCACCTCAGCATATTTTCAAGGCTCTTCTGGGTGGATGAAATCCTCTGAATCCTGTTGAAGGCTTTCTGTTTACACCAGGTATTGTTATACCAAAGTCTAGCTACCTGCCATTAGGATAGGCAGGAATTACTCCACTCACCATTATCATTGTGAGTAAATACGTTACTTTCTGACATTTGAGATGGGTTGCCTTTGTTCTTATGTTAATGTTTTTTTGTTTTATATAATCATACCATTTTCTTTCCAGACTAAGATGATCACATAACTCTTAAATAAGGCCCGGTTGGATCTTCTCCCACTCTCTCTCTGAAACATATGCATTGAAATACATGAAGTACCAAGACTGTTTTTTATAGACTTATATTCAGATATACATACATATATATGTGCATTTTTATACTCTCATATAAATACATATACATACATCTACCTATCCATATTTTTATACATGTATATAAATACATTCATAAATATGAGAAATCTACATTGTAGTACATACAGCTTTGGCAGATATTTGTATCATTTTGTTAACGTTATTTTTTCATAATCATGGTCTTTGCTATTCTCAATAGATATAACAGTCAGAATTTTTAAAAAAAGCTAAAATTGAAAAATTATTTTACAAACTATGAAGCAAAAAAGATGGTATTTGTTCAGTCAGTGGCACGTTGCAGACTGCAGAGTGAATTAATATGTGAAGCAAGTGGTTTCCATTTTAAGTATATTTGACCACAGGATTCTGTGATTCTATTCTGTGATTCTGTGATTGCCTGCATATAAATTAAAATCAAATGGATATTTCTTCAGATATTTCTGTCAACACTGTTTGGCTATAGATTTTTAAAAAATAAAACAAACTTGATGTTACAAATATGTGTGTGATTTTCACTTATAATGAAAATGTTTTAAATAACTAAATCAGAAACATTCAGAGACTGAGGGAGAAATCTCAGGACTTCTTCGAAACCACAGACTTCTAGCATTTAAACTAAAGACAAATCTCTATGAACATGTAGTAGCATTTATAAAAGCACAAACATACTTCAAGAGGTGTAATTATATGAGACATTTTATCTTCTTGGGTGGCTGGCTTTTGAGCTGATTTTTTTTACCATTTTATGAGGTATAGGCATAATTGGCCTAACTATACTGTTTTCCAATCTACATCCCGTAAAAAAGGATGCTAGTCTAATTCCTTAATTAGGCCCACACTGTGGACCGAAACTACATGGCCATGCTAGGGCATGAGGAGCAGTGATCTCTCTGCCAGTTCCCTTATCTCTCCATCTCTAACCTGTAGGTATGGGAGGAGTACTCCACACATTTCTCTTTATGCTAGAGTGTGACAATAAAGGTGGTGTAGCAATAAGGAAACACAGCTCCATTCCCCCCACAGCCAGGAAAACAATCTGCTGTTGGCAAAGGTGTATACCTGGATGGTGCTTTCCATCAGGGAAGAACAGTGCAATGCTTGGAATTAGCCTGGGGGGTCTAGCTTGATTCATTCCATTCACAGGATCTGAGAAGTCAGTTAGACCCGGATACCTAGAGGAATTTGGAAACCCTTTTTGTATTCAAATTGATAAGAATTAGCTTCCTAAGGCTCAGAATGAGCTTCCTAAAGAGCAATATGTACATTCAGATCTTGAGGGTATAGATTCAGTCTTATTATGCCTTAATTGACCACTCTGTCCGTAATGAAGAAAAAAATTTCCCGCTTCTTCAGCTTGTTGTGATACAAGAAACAATACTTTGAGATGTTGCAGGTACACTGACAGTATGAAACTGTACGGAGTACGTTACTTCTAAAGACAGATCAGGCTGCGTTTTGAGGCACAAACTGTCCTTTTGGTTCATTAGTAGTCCATGGAAATCCATAGGAAAATTTTTGTTCCACTGATAAGACAAAAGACCTTATGGTATGGTTTAATCGTTAGACTACTAAATGTTTTCTTTACTGAGCTGTGAACAATGAATTCAACATTGTTGCTGGCTGTTAAATATGGTGTCTCTTTTTCAAAATATCACAATACAGCAGGGCTCCTGGGCCTGTTGACAATTTCACACTAACTTTCCATTATTTCCAAGCCTTTATCTCAAATTCACATCATTTTATTGCATTGATAACCAGAAGCAGCAAATCAGAAATTAGAAAGGAAGAAAACTGACACTGATTGATGTCCGAGTCTTTCTCCTGATTCGCTGATTAAACTCATCAATCTATATGCAGAAGAGATGTCCAATTCAAATGGAACCAACCAGCCTTAACGAAGTTGTGTTGTCAGCATACTAACGGGAAAATGGGATCCTCATGGCAGAGAGGGAAAACAAAACTAAACCAGAGACTGTCTGCTACAAACAACATTTATTTAAGAGATGGCAAATCACTACTAAAAAAATATTCTAAAAATGACAGTAAGTTTGGTTGGCTGTACGAGAATAGATTGTGGTATATTGACTGTGTAGAAAAAAAAAGTCTGGCAGTTTGTGGGACCCCTGGGCTGTAAGAAAAGAGTGCCCTTTCTAATCTTAGTAATCCCCTAGCTTGTTTGGAGAATGAACATTATTTACATTATTTACATTATTTCCATATAAATCAAAATAACTTAGAGTGCAAAGTAACTGGTGAAAATGGCTCCAAAGCAAAAGTGTTGATCTGGAAAAAAAAAAAACTTTTGCAAACTCTTTGATAAATGGTGCAAACAGACAAGTGCATGGAATATACAGACTTTTGCACCTAGGGATGGCTGAGCTGAAAGAAGATCAAAACCAGCAAATATACAAGAATTTTATAAAACTCCACTGAAAATCTTTGGCCCAGGTCAGGTCAGCCAGTTCCAGAGAGAAAAGGTAAAAGAACTTCCTCACAATTATTTGATTAGAAATGGTTGGACAAAGACATTTTTTCTTGATGAATAATTTGATTTTTCTTGTCTTAATAGAAAAAAGATTTTCCAAAAATGTATTAACTTTTTACGTTGTTATTTTCTGTAGTTACTGTTGCTACTACAGACATGTTTTGTGTAATTTCTTGCTAACCATGTGACTTCTGAAGTTCCTTGACCTAATTTCTCTTATGGTCCATGAATTGTCAAGAATGAGATGAAGACTTGGATTGGTGATGGAGCTTAGATAAAAAAGGAAAAGTAAAATAAAATTGCTTAGGCTACTTCACCACCTTCTTATTTAGAGCAGCTATTTACAAAGCCACAGTGTTTGAAAAATCAGTATTTCCAAAGCCTCTGCTCAGAAATCGTGCGCTACCTGAAAGGCTCTGTGATGTAATTACAGGCACATGAACCTGAAAAGTCAAGTATGAGGTCAGCCCTGCTACACTTTAGGCTGACCCAGGGTAACCCTTCCTCAAGGCGCTCTTTGCTCTCTGCTCTCTGTGGTTGCCACTGGGCAGTGATCTCGGTCAGCTGGAGACAGAGATACAAATCTCACTACTCAACAAAGTCCTCTTCCTTGATGCCTTCAAATGTTTCATTTCATATAAAAATGTACTCTCTTCTTATTTCCCCTCTTAATACACATTAGCTATGTTCCTACAGCTCATTAGACGTTTGTTTTAATGAATGTAAAGGAAAATAGTACTATACATCAGCCCTCTTTTCACGTTTAGTCTCTTGACTCCAAATAATTTCTTAAAATAACTGTAAAGACACAAAATATTTTAAGGGACGTTCTCTGTCCTGATTGACATGAAATTAACACCCCATATCAAATTTATTCTTAAATAAATTCCTGAAGAAGAAAAATTTTAAAAATATATGGAAATTAATAGATTTCTGTCTGACCAGACCGGGACACAATAGGCTTAACTGGGGCAAAGAATAGTCCATAAAAACATTATGAAATGTCTTCTAACAGAAAGCTTAGAGAAGTACTGGGAAAAGATGGTGAGGGAGCTGTGGAATCTCCATCATTAGAGGCCTCTAAGAGCAGGATTAGATAGGCAACTGTCAGGAATGACTCAGGTAGAGTTGGTTTTGCCTTAGGGCAGAGGAATGGACTGACCACTTGAGGTCATTTTCAGCCTTGTGCTTCTCTGAATGAAAACATGCAACCCCTCCTAACTGCCATGGAATCCGTCATCACTCAACACCATTTCCTCTCAGCATAATGCATTCAATCTTAACTTTTTTTTGTTCTATTAAGAAAGTTTCTTTTCAGATGTACTGCTTTATAATACAATGTTCATTAAGTGCTTTGTAAATGAGGAAAAGACATAAAATGTTGAAGTTCATTAAGAAATTACAAATTTTTATACATTTTTATCACATAGTGGAGGAAAAAAAGCTACAATTAATAAACAAAAATGGGGTAATAGGTCTTCTTGGTTATATTTACTTCCTTAGTAAATATGATATCTACTCTTAGCTCTTGCAAGGTATCTTTTTTTTTCATGTTAGAGGATAGTAAGAGGATCAGTAAAATGAAATAAAATCCTTAATACGTAAAGTCTTACAAGGAAATGTCACTTTTGTAGGTTCTTGCTGATTCCCCAGTCAAGACATAGACCTGTTCCAAGCTGAGCTTTCTCTTACACTGTTATATCTTCTTCATAAAGTTATTCTAATAAATACTTGGTCAATTATGGTCTGAATTATGCCACTAAAAATTTCTAGCAAGCTCTTCCTAGGCACACAGGTATTGTAAAGCTAGTATAATTTTCCATGTACAATCTAGAAAACTGAAAAAACAATTAAAAATACCACCCAAGATTACTTATCAGGCAATAATCTTTCCATTATATTAAAATTTAATATTGGAGTAAATATATGATTTTCCCGTATTGATCTTTTACTTCCTTTTCTCATGAGTTTTACTGACTGTTTTTTCCTAGAGAATTTCCTCATTTTTGTCATATTCTCCATGACTTTCTGTCAGAGGTCCCTATGTTTTCTCTCTTAGTGTGCAGACATGTCTTTGTTTTTCTTATCTTAGAAAGTCCATTTATGATGCTTCTTGCTTTACATTAATGCTCTAGGAGTTAGTTTCTTTTCTCTTTTCTTTTCTTTTCTTTTCTTTTCTTTTCTTTTCTTTTCTTTTCTTTTCTTTTCTTTTCTTTTCTTTTCTCTTTTCTTTTTTTCTTCCCTTCCCTTCCCTTCCCTTCCCTTCCCTTCCCTTCCCTTCCCTTCCCTTCCCTTCCCTTCCCTTCCCTTCCCTTCCCTTCCCTTCCCTTCCCTTCCCTTCCCTTCCCTTCCCTTCCCTTCCCTTCCCTTCCCTTCCCTTCCTTCCCTTCCCTTCCCTTCCCTTCCCTTCCCTTCCCTTCCCTTCCCTTCCCTTCCCTTCCCTTCCCTTCCCTTCCCTTCCCTCCCTTCCCTTCCCTTCCCTTCCCTTCCCTTCCCTTCCCTTCCCTTCCCTTTTCTTTCTTCTCAGATTTTTAAAGAAACACAGCATGAGTCTGGGATTTTCCTGTTCTCATTCCTACATCTACCTTCACTGGAAAATCTTCCTCTCAGCTGCAACAACTGTCAGCAAAGACATTAAGCATTTTTAGTCAAAGATCAGCTTTAAAAATCATGTTTGTTTCATCAGCATAATCAATTCAACACTTGTAATCTTGTCTTCCCCTTCCTTTCTTGACTCTTTTTCTTACCTGTTTTCCTGTTTCCTCTAATCCTCCCTTTCATCTCTTCTCTGGTCCATTATTTCACAATTACTTTCAGTCTATTATGGTGGTACCCTTATCTTTCTCTTCGATATTCTCCTTTTCCTCTAAACCACAGGTCTTGGTCACTTCGTTCATTTAGACTGATGTAACTATCGCCCTGGTTTATTTTTCTTCGTAGACCTAAAGAAAAGAAATTCCTTATTCTCTCTTCTTTTTGATCAAATTCGTCACCATCTTGAATGTCACTCAGTCTTGTAACCTGGCTCATCTCTGACAGATTATTAGTCCTTGCATCCAAATACTCTCTACGTAATTTATCTGAGGCACAACCTTTTTTAACCATCCACAGTTAAAACTACTGTCAGCTTTAATTACATCCTATCCCAATTTCTACAAGTTTTCTGCAAGGGATTCTATAATTTGTTGAAATGTACATTTTTGTAGCCCAGACAGAAACCATGGTACCTTTATCTGCAAACTTGTGTCTGTGTATTTAGTATCCCCCTTTTGCTTTTAGTGACATTTACCAAACTTTAGGAACACTATTTTTCAAATATTAATCATGCGAAGTGAAAAGACTCAAGGAAACAACATGAAGCTGAGTCAGGGGAGGTTTAGGGCAGATATGAGGAAAAGGTTTTTCACGCAAACAGTGGCTGAGCATTGGAACAGGCTCCCCAGGGAAGTGGTCACAGCACCAAGTCTGACAGAGTTTGGACAATGCTCTCAGCCATATGGTGTGACTCTAAGGGTGTCCTGCACAGGGTCAGGAGTTGGACTGAATGATCCCAATGGGTCCCCTTCCAATCCAGTATATTCTATGATTCAGTGACTGAAGCATAGCACATTGACTACTCATGTTTCTTTGTTTCTTATATTCCCCTTACTTACAGAACCAATACCCTTATCTTTGATTTGTAAGTCTGTACAACATTTCACTCTGTTTGTACAGTGCCTAGTACAATAGCAGTTTGTGTTCACAATAAGATTCTTAAAGCTTCATAGTGTTAATTCCCTGAAATTTTACTAGAGCTATCCAGCTTTAAGAAAAATCAGATTTAGTTCTGCTGCATCTGTTTATATTTGCGTGATTCAGATTTGTCACTGTCATGGAGGAGAGAATGGACATGCTTTCAATTGTTCAATTGTACCTCTAATCTTAAGGTGTGGGTAGGAAAAATATCGCTAACCCATAATTTCCTAGAGTGAATCAGAAGAGGATAGTAAGCTACAGAATATTAAAACATTTGTGAAAGGGAAATGTTTCTTTCTTGGAGTGTGAAGTTCATCATTATAGAAGGATTTTGAAGTATCTGTCTTCAAAGTAAAAGCACTCAATAACCTTGAAAAGAAAAATATGCCCCCAACCTTTTATTCTTTTGGAAGGACCGAGAAGGCTAATAAGTGATGACAAACTATTGAAAGATGTTTGCCATACTTATAAATTTCTGCTTTAGCTTATCCCTCAAACATTTAATCAAAAAGTAGAATATTATAAGATTGCGACATCCATTAGCTGTGTCTAAGCTCTGAATTACGGCATTTTTACTGTCTATTTAACAAGCCCACTAAAATAGGAATGGACAGTGCCTCGTATCTGCCTGTTTTGCCCGAGGGCAAGCAGCATAATTCATCAGGCTTGGTGGTCAGATGGTTTGTCTGCCTGAGTCGGCCTGGGACTGACCCAACCCCTTGCCTTGTGAAATGGCCATGAAAGCCAAGGACTCCATTTCAGGCATGGCTGAGCCACTGAATAGCTGCTTTTCCCAGCCAGAAGGGCTGTTTCTGGGACCACACCATCACTCAAAGCAGCAGGCCTGTGGTGCAAATACTTTTGTGTTTCTGTGGAAGGAGAAGCCACACTAATGAAACAAGGTGTTCAAACCCCACTTCACACTTTTGCCCAGAATTCCCATGCAGTTCTGATGGATATTCGTACAGGGTCCTCAACAACTAAATTTGTGTCTTTGCTAAACCCCCAATATTTGTCTAGTTCATGATCTCTGAATTCTAAATATGCTTAGGAAGGAATCCAAGTGTTTACAGCATTGCTACCTTTTTTCTTTTAAATGGATAAAAACTGCTGACATATCTGTTCATCTCATCCAGAGAGAAATTAACTCCATTTCTAAAAACTATAACTTCATTAGAAGATTGTTCACCAGTTAGTCACCAAAATGAGTAGTGAGCCATGGAACAGATTTTTTTTTGGGCAGATATTGCCCCTCTGCTCACTGATGTCTGAAAAAAGATAACACTTTTTCTCTTTTTTTTCCTAAACTGTTCTGTTCCTGACTTATGCATAGCTTTTCAGCTTCTCTTGATTAACTGTACAACTTATGGATAGTCTGAAACACCACTCTGTTTCAGACTTGGATCTATCCTTTGAGTATAATTTTACTCCACTCTTTCTCTCCACTTTAATTTTTTAGATTTTTCGCTTATTAACATTGATGAGCATTTTTCAGAAAACAACTTGTTTCTGACAGTGTATTGTTTCAACAGATGGACTTAGATAAACAGCAATGAAATCTATGAAAAACCAAACATAATAATTTCTTTTACTTGTGATAGTCTGTTTTCTTCCATCCAGTTATAGCCCCATAAAAATTATAAAGTGGCTTATAATGAAAAAATACTTGAAAATCAGCTTTTAGAGATACTTCATTGTATAGCAATTTTAGCTGGTCAAAACTTGAACATTGATGTGAACAGCGATTCTGAGTTCTGAACTTTTGACAATGACTTAAGTTTTTCCTCTGCATTTTCCCTCTCTGTATAATAAAGATGTCAATTCCTATTACTAATTCTGCTTTAAGTATGAGAAGAACCATATAACATTTCTACAAGATTTCTGAAGATGAAATCACTGTATCAGGGTAATACATATAATGCATAATATTTAATTTGGAGCTTGTATGTAAAGTGCTGTAAACCTGGTCTTGTAATTACTAAGTTCTGTGAAAACAATCTAAGGAGAAAAATGGTTTGTATGAATTCATTCAGAGGTGTGAAAGATAGATGGTTTTGCTAGTGGTACATATTTAAATGCTTCTTCTTTCTTTTAAATTATTTATTTTTCCAGAAGCTTCTGAACAAACTCTCAAAACAAGTGCATCAAAAAAAGTGAGACTCTGCTAATAATGTCTAAAGAAATAAAAATCTACTTCAGAGAAATTCACTAGGCAGTCCGCATATTCTAATGATAGCAGTGTGAATTACAGATAGCACACAAGCGATGTAGCAAGGCCACACAGCACCTTGCAATTTAGAATTTGTCAACATTTTGCAGTTTCCCTTGTGAGTCACCACTTGGTTGATGTTTCCCATTTATTGTTTACATAGGCTTAAGCTTTGGAACATCCATGCAAAACAGCACATTCGAGCTTTAAATCAGTCACACATAATGAGAAATTTCAAATCATTCCAAGCAGTTAATTTAATATTTTATAAGGAAAATGCAACTTGAGTTGTGCAGTTAAATGTGCAAGAAGATCAGGAAGGACAGCAAAAGCAGGCACCCATACATTACTAGTGATAAAATAGAGATAAAGTGGAAAAAATGTGAGATTGCCTATCTGAAGTCTGCAACAGCTGTGCTCATACTTAACGTGTAGGTTTCATTCATTAAATATATGTATGATAAAAATATGCTAATCCTGTGCCTCTGTCAGTCTGCAAAGAGGATAAGAAGGGTAGAAAACATAATTAAAAAGTGTGTAGGTGTTTCTGTTAAAAGAAATTTGCCGGTAGTGTGAAATCTGAATTTCTAGCTTGCCTTATTTTAATTTTGTGCTGCCTGGACCCTAAGTATCAAAAGAAGGGATTTCCCTCACTTCCTCAAGCCAGTCAGAGTCCCATATTATGGTGAACATTGACACTTTCAAGGTAGAAGCAAGATGTCACTGGAGAAGAAATAGAAAGAATGTCAAGAAATTCCATTCCTAGCTCTTTACCCAACATAATCTGATTTCTTTTCTTTTTTTCTGTGTGAAGCTGTGCAATTTCCAGTGACACATGAAACATGGCTCCACAATCGGTTGCTAAAGTGGAGTAACTTCCCTACTTACACTGTCAAAGCATTAATCAAGAAATTGGAGCAGCCTGGGGTTTGGTTTCTTTCTTTTTTTTTTTTTTTTTTTTGACCATTGCTAAATATATCCAGAGTGCTCTAAATAAAAATCTGGAAAAGGAAATTAAAATCTTGAGTAAGTCTGTCCACAGTGATTTCAGGACTTGATTGGGGATTTCATCCTGATGGTGTTGATTTTAGGGACTACTACATCAAAGCATGAATGGTTTAGCTGCAAGCTCATGTTTACTACTTCACACAACACACTTGTTTCCCCGAAAGCCAATTCTGATTCAAATCAATTTAATTAAGTAACAAAGCTGGTTGTCATGGTAACAACACTACTAATTTGTCATGGCAAATACTCTGTGAGATTGACCAGTTGCTAAGCAACAGCCAATGGGCTTGAAGACAGAAGATGACAAATTCTATCTGGTGCAGATGTTGTGATCCAGTCTTGAATTAGGCCTCTGTTCAGAGTGGATTCCCAAGAGAGCATCACCTGGATAGCTTAATAGCAACACAGGGAGTAGCATGCCACAACAAATTATATTGTTTTGTACTTTTAAAAATGTGTTTGAGGGAGAAACTAGTAAAATAAGGTAATTTGATGCTCCCTGTCATATTTTTTATTTTCCTGTTACAGAATATATGGAGATGATTCAATCTTACTGTACTTGGCTTTGCATATGCATATTTATATCTCTGAAACAGTCTTTTATTCATCTTAGTACAAATGATACATAAAATTTAGGCATGCAAGCACAAAACAAGTGGATTATGACTAAATCACCTCAACAAAATCTGTTTGGAGTAATGTGCATAATTCACTCGCAACAATGGAGAACAATTTATTTTTAGTTTATTATTCTTTCTCTCCAGATAGTCTCCAACTTCACAGTTTAAACATTATTTACTTTTATTCATGAGAAAAAATTCATTATTCCTCTCATAGAAAGTACTACAAATATTTCAGGCTGTTGGTATCTTCCTATCTGTGCCTGCTTTTGATCTGCACAGAAATCAGAATCAGTGCAAAGCAACTTCATTTTGCCAATGCATGACTTATATTTATCCTATTATCTAATTTTTTCCCAAATCCTTGTTTAACTGTCTTCTAATTAAAAAACCCACTTGAATTTGGAAATAATTTAAATATTGTGTCCAGTTCTATGTTTGGGCTTAATTCTAAAACCTACATGTTAAACTTAGTATTTTGCAAAATGGACCAAACTGGCAACTGATAAGGAAAAATACAGAAGTTTGTGAGAGTAAGACTAGAGACATTAAGAGAAAATTTGATTGATTTACAGTTCACTGGAAAATATTGTTAACAGAAATGCTTCATGAAATGGGATTGATATTTCTAAGATTTCACTTGTAAATATAAAGAAGATTTCCAAGAGTTTTGAAATGTCTGTGTCTTAGGTTATTTTAGATATTTCATGTCTTCACGGAAGTTGACTTTTCAATTAGAAATAATTTGCCAAATTATAATCATAACAGAATGACAAGTGCTTTAATAAAACAAAGACTCAAGCATTGAAATCAAAACAAATCCTTCTAATTTTCTGAAGCAAGATAACTGAATGACCCAAAGTTCCCCTCCATTGCTCTACCAACATTTTCTTTTCTGTGAAATCACTCCTCCTGACAGACAAATTTTAAAATTCCTGAAAACTCCTTATATGGCTGATATTCCAACCTCCACACATTGCTAATATGGACAGTACAATAGTTTCTTAGTAGATTCATTACAACTAATGGATTGTTGACAGAAAAATCCAGACAAGAACCTTATATTATGCCTTATGATATTTACTTGAATATATACAGCAACAATTTTGCAATTCAAATAAAATATTAACTAGAACCAAAACAAAGGGGTTTTTTTATTAGTTTCAGTGCAAATGAAGTAATTGCAATAAAAATTAAATAAAATGGTGTTCTTTCATTGCATTAGAAGAGGGTTAAAATTGACCAAATGAACAATCAAAACAAAAATCTGATTTTACAAAACTAAAGTCAGCCTTTTAAAATTAAGTTTGTAAAGTTATTATATAAATAAAGGGGAAATCATAGCCATCGAGTTTGATTAAAAGGGTGTTCTTTTGCAGACAATTAGTGAGAGTACTTCCTACAATAGTAACAGAAAATATAACATGCAACTTGAATGTCATCCTTTCATTATTTCAAACCATTTGTCAGGCTAACTTTTTTATATTATGTTCTTTGGGGTGTCTGTGGCAAGGCTTTGGCGGTGGGGGTTCTGCAGGGCACAGCCTCTGTGGGCAGAGCTGGGAGACGAAATGTGGTGTTTTAATGTTTGTCATTTGTTTCTCATCATCCAAATTTATTTTAATTAGGAAAAAAAAAAAGTAAATTAATTGTCCTCAAGGTGAATCTGTTTTACCAGTGACAATAACTGGTAAGAAATCTCACTGTCTCAATCTCAACACAGGAAGTTTCTTATCCTCTTTTCTCCCCCAGTCCTGCTAAGCAGAGGGAAGGAATGGGGGATTGGCTGGGGGAAGCCTTGCTCTTTGCCAGGTCTAACCCAACAGGTAAAGACAATCCAGCCAATGAAAAAAATCACCTGTAGTGAGTGCAATTGCAAATGGAGCCAAGATTTCATGGCCACCAGCAGAACCTTCCAATTTTCAGAGTCTGAAAATCATTTTAAAGCATAGTAGACACTTTAAAGTAGTAGACAACATGCTTATTTTTCCCTCCTTTGAAAGCTGCAGATAAAATCCTAATATTATACCAGAAGAAACAATAAAAAACTAAAGATCTTTAAAATGCAACTGTAAAGCAACAACATTGCATATATGAGCACTCAGAAGACCTTGCATACATTTGCCTTTGGCCCTGAAACTGGCATTTAGGTACTCTAATAGTGCCTTTTGTGTGCTTTCAGTGCCTAATTTGGGCTTCTCAGTTTACACAATCTTTTTGTTTATGATACTCATAGGCAGTTACATATTTTTAATTTTATTTTGATGAAGCTGACAATTCAGAGATTATTTAAACTCAGCAGTGGAGAGAACAGCATGACCCTATCCCTTGCATCAGGCTTGCTGATGAGACAGACCTTTTCAAACATTTTCATTTTAAAAACACCAAAAACAGGGGGAGCCATGAGATCCTTAAATAAATTATTCCACTGGTTAATCATCAACTTACTCTTTCTGACCATAGATCTGAGGACTGATATTTGCTCTCTTAGCTTCCTGATCATATGCTTTTCCATATCGTATGAATCCTGGAAATTTCCAACTCCTTATGATGCTCCCCTTCAAAATTAGTTTCTCCTTCAGAAGGGAATTGTGACTTGCAGTCTTGACTGCTACATATGTAGTATTGCAGTTTAAGAAGTTAAAATAAATCTTATTTTAGAAAGTCCAGATCATTGTAATATCTAGGCTGTTTGTCAGAGTTGTCTTTCTCATTATTTACCGTAGAGTTTTTTTTGCGTGTGCAAATCTTAACGAGACTGATTGTGTGTCATTTCGCACAGTGCTGCTCAGGTCATGACTTGAATCAGGACAGAAAGATGGAATCCAATAGGAAAAAACAAATAGATTATTTTTTCATTAGAACTCTTTTTCAAAAACTATCAGCTAGAAAACTTTTAATGAATTCTCTACCTGCAGTATTTTTAAATCCTAAAGAATCAAATGCCTTTTAGAAATCTTTGCCAATGAAATCATAAACTCAATCAAAAAGAGCAAGTTTATTTGATGATATTTTTCATTAAGCTGTGTTGATTGACAGTGTGCCATTATTTTAATTCTTCATTGATTTCATCTCCCTTCACCTTGACTTAGTTACTTTATATCCATTTAATGAGATGACAGTTTGCTGAAGTATTTGTCCTTCTTAAGCAATGGCACAAGAACCATTTTTTTCCAGAAACCCAGAATTTTTTCAGTCTTCCAAGATTAGTTCATCAGTATGATATTCCTTTGAACTTAACATTTGTGAAGCATTTCATCATAGTTAAATTAAACTTTTTTCTTTTCTAAACCGCTATGTTGTTCATTCCCTCTCATTGCTACTGTAAGAAAACCTGTTTTCTTGTTGTTGTTGTAAACATCATCCTTCTTTCTAAGTACAGATGCAAAGCATACACTGGAGAATTCTTCCTTTCCTGCAGTGTTACTGACATTTATATTGTCCCCATTTGGTAAACTTGGCCCAGAACCTGCCCCCAGGACAGGCTTGCTGGGAGTGGAGTGGAAAGTCTGGGGGAAGAAATTAAGAAGACTGTAGCCATTTCATCACTTCTCTCAGTACAAGGTACATATTGGGGGTTACACATCAGGCCAAGGCTTCTTGTTGCAACCTCTTCCTTTCTTTCACACATGTTGCAACTGTCCCTACCCCCGTCCATCACCAGGAATCAATTTTGCATCTGTGCAATAGTAACAGTAAGGCTAAATAATCTTTTCTTCTGTTTACTGCTGACTTTCCTGATCTCAAGAACCACCAAATGTCTGAAACTGGCACACAGTTCAGAAAACTCCTTTATATTTTTTTTCTTAATTGATCTGACTCTTAACAGCATTTGCTTCAAAAGGTTAAAATCTGTTCCTATAACTAATCTTATCTTCTCTAAAGCCCTTTTTCTCTAGCAAATGGCTGGTCTGGCCTCTGGCTGACTTTCTGTCTTCACAAATTTCTCTAAAATTCACTATCCTCCCACCTTTCTTTTCAGCGAGGGTCCCTGGGAAGACTCCTACAAATCCATCATTGAGAATGGCAACCAGGGAAAGCAGCCATTTCCTCCAGAAGAAAACAGTTCTGCCACATCCTCTTAAAGTATATTCTCCTCCCAAGGCAAGCACAGAGCTCCCATCAACACTAATGCACACACAGAGGTGAATATTCCCATTTGTGAGAGACCGTAATTGAATCACCATTAGCTTCTGCTTCTGGCGTTGTTCAGAATGAGTCAAGTCCTATTGCTTCTTGTTGCTAGAACACAATAAACAAGAGTTAAACTCTTTAAAGGCAGCTTTGTTCTTCTGTCAGACACCTGCCGAACATTTGTTTAAAATATAGCAGCTACAAAGAGGTATTAGAATCTGGCAAAAACAAAGGCCCAAATTAACCTTAACTATAGAGTGTCTATCAATACCTCTGTCTCAACTACTTCAAAATCTCTTTTTCAGGTGGCTATAGAATAGTTATGTTACTAATCCAAATTTATCTCTAAGCTGTGTGAATGTACATTTTCCTAGTGTTTAAGCAGAAGAAGCTGTAAGGAAGCAGAATTGCCACTTCACTTCTAACTTTTTCACGGATAGCAGTGATTCAAGAATACTCCATAGAATAAGTGGCTGTTGCTTGATTTTTTTTTCTCTCTAGAAAAGAGAACCTTCCTAAGAAAACTTTACTGGCTTACACACACACACACACACAAAAAAAAAAAACCTAAAGAAAAAAAGCACTTTTATGAAAGCTATCCATCAAATGTCAAGGATAATAATCAATTTTTTGTCACAATGAACTGATAAAAGCTTTCAGTAATAATGTCATGGGGAAAAAAATTTGTGTTGGAACTCGTAACGCTCAGCCCTGATATCAAACGAATTCATAAAAGCTCAATACCACTGTAACCCTCGGAGGCATGACAAAACACAATTTCTCATCCACAGGATATGGAATAATTCCTTCTTTTTATTTTTTTTTTCACAGAGGGAGAAGCAAAAGGAAAAAATCTGAATTTCAAAAAAAAATATTACACAATCCTGCTTATGCAGGTGAACATTACCGATCATTTTGGTCGCCGATATCACAAACCGTTATGGTGATTTCTCTCACATCATGCAAATGTCTGCATAATGTCTACTCCTCTTGGAATGTAAAATCAAATCAGCATTCTAATGATACAAGCCCGTGATGAGCTTGGAAATAAATATGCAGAAACGCATAAAAAAAAAAAATCAAGGCAATCAAGGAGAGCCAGCGTCCTAGCTTGGACTATAAATCTTTGTCTGTTTCAATCGTAAAGCTGGCCGAATCAGTGTAAAATTCGAGCAGGGATGTCATCAATTTCTGTTAACCTCTCTATTCTTCTTTGTGTTGGCGGTGCAGTGATGGATTGGTTTTGTCACTTGTGCTCAGTTCACAGTATGTTAACATGGAAGGGTGCAGTCAGGTTATGAAGAAGGGTTATTACTGTCCCAGCTCTGACCTGGACTTACTATCTTTTCTAGTATCACAAAGCCTTACTGTCTTTGGGAGTGAGAAGTAGCATCCTTGGAGCTGCCTAATGCTAAACAGAGCAGCCACATTTTTTTCCTTCAGTTGCTTTGCTATAGTTCTTTCCAGATGCTTTGCTCCAGCTTATAGGCCTATTCTTTCCTACCATTTTTTAATTAATAAACTAATGTAGGATATGCTTATTAATCCAGCTAACAGTGCAGGAAGAAAAGTAATGAATTACTGGATTACATTAAGAAGAATCTGTGATTTGCAAACACAAAAAGATTCGTAATTTTACAATCTCTAAATAACAAAGCACTGGTAATAAAACAGAGGTAATCATATAAACCTACTAGCATGTTGTGAATGCAAAAATGTTTCAAGGAGTGGACTAACAATTCCTCTTTCACGTTGTCTTGATCATGTTTTTGGTAAGGGTGTTTAAATTGTGCTACCTAATTTCAGCAGAGAATTTAATGAGTTAGGGTGTTCCTCAGATCTTGTTTTCTGCTTCTCTGCTTTGTCAATGCAGTCACTGCAATCTCTACTGCACAACACTCAGACACCTGGCCGTACTTCAAAAACTCGCAAGCTCAACTTTAAGCAACCTCAGGCTCTATTAATGTCAATGGAACTGCTCAAGTGCTTAAGTTAAGCATGTTCCTAAATGCTTTGTTGGAAGATTGTAATAAATTCTAATTCAGAGCCCAATGAAATCTTTAGGAATCCTTATATTGTCTTCAGTGGGCATTGTATCAGGCTAATAGAGCTCAACACCTTGCAGAATTGAGCCTTTAAACAATTGGTTCGTTTCACCACATAAGTGGTTGTTTTAGTGGTGGGTGAAGTGATCCCTATGTGTAGTATTTAATATAGTGTGTTTCAGCTTGTTAAGTTAGTAAAGTGCTTTGGGATCACTTGAGATGAAAGGTATAATACAAATGCAAGTTATTATTTCACTGCCAGAAATACCTTTTTTTTTTTTTGTGAGTGAAAAATCACATCAAAATTAGTGCTTTAAAACAAAGGAAATAGAACATCATAAAAATCCTGTATCTATTTGTTTCTATAAAGACAAGCCCAGTGGAACAAAATAACTCCTGCAATAGGTAGGCTGGGTCCTGCAGAAAAGCTGAACAATTGAGGGTCAATGGCATTTTGTAAGTGATGCTTTTGCTCTTGACAAATTGGACCCAGGATATAGGAGTATATCTGGTCACAAATGTCTGCCACTTCTCAGAGCTGTGTTGGCTGCTCAAAAGCAATTAAGTGAAGTGGGTGCTCAAGTCCCATTGAATGTCCCAATTAACAATTAGCAAGACTTGTGCTCTTAAGGGTTTTTGGAGATCTTACACAATAGAGCAATGACAAAGTCACATGAAGGAGACTTTCTATATCCTTTCTATAGATGCTATTTTTAAAGTCATATAAAAACATTGTGAATTAAATATAGTAGAGAACCAAGAAAGAAGCAATTGTTTCGTCATAGCTTATTTTACTGTTCATCATTGTGTTCAGGAATGTAAAAGGAGCCTAGCCAGAAAGCAGGCTCAGCAATATATCTAAATCCAAACTGATAGAAGTTTCCCAAGCAATTTTTCCATTAAAAATGTATTCCTATATTCTGGCATTCTTAAGACATCTTGGGATACCAAACCACTGTATATTAACAACAAAGCCAGAGGTAAGTTTGGCATGATAAAGTTTCTCTGTGTGGTCGGCCTAGCTTGTTTTTCTCCCAAGTTTGTTTATTTTTCTCTTGTCATGAATTTAAACAAAACAACATGTTCAGGGACAGCTAAAGAGGCTCCAAAAAAAGGAGTGAAGAAAGAATCCCAAAAAAGTCATACTGACCTTACTGATAAATTCCACCTTGGAAAGCACTTCAAGCACCAGTGAACTGAGAGGGACTGTACAATTCCTCATGTTGTCCCTGTCCCACAAAAGGGAATTTTCACTCCAGAAGGGAATGCTTCTGCACATCTACCAGCTCACATGCACCCTCACCCACTGAATGCTCCCCTTTACACATGTAAAGAGAGAAAATGTAATCTGCAACAAAAAGGCCTTGTAATAGTCTCCAGAGACATGAATTCCATTAAATTAATTATTATATTGCAAATATTTTTAGCAGGATGCCCATTTACTGCTATATTTGCCTTAAAGGTTTGTGTTCTCGATTACATAATGATATACAAATTAAATGCAATTTCAAATTTAAACCTGTACAAGTGTCAGTTACCAAGTTCCCCTGTTAGTCCCATGAGGCTGCCCAGAGCACAGCTAGGAAGTGTGTTATTGTGCAGGCTTTGCATTACTTACTCCAAGAAACTCTTATTGAAGGCATTATGGCTAATGATTCTTATTTATTGTTGGTATTGCAGAGTTCAGTGAATTCAGAAACAAGGCTGGACTTGATATAATAGATGTTGTGCAGAAATAAAGATCTACCAGGGTTCCATGGCCCTGCCAAATTTAGAGGAGAGATGAAACAGTTTTTGTCATCTAAACTGATCTGAAAATCAAAGAATCCCAGGCGTCTGCAACTGGGTTCTTCTGTGTTTGGGAGCTCTTCTCCTGCAGAAGAAGCTACCTTAGGTTTTCCTGAATTCCATGAAAGTTTGGTTATTGTAACTGGCACTTTGTGTAATCAGTATAGATCAACCTCAGTCAAGTGGAAATATGTTCTATGCATGTTGCTAATAAGATAATTTCATCTAATTGTGAAAAGAGAATGCAAATAATTAGGAACATGGTCAAAATAATTTAAAGGCCCTAAGAATATTTTTGAATAGTTTTCTCTATTTTTCTAAGGCTTTATTTAATTTCTAACACTGTTTGAAAGAAAGCATTTGGGTGAAATCCTTGACATGTTGACAAGGAGTTTTGCAAGACCTAAGCCAATTGATGTTTGTTATTTTCTAAGGTCCAATCCTGAGAAGTCTGCAGACGGTCTGGATGTTTGTCTCAATAATTTATGAGCTTATTGGTGGACTATGGGACTTTGGGTTTTGGGCCCACATTCATCTTAAAGAAGAAGTAATTCCAAATGAGGGCTAATTAACAAATTAGCACTTTACAATCTTGCTCAACAGTTATTTAAATCAACACTCCCCAAAAGGAGAAACAAAATGCAGAGTCACCAGTAATCATAGACACAAACATTAACATGTAAATTTAAACAGATACACAGGATGTCTAATGAGAGGGAAAGAAGTTTTTCCTAATAACACAGAATAACTTTACAATATAGTTTAATGCATGTCCCTCACCCTTCAGTTTCCCTTTCTGGTTTAAAATAATTTTGACCTTGAGCCTATTCTGTAATCAAGGTGTTTGATAAGTCAAATCCTTCATTGGTGTAGGCAAAAGGCACTTTTTAGAATGTTAAACTGGCAACACACAGGGTGCAGTTATTGCTTTAGAGAAATGTCATAGATGTCCTCTAACCTTTTTTTTTTAGGAACGTATTTCTTGGATGATTTTTTTCAAGGACTCAGGTCAGGAAGAATCTACCCCAAGGGTAGTTGGAGGGAAGAAAAAATAACAAGGCATGGTAGCACCTGGGGACCACAACATTGTTCACATCCTCTGTAATCATCAGTGCACTGCTCAGCTGCTTTGGTAATTTACATAATACCATCCTGACACGTTCACTTCAGTTATCCATCACCACTGGGATGGTGTTGCTGTTTTCTTGCTTTATTTTCTTTCCCCCTATCTGTCTCTCTGTGTGCCTTTCTCTCTCTCATTGTGTCTTATGTTTATCTGGCCAAGCAAAAAAGATTGATTTCACATTGTTTCTGCCCTTCTTGTTCAAGAAATATGATTTTGGCAAATGATGAGGCAGCGAACACAGCTAATAAGCAAAAATGCACATATAGAGATTTTATTCTCTACATTTTAATGAATAGCATCTTTGGGGGAACTGAGGAGGAGGAGGAGCAGAACAATAATTTAATGGACGCTGAGATGTGGGGAGAGAGTCAGTTTAATAAAGCTAAATTCTAAGGATATGATAGACTTTGTTCACATGTAATCATGGCAAAATCTGCAAGATAGGACTGGACACAGCTTAAAATAAAAGCTTAAAGCTTTGCTTCTTGAGTAACATTTTCTCAAAAATTAACGAAGGTAATATTTCATTTTTCTAAATGTAATTTTTATTGTCACGTGACAAATGAATTAGCTGTCTGAAAACATGATTAATTCCTGCAGTCCTACCTACTGAGATCTAACTACAGGCTTGTTCTCCCCAGTGCTATGCCTCTATTCCCCTTTGACTTTAATGGTGCTGCTCCTGATGTGCATCACTGTAACTGGTATTGACAGTTATGCCCTTGTGTGCACCCTTGTCTATCACCCTTGTGTATGACAAGGATGCTGAAGTCACCTTCCCACAGTAAAGGAGAACTCCAAGACACAGGGAAGGACCACTGAAATGGGTATGTGGGCAATCTATTTATTGTTACTGTCTCCAGCCTATTTGGGTGAATTATTCATACTCTCAAACACTCATTCCTGGCGGTTAAAACCCAAAGTAACTTGGCTACCAGGACTTCCCACTACATGAAGCTAAAAGACAACGTTTAAGGCAACATGGTACTTGGTGCAGAAAGGATAAAAGGCACTTCTATTGGTGTCCTTGAATGAACACCAAAAATTATTCTTTGTCTCTGTATACTGATGTTCCTAATAAATAGTTTCAAGGGACAAAAAATCCCAAACCTTGCAGAAGTAAAAATATGATGGTATTCAAAAACAGCACCACCAGTCCCCCAAAAGATGGTTTTATTCCCTTAGAATTTCTAAAACCCTCCCGTTTAAAGAGAAAAAGAAAAGAAGTGTCTATCTGTACAAAGGCATGAATAGCCCTGTTTTAAAGAACTGTTTCCATTATTAATGTACATACTTCTCAGTTTAGTACCTCAAGTCAGGTGGGAAGAACCTGAGCATCAGACTTTTCTGTATGGAAGCTTTGGATTCAATCCCTGTTATACTGAAATGCTGGGACAAGTAAGACAGTTGCATGTATATTGAAGGAGAGATGGGGAAATACAGAAAAGGCTGACAACCTCAGGCAGATCTCTGTAGTTTGGGTTCATATGCACTACATTATTTAAGCAAGTGTATTAATTTGGTAATAGCACTCTGGAAGAGTTGATCCTCTGTAAGGTCAGGGTCTTCTGCAGCTAAAGATTTTGCATAAACTTATGGCTTGACTTCATCAAATCCGTGGTATGAATGGATTTCTAAAATTCAATATGCAAAGTAAAAGAAAAATATTTTTAATGAACATATCTTTCTGCCTCTAAAAACTTCACATACAAAAATAAAAAGGCATTTTTTATAGACTGCAATCACATTTATTACAGACTATAGTTCCATTTCATACCAGAATCTCTCCTAAAGGTTCCTTATACTCTTTGATCCTTCTTTTATAAAAAGATTTTTTCTGATAAAAAATACAGGATTTATTGAAGACCTCTCAGAGTTGTTTCAATTAAATCGTGCCTCCTTATACATCAACTTTGTATGATAGAAACAAATTCAAGGTACTGTCCTGCAAACACTGATACAATGAGATAACTCAAGAGAGCACTCGAAGGTTCTCAAGTATAGGCTCCACTAGAAAAATTTAGCCTTGGCAAAATCAATTTATTTCATGTGTATTAACACCGCTTTATGCTAGGGATGATTTTTTGTTTTGTTCTGAGGGGGTTTTTTTGAGTGGAAGAAGGACTTCATTTTGACACTAAAAAAAAGTCATCCAAACCACCTTGTTTAGAAAAGCCAGCCTTTGTCTGTGCAGAGCAAATACATAGAACATTCAAGTACCTCAGTAGGTTGGGAAAATGCAGGAGTATAGGAAGATTCTTCTGGGGTTTCACAGAAAGACTGGAGAGCAGTGATCTTATTAACCCCCAAGGACCCTGAAAATAGTTTTTACTGCAACTAGCCCAAACACTTTGAGATAACTACAGAGAGCATGATTCTTTAACCCCTGCAATATTAATATTCTGTTGTTATCTGATGAGCTCTGGCATTTCTTTAACACAGTAGACAAAGACGGCATAATGAGATATGAATACTGATCTTGCATTTGGTATTCTGATCTGTTCATGATAACGCTAACATTACAGAGTTGTAGGTGAACCTTTAGTAAACTCAGATACCTCTTTTTATTCATGTTACAACTTACTCTTTCTTGCATGTGAGACTCAGGCACCTCTAACAAAACCAAACTCTTTCAGTCTCTTAATGTGGTAATTTTTAAACTAGACCTATTTTACAGGTTTTATAAAGCAACACCAATTGTGGAAAAAAGTGAGTATGCAACAGGAGAAAGCCATGCTCTTATTTCGTCTTTCCTGACACTGGGCTGGAGATGTTTGTTTCCAGTATAGTTCACACTAATGTGTCTGTCATTGTTGCTCCTGGAATAGCTTATGAGGGTCTCAGTTCAGGCAGAAATTTATGTTGTTGCTGAAAGTACAGCCAACACAGTTAAAGGAGACCTCCTGAGCTCCAGGGCCCTAAATCTTCAGCCACTTGACACTAGTGAACAGTGCAAGAAGAAAAAAACAGAGTTTTTTTAATTTCCCTTTTCTTTTTTTTTTTTTTAAGATGGAAGAAAACATGTTGGCAACTGATATGAAAGTGACCTCTCTGTGACTGACAGAAGGTTCATCATTGCGTGCCATACCTGTCACCTCAGTAATGTATGTAGGCTCATCTGCCCAGTGATTTCAAAGTGAATTCCCATCCCTGAACTATAAGTTGTAACCTTTGGGTGGATTGCATGAAAAGCAGCTTCACTGGTGAGCTATGCAGATGTTGACAAGGTGTGGAAAATGAATATGAAAGAAGGTTAGGGTTTTCCAATCTCTGTATTCAACAATGGCACTTGACTGACCAGCAAAAAGCTACACAGATACGATAAAGGAGGTAAAGGAACCGTTTATTCAAGAGGATTTTATACAAGGAAAAATTTCTAGAGGGGACCTTTGCTGGGTCTGGATACCAAGGTTTCAGATGCCTTCAGTGTCTTACATATAATACAATTGTTAAAATTCTATGAAAACACCTGTATTTCCTAGATGATTTCACATACCAAATAAATTACTAACTCTTTTAACCTTCATGGTCTAATCATGTATAGAACATATTATTTTTAATAAATTTACAAAACCCAGAAAAAACCATGTGGAATTTTTATCCATAGAGTTCTCACTAAACAAATAATATTGTGCTTTTTTCAGCTGAAAGTTGTAATGGTTCCTATGTGTTTCCACTTGATTAAAGCACACAGATAGAGAATTCCCAAATAAAACCACAAATCACATGAGCATTTGGTACTGTTTCATTCTGTGTTCACAAGGCCACAGGTAATGAAGCCAATGAGCTACAGATTTACAGAGACTTCATGCCCATATATTAAAAACAAGCAAGAAACATAAAAATCCCAGTTCAATTTGGGATGTTTCTAATATTATAAAGTTACTTTATTTGGTCTGTATTTTATGATACAAATTGAATTAAGGTGAAGACACATACGGTCCATTTTTGTCTTTCTAACTTTCTATTGTGATACAGAAAACCATTAGATTTTGATAATGTGAGGAGGAGGGAAACACTTTTATTGAAATAAGAACAAAATGATAGTGTCAGACACTGAATCCAAGAGATAAAATATTGCATCTAATAAACATGCTACATATGGGATTAGACATGAGCCCCTAGAATTACAGAACAATAGAAGTTATAGAAAAACAATAATACTTGTTTTGAAAAATAAGAACTAAAGTTCCTATCACGCTTAAGAAAAAAAATGTTTACATTGTTGTTAAAGCACTTAAACAGGATGAAATAACTTGCTCTCCTGGAGTGCCAGGAGTTTTATTTTAGGTCTAGGTTTGCAAGCATTACTCCTGCTTGTTGTCTCATTTATCTAAGCACAATTACTTGTGCGAGTGACTGGATCACTTGCTGAGATTGTGATCTTAACTGATCATACACAGTCTTCAAAGGCAAAAATAGGTAACCATCCAGCTCTCCTGGATAGTCAACATTTCTGTGTCTGAAAATATCTCCCTCACTGTCCATTCAGAGGCAGGTAGCCAATGTATCACCTGGGACTAAAAACATGCTGTAGATAGACACACACATTATTACAATTTGATGTGGCCAGCATTGCTTAATTAAGTACATAATCAAGCACTCATGTCTGCTCCTCCCACTTGCATCTCTTCTTATCACTTTGTAATTTTCTTGTCCCTGCCAACATGGGGTGAAACAGCAGCACATAAACATCCACCCCCTCTTTCATCAGCCCGGTGTTGTGATGAATGTTTGTGTAATTGTAAAAATTTTGTCAGCGTGTGTGCAGGACACCTTGAAATGTTACTTGAAAAGAAACTTCCTTGGAGGTCAAGTCTTTCCTTTACTGATTGAAAGACCACTTGTCCTATTTTTTTACTTCTACGTTTCCAGTAGAACTTTAGAGATGTATTATGAACTTTTGGATGCTGAACTGGAGTCAGGTGCCTCTGACTTTCTGGTGACCTTAAGGAAGATGTAGAATTTTCCCAGAGAGGAGAGAAAAAACTAATCCCACAAAAAAACCCAACAAACAAACAAACAAACCAAAAACCGCCCCCATGTTCTCTGAACAGTCATTCAGGTGTTTGAGCTTGCTGTTCCTGTGCTCACCTGCCCATCCATCCTACACGGCAGGGCTATAATCCTGTATGGGAAGGACTTGGGGAAACTTGCACGCTCAGCCCTGGGAAGGTGTCGCAGGACAGCATGACAGCATGTGTGGAGGTTGCCTCAGGCCGAGAAAGCAAAGCCAGCCTCGTTCCCAGCTGCCCGTGCTGCAGGTAGGAATGTAGCTGGGGAAAGGCAAGCTCAAGGTATCTTTCCTGCTGTTATCAGCACTCCCACAAAGCCAGTGGGAACCTAAACATGGGCTTGTGTGCAAACTCTTTGGATGCAAGGTGTACTTGGACTCCAACATCGCTCTGCGCATGTGCTTAGACTATAACAAAAATTTAATCTCCACACCTCAGAGCTCTACGTAGTGATGATAACAATCCTTTATTTCTCCCACTCTTTACCTGTAATTATCTATTTAGCATTCAAAACTTTTGTCTCTTCCCACGTTTTCCAGAGCCTAGCACAATTTGAAACTGATCACAGGCAGGATCTCTGGACACTACTCTAACGCAAATAATGCTAATGATAAGAGCAATGCCCCAAGGGTGTTGCAAAGCTATCCTAATATCCAAACCTGATTGTAATTTTATTTAGATTTTATATTACTGACTAAGAGCATTTATCTTCTTGCCATGTGCGGACATGTAGTTAGTGCACATTGCTTATGGGTTTCCAAGATAATGTAATGCAAACAAATCATATATCGTCTGAGAATGAGTCAGGCCCACATTTCAACCTGATTTGATTTACCGTCACCTGTGTTGCAACGACTATTAGTCTGTTGAAATAATGAAAGAAGGAGAATAAGGGCTTTTAAGGCCAGTGTGGGAAAGTACCTGTTATATAAGCATCTTTGAAATGCAGAGAGGATAAAAAAGTAGTTAGAAGTCTTAGAGAACTGGAAATTAAAAAAGCAATGCCTCTTCTGGAAAAGGACTGTACTTGCATTCATGGATACCAGGGTGGATTCATTTGATAAATCTTGTCTGACTTTAGTCTTGTACATACTCAAGACCAGCTCAGATGTGTGGAAACAAGTGAAATCCCTCCTGCTTGGCTCATACCTCATGCCAGGTTCAGAGTCGTCTTTCCTGATGCAATATACAGAACTATAACAAAACCTCCAAATCCCTACTTGTATCAGTGCTTCTCAGCAGTTATCAACGAGGGCTAAATTGAAATGAATTATCCAAATCCTTGTGCCCAGAGCAGGGACCAGCTCTCTTATTTTTCTGGGATGGTCAGGCTTTGATGCAGGCAGTACTACTAAGGAAGCTGGATAACTTTCTGTGCAAAGGCATTTTGTGAGCTCAGATTAAGAAAGAGAGATGGTTTTTGGGATGGATAATAAATATCTATTTTCTTAACTGTCTTGGCAAAATTCTGCCTTCCCGATCCTTTGCACATGCATATTCCCCCACTCAGCAGTGCCACCACTCCCTCCATGTATCTGTTTTGTGTTTTGCTGACTGGACCTGGAACTGAAAGCTGTGTCTACTGGCATTCTATTTTGCTGGGTGTTTTTGCGGTGGATACACTCTGAACTGCTGGAATACCTGCTGCTCTTGAGCACAGATAACAAGGTAATGTAAGAAAAGATTTCAAAGGAGACACACAGACATGTTGTCTCATACCTTTTCTGCTCCTCATTATTTAAAGTCTGAGAGAGAGATGTGGGGGAAAAAAGAGCTCTTCACAGGTCCCACGGGGCTGCAAAGACATCAGCTTGTGAATATTTCACAAGTGTATCTTTGTCCTGTAACACTGCTGTACAGTTACCTGCAGTTCAAAGGTAAGGACAACAAGGAATGCTGTATATTTCATTATCATTCCAAGCATGGGAGCTTAAAATTTGCATTTGTAAAATCCAGTAGATTTTTCTGTTGAGGGGTTAACATTTCGGTGACAACAAGATCCATTTTAAACCTAAATATAAAATCAATTTATGCTCCCAGTATGCATCTTGTCTGAATCTTGTCTGGTGAATCTCTGACCTGTCAGCTATGGTGAAAAGTTGAAGACTTTGTTTTAAACTGCATCTAAGTAGCAAACGGCAAGGCTCCTTTGTGTAGCTCTATTTTATAGTCCCTCTTTCAGCATATCTGAATTGATTTCACAATCATCATAATATTAGCTATCAAAAACATCTCAAATATGTAGATCTGTTGCAAACCGTGTTACAGTTTATTTAAAAATTTTCAATGGGATGGTCCAAGGCACTGTTCAGAATGTGTTTGCTGTGGTGACCATAATTGAGTAATCTCCAAATTTTTGGGAAGTTTTTCTTATTTCCGTTGACAGGGGTGTATTTTCCATCTCACTGCCCTTCACTTTTTCTTTGGACCCCTTGTACATCCCAGAAGGATTAACCTTCCTCTGTTCATCTGGCTCTAATTTCATCAACTATTTCTGATAGTCAAAAATTCACAAGAACTGGGGCTTTGTATACCTGCCCTCAAGAAAGAGAAATTAAAACAGGAGGAAGCACACACAGGGAAAACTGCAATAATGAGCAAGATGCAAAATACGAATTGCATTTACCCATCTTGACTAACAAAAAAAGCAAAACAGCATCGGCATGCCTTGGAGTGCTTTGTAAGATACAAGTCATTAAAGACCTTGTGTTTTCAGTTAGCTGATTCTGTAATAACAACTGTTGGTACTGGCAGCATTGCATCATTGTTCTCAGCAAGGAAAAGCAATTTGGCCTATTGTTTCCAGAAACAGTTTTCTCTTATAAAAACAATATAGTTGTTTAACCTAAATATAAACACATATGATGTCAATAATTTTATATACATTACAGACTGTTACATGGTCTCTAACAACTGTCAGTGCTAACAGATAACTTCTACATGGCTTGTTCTGCTCCTTTATTACCAGAGTAAAAGATGCCATGGCTGCTGTTGGCTCTCTGCGCTCCCTGCAGCAAAATGTGGCTTTTGAGAGGCACTAACTTGTCTCCGTAGGCTTGAATGCATGGTTGCTTTCCTGCAGCCTGGCTGCCTGCAACTCAGTGATTTCGGGGAGTGCATAATGAGTGCACAAAGGCTTGGAATAAACTATGCACCAAAGAGAGGAAATCCTTCTCATCTGGGCTCTGACAGTGATGCTCTCATTGGTCTCTGCAAGTTGCTTCATTTTCCTGTCCTGATTCACTGTCTGTGGAACACTGATGATAATTTTTGATTCTGCCACAAACAAGACTTTGATAACAAATTAGTCCCAGTTCTGGGCCCCTCAGTTGAGGAAGGACATTGAAGTGCTGGAGGGAGTCCAGAGAAGGGCAGCAAAGCTGGTGAATGGTCTAGAGGGTAAGTCATAAGAGGAGCAGCTGAGGGAGCTGGGGGTATTTACCCAGGAGAAGAGAAGTCTCAGAGGTACTTTATCACTCTCCACAGCTCCCTGAAAGGAAACTAGGCAGCTGGAGGTTTGTTTCTTCTCCCAGGCAAAAAGCAACAGGATGAGAGGAAATGGCCTCAAGCTGCCCCAGGGGAGATTCAGGTTGGACATTAGAAGGAATTTCCTCACAGGAGGGTGGATAAACATCGGAACGGACTGGCCAGGAAGGTGGTGGAGTCACTGTTCCTGGAGCTGCTTAAGGAAACTGCAGACATGATACTTAGTGCTGTGGTCTACGTCACATGGTGGTGGTAGGTCAAGGGTTGGACTCAATGATCTCAGGGGTCTTTTCCAGCCTAATTGATTCTGTGATTCTGTAATGTGAGAACTGCATATTTCTCCAAGTTAGTTGTCAAATGGAGGTCTGTATCCTCCAGATCAGCAGATTATTTGGACAATTACATCCAGCCTTCTTGTTATATAAAGACTACTCGTGCACAAGGACCTTGTATTTTCTTCTCATAAAGCAGCAGGGTGGTAAATGCCCTGATGACCTTTTATCACACACACAGTTAGATGTAACTGAGTTGGAAGGAATCTTCCTTCTTCCACTTTTCACTCCCTACCCCATGCTGCATGGTCACCACAGGCCGCAGAGGTGTTGGCTGGGTCTTGGGAAGTGAAGTAGAAAATGCTTTAGCCTTTTCAAGAGGAAACTCTGGAAAAGGAGTGTAGCTCATGAAGAAGAAATCACAGTCTTCAGCGCACAGCAGATTTATTAATTTGATTGCCTGAGAGGGAGTAGAAATTCATGCATTTTTACAGAAGGGTATTGTATAAAGCCTAGTGTCCTGGGTTGGAAAAGAGAGGCCATATTAGGGTTAAAACATACATACTTGCACAAGCACTGTAAAACACAGCTCCTGGCTGGTACTTTCAAATCTGATCAGACCAGAATGGCATTAAACATTGTCCCATCATTGCCCTGCTGAGGTGCTGAAGCATCTTGTTTCTGAGTGTGGCTGCAGTTGCAGGGCACAGCTGTGTGGTCACATCTTGCTGGCCACTTCAGGAGGGGCAACACATCTGGCTCCTTAGCAGGTTGACTCTGTCTGATGAAGCAATGTCAAAAGGCTCATTTCTGATGTCACCTCTGTGTTTTAGGAAGAAAATGAAGTCCCTGAGATGAACGGGGATCTGATGACATCTGCACTGATCCAGCACTGCAATTTTGCATGGTAGCTGGAGTCATGTCGTTAATGTGACCACAGGAGATGAGCCGTGTGCTGATGATGATCAAAGTGTTCCCAATGCATTGGACTGCTTTTGTACAAATGATTGGAGGCTATTAATCATCATAATGGAATATAATGGGACCCTGAACACGGTTACTTAGAGAGGTGAGTGCTCATGTGCTTAGGCCTCCAAGAATAAGAGCACATTGTTCTAGCAAAATTGACAGGATGGAATATGAAATTACTCCAAAGTATGCTCATAAGCCTCAGTCACACAGTTTGATCCTCCTTCCCACAGCCAACTTTTCCTTAGGTCTCTTTCTTGGGTGTTTTAAAATCAAATCATAAAATGTGGTGCATGTATCAAAAGTAACAAAACTTCAACTCAGTTGCTGTAATATGAAAAGTGTTGGATTTTCCTTACGGTTTCTACTTAGATTACTAATGCTAAAATTAACGACTAAGGAAGAATTCCCACATTGTAACTAAAACGGGCTTACTGCATCCTGGATTGAACTGTGAGGATGGGAGAGAAATACCTTAAAAATTCCTTAAGATACCTCATTTAAATACCACAAACCAGCAAGGCATGGTAGGAGTTAACATGACATTAATTCTACAGAAGAGATAGGAGTTGACTGTTTAATAGTTTCTGTATAATTCTAGGCCACACAGACAACTGCTTCTGTGAATTATCTAGAGAGCTGTTAGGGAAGGAAAGATATTAATTGGTCTGATGCAAAGTGGGAAGGACACGTAAGAAAGGGAAAACGAAAGAGGAGCACAGAAAACCACAGTTGTAACTATCTCATTGTTCTGGGCATTACTTTAAACATTTCGTAATTGCAAAGTCTTACTTTATTGGTTGTAACATCTTTGGGAGTGATATTGTTTGGTTTTTTTTAAAGGACCATTAGTCTCTTATTATAATCTCCTGATTTGCACTACTCTTAGTACATTGGTTCCTGGGGGAGAGGGTTGAATTGATTGGCTGAGCTCCAGGTTTTGGGTGTTTGTAGTTTGGTTTTGTCCTTCCTTTTTTTTTTTTTTTTTTCCTCTCACTCATCTTTCAAGTATGTATTTTCTTTTTCTTCTTCTTTTTTTTTTTCTTCTGTTTTTTTTTCCACCCTGTCTTATTTTGCTGATGTGATCAATTAAGGGATTTTGAAAGTTCTTATTCAAAAGTATCTCAATGTTATCTGTCTTTTATTTGTACCACTTAAAATTAAAAAAGTTTTAATCTAATCTGCAGTCAACACTTTATTTGAGAATCTGAGTCTCTATCTTCCAAATTATATTGGGTCAAGTCTTCATCACTGCAAAGAGGTGACTCCGTGTTTAAAAAAGTTAGCACCATGCTTAAACAAGATAAATATTTCTCTGCCTTATAGAGGAGAGGATTTGACACAATATCAGGGATTTAGGTCAGAAGAGATCCACAATGTCATACGACTTAGGTCCGACCCTTAGAGAACTATTTCTAAATAAAAGAATAAATCAACAGATAAATAAAATCCTAATGTTTTCTTCAAACTAATTTTAAATGTTATTGAAACACTAAGAAACTTCCCATCACTGATAGAATATTTGTCACCACCAGCATGAAGTTTTCCTCTTTGATTCTTAAAAACTGTTCTAGTGGGGAGAAAAAGTCTTAACCCCTGTTGGAAATACTCACTTCTGTGAATTTTATAAACAAGAATAATTTTCCATCACTGCTTAAAACAGGCAGAGGTCTTTGAGCAAATATTGCCAAAAGTACGATGCTATGTATGTAAGCAGTCTTAGTAACTGCTCTGTGTGCTGTGTTGTGTTCTATTCAGGGATCACTGTGAACAGGGGCTAGAAATACATGACAGCAGAAAACTGAAATGAGTTCAAATGTTGAATTGTGTCAGAATAAAGATGAAGAGTGAGTTAGTTTAGTAATATGCCTTGCAGATCATACCAGACCACCATTTCTTATGATTGTAGGATTACAGTGTACAGGCTGCTCCTGGAGCTCTGCTGCCCTTTTCATTCCCATCCTTAATCTGGAGGGGCTAGGGAAAGGAGGAGGGAGAAACAATCTCTCCAACAATACCATAAACAAATCACGCAGAATAATAATGTAGGCTGTTCTCAGATGCATCACCCTGCGTCCTTTGATTCTGATAGTCCTATTAGTAATGTTGCCATTGCTGTGTGATTTATTTAGGGGCTTTGTGTTCCCAATTGAGCTGTGCAGCATACGGCTTGTTATGATCTATACTGAGGGATATGGTTCAGTACCTCTGAATAGTGTAACCCTATGGAATCTGGAGGCAATGTGTTGTAACTTACGTATCTTCTTCTGGAGAATTATATTACAAATTGATTTGATTTTTACCTGATGTTTCACCTATTAAAATGAGACATTTGAAAAGGCGAGAATTTGCAGCTGCTGGCTTCTCAGAAAAGATCAACTGTTTCTGTAATTATTACAGAAGATAACAATTTAAAATAATGAAACACCCATAACATGTTTTAAGGAAGCAGCTTGTTGCTATAATTAGAACTAGAACCAAATTGCTCTGATGGCAAACACCATTTATTGAACTCTATCAATAGAGAAGCTTCAGCAAGCAAATAACACAAGTGGGAAAATATCAGAAGCAAGTACATGACATGGAAAAATTAGGCTGATGAGAAAATGTTACAGTTGAGCTTCTTGAGGTTCACCCTCTCAAAAAACAGAGATACAGAGCAGCAGACTGGTGAGCTGAGACAGGCTGGTGTTTATGGCAGAGAACACTGACTGAGGACTCCTGACACAGTCACAGATTTCAGAAGGGGCTTGGGGTTAATCACCTTCTCAGGAGTTTGTAATATGTCCTTTACACTGTGGTACCAACACAAAGTGAAAATTCATCTCCCATCTCTGTGTCAGTTTTTACTGTTTCCGTCTGTCCCAGAGACTGATGACAACTGGCCAGCCCAGCCTGCTGATATTTCTTCCAAGATTTGCTCTTGTGTGCATCTGCAAACTTTGGCTATTTACCATGTGGAAGCCTCATGTGTGGATCTGGGTCTTGGCCCAAATTTGGCCTTTTGTCTCTGATGCATTTGAGCTGTTGATTGATTATTTATCAAATCTTTATTTCAATGATGAAGTCTGCAAATGTTTTCTACAGAACTTCGGGTCTCAGTCTGGTTTGGTTTTGCCTGGGCTTTGCTTTCTGTGATGAGTTGTGTTGAAGTGTGACTCCTCTGCTGTTCCAATCTGCAAAATCAGTGCTTATTCTGGCAATGAATCTTCATTTCACTGGAGAAGACATAAATGAGCATAGAGGTGAAATAAAGTTTGGACCTGTGACCCTGATGGAGCTGTGTCACTGCCTAAGGATTACTGGGCTAAAAGAAGTCCTCAACAATTTCTGGAGGAGAAAAACATGAGAAAGAAAAGAAACTAAACATTAATATATTTATGGCTTCACCTTAATGAATAAGGTGAAATTTATGTGCAGTTTTGGTCACCTCAACATAAGAAAGGCATTAAACTACTGGAAAGAATCCAAAGGAGGGCGATGAAGAGGGTGAAGGGCCTTGAGGGGAAACCGTATGAGGAGCAGCTGAGATCACTTGGTCTGTTCAGCCTGGAGGAGACTGAGGGGAGACCTCATTGCAGTTACAACTTCCTCATGAGGGGAACAGGAGGAGCAGACACTGATCTCTTCTCTGTGGTGACCAGGGACAGAACCCAAGGGAGCGGCTTGAAGTTGTGTCAGGGGAGGTTTAGATTGGTATTAGAAATTGGGCATTAGAAAAGGGTTATTCACCCAGAGGAGGCTGGGCTCTAGAACAGGCTCCCCAGAATTCTGTGATTCTATGTTCGTCGTGTTTCTTTGTTTTCTGTTAATTAAGAGCAAACCCCTTGCCTTGGGATTATCATGGAGCTTTAGCATTTTATTCTGGAGCGTACTAGACCATCTTGCAACTGGGAGGCTGAGCAACTTCTCCCTTCTCTCATGCCATGGAAGGCCTAGGCAATAGTCAGCATGAGCAGTATGGAGAGACCTTGGTCCCTTAGCCTCTTCCTCCTTCAGATAAACCTACTCTGATAGGGTAGGTCCAACCCTCAGCAACGACAGAATACCTGGAGAGACAGGGAAAATGTGTTGTATTCACCACTAGTGAGAATGTGCTCCAGTATATTATACTGAAGGCTTGGCTGAAAGGAGTTGCTTCACTGCAAATTTGGAGTAGCAGAAGGCTTTTATTTATTAATTCTTTCATGTGATTTAAAAATATTTTTAGGCCTCATGTCTACTTTGGGTTAGAACATTGCAACCAATACAGAGAGTTCATTATTGGTGAGCATTTGCTTGTATTTACAAGAGCATACATGCATTACTACTACAAAAAAGAAATGTTTGATTTGGTTATGACAGATTACTTCTGCAATGCTTTTGCTTTTTCAACCATATTTTCCAGATACAGGTAAAGATCTTCAAAAGTTAAAAGTTCTAATGTAAAATTTTTAATGAAAGTGCTACATGTTTTTGCAATTTTGCTGTAAGTTTCAATTTTTCCTTGGGCACTTTGGCAGCTGATATAATGGGACCCTGTCCAAAATAAAGCAGCATCATTCCTAGAACTCCATCCTGCTGGGTGACACTGCTGCTGAATCTGAAAGAGTGAAGACTGAAAACCCATGATCACTGAGAAAGAGCAAGGTGCTTAAACCACAGGGCAGAGCAAACATATTGCAACGCCTACAGGAAAACAAACGAAAAAGGTGTAAAGGTCATCTTTGAAACAGCTTCCCACCTTCCTAGAGCACAGGATAATAAATGAACATATGATAAACTTATCAGACTTCCATTGTTTTTCATACTAAACTATTTTTGACGTAAAGTGGTAAGTGTACCTTAATTCCTCCTACACCATCCAGATATTTACTCACTAAATGGCCCTTGTCATCATGATATCTGAATGCCTCTTACATACTAATGAATTGCATCTATAAGATCTCCAGTGAGAATAGAGGAATATTAGCCCCATTTCTACAAATGGGAAAAAAGGTAAAGTGATACTCTTGTCTATTCTCTGAGTGTATCTCAAAGGAATAACAAAAACTTCTCAATTAGGCTTCACACCTTGACAGGAGCTCAGAAGGGAGTGCTGTCACAACCACTTCTTTAAAGGACAAATAGCCCTCATTGTGCATAGGGTAGAAATGACTTTCCTGAGGTTATACTGAAAATCTGTGACTGAAGACAGAATTGAACCAAGGTCCCTTGAGTACCGTGTTCAGTGAGGTTATCTTTCCTTTTATAATTTCTATGTAACGGTTATTTAGTTAATAACATGATTTTCTTTTTTCTTTCCCCCTGTTGTTTTTATTTTTGAATGCATTTCATGCTCCAGGTTCACTGTAGCTCAAGAAAGTCTAACATATATTTATAAAGCCAGGCAATATATAATGATCCTGGAGACAATATTGTTGTCCACGATGTATGAAGCAGAAAAAAGGGTTTGATTTTCATAAGCTCTAATGATCCTCCTGGGCAGTTGGAAATGTACATTGTTTGAGATAATCAGACAAACTGATTCTATTATAAAAAGATGTATTGTTTCTATTTTATGTTTTCACAAGCATTTTATCTAATTATTGCTGACATTTCCAACCATATTGTGAAGTTTTTCAGGAGGAAAAGAATGAGTTTATCTCCATTAAAACTGGAAGCAAACTGATGCTAACTGTTTTTGTAAACTGCAAACACTAAAATAAAATAAAATGCATTAGAGTAATTAGGAAGAATTACAGCAAAGTCTGTCTTAACTACATTTTCCTTGTGAAAAACAAAAAAAAAGCTAACAACAACAAAAAATGTATGTTAAAGATTGCTATCCAACAACATGAGTCTGTTGTTCTCAAAAAGCACCCTGAATGTTTTTCATTAAATGATCTAGCACAGGAAATCTGCTGCTGTTTAACCCTTTCATATTCTTATTGGTGAAACATTTAAATGCTGAAATATGAATGCAGACAGACAATGCACGATCACTTAAGGTTCAACTACTATTTCTATTCCTAGCTATTATCATATGTATATATATATATATATATATAGAGAGAGAGAGAGAGAGAGAGAGTGAGAGATGATATAGATATAGATGATACAGATATAGATATAGATATAGATATAGATACAGATTATATAGATATAGATATGAATAGATACTTCTTGGGCTAAATTCCATAGAGAGTTTATCTGCACTGCAGCACTGCAGTACTGTGCTTTGTTTATAGTGGATGTGGTTTGAAGCCAGCAGTATGGTATTTTCCAAGTCGATACAATGATCTTTTTCTGAAGTAAAAGATGATTAAATACTTATTGCCTAATCAGCATAGTACTGGTTAATCCCACAGAGTTGGTAAATATGTTGAGAGCTTGCTTGCAATGGTATTATGTCAGGGAAGGGCACTGTTACTCATTTGTATTACTTGGAGATGAATTTCCATGCCCCAGAGGACACCCACCTTCCCTCCAGTGGTGGCAGGTGATCTGGAGTCCTTCTATCACAGCACTCTCCACTGGTATGTGAGAAAATGCGTTACTATCACTAGCTCAGAAAGGCACCTTCAAAAATAAACAAATAAGTAAATAATCACAGGCGGACCTGCTCTGAAGTTGTCAAAGACATGAAATTACATCCTCAGATATTTCTGGTTGTTTGTGCAATCTGATCCCTAATCATCTCTGGAGATCAGATCTTCTTATGAAAGTATGATTTCCAAATAATGATTTTTCCTAGGTTTTCTACGATTTTTTTCTAGCAGCAAATTTGCTAGCACTATTTGATTTAAGTGCAATGCGCAGCCTGCTCAAAAGTAAATACCACCATTCTGACTGGAGTAAATCTGCTGGAATATCTACTGGAACTAATCACTGTTCTTGATGTTAGTTGTTACGCTGCCCATCGCCTTCAAAAAAGCCTCCAAGCTTATTTATCCAAAATATTCTGTGGCTCCTGCATTCAAATGCAGCGACAGGAAAAGGAGATAATATGTGTGCCTTGAGTGCTGTCCTGTGTACTCATAAATCATGTGAAATTTCTGTACATCTGGGTTACGTAGGATACACCACACTGAGAGCTAACACAACTGAAAAGATGCTAGTCTGATTAAAAATCAAAATCCAGTTGTTTCTGTTTGTTTGGAATTTTGTTTGTTTGTTTGGTTAGTTGGTTGGTAGGTTTGTGTTGCTGGCTTTTTTTCCCCCACAGCAAAAAGCTGACTTATTTCATTTTCTAGCAGGAGAAATGGAAACAAAGTAGTGTAATTTTAATTGCACTTATTAATGTTGGCATCAACCCAAATTATTTCAGAGGCTTTTAACAACTGTAGTTCCAGTTCTTGGACAGTCTGTCATGTTCCTCTATGGAATGGTTGTAGAGGATAATTCTGTTAGAAGCCTTGATAGATGATTTTTCCGAGATATAACTGTGGATTGGAGTACTTCAAGTCGAATTTTTTCATTAGAGAAAATCTAAAAGATTTTATGTTACCATTTTTGGACAGAAATTGTGGGAAAATGTTTTACAAGATGTTCAAGATTTTTAATTATTTTCTTGATTTATGACTAAATTATGTGCAAATCCACTGCTTTATCATTTGAGACGTATATTTATTTTTTGTTATCACCTGAATAAGAAAACATTGAAAATGGGCTTGATTACTGAGAATGTTACTGGATTTTTTTTCCTGTATGCTTTCAGAATTATATTAAAAAAACCCCAAACCCAGAGTTGGGAAAAAAAAAAAGTAGAAGAATGTAAAATTACAAAAGTAGAAGGCTAATATTTTGTTCCATGTTTTTGTTTTCTGCCTCAGGAAATGCACTGTGTATGAAGCATAGTTTACAAAAAAAAATAGAAAAAAGATTGTTTCTTTGAAGACAGCAGACAACACAATTTTTGTAAATATAATATTTATAGGATCTTGCAATTAATTTACAAAAATTTTACATCAAAAATGTATGCTGATGATTTTACTCTTTAGGGACAACAATTGTCTCCTCAGTCATGTTTTCATACACTAAAGGCAATTATTGTTGCTTCTAGCTGTAATAAAAAAATAACTGAAACAGATAGAAGTGTCTTGGTAGAAATTGAGCTGAAACTCCCACTGTGGAAATAATCAGAAAATTAAAAGCTCTGCAATCTTGCAAATAACATTGCAACTTAATATTATTGGAACATAACATTATTATCTCTTTTTATAGGGAAAACAAACATAAATATATTTTCAAACAACACTGATGCTATGGTTTCACTATTTTGGCTAACAGAGAAGGAAAAAAACCAGAGAAAAACAATAAGTCTTTCCAGTTGCATGCCAAACAACCAACTGGGAATTTGTGAAAAATGATCAACAGTGGCAGGATTATATTTCTGCTACTGTTAGGTCAGCATCTTCATCCAACTCAGTATTCAAACACCTAAGAGACATGGCTCATCTTGCCATCTCATGGGCTTTAAACAAAATTTTAGTCATGTGTGGATGACTTACTCTCCTATTAGCTACTGTTAGTTTCCTAATTTGAGCAGTACAGTTGAAAACTAAAAACAAGGAAAACACCAAATAATTTAGGTATCCAACCCTGTTTTAATATTTATAATCTCCTTCCAATCCCCATGCCACAGTCAGGGACACCTTGCACGAGGCCTGGCTGCTGTGCTTGGACTGGCCTTCAACACTTCCAGGGATGGACATCCACAGCTTCTCCGGGAAGCTCCTGCTGGTGCCTCATCACTCTCATAGGGAGGGATTTTTTTCTTATATCTAACCTAAATCTACCCTCTTACAGTTCAAAGCCATTTCATCTTGTCCTATCACTGCATGACCCTGTGAAAAATCCTGAATGATAATCTTGTACGACTGATGAGCTTCTGTCTGTGCTTTACTCTAAAGTAAAGAGAAATTTATATTACCAAAACTTTTCTTTTTTAAGAATAGATCTACTTTTGGGTTTATTTCTCCATTCATGCACTCTAAAATGCCTCATCAGCCATAATGGGCAGACTCCTGATCTCCTGGGTGTGTAAAAGAGAAAAGTCATAGAGCATCTCCAGATCTGCAGCGCTGCCATATTTAGCAATTGCTCAAAACGTTGGGAGGAAATTGCATCCCCCTTACGATGGCGTCACACAACAAATTTGAGATTTGAGCCCAAACAAAAAATTATGCAGGGGTGGCCTTTGTTGCTGCGATTTCCAACTTAAATAACTGAACTCTCATCTTACAAATTAGTGACAAACGTTGTTTGTTATACCTATATCCCTATGTGGTGAGTGGTTTTGAAAGAAATCATAAATCTCCTTCTTTTCAGAAACATTCGAACTTTATGAGCAGAATTACATGAACAAGTCTGGAAGGCAGTGGAAACCAAACTGAAGCTCCAGCTGACCCTCTAAGTCTTTTTGCTGCAGTATATCATGTATAGTGCAATAAAAGCACCTCAAGATCTGCACTGAATTTTTCAAAGGATGATCCAAAGGTGTGGATGTTCTCACATGTATAAAATAGCATTTGAGATCTCTCTCATTCAAAGGGACATGCCATATTGTTGCCTTTACCCTCTGTAACCCAAACACGCAGGTGCCCACACATAAAATCTGCACGAAGACATGCACATATAAATATGTGCACACATTTTATTTTAGTTTTAGGAGTTATTTTAAAGGGTTCTACTAAAACCAAATCAGGACAGAGCCTGTGCAGGTAAGATTAGGGAAGAAAGATAAGCCAGGTGGGTATGATATTAAGCTACTTCACTTAAAGACTACACCAAAGTGTAGACTAACATTTTGTAGTTCTTTATGTTTGGGTGTGCTTTACCTCTGGCAGGGAAAAGTGTGCCCATGTGATTATCTTTTGTCAGCTTAGAGAGGTGTAGCTTCTAGCATGAGGGTGGTAATTGCTAACCTGTTTGTTTAGTGATCATAGGGATATTTTCCAAGAATTAGAATTGTACAGAAATATCTCCTATGTTCACTGCCTCTTCTCCCTAGAGGAACATAATTTTCTGAAATATACTTTGGGGGAAATCAAGGTAAATTTGGTCTAATAATGAAAACACACAATTTCTAAGAATTTCTAATATTCAAGGAGGTATCTTACATGAGGAGAGTTTAAACAAAAATCAGCAGTGTAAATCTACACCTACTGCTTCTGGAGTGGGAGGATCTGGATTTGAGAGGAATTTAAGAATGTAGGTGAAAGAAAATATGCAGACGGAGTGCTGCTGAGACACCAAGGACAGAGTGTGGAAACAGAAAATCAGGTGCAAGTAATGAATGACAGAAATATAATGCTGTCACCTTTGTCTGGACATCAACATTTTTGAAAGATGTCCAAACCTACTCCTAAAACAAAGTCAGTTTGGGAAAGGAAAGGACTACCTTCTATTCCAGGTTTAATTTCCCAGTAACTGGCAATACCTACAGGCATCACTATCTAAAATCTGACAGCATCTAGCATCTAAATATGATAGATAAGAGCCTGGCAGACAGGCAGGGGACTCCCTCCCTCTGTTTATTCATGTGAAATTGGGAGGAGAGAAAAACCTCTACAGGATTTCTTTCAGCTCCACCCCTGTCAAAAGCTGAAACTAATGAGCTGGAAATAGGAAATGTGCAAAATAACTGACACTTCCTTATCTGAACTGCATTCCTTAAGAGTTGTTTTTTTTATTACTAGATAAATGCTTTGACATGTGTATTTATGTGAAGTCTGAATGTGATTTAGATACCAACTACCTGCTGAGCTAAGAATATTTGCCTTGTACTTAAACCAATATGTTTATTTAAGGGATCTTTAAGTTTTAAAATGCCCTTGGCTTCCAGTTCCACAAATGGGTAACCTTTGTATGTGGAATGCATTGTGCACTCCATTTGTTATTAATATAAAGTAATATTTTCCTTTTGCTCTGCTTGATTCTTTTCTTTAAGAGTCCTTTTGCTGTAGCAGACTCATGTGAAAATATGCATATACATGTTTGGAAAAAGATAGAAAAGGCTGATTCTCAGAGCTTCTGCTTAGAGATGATGTCCACCAATCTTGCTTAAATAGCAAACAAAGGGTCTTTGTTGCTCTTGCAGTGAAGTATTTTGAGAGGTAGGACAATTCTTTTGTTCTGTGTTTTTGTGCATAGCACAATGAGGGTAGAAGTTGTGGATGTTGCTTTGATATAAAGAATAAATGGCAATGTCAGTGTATAGACAAAACAATTTAATTCAAGATTTTTATTTAAAAAGGCCTCATAACTGAGCTCTGTATTTTCATGGGTGAATTTCTCGACTCTCTACTCCTTGGTTATTCATGTTTAATGCAGGTAAGGCTTTGCTAAACTTAAGCTCTTCTCAAAATCAGTGGAAAATTTGTATAAAAATATACAGCCTTGGCTTCAAATACAAAACCTAGTTATTTTTACATCAAAAAATAAAGTACTATTTTCAGGTCTTCTGATCAGGAAATGTTTGGAAAGCTGCCAGCAGTTAGAAGGCATGGTCATGATTTGAAATTTCCAGCCAAAATCAGGATGCTTTTTTCAAGAAAATTAATCTTGTAGATAAAAACATCAATATAATGCAGACTAATCTCTTCTGGAATGAAGATTCTGGAATGCATCCTCTGAATGTAAATGTATATAACAGGATACTTGGGTTCCTGAAAGAAACACCACTGACAGGTGCTTGAAAGATTTCTCTTAATGTTTGGAAGAGGCCAGCAATCTGCAGTGCAAAGTTTTGAAGGCAATCACTCTTTTTAATTTGAGCCCACATTCAATTAGGTGGATCAGAATTGCTCACATCCATTCAGCCAATTAGTCACAGGCTTAAGTTTTTGTTTTGCTTGTGCTTTTTCTCCTATCCTACCACCACCCCCACCACCAACAAAAAAACAGTCCTTGGGCTTCCTAATGAACACAGCCCAAACTGTCCAAAGAAGTTGCTGGGTGTTAAGGTTTCCGACAGGAAGCTCTAAGCACCAGATCCACAGCAAAACAGGTGCACCCTTTGGAAAACACATGGCATTTGGATTTGGGATGTATTCTTGTGGGCAAACCATGCCCCAGCCTTGGGGTGATGGAAAGCAGCATGGCAGCGAGCAGGATCTGTGTGCCGAGGACACAACGGCATTCACAGCTGAGCAGAATCAGATTGAAAAGGAACTGTCAAGTGGTGTGTGTGCCATAATTAACCTTTTCCAGGTTTCCTTCCCATCTTTTAACCAAGCCTCCTCACAGGCTATTATGCCCTACAGCCCATAATGATTTAAAGCTGTGATGATGGAGCACTGACCTCTCCACTCTGCTTGGATCTGACCCATAATATTTTGAGTAGTGGAGATCTGAACATTTGCTAGTATTTTCATACCTTTGTGAGAAATAAAAAAAAAAGAAAAACTCTCTTGTCTTGTCTGTTACATATTTCTACAACAATGAATGTTAAATGATATTTATTGGGGTGGGGGTAGGCTTCCAGGGCTCATTTTTAACATTATGGCTAGTGTAATAATTCCTTGAAACTGTTCCCTGGTGATGAAATAATAAAAAGTAACTGAAAAGAGCTGCAAGTACAACTTCTGAGTGAAGGATTATTTTAAAGTATTCCTTTCCTTCTGATAGCTTCAAATATTTGTATAATAGAATTTGTTGCCCTGTCTAGAGATATAAATTTTAAACGTAGCTATAGCAGTGTCCCTGAATAAGAGCCCTTAGGCTTTATGTACGGAGTCCACAGAGACAGCATAATATTGAGCAGGACATTAGTAAGAGATACTCATTGTAAAGCAAATATCTCACCAGTATCTGAATCCATAATCTGATAAAAGAGATTATTTTCAAATATGTCATATAGTGCGATAAAAAATTAGGATGGGATGGGAGTCAATTTTAGGGCTTTTTCCTTCTTAAATTTTATAAAGGAAAATAGACAACCTGGATGACATGGCAAGGTCCTTAAGCACATATATCATTGTAAGCCACTAATTCTAGTGAGACAAGGCAGAGAGTAAGCTGAACTGCCTCACTGAATTGGACCTAGAAAGCTCAAAAAATTTCAAAACTTAGGGAGTGCACAAAAAGTACACTATAAAAAAATAATTCAAAGTGAACTGAAATGTTATTCTGTCCATTCGGGTTTTGCTGTGGTTTATAATGTAATAGTTACTAATACTTGTCTAAAAAATCATAATTTGTCATTATTGTCATTGTCTTGAAATTCATACAAACTTTTTCCCAAAGGTGTTGCTGCTGTTGTATAATAAACCCAATTATTCTTGTAACAATTCCTTCCCCTTAAGCCTTTTCTTTAAGGCTAGTTTGGAGAAACACTGCCATAATCACCTCACTTCACTTTTAAAATCTCTTCCCTGACTCCTTCTACCACTACATCAAATAAAACTACCAGTTCTCATTCTGAGCTTGAGCACACACTGAACTCCACACATGTGAGCAATCTCACACATAGGGCCATTCACATCCACATGGTTTTGCACGTCTGGGGTGTGAGCTACTCATTAGCTCCTGACCTCACTTCATGGCTCACCCTGAACTATTCCCCAGCCTTCCTTTTGGTTCCTCATGTGCAGGCTGTCCACCCAGAATTAGCCGGGAAAAGAAGCACTGCTATAAAATTCTTTCTTTGAACCCGCTCCTAACACAATCCCTGTATGAAACTGCCAGTTAATAACGTCTAAATAAATGGCCAGGAGGAATTCGGGGATGAAGTCTTAGTTCCACTTAATTTACCAGGGCATCCACATCAGTGTCACAAAGATTTTCTTCTTGGTCTTACTGTCTTGTGCATGTGTGCTTTAATTCCTCCACTCTCCCTCAGCCTCTCAGCATTACTGCTTTTCTTATTAATTGTTTTTACACTCGTTATATCTAGATGCATTCAGCATGGCTGTAATTGACTGTATTAGGTCCTTTCATGTCTTCCCCTTTCCCTGATGGAATTAATCATAAATAGCTATTTCAGAGAATATTTTCTCTAAGAAATGCACATGTCTAAGGATAACTTTGTGGCTTTTGATAAAGGACATTGCTGTGAGCTGTAAAGGCTTCATGAAATCAGGAGGGCTGACAGCAAAGTCCTTTGTTTTATTGCAAATATCTAAGACCACATAACTGATATATGGCTGGCTTCACATATGGCTTATCTTTCTTGCCAAGTCTACTGGAAGACAAGAAGATGGATCCAAGAGTTATTTTTTGCATGTGCTTGGAAGTCTTGATTGCAGATTCCTCCTACAGTAAGGGGACACTATTTCAGTATCGGTTTTATCGCATTATGTGGAGATTTTATATCGTTAACCCTGTGTGCTGTGGCACACTCGAAAACAGTAATAATAGTAATAGAGGGAAAAAAAGAGCCAAGTCAAACAGTCTAAAGTACTTACTCTGTTTCTAATGTTACAGGCAAAGCTTCCATTCACTAAAAAGGGACTGAGATTCTATTACAGTCCCTGAAGGGCAGTTAGAAATGACAACTTAGTTTGATAATGCTCTCTTTAAACTGGATGTGTTACAATCTTCTGTGCTTTGCCTTCCCCCTTGACCTCGTGAGTGCCCCTTCTGGGTCAGCCCAGTAGTGAAACACCAGGCGATGAGGAAGATCTGATGGACATTAATTCCCACCGACAGCTCACGTTCTGAGTATGGGAGTACTGCTTACATGGTTCTAAGAAGAGCTTTTCTGTATTAGCTGCACTGCAATAGCTGCTCACTGCTTCTCCATATCTGCACTGCATGATGATGCTGTGAGAAACAAAGTTCTGGCATGTTCTGGGATTTTTCTTCTGAATTTTGTTAGTTTCATTTTCAATTTGTTTTACTGCACTTGCATTGCTGAGTGAGTTTTGTTATTATAATCTTAGTAGCAATTGCTTTTAGACTATCATGCTAAAGTGTGAGGTGTGAGAAAGAAAAAGAAAGATCTGTGAGCCTACAACACAGAAATGTGAAAAAAAAGAAAAAAAAGAAAACAATCAAAATAATGATAACTTACTCCTTACAGTCAGACTCCAAAGCAGAATTTGATGCTTTTGGATCCTTTTGTCTTACTTCTGTATGAATATGAGACAGGCTGAGAAAGACTTGATTAGACTTCTCAAAAGTTTTCCTTGGGCTGCTGTACATTTCACTGATGTGAACTCACAGCCAGTCTTTTAAGTCATTTGAACATTCCATATATGTCCACTGTTCCTAATATGCTGAGCGTCCTTCTTAGGACCCATCTATTTGAATGGCTGACCAGGTGAATGCATGCAATATGCATTTTTTTTTTTCCTTTCACTGATGAAAAAGATATTTGTCTCTCAACACAGAGGATTACTTCTAGTTCCCAGAGGTTTTCTACTCCAGTTTCTGTGGTCCTGAAAAAAAGGACACAGAAGACACATTGAAAATCTGACCACTGCACAGGGGTCATTTGATATTGGTTTGTACTAACACAAGATAAGAAAACTCTCAGAAATGCGTGACTATTATGGACAGTGCTTGTTTGCCTGTCTGGGGATGTACTGCATCAAAATCTTTTATGACCATGCGTTTGAAGTCACACATGATTCAGGTTTTTGCTTTCATAAGCAGCACTATACCACAGACAAATGCCTTTTATCAAATTTAAACACAGAATTATAAAAGAAAATCGGGATTTATTTTATTCTTTTAAATGAAGAAAATTATAAGAGGCAAGAGACTCACACAGAAGAAGAAATGGAGAGATAGTGAAGCTGACACAAACCACTATCACACGTGAACAGGAACAGCAGGAAACACAGAAGACACTTAATGTCAACTGCTGTGGAAAAAGAAAACTACAGCCACTGTCAAAGAGGAGGATGTACAGTTATACTTGGCAACTGCTGTGAGAATTGCTAATATGTGTAGCTGGCTGAGTCAAGAATGAACCATCTTGTTGGCACCTTTTCTGTCAGGGAAGGCAAGAGAAGCCAGTATAAGATGGATTAAGGGTACTTAAAATACAAAAAAATCCTAAACCAACAAGGACCACAAAGAAGCCCACAACAAGCTTTTTAAAAAAAAATACACAGAAACAATAATTCAGAGACACATTAATTGAAATTTCTCATTTAAGATGGGTGTCTCAGTGGAAGAAGACTGAAGAACAGAGATTCTTGACTGAGCAGCCCAGCAGACACAAAAGCCAGTGAAGTGCTCTGTCAGACAGGATACCTGGATCTCTGCCATCACCTCCTCATTTTGGGGAAGGAGTTAATAGCTACCTTGACAGCATTTAAATGAAAACAGCTCTATCCAGAAGATGTTCTGCCTGTTGGCTGCTTATTCCTGGGATTACCTTGTATATGATCTATTAATTATTATTATTTCTACAGAAGCAGATTCAGGGTTTGGGGGTTTTTTGTTTGTTTGTTTTTTTGGGGTTTTTTTTTGCAAAAGTGGTAGTGGAATTCACAGTAAAATAAGGCTTTTGGGATAGAGGGAATAAGGTTGTGTACTGAAAAAAATCTCCACAATCTTTTACTACCTCACTGGAAGAGTTTGGTGCAAAGAGCTTACATTAAATAAGGACAGTTGGTTTGTACTAATTATGTTCTTAAAGGAATTTTGGCTTGATCCTATCTTCCACTCATTCCCCCTCCCCAAATGTCAGTTATGACTGTATTTTTGGAGAATGATACTTATTTCGTTTGATTAGACTTGGAATAAGTAAATTGATATTGCATCATTGTTGATTTCTTTCCCCTTTTTAATTTGAATGCCTTATAAAGAATTACATGTTATAGTTCATTAGGTTCTCATTGATTGGACACTTATTAGCTTCCCAAGCCTGTTTCATTGTTCTGCTGCCGTGCTTTCACCATTTGGTATTCGGCATTCTGCATAATGAATAAATTACAGTTGAGAGAACGGACATCACCATATGGGGGTAATTTGTACTTTGACAGAAGGACAGGGCTCCTGGACTGGTCCTAAAGGGAAGCTCTGCAATCTTCGAAAATCCCTCTAATTTTTCCAATTATTTACTTTCAAAAGGCCTTTTCCATCCCCAGTGTATGCAGATAGGAGCTTTGAATAGCAGCAAGCTGGGGATCAGACATAAAAGTTCTAATTTTAATTGCAGAGCTTCTTAGATGCAGATGAGACAGTATATACACTGATTAACACCTTCATGGCTAAGGGTACTTATAGGCACTATGGACTCTTGGAATCCTATGATTATGTAGGCTATTTTCAACCTTGGATAGTTTTTTATTTCTTGCATACTGTCAGAGAGTTTGGTAAACAAATTTTGGAAAGCTAAATTTAGCTTTGGTACTGACATGTAGCTGCTATCTGGTCACACATTTTTCCACTTGAGAAAAGAATAATGTAATCTTTAAAATCATTGATTGATGTTGTTCTTAATACGGAGGAAATACATACTTTATTCCACTTAATTATATCTTAAAGTTCTTCCTATAGATAAAAATCCTGGCCTTCAGAAAAGCACAGAACACTGCGGTCAAACTTGGAATTCATAGCCTGGTCCTAGGAAAAGTCACACACAGAGAGTCAAAGCAGGCGTTTTTGCTTTCATTTGTCCTCCATCCACTTTGTCACGGTGCTTGAAGCTGCAGTATTCACTCTTGATTAGACCTGTTTGAGTTCTAAACCAGCATATTTAGAAAGGGGATTTAACAATACTTTAAACAAAGTCTTTCTCACAATAATTTCTATACTTTTTCAAAATATTTTTTCTTACTCAAAATGTCTTCTTTTTGTGTAGTTCTGACACTGTCTTCCTAGTTAACATACTGAGGATAAAAATAAATAGTGAGCAAAAATATCTGAGCTACTACATATCGAGCAAGTTTTCACACCAGATACTTCATGACATCAGAGACATATATTTTAGAGGAAAGTCTCCTTTACCTTTCGGATGATCTCATCTTTTCATCTAATGTACTTGGCATGCTAAAGATAGCCTTCTGCTTTTCTTTGCATTTTTCTTCCAGCTTGGAAGTGGGTCCCAAGTTCCTTCTCACTTGGTGGTATCCCAGACGGTTTCACATGCAGTCACCCTTACCTCCTGTGATGACAAACCAGGCTCTTTTCTAAACACAAAACTGGTAAAATTTGAACTCCAGACTTTGCTTTAGGTTTCCATCTTATCTAATTTTGACTGTGGAGTCTCAACACAGAAGGAGAAAATGTCTCTGAAAAGTGAAATCACCCATTCAACCTTTAAGTTCCTTGGAACTCATTCAGATCCAAGGGAGAATACTTGTACAACAATCTTATTTCTTTTTCCCCTTACCACTACCCAGACCACCTGCAACAAGAAATTGGCAAAGTAAGTCTGCATGAGCAATTCCTTTAGCTCTTCATATAAGCAAGAAGAAATTCTCAGAAATTAAGAATTGAAGTGTTTAATTGCCATCTTTTAAACATGGGATAATCCAGATTGACCCCAAGTGTTAATACCACTGGAGCATGATCAGAGGGAGCAAATCAAGCAACCCATATTCATATCCATAAGCTCTGGGTGTAATCCACTGCATAGTAAAACAGAATCTATTCAAGATTGACATAAATGACAGCAGGGGAGAAAAGGAATACATAGTTACAGCCAGACTGGCCACTCTCCAGGCATTTAGTAACTGATGTTCTGCAGCTAATACCTTATTTACTACCCTTTGGTTATTGGCAAACATTGAAGATTACTTGTATTTCATGGTTCTGACTGAATTTCCTTCCCAGGTAAACAACAAGCCTTAAAAAGCACAGTAAATACGAGAAAAGACACAGAGGACAGTATGGGAGACATCGAGTCCTATAGGAGAGTTCTGGATTCAAATTCTTTGTAAGCCACTCTTCCAGAGACCTCCCTTTTGCTGGCTAATGCAATTAAGGGCCAGTTCTGTAGTTTAACAGCCTCACTATGTGCTATGGGTATTGAAAGTACAGTCTGATGGAGCAGGAAATCTGTACTGGAGGCTGTGGACAGGCACTGAGAAGTGCTTATCAACCTTCTTGTCAGGAACAAAAAGTGACCAGCACCCAGAGGAACAGAACCACAGTTTCCCTGGAAGTGGTCGATAATTTTACCCACATTCAGAGATGCAGATTACATTTTTTTAGTCTAGGTTAAAGAAATTATAGATGTGCCCTTTCTATTTGTAATGCTGTAGCCGTTTAGTTAAAAATTGAAGGAAGTGAAGAATTCTATATTCTCTTAAATATTGTTTAAGTGAAAATAGGCTCGATGTAACTGTATTGATAGTTTTTTGTAACTTTTTAGAGATCTGTTTTTCATAGTGTGAAGTGTTCCTTTACATTCTTTATCTGTCTCTGTGGAGTTCAAAGCTTTGCTAAGCCCTATTTACTAGGGCAAGAGAAATATAAGCCCTGCAGCTCTTGGCTTGTGCACTCATAAGGCTAAGTTTTAATCCAAAAGAGCAAATCTTGTGCAGTGCGTTGAGGTGATAAAATGTGAAGATGCACTATTGTCTCATTTCTGGGCACCTCATGGTAGGTACCAGTATGATGTTACCAAAGGAATAAGGAGGGCCAGTGTGATTTATACAAGAGAAGATCAGAGGGTGTGAATTGCAAAGGCGTTCTGAATAAATTAAAAGATGAAGTATAAGAACTGAATTTGGGAGACGGGTCGCCCACATTGAACAGATCTCCCCCATACAGCCTTATCTCATACTTTAAGACTCCTATGCACTGTCTACATTAATGTAGTCTTTACTGAAAGAATAGAAATTAAAAATTAAATTCATATGCTTATCTCTAATATTTAGAAATAACAATAAGATAAACGGAATCTTGCGTTAGATTCCTTCAGTTGCTTGCTGCTGGAACACTTCTTAATAACTGTAAGTATTGGTTAGAAAGATGATGATAGATTTCTAAAAAAGGTCAGTCAACAAAGGAAATATCTAATTGCTTGGGAATTGCATCAAAATCTCTTTTGATTCTTGAGTTCTTTCATCTTAATATTCTGCTTCATTTATATGGTCTTGCAGATATTGATTATTTATCAGTCACAGCTCTCTCCTCTCAGTTACTAAGAACATTACAAACAAGAACAACATAAGACAGTACTTGCTTAAAATGACCACACTCCCACACCACAACTGTCTTTAGACTGTATTTTAAATTCAAACCAAATATTAAAGTAATACTAATCTTTCTTTTACTTTTTCTCTCCAGAAATGGTTGATATTAGGCCTTCCTGCCATGAGGAATACCTGTGAGTTATTGAAAAACTTCTGAAGGACAACACAGTCATTGCACACATCCAGCACGGCCTTGTGAGGAAAGTACTGCTTGTCAAACCTAATTTCCTTTTGCGATAAGGTAACCCACCTAGCTGATCAATGGAAGCCAGTAGATATAATTTTTTTATATTCAGTAAAGCTTTCGATACTGTCTCTCACAGGATCATTCTGGACAAAATGTGCATCCCCCAGCTGGATAAACACACCCTGTGGTGGATGAGCAACTGGCTCGTGGGTTGGGCACAAAGGGTTGCAGTGAATGGGGTGACATGAGACTGGGCACCTGTCACTAGTGGGGTTCCATGGGGCTCCATCCTCAGCCCTGTGCTCTTCAACATCTTCATAAATGACTTGGATGCAGAAATCAAAGGTGCACTAAGTGCAAATGATACAAAATTGAGAGGAGTTGTTGACTCCCTCAGAGGCAGGAACATCTTGCAGAGAGGCTTTGACAGATCAGAGGGCTGTGCAATCACCAACTGTGTGAGGTTTGACACAGACAAATGCAGGATTCTGCACCTGGGATATGCATGTACAGAAGAATGCACTGCCTGGGGAATGAGAGGCTGGAGATCTGTGGAAAGGGACCTGGGGGTCCTGGTTGATGGCAAGGTGAGCACGACTCAGCAGTGCCCTGGCAGCTAGGAGGGACATCTCTGTCCTGGGGGCATCAGGCACAGCATTACCAGCCTGGCAAGGGAGGGGATTGTCCTGCTCTGCTCTGCACTGGGGCAGCCTCACCTCAAGTGCTGGGGGCAGCTTTGGGTGCCACGATACAAGAAGGATATAAAGCTGTTAGAGAGCATCCAAAGGAGGGCAATGCAGATGGTGAAGGGCCTTGAGGGGAAGCTGTATGAGGAGTGGCTGAGGGCACTTGGTCTGTTCAGCCTGGAGGAGACTGAGGGGTGACCTCACTGCAGTTACAACTTCCTCATGAGGGGAAGAGGAGGGGCAGGCACTGATCTTTTCTCTGTGGTGACAGTGACAGGGCCTGAGGGAATGGCCTGAAGTTCTGTCAGGGGAGGTTTATTTGGATATTAGAAAAACGTTCTTCACCCGGGGGTTGTTTGGGCACTGGAACAGCTCCCCAGGGCAGTGATCACAGCTCCAAGCCTGACAGAGTTCAAGAAGCCTTTGGACAATGCAGACACATGGTGTGACTCTTGAAGATTGTTCTGTACAGGGCCAGGTGTTGGACTTCAATGATCTTCATGGGTCCCTTCTAACTTAGGATATTCTATGCTTCTATGAAGCACTTCTATAGAACAGGTTAGACCATCACAGAAAACAATCTTTTTTTACAGAGTGGAAACTCTAAAACTATTGTGGCAGGACTGTCTTCTGGACATGCTTTACTGTACAGAAGTACACTGTCTGCTGGTACAACATTCTTTGTCACATCAGTGCTTAAAAATCATCTTAGTTTGTGTCTGGGCAGGTGTAATACCATACATTACCTTTGCAAGATAATGACATTTAATATTAGAGGCTGGTTTAATCCACAAAATTCAAAACCAAAATTCCCTCAAATGTGGAAATGTTAAGGTTGGGAGACTTGTTTCAATAAAATATTTGTGGATTTGGATGAGTGTCCTGATTTCACCCGGATGAAACTTCCTGTTATGTCTTTCATAAGAATATAAAACCTCAATTATCATGTCATGTGCTATGATAACATATAGTGCATTAAGCTATATAGACAGTCATATATTGTTCTTAAAATACAAACCATTCTGATGAATCTAGAAGCTGCTTGACCCAAGCAACATTACTTGTCATGAAGAAAAATCTGTATCATGTCTCAGTCCAGGGACCAACTATTTGAAGAGGTCATGTTACAGTAAAAGGAAAAGTATCAGTTTTTACTGCAACACAGAATATCCTGGACAAGCTAGTAATTAAACTGTTTGTGGAGTTTCCTGTTTTACCAAAATGAAACCTAGTATTTAATCTGCAAATTATGAGTAAAATGTTAATTATGATATGAGTATGAACACACAAATATAGCTGATACACATGCAGCAGTTTTCTCTGAAAACCCATGCTTTTAGCTTTGCTTGGTGCAATAAACTCTGGTCAAACTAGACAATGAAAAACATGACCTACTCTGCTGAAGCAGACCATTTCTGCTCTTACAGATTATGTAGTATTTTATCAAAGATTGTTATAAATTCAAGCATTTCTCCAAGACAGAGACCTGACTTTTTCAAAGACTGGATTGCATTAACTGAAGCCCTCGCAAGTGCCTCTTCTGCAGCAAACTCTACATTTTAGGGTCAGGGGTGAACTCTTATTTGAGTAGGAGGAAAATTGTTAATGAAATTTTGCTCAGTGAGCTGTGTCATCCTTTATTCTTGCTGTGCTCCAGGCAGGTCCATACTGTCAAATATCAGAAGAGGCTGGAAATGAGTGACACATGTCTTCAAGACCAGAAATGACAGTGACCTTCCAGCTCCTTTTTGTGAAGGAGCAGGGGTGTCATACATAGCTATTAAGAACAGAAATGAACACTGACATTTTAACAATGTTCTGTTTGGTTCTTTGCTTCTTCTTATGGCAGTGGTTCAAACTCTATTCTTAGATTTTCCAGCACGAACTCACAGCAGTCCCTTCCAGGACGCAAACCCAGATTCATGTTGGAGTGAGTGAGGGCAGGGATCACCTGGTCAGCTCCATCATTTGTATTGCTACATATGCTGCATGCTTAATTGGAAGCAATGTTCTCATATCCTGAGGAAGGAAAAAATAAGTTGCCTTTTTGTCACTATGTTTGAGGCCACACAGTATCACAGTTTATAGCTCTGAGTTTGGTTTTTTCCTTTGCTTTCACAGTTTCATCTTTTCTCTGTGACAGTTTAATTTTTCAGTACTAAACTCATTTGTGCATAATATGGAATCCATATTCCATATGGAAATTATGAGACATTTAATGGAGGATCCAGCAATTGCAAATTAGTAGGGATAGGAGGAAGAAGGTAAAGTGTATGTCCCAGCTTATTTACATAGGCAGAAGGACATAAGTGGTTGAATTTTCCCTCTCTTTAGCCCTGCAGATCATCATGGTTTGCAAAACACCTGCAGAAGTTCAAGAAGATGGCTAGAACCGTCCAGTAAGAAATCTCAGACTGAGCCTGATGCATAAAGACAAAGAATAAATGATATCTTAAAATAGAGAAAGGATGAAATGAGACAAAATGCTCCTGATTTGAAAGCCTTGCTTGAGCACAGGCAGGAATTGTTGACTTGTATAACAGCCCCAATCAGGTAAATAGAATCATAGAGTCACAGAAAGGTTTTAGTTGGAAGGGACCTTAAAGATCATCTCATTCCAACAGCTTCCACTAGACCAGGCTGCTCAGAGCCCCATCCAAATGGCCTTGAACACTCTCAGGGATGGGGCGTTCACAACTTTGAAAAACCTGTCCCACTGCCTCACCATCCTCATGGTAAAGAATTCCTTCCTTACACCTAGTCTGAATCCACTCTCTTTCAGTTAAAGCTATCCCCCCTTGTTCTATCTCTACACACTCTCATGAAAAGTCCATGCCCAGCTCTCTTGGAAGCTGGAAGGTGCTATAAGGTTTCCCCAGAGCCTTCTCTTCTCCAGGATGAGCAACACTAACTCTTTCAGCTTTTCCTCACAGTAGAGGTGCTCCACTGCTCTAATCATCTCTGGACTTGCTCCAGAGGTCCTTCCTATGCTGAAGACCCAGAACTGCACATGGGATCTCACCAGAGTAAATTAGAAGGACAAAATCACTTCCCTTGTCCTGCTGGCCACACTGCTTGGGATGCAGCCCAGGACACAGTTGGCTTTCTGGGCTGCAAACACACATTGCTGGGTCATGTGTAGCTTCTTGTCAACCAAGCTATTTTTTTTCACTTGCTTTTAGAACAGGTGCAGGCATTTCTGTTATGTGTGAACTTCACTGCAGTTACCCTAGCTCTGATTGCATTACAAATGAGGCTATTGCAAAGAGGTGTGCATGATGCTGGATCTGGAGGGCTCTTAGGAGTTGAAAACCAGAGCAGAAATTAGCAACCCATCTGAGAATCTGAGAAATTAAAGAACCAGCCAGAGAGGATAAAATAGCTGTGCCCATTTTCCTCATTCCAGTACCTCTGGAAATCTGAAGTCTGAAATCAGCTTACCAAACAGTTAAACTTTTTTTCTCTTGGCAATCCCACTGGAGTATCCTCTTAGTGTACAGTAGGGCAGAAGGGAATGCTGGAAGTTTTGCACTGCTGTCTGTGTTGTTTTCAAGTGAATTCTGGACAAAATGTGCTCTGAGCATGGCTGGAGACAACCAAAGTGTTCACAACAACACATCCCCTTGGAGAAGGAAAGGAAGTTTTGTTCTACGGCATTAAATGTTCAAGAAGGAACTTGTCAGAAAAGCTTCCACAGAGACTGTGACTGTCCATGACTGTCCATTGAACAGAAAAGGAGAAAGAGTAGGAGACAGCAGCATCACAAGGAGGAGTGGTGAAGGAACATTGCCGGGGCTAAAAATCTGGTATTGTGCTCGGAAGCCCCTGCTCAGCGTGCCACCTTGCCCTGTGCTTCCCTCTGGAGTGGCTTGGCTGTGCAGTGGGTGCACACACAGTGTCCAGGCTGGGGCACCTTCGTGGGGCAGCATTCAGGAATGACCTAGGAGGGATATAAATATGGGCAGGGTGAGCACTGTGGCACACAACTTCCTGAACAGTGCAGGATTCTGCTACATGACAACACTGCTGTGCCAGTGAAAAAAATAGTGAAAACTGCAGTGCTTCTGCTGACTGAGACTGATCTTTGGCACAGTATTTTCCAAGGAAATGCTTGAGGTTGAAGCTTGCTTTTCCCTGTGGTTTGCCAGGAGCCAGACCTGTCAGTTTTTCAGTGCTTTAAATCAGGGATGTGTGAGATGAAAACGGGATCCTGGTCACCTAGAGGCCCACAAGAGAGAGCAAAGAAGTTTTCATATCAAAAAGCTCTCTTTTGAGAGTAATAAAGTAGCATGTGGGCTGTCCACTTAGTCTTCTTGTTGAATTTTTGTCACTGTGTCTTTTAGTTGTTGCAAAAAACACAAGACATCAAATGTCTTTTTCTTTGTTTGCTGCTAGTAAAATAAAACAGTTTTCTCATTTGGATTTGACCAATAAAGTGCCAAAACTAACATATAATACATTATTTTATAACAATATCTACCTTATTACTTGCACGAGTGATGGATACATGGACAACATGGAAGACCGTCTAAGAGACCAATGTGTGTTAGTTTCTTAGAAACATGGAAAACATTTTGCTACTCTTTTTTACTCAGATTTCAATGGCTCTGAAATATTCTCTTTTTCTGGAAAACAAATCCTTTCCTGAAAGTATTACATCCAATAACCACAGAATGAAGTACTGTGGCAGCATGACAGGAGTAAAACACCTGAGATTCAAACTTGAGAATCAGCACTAAGTGTTACAACTATATACTAGAGTAGATTTATGCGGATTTTGGGGGTGATTTTTTGCTCCAATTAACACTCATGTATGTGATGTAGAAAGACCTCTGACTGGTGACTAATCTTTTTTATGAGATTTGGTTGTTTTCAGCTTTTAGTAAGAACGTATTTCTTTTGTGGGATTGCTTGTTTACAAACAATGTCCCATTTCCACTTCAGGAAGAAAAAAAAAATTGCAGTTCTATGATAACTAAAATTAGGATGTAATGCAGCAAAATTATATAAAACATGCACCAGCAAAAGTGTTTAAATCATTCTAAAAATAAAAGTTTTGCTTCCAAAAGATCTCTTGGAAACTTTTATTTTTAATAAGCTGATATTTGGGGGGATAGAGAGAAATGCAAATTTAGACTTTCAAATGTAAATTTTATCCAAATAACATCTTTTTAAAAAAGTATATTTAGGTTCTGTTGATTTGTTCTTTGGTATTTGGCAAGATTGTAAGCAGAACCTCTGTTAGACATGATTAGAGGGAAGTTATAACATAAATAAAATATTAACCTAATTAAATTGCATCTTTTTAAAACTTGATAAACCTTGTGAGGTCCTACACGTGAGTGTTGAACAGATCCAAAATTCCACGGAAAGAATGGGTGTTGAGATTCCCCAAAAGGTCTTCTAATACATCAAACATATCTGATTGCTCTTTAGGAAGTATCAAGACCCAGTCAAGAGTAAATTAAATTTTATTTCAGTGAAAGGAGTTGAAACAGACTTTGCCATTCTTACTTACACTTTATACTTGCTGTACTATTTAAAACTTGGTGTGTTCCTTAAGCATGGTGTGGTATTTCAGACAGTTTGCATTGCATTACCACTGCCATTAATATGTCCTTTTGCCTGTGTAACACATACTTTCATTTCCCAAAGCCACTGTTCAAAGTTATAGTTGGTATCCTTGGAAGAAATCAGCGTTTGTTGCTTTAATTTTTGGTGGGAAGCTGGCATTCTGTCATTTCAGCTCATCATATTATTATGCATGTAATAATGTGACATGCTTAACTGCTAGCTTCAAGCTGAACATTTAATGCGGGATACACCTACAGTGTTTTCATTTCAGATAGCTGCAATCAGACCTCAGAGCAGCTTTCTCATCTGGAAAGATAAAGTCCGTGGCATTCACTTTTTTGACATGGACAGATTTGTTTTAACATGTTCAGAATATATAAAAATGTGAATGATAGAATTCCAGCCCACCTCGAGTTGGGCTAAAATAAAGGATCACTATAGATTGTCACACATGTATGAGCCGCTGTGGTTTTGTGCGCTTGAATGTGTGTGTTTATGCGACAGAGATGTAATAAATTTAACCTTAACTATTGTAAAGCATGTTACAGAGTTAATTAGTGATTGTAAATCTATGAGTTAATGTATATTTATTAAGGTGTGCTGAAATTCCAGCCTGTAGATATGTCAGGGAATCTGACAGTCATTGAATGGAAAAAAATTAAAACATGCCTTACAAAAATCCAGTTTTTCCACTTTCTCTTTTTCTCTGCAATTAGCTTGTACTAAATTCCAAGTATGTTCAGTAATCTGCTGATCAGAAATTTTTTTAAGCTCATTGAAAACAACATGAGTGTATATTACATTAATATTTGCTATATGGTGATAATGGGAAAATTAATCTTAAAACATCTCACAGGTTGGGTCCTGGTGAACACACACTTCCATGCTGATCTTTCCATAGCTCTGGAGCTGCTGCTGCATTGAGTCATCGAGAAAACACTGCAAAAGTTTTGGGGCCGGAACACAATAAAAGGCATCCATGGGCACAGGTGTGTGTAGTGTTACAATGATTCAAATCAATTTAGGGCTATTTAAATCAAAAGCTGATTCCTGTCTAGGTTTGTGTTTGCAGCTTAGATAAGTATCTGCAGCTGGCTATATTGCTTCATGGAGGAGTGCTGTAAGAGAAGAATAAAGGCATCAAAATATTAGAAAAGCCATGTAGTAGGAAACCAGAGAGACTGTACAAGTCTATCGATATGATTTTGCAGTCACTGTTGTCTGTCTAATGCTGCAATGCCAGTCACAGTCTGTGAAAGACACACAGTCTCTTATGCTTAGTTTGTGTTCAAATAGATATTTCCAGGCTTTGAGTGATTTTCTGAGCTGGGTGTGAACTTTTCTCCAGGTTCCTGCTCCTGTCCAGATAGGACTCTGACCTGCACACCTACAGTACACCCTCCCAGCCTCTCCTCCTTTCTGGAAGTGCTTTAGAGATGAAGATAACCATGTCCACTCCTTCACCATAGGCTCTTTCTTGACCAGCACTGTCTTTTATATTCAAAGCCGTGCTAATTGAGAGACCTCATTGCAAGCTTTTAGCTGAGCCTCATAACCCAGTAAAGGGTGACAAGGAAATAGCACATACTCCCACACTGAAACAGTGGAAACTGTCTTTCTTTTGATAGCAAGGGGAATCAGTAATGGCTAAAAAGTCTAAGGCTCTTGCAGTCTTTCCTGCTAATCATCCAAGGAGAACGATAATCAGGCTATTGTAATCTGTGTGGTCTTACACTGTTTGTATTGCCTTTTTTGTCAATCAGTTGTGATTGGTCACATCTAACTCAGGTTCCAAGCACTGGTTTAAAACTTACCTGGGCCAATGTATATCAACTACTTAGAAAACATCTGTGGATTATAATCCCTCTATGTCTGTTTCTTAAATCAAATGTAATGCTTTATATATAACCCTTTTGAATTATTCCTTCCCCCTCCCAATCATGTTTGATTTGATTAATCTAGGTTGAACAGTAGAATAATTCTGGAAGTTCTTTTAAGTAAAATAGTTCCTATATTAATGAGATCCTGTCCACTTTAACTTAAAAAAACACTTTTCTTTTTTTTTCTTTTTTTTTTTTTTTTTTGAGAGAAAGAAATGTCCTTTCTCCTGTTATTGAGTGCAAGCAGTGAGATGATTTTTAAGGGTTTTTTTTTTAGACTTGGATTTTGCACTTCTATGGTAGGCTATGTTTTCTCATTGTAGAAGCTTTTTCCTGGTAAAATCATTCCCTTCACTAATGAGATCCATCCTGATATGACAGGAAGACAGCTCTTAAAACACCCACCGTTTTCTCCCATTCATTTGAATAGCAGCAAAGGGACATCTTTTAAAGTAATTTTTATCAGTGAGATTGGGCTGAATCTCATTAATAAAGAAATGATTTTACTCAAAAGAGCCTTCACAGTTGAGCTATAACCCAGATTAGTGAGATCTAGCCTGATTATAACTTTATAAGACATTGTACTTCTGCCATTCAAAGCATGCAACTGTTCTGTAGGGACCATCAACTCAGCAGACACTGTTTTAGAGGGGTAGGCATGAAAGGTGAGGAAGGTGCCTGGAGGGGTTTTTCTCATAATTTCAATGTATCTTGAGCACAGAAAGTCAATTCTTGCTTTTGCATATTAAGATTGGTTTTCATTATATGTATTTTTATTTTGCAGAGCATAAGAGACTCAGATAAGTGCAGGTGTGCCAGACCACTGCTGTTTGACTCCACCAGACGTTTACATTGGCCTTAATCAAGCAGCCACTTCTCTCGAACTTTGTTTCTCAAAAAAACCAGAAAAACACATTGCTTGTCAAAGGTCAGTGTCTAAGCAAGAACATCTGACATTTTGTTTTACAATTCATTTGGCTTTTTTATTTTGGCAGGAATAGAGGAAATAATTGATGAATGAGAAAGAAAAAAAACCCTTAGTAAAAACTCATTGTGAATTGTTGAATCTGTTAGTGGGCTAAACAGTTTGGGCACATACAGTGCTAGAACTGGAGATAAAAGTTGTCTTTAATTTCACAGGATAAAAATAAGTGGTCACCATAGTTCCCTTTGCAGATTATCAAAAATGGTCTTTCGTAAATGGATAAGGATTCTTTCCTGAAGTGACTTTTCAATTAAGTCTCTTTTTTTAGATACTCTTTTTGCCTTTTTTTTTCTCCATAAGACAGGCAGAGAGAAGAGAGAAGGCACAGGAAAGAAGGACATATTTTATATTTTGTTTCAAATAATAATTAAAAAAAATACTTGGATTTGAGAAAATATGGAATGAAAATCTATGCAAGATTTAATTTTAAAATATTTCTTTCTTATTTTAATAAAGAATTGAATCTAACGTTTCAAGCCGCTGTCATGGGAGGCAAATTTCTGGGAACTGTTGTTCCTCAGGAGACTGAAAATTTGGTAGTTTCTGAGTGCAAGACCTTCATCACCAAAAATAGCCATCTGGCCTGCAGTACTTCATTACCTTTGACAATATAAAATCAGGATAGATGGAACCTGGGAATGATTGCCTTTTTATGTTAAGCACACAGCTTTTGAGTGCAGTTGCCTATTTGGCCAGTAAGGATAACTCCAAGAGGAATTTCACCCAGGCTGGATGCATGCTGCAGTCAGTGCAAATACCTCATATTGAAAAGCAGTAACTAACAGGGAAACTCAAAGGTGTATTTCAGATGAATTGTAGAATACTGAGCTGTGTAAGGTATGAAATAAAATGCAAGTGCAAAAAGAAAACATTTCAGTTGGACCTATACGAGTAGTTATTTTCTTGGCACTTTTGCACTTAGAGCAGAGGTTTGCAATAAAGACACCTATTTTGTTTCTACAACATCATATCTCTGATTTTCTGACATTTTATATGAACTACCTCATTTTCAGATAGTGCTTTCAAAAGATGTCTGAAGACAGCTGAAAAACTCAATATTAGCCTTTCCCAGGGCCAATAGCTCTCTCTGTATGGCTCCCCTGGATTTAGTTTCTCAGGGTCTTTCCCAAGAAAGAGGCAAGCCTCTATTTACTTTAGCCTCCTTGCTTGCAACATTTTACCTCAGCAGAAAATTCGTATGAATTCATACCACCCTACACTGCATTTTGTCCCCATCCACTCTGAGAGCAAGGTAAGAGTAGACTGAACCACTGTGAAGAAAGGAGCACAGAAAACTGCTACTGAATTAGACTGAGCAGTGTCCTATTCCAAACTGATGATGTTTCTGAGATAGGATGGCATCTCCCAAATATCAATGAATAGTTAGCAAACCACTGAACACTCAGTTGTCCTCAGTAGAAGATTAAATAGGTCTCCCCACTACTGGAAAGTAGCATAAATCTTCTCATTAGACTCATGAGAGACAGATACAAAGGGAAGAGAGATCCTAGCACATTGCTGGTAAAGGATTGCCCAGGTGCCAGGCAACTTGTGCTTCATGCAGAACTCATTAAATCAGCATTTAAATCACAATAACTCAGAGAGGACAGGGAATGTTGAATATGCTTGGTAACACCCAGCTTGCAGAAGCCAAGCAATCACAACAAAACATCACAACGTACCAGGGTGTGGTAGAAAACATCAACAAGACATATCAAAAAGAAGGGGTGATATGTGTCTTTTCCAGCCTTCAGGCTACTGAAGGGTGAAACAGCTACATCAAGATGGAAAAGGTTTAGAAGGCCCTACTTATACTAAAGCACAACATACCTTAAGGGAGGACAACAATTACCTTAGCAAAGCCTTGAAGAATATTTTGATAATTCCATATTCGTAGATACACTCTCCACCTTGAGATACAGCCGCTGTTCAAAACCCTACGTGAACAAGGATGGCTGGAAGACCAACTGCCTGCACCTGGGACAACATATCCCCAGGGCCTGACAGGAAAAGACCAGAAAGGAAGGAGGGATTTGATCACAATGAACTTAAGGTGTTAGGTGGTGATTGAGTTTCCAGCAGTAAGAAACTGGAGGAAAATTAAGGAACGCCCTCTAGCTCAAATCAACTGCATTTGAACAAATGTAGGCAGTGGGTGGCTCTAGTGTTGTGTGGCAAATCAGGTCTAGGTTTGGAGTTAGTCGCTGAATGGCTGAGCATTTGTGTAGCAATACTTCTGCTGACATATCTGTGTTCCAAAACGTACCGTGTTGCACACCTTATGGAGAATGGGGAATCCTTGCAGGGATTTTCATAATTTCCTACTTCCTCCAGGAGAGTGAATCTCTCCTTGTTTTGCTATATTTAACACACCCTTCCCCCTTGCCCTTAAGTCTTAACTATGGCTGAAAGATTAAGCCTGAAAGTCTTTCATGAGCTCATAAAACCTAAAAAATACAATATGGTCTAGATGGCTCAGGTTATTGCTGTTAGGAGCTTTCATTTCTTAGGTGGAGATCTCTGTTCTGGCTAGAGCAAGCACCCCAGAGAAATAAGCTGGTCCTTCCTGCACACAGCTGCACATATCCATGTTCTTTGCTGGAGAGACCAGGAGCACCTGAGAAGGCCTCTGGCAGTTATGAAACAGTGTGTTTGACTGAAGGTTGCATAGCACCTCCTTACTTTATCAGCTCCTACCTTCAGCCCACACTAAACTCACTCACGCATTAAAAAGTGAAGTGTAATATTCTGCTCCCTGATCTTAGACTGCAATGTCTTTGTTCAATTCTCAGTCATTGCTGGAATGTGCCAAGCAATGAAATGTCAGTCTTTGAAATGCAGCTCTTAGGAGAAATTTTTTTCTACTAAGTAAATTTAACTTTATCTCATAATAATATTTAATGATGTCCCATTTAGTATTGTTCCTATTTTGCTTCTATCAGTCTTCGTTATGAATGCCATGTTGCATCTCAACCCTTCTGCCTCTGAAACTCATGTCAATGCCAATATGTGGGTATTACTAAATACAGAGAATGCATAAGAATCTATTCAGCCAGCACTCCTCCACTTTCTCTGAATTCATTGTGTCACCTCCGCCTCCAGTGGCCTGTCTTGAAGAGCCCCAAGGTAATTCTTGAACGCATGGCACTGCTGCCCCCAGGCTCCCTCTGATGCCGTTGTGCAATGCACCCGTTCTTTTGTGTGGAAGAGGGAGAATATTTGTAAGCCAAGCAAGAAGAAAATGCCTGATGTTTTCATGAGTGTATGAACATTTCATACAGAGGGAACATTCACCCTTGCTTTTTAAAGTGGAAATTTTCACATCTGGGCTAAATAATTATCTTGTTGTGAACAGCCGATGGTGTTAATTAGGGGTGGGGTAGCTTTAAAGGCCAGGCTTAGGTGAGTGTTTTAAAATATTGGACATTAAACTGAAATTTGAATGGTTTTCTGCATAGAATTTTAACAGAGAGGAGTACTATGTCCCTTTGCACTGCCCAAGCCCAAAAATCCCACAGGGTATTTTCATTCCCTCCTACCTACTTCGCAGCCTGCCAGTGTCACGGTGGATGATACAGACCTATCAGAGACACAGAAAATGAATGCAGGAAATGTTAAAAAAGATTGAATTCCTTGCCTACTACACTCATCACAGTTATCTATTTTTTTTTCTTGCTGCAAATAATGCCAACCATGAATAATGATGCTTAAAAAGAAAACAGGATTAGAATAGATGACATCATTCCCAAATAAAACAAGGTTTTGGGAGTGTTTCTCAACCCGCCTTAAAAATCCAGCAGGCTTCTCCCCATTTCTGAGGTCTGTGGGCAGTGACTGCTGTACAACAGCTAGTGCAAGTTTTATCTGACAAGTTCACTGAGCCATTAAGGTTTTGATGACCTTTATGGTCCCTTCCAACCCAAACCATCCTGTAATTCTCTGATTCTGTGGTTATTTTGAGAAGGAATTAGTACAGCATAATCAGGAAAGAACCATATCCTTCCCAATACTTTAGCTGTCTCCTATGAAAAATTAAAATATTTTGACAAAACTGTAGGGTAATTTTCTACACTCCTTATGCCCCAATCTTGAGTCAGAGTCTTTGTGATTTGTCAGCTTTGTGATTTGAGCCTTCATCACAGGGGAAGATATTGCACGAGTTACCAGTTAGCTTACTCTGTTTTCCACCAGTGTTCACCTCAGTCCATGAACAAGAAATAACTGAACACATGAATTCCATTTCCTTCCTTGCTTGGTAGGTAAGTTTTCTTGTAGTTTTTAAGCAAAGCTGATTTTTAATTTATTTGAAAGGAATTAAAAACCCTGTTTTTTACAATCTTGATAAAAACAATGATTAACAACTGCATGATTAATGGAGATTAAAAAGCTCATTTAGGGTCTAATGGAAGTTAACAGGGCTTTTTTATTAATGTTTCTAATTGATTCTTGATTTAAGTGGTAGCCATTTTTTTAAAGTGGCCTGTTATTGAAATGGACGTCTGGTAAAAAAAATGGACATTAAATCTTTGGGAAACTCTCATGTATAAATCTGTGCTTCATCGGTACAATTATTCTATTATTGATTTATAATGTCAGAGGTGTAAAATCTGCAAGATAAAGAACAAAGAAATTGTCCCAAGATACATTTTCTTTGCACATTTTCCTAGATTCCACCCACCATCAGAATCAAAGGCCCCACTCAAATATTTTTTTTACTAATGGAGATGCCATGACAAGTCACAGGATATTTGTTCTAACATATGAACGCATTTTGAAATTTTGAAGATACCTCACAAGATATTTAGCCAAATTAATTGCTCTACAAAGTAATTTTTGAGTTGCACTCCTCAAACCTGTATGTAAAGGATGTTTTATGGGTAAGCTATTACACAGAACAATCCTGATAAAGAAGCTTCAAGGAAGATGAGACCAACAGTATGAATTCAGTTCTGTATGTTGTAAATAATACAAATTAGAGATTCATGCTCTTCACAGTTTTGATATGGACCTAAACTTCTATGCAGGTTAACTGAGATGTAGGAATATCTAATATTTTCTACTTGCCTAATCTGTTATAATCCAGCACTAAAAATTATAGTATGTTCCTATTCATATTACTATGAATGTTATTCCTATTTATTGTGTTTGTTTCCATAGTAATTAGCTTGATGAAACAAGATCACTACACTGTCCCAAACCCCCAAATCTTCAGCTGCTGTAAATAATGTCCCTGGGTGTCATGAGCTCCCCTGACTTATGCTGGTAAAGTGCAGGACTGAACTGCATTGAGGCATTCATTAACATTACCGACTTATGGAAGAATCGGATTTTTCTGTAATGATCACTGCAGTGTTTTTAGAGAAGAAAAAAAGACCCAGGACTATTAGAAGTAATTTAAAACAGACTTTTTACAGGTAGCAATGAACAGACACACAATTCTCATATGCTTACAGCTATCAGCACGAGGAATAGACATCCTACGGTTTCCCAAAATTATGGCTTGAATGACACAGCATGGAAAGGGGGTGACTGTGCTACAGTGTATTTTTACTTGAAAGTCATGTTTTTTCCCTTCTTCTATGCAGCTTTCTCTGAGAAATATCTGGTTTATCTTGATTTACTCCAAAGGATACAGTAGTCAAGTTTCTAACAGTAATGTCAATGATACCAACCTCAAAATTTCAGTAATCTTCAAGTAGGATCACACTAGATGAATGATTTTACAGATTATTTAGATTTTTTCATTAAGAAACTTGTCAAGGAAGAGCTGGGATTGTGATTTTGACTGTGGAGAAGACAGCCTAAAAGGTAAAGGGGAATAAAAATAGCACCCCCTTAAATGTTGTGGCTACTTCCAGTGTGTAATTGACATCAGCATATGAAAATTAATTGGGAGGAGCTGCAAACAGCACAGAGAACACTGACATACTACAAGATAAAGTGGAAAGCCTTGGGGCAGAGCAGTAATGACCTGACCTCATGTTTTCTTGGGATTCAGTGAACTCAGACAGTTGAGATGGAGGAAGGGAAGAAAACATCTTGAATGATTCAGTTTGTAAATATGAAAACTGATGCAAGGGTGGGGGAAAAAAAGAAAAAGGAAAGAATATGTGTAATAAATAGAAAGCAAACAGATGTGGCAGGACTCAGAAAGGCTTGAAAACCTCAAAGGTCAGACCTGAATTAAAAAAAAGGAATACACTGAGTATGAAAGCTTTAAAGTAAGGTAGTGAAGGAGAGAAGCATAAAAGTCTGAGAACAGCCAGATGCCACCTTCTTCCTGTCCTTTGGCTTCCTTCTTCTTCGCTGGTGTAATGAGAGCTCTCCCTCATGCATTTCAGTATCCTCTACCACTGTTGGTATGACCATTGTCACAACTAGGAGAAATGTGCCCCATCCATGCTACTCACCATGCCACGAGGCGAAAACACAATGAGTTTCTTTTCTAAGTTGGAAGACACTCCATCTGTATGCTGCTTTCTTCCTGAAAAGAAAATGTTTGGGGGAATAAAATGGGTTTTGAGATGCTTATAATAAAATAAACACACTTGCATGTGCTGTACATTGTGCCCATGGATAAAAACATTGCAAGCCAGCTATACATCTCAAAGTGTCTAGCACACATATTCTTATTCTTAATAAGTTTCTTTTATAGTGGATAAAGATGGGACAAAAAAAGGAATTAAATAGCTTACATAGAGCCTGCAGGATCATTGGTTGTTGGATGTAAATTCCATTTTCCTTTTTCTGACCATGAGTTCCTGTGACTGACATGCTCCTTGTATGTGATATAATAAGGTGAAATCTTGTTTCCTCTTAGAGCTTAATGTGTGATATCATGGCAATGACAAGCATGAATGAGATGCCAACATTTGGCACTCTTTGGTGAGCAGTGAAAACATTACAGTGAGAGGTGTCCAGCAGCGTTAAAAAGTAGCCCAATCAGGACAAGTCCATGTCTGAGTCAACATCAACTTCATAGAATTGCTGCTTTTGGCAGTTAATGTTGACAATTAGTACAGTGCCCTTATTGTATATGTGATGGACTTGAGTTCCTTTAGTGGACACTGAGTACAAAAGCTAAGGAAACAGCTGCTGGGCACAAAAATGTCTTGCTGGAAAGATATGAATATATTTAGAAAGATAGATTTGTGTTGCTGGCCTTAATCCCTTGCCTTAAGTGTCTTCTGATGGTCAGAGATAGCAGTGCGCTGAATAAAGCGAAGCACTTTTGACTGGCTAGTGTACATCAGGTCCCATACACATACTGACTGAATTCACGTTACTTGTCACTTGATACAGTTATGAGATCTGAATGATTTTCAGTCACTTCAGTGAAGGCTGTATTTGAAACCTGGTCTCAAAGCCGCAAGGCAAGTGTATTACATACCTGTCAACTAACAAGACTTGCCAAAATGAATCTACTCATATGAACACATGACCATTATTGCTGTTCACACTGTGAAACACTATACACTGTGCAAAAGTAAAAAGCAAGAGTATTATTATGCTAGACAGTCACTTACTAAATATATTTATTGTGGATAAATGAATATTCCTCTTACAACAAAATTTTGAGCTTTTGATAAAATTTATAATATTGGGAAATGTGATATGGGCAATTTAGTAAAACTTGACCTTTCCCTCTTGTAAAGAATAAGAAAATATTTACATTTCCTGCCTGAGCAAAGATTTTTATGCTGAAGAGTACTAAATATTCCACATACCAAGCTCAAGTAGAAACAATTGAATTCAGCTAGCAGCTGGACCACACAGGCCAAATTTCTTTACATTGTCACAGAACGCTTAATCATTCATCAGAAGTAAATAATAACCTACTTACCTACTAACAAAGCCCAACCATGGTCACATTGGGGAATGTACAGTGTGCTGCATGGATTTTCTAGGTTTGCATGAGAAACATGGATCAGGGAATGGCTAAAGCTGACAAGATGTTCACTGGAAAAGAATTGAAAGAAGCTCCTTGAAATGGAATTCGGAAATGTACTTTCTAATATGAAACTGCCTCAGGAGAGAGGAGACTCTAAGAGCATAGAAGAAGATGTAGAAGTTAGTTCTATTGTCAAGTGTATAAAATTGACTCTGTCTTACAGATGTCTTCAGTGACCAAGGACTAAAGAACTGTCAAAGATTCCATCTATCTGAGTAAGAGCTAATGAAATAGAGATGGAGACCAGGCTCTTGCACAATGTCAGTTGATCAGGTTTCCAAAAGTTTTACTCAGAGAAGAAAAACACAAAATGATTTAGAATGCCTCAGACAGATCCATACTGCAAATTAACCCCATAGCAGGCACAGTGTTGCTTTGTCTGAGAAATGCTGATTTAATACCATTTTTTTACATGTTTTATTAATAGGAAGATATATGCACCTTCAACCACAAAAACTATAGTAAAAAAGAATGTCACAACTCACTGAGTTCACTAGTCTTCCCACTTCTCTTTTAAAGCCTTATTGTTGTATGCAGCATCTATTAGAAGCATTTACTTTTCTGCAAGAAAAAAATTTTTTAAAAAATCCAGTCATTACTATTGGAAAAAGAGAGTTTAAATAGTTATGAATAGGTTGGTTTGAACAATCTCTGGTTTGAATAACAACTTCAAAAAATAACTGATACTGCTGGGCGTCCTCAAGCGAAAGCAATTCTTTCTGTGTTAAGAGTGTCTGGTGATTAACTCAGAAGTCAGAAATTATACATCTTATAAACTTGTTAAGGCTTTATACATGTGCAAGAGCGGGAGTGATCTTTGAGTAACCAGTTAAGGATGAGACATATAGTAAATGAGTACTTTTGATGACATCAGTATTTCAAATTTCCTTCCATTTTGTCAGAGAAAACATCACCAATTTTCTGATTTGTCTCCTATTTTATAGGAAAATCATTCATGCTGGCTCAACCATGGCTATCCCCTGTTTCATACTTCAGTGTCCATTACATTCAGATGAGATCCTGGTTTCAGAATTACACTGAATTGGCAACAGTGACTTATTAAATACTCTCCATTCTGCTTGTACACATTATGTGACCCAATTGGCTTCTAAAGATTTTCAGAGTTTACACCTTCTTGTAGTAAGAGTTGGATTGATTTCCAAGAAGCTAATTCTCCTCTTTGAGATCTTTCCAATCCAGTCAGCTGTGTTGTCCAGCACTCTTGCAATCCCTCTTCTTACTTAAAGATGGTGAAAAGTGTATCTGCATAGTAGAGATGAGTAAACTCCCCAGATTTTTAAGATACTTATTCATTGTATATAAATAAGTGCTTAATCACTGTTGTAATAAGATTTCTGTACATGGATCTAATCTATCAAATAAATACAAAAGATTCCCATATTATCTTCAAGAGGTCAATTATCATATTGGTTTTGAGATGGAGGCAGGAGAAGATGGGAATGGGGTTACAATTAGCTGCTGTTTACCACAGATTTTTTTTTTCTCCTTATCTTTATAAATATTTCAGTGGATTCTTTTTGTCCCATTTCATTTGCACCTTTTGAGGACTATATTTAGGCTTAGAGAATTTGTGTGGCAAATCAGATTTAAAACTTTTATAAATAGACATCTTGAAAACTTCCAAGTTTCACTATCTATGTATTGCATTAGACAGGTCTGTGTAGGGGGAGAGAAAAACAGTAGAACTTATAAATGATTTAAGAACATGAAATAATTTTAAATTGGTCCAGTCAATGAGGAAAGTAGGCATTTTTCCCAAGGTATTTGTCACATAAGTATTGTAGATTACTCTTACTTCTACAGGCAGTTTCTCTTAATCAGTCGAGTATCAATACAGCCCTTTTGTTTGTGACACAAAGTCATTCTACTTTATTTTAACAGGTTTTTTTCTAAAAAAAGATCCTGTGTGTACTTTCTCTCTATGTACGTTTATAGTTTCTATGTGGAAGGCTTTTACTTGGTGCTTTTTTAAAATTAATTTCACATTTGCTAATAACATGCTTTCCAGAAAAAGCAGGTGCTTTTGCAACATCGTACAAGTGGTATGTTTTGAAGGAGCAATATGTAGCTTGTTGCCCTTTGATGTAAATTTGTGAGGAAGATAGATTATAGCATCAAGATGTTTCTCTGTGCATAATAAACTGCAGAGGACAAAGTTCATGGCTGAGAATTGTATGGGATACAAGTGACTACCTTCACTACAATCAATTATTAGGATGATTATATTGTGTCTGGAGAATATGATGCTAATGACTAGCTAACACTTAGAATACACACTCTTGACTTGAAAACCAATGACAGTTAAACGAAGCAAGGGGAAAGGCCTATATGTTGAGCTAGCAGCTCTCTAGTGTTGCTAATGAATAATTAAAAATAACAGTCTTTATACGAGGCTTGACAGTATACATGTCCTTTAAGTATATTCTGCTTTGTAAGGAACTTGGCACAATGACAACCCAAGAAAGGCGTCCTACTACATCCTGTGCAGACACAGCTTAAGGAAGCAGGGAGTTAAACACCCTTGTGGTTAGGAGGGCCTAAGCAGGATTAACTGTGTATTTATTGCTAACCTTCTACTCCCCCGTCTTCCAAACAAATAAATAATTGAAACCCATTACCTCTTGTAGGGGGTTTGCTCACATGCTTTCTATATTCACATCAAAGCTGAGATCAGTGTCAAAGAGGCAGCCACATTTAGCTGAGCCTCTCAGAGACTACTGATTAATTAGTTTTGCATTTTGGAAGTGCATCCAAAGATGTTGTAAAATAGTGTTTGTTTTTGCTTTTGCCAAAACTTGTTTAGAAGTGCTCTGGAGGATGACGGTGATGTACTCAAGATGGTCGTGAAAGAAAAAGGCAATCAATTCAGGTGTGCATGTGCCAGCATTTTTTTCCCTTTATGAAGTTTCTGCACCAGTTTTCAGAGGAGTGACTAAATGAAACATACACTGGTATTAATAGAAAGCGAAGGATGGAGTGGGAATGGAAGCTCTGACATTCCCCTTAACTGAACCAGTGTAAAATGAAAGGTACACCAAGGCTAACAATTCAGCTCTTAAAAAATATAAAAAATAAAACAAACCTGACACAGATAAGGGAGATGCAAAGACTGCATAAATCCTGCATAAAATATTGCCTTTTGAAAGCCTTTAAACCCTGTTTCTTGCATTGACTTTTTTTCCCCCTGTTCATGAAGTGTGGTAATATGATGTACGGGGGGACACTCAGTTATGGCAAATACTGCCTACAAAAGTGTGTTCATACTGTTATTTGCCTTTCTGTCTCTGTCTATATCAACTCCACATGCTGCTCTGGTGGCCTGCTTTGTACTTAATATAACTTGTCAAAACACATCTATCAGATATATGAAAAGGCAAACCTGGGTGGCCAGACTAGTCCAAGCCTGGCGTGGATTGCATTTTACCAAGACCACAGAAATCTCTTCTCCTCCATGAGATTAAGATGAAAAGCAGAGTTCATTGTTGTGCAACCAGATTTTAAAATAATTACACACACGTTAGTGCATTAGTAGGCCACTTGTGTTTATTTGAATCCCACATACTGTACTTTTATGTGGATTTTAAGTGATTTTTAAAGCTGTCAGTACAAAAAAACCCCAAAATTAAGAGTGATGTTGCCACTTGTTTTAAACTGCCTTTGTTTGTCTTTTTTTTTTTTTTTTTTTTTTTAAATCTTTTCCTTTATTTGCTTCTGCATAGTGAGCTACTACTACCCCAGCACCTTATCTGTTTCCAGGAAAGAGGGTATGTGGTTCCCTTTGGCTGTTGGCTGAAAGGCATCTGTATCTTTTTTGAACCATGACCACTTCCACTGAAAACCCTTAAATCTTTGATATGCTCAGTGTTCACCCTCTGATTTCCTGGGAGCTAGTGTTAAGTGTTTTATAAAGGAACATACCCCTGGATACAGACCAAGACTCACTTGTTGATCCATGGATGTTTGCTTCTGCTTTCATCACCCTTCCACACTGAATGTATATTGCTGTACAATATGTAAATATGTTTTTTTGGTTGAGCATATTCACTGTGGTTTTTTTTAGATTTCCTCCTCAAATTTCAAGACTAAAGTCCTTCTAGGAAAATCAAGACTTGAAAAAATATTTAAAAAACTCAAGCCATGCAGCATCATTTGAAACATCTTTATGCTTGCCTACTAGGTGCATGACTGGAACAATCTATTTTAAGCATGATTTCTAACGAAAATTTTGCCAGAATTTCTCAAAGGTGTCCCAAATCCCATTGAATTTGGGGTAATGAAAATCAACATCGGACCAAATCATGCTATATAGTTGCTGCATCTTGGGATCTCCTTGGAAGTGCAAAATGTCCGAAAGAATGACCATGAAAATATATTAACATTTTTTATCATGTTTGGGCAGTTATTACACCTGTATTCAAAGAAATCACTGGAGCAGGACTGTTCCAGAATGGCTCGAATTCTTACGGTTTTAGCTTTCTGCAGTCTCTATAGGTTATTTCTTTGTCTGCAGAGAGAAAAGCCTTGAAAAACTCCAGCTTCATAACAAAGAGAACCCTTACCTGCCAGGGGGGTTACACTGATTTGCTGTCGGCTGCAGGGAGAGGAGACTCCAGGAGCACAGCACTCCGTGCTTCAGAGTAGCTCCACATCCTGCTGCCTCACTGGGTGGCTTCAGGAGTTGATTGTGAATTTAGGGACTGTGATTTAAAGCTCTGTAGTTGTATAAGGGGGAGAAGAGGAAATTGGAGGCACACTGCCAATATCTTTAAAGCCTTTACGCTAACCCCACCGGAGGACAGCAATGTGAATAAGCTGCAAGTCATTACATGACACCAAAAATAGGAAAACAGACAGTCAGAGGTAACTTTGCTAAGCTCAGTGGAGACATAATAAAGTGGATCTTTTCTGGCTGTTCTGGCACTGAAAGAGTCAGCAGCAATCAACTTTCTTCTAATAACCAAATGTGCTGAACACGAGCTAGTTATTGCAAACACAATTATTCGGTAATTGGATAAGCCTAAAATATCTTGGATACATCCTTGATCCAAGAGTTGGCAGCTTATTGATTATATCATTGTTTGGCAAAGAGGCCTGCAGGCTGCAGGACTCACAAGATACATACCCAGAGCAGACTGCTGGACCCACTCTCACGGAATTGGCTCCAAGTAACTGATTCAGCCACATTGTTGGGGAACTGGCACAAAGCCTGCTAGAAGTAGACACAAAACACTTTAAAGATCTAAATATTAAAGATCTAAACACTAAACAAGAGCTGTGTAACAGCATCCTTGTCAGGCTTGCCTGCCCAGGAACATGTAACAGCCCAGGATATCAAGGGGAATGTGCTGCAGGATAGGGCACTGCTGGTACAATTAATTTTGTCAAAAAGCAGCATCAGGACCAGTTTGATATCTAAATCAAAATGTATATTAAGGGGAAAAAAGCCCAACCAACCAACCAACCAGCCAACCAACCAACCAAAGAAACCCCAAATCCAGACTTAACTTCTTTTCTCTTTTTCCATTGCAGGGCAAAGAAAACACATTATAAAAACATTGGTCCTAAGCACAGGCAAAAGCTGAAGCTAATGAAGGTCAGCAGTAAGGTAAGGAAACTGGTGAAGTTTAAGCCTTTTCAGACCAGTGTAACACCAAACACTTCCCTTTTAAGAAATTGTGCCACTAAAGGTGAACAATGATTACATAGATTGAAAGGGCTGGATTGGGAATTTATTATTTATTATAGATGACTGTAAAATTAGGTGGATGCTCTTAAAAATTCTATTTTAGTTAAACAAAATATATATCAAAACATCTCTTCCAGATTTATTTTCCCTTTGTGAGTGAGGGAAGATATCTCAAATTCAACAAATACCGAGACTATTTAATTACAAACACTCATTTGATTACGTAAGGTGGTTGACCATATTTTAAGTCCTGCCTGTATAAGAACTGCAAAAGATTCAATGAATGAGCTCAATTTGGATAAAAATTCAAATGCCTAGGCAAAGTTTATACAATGTAGACAGCACTGAGTGTCTTTCATATGCCTTTATTTATTCTAGGCTCAGACCTCAATTATGATGTGTGAATACAGGAAATGGCTCTCCTTGCCAGGCAAAGGATAGTCCCTGATGTGAGTAAGGTTGGCAGGATCAGAATTTTAGCACGATGGCTGAAAACTGATAATAACACAACTTTATCTGACTGCTGGAGTGATTCAGGCCTATCATGCTGTGGCTTCAGTAAAGGCTTCTAAGCTTTAATCACTGTCTTCCAGGCTGTAGTCTCTGACTTATTTGAAACAGCTGAACTTCCCCTGAGTGACTTGTCTGGTTACATTTGTGGTACCTGACCTACTTTGCAGCACTTCCCTTGGTACCACCTCATCATATGACGTCCCATGAAAGCACTCAGAATCGGAACTCACTCCCAATAAAGGCCAATAATTAAATAAAAATAAAAACACATTTGACAGCCCACAACAAAGGCAAATCTCAGTGGCTTTTGCATGTGTTTGCCTGGTGAATCAGGCAGTAGTTCCTGTCCCCACAGAGCTGTGGGATAATGGATCACCAAAATGACAAAAATAAGAACAGTATTTTGCACTGTACTCTCTCTTCTTTTAAATCTCAGAGAACATCAGATATGTTAATTAATCCTCTCAGTTTTCCTGAGGTTGACTGTTAGACCCGTTTAACAGGTGGGTAAACCAATGTTAAAAAATGTTCTGACTTGCCTTCTCTGAACTCTACACCCACTTTGGGTCAAGATACTCCAGCACTCGAGGCTTTATTTAGAACAGCCCCATCATTTCTTTAATGGTAGGTAATTTGGTTTCCTTTAGGATGAATCTTATATCCTCTCTATTTGCAATTTAAATATGAGAGATGAATGAGCTCATGCTGAAGCTACCACCGAGTTTAAGGAGTGTAAGAACATGAAATTTAGTCCTGAAGAACTTTTGTGCTTGAAAGCATTTATGTTTTTTGAAACGTCCCCCTCTCTTTATGCCAATAACCAGTTTATTAACACACATTACTTCTCCCTGCAGACCTATCTACTTCTTTGAGCTCAATGCATCCAGGTTTTCAGCCACTTAGCACAAGACTACATCACATTCAGAGAGGAAAGGTTATTGCCATGTTTATGCAATACAGCAAAATAATTTCCAGTTCCAATTGTGAATGCTGACTCGGACACTTAAACCTTTAACCCATGGGCTCGTATTGCAGTATGAAAAAATAGTCCTGTGAAGGTGAGTTTTCTAAACTTCCACCTGTACCTGACACGATAACTACTATGACCCCAAATTATGTCTGCTGATTGCAACCTTGTGGCACATACCAGTAGAAATTACCCTAAGCTTTCCCAGCTTCACAGACTTTCCTATAGTGAGGCCATTCTGCTAATCAGGGGATAATATGGCAGTCTCTGCCCACAGACTGGGAGCTGCAATCAATGGCACACATGATTTCAAAAGCCATCTCCCAGCAGCTTTCTCACCAGTCCCCAATGTATGGGGATAAGTCACATCCCCTTAATCAAACAAATTAGTGAGGTAGATAAAGGAGATTTTACTTCCATTCAGCGCCAGAATTTTGAGGACATTGGCACTTCCATTCTCCTTCTGTTGTCTTTTTGGCTCGTTTTCATGTGCCCAGCGTTAGTTGATGGCAGCCGCCAGTTTCAGCTGACAGCCTCCTGGACAGTGCCTAGGACAGCTTACACGAAGAGGAAGGGGGAAGGGGAAAAGCTTGCATGCTGCTGCCTTACCCTTCCTCATCCCTCTGGGATTGGCTCCTGTTCTATTGCAGACCTGAGAGGCTGCCTTTTCACTCAGTTGATTTAATTTAATTAGCCTCTGTGAAGCAGAGGCTTAAAGTTGCTAACCCAAAGCTCACAAGAATCCAGTTGACAAAATGCAAGGCACAAAATCAAAAGCTAATTTTTTTAAAAGTTCACTTGTGAACCAGTGTGAAATACACGGTAAAGATCAAGAAGTCTTAGACATTTGTCAAAAATATGAGCCTTGAAAGACACCGTAATTTAGCTTAATTCTGAAGAGTATTAGCAGGCCCACAATAAAGAATTAAGTCTTGTCTCTGATGCTTCAGTAAGATTTTCAGATATGTGGTTCTGTAATTCAACAAAATACTTCACAATATGTACAAAATAATAATAAAAATATTCCTTGACCCATTTTCTTAAGCTTTATTCCCAATTATCTTTAGTTGTTCCTGAAAAAGAATTCTTTTTTCCCAGGTATGAAGTTGCTGCTGTTATGGTACTTTAAAGTTTCTTGGATTTTGCAAGAAATTATGCCATCTAGCAGTATTTCCTGTTTAAATCTATCACTTTTTGACTGTATTCAGTACGTTCCATGCACTCTGATTTTAGTTGCTTGAATCTATTTCGACTGATTTTTTTATAATCATGCTATCTTCTGAAGTTTGCAGCAGGACTGGCTGGTCAATCAAAAAACAATAGGAGCTAAACTCTTCACCTTCTCAACTGACTTTCCTTCTTCTTTAGACGACACCTAATACTGGCACAAATTACAATTTTTACCTCCACCTTGACAAGGTTTTTGAAACAGTGTCTATAATAATGGCTTCCACAGAGCCTCATAGAATCATAGAATATGCTGGGTTGGAAGGGATCCATCAGGATCATCAAAGTCCAACTCCTGTGCCTATGCAGGAGTCCCCAAGCATCACATCATGCGCCTGAGAGCATTGCCCAAACGCTTCTTGAACTCTGTCAGGCTTGAGGCTGTGGCCACTGCCCTGGGGAACCTGGGGAGACAATATTCAAGGTGAGGCTGCACCAATGCAGAGCAGAGCAGGACAATCGCTTACCTCAACTGGCAGGTGATGCTCTGCCTCAACAATTCCTTTTCTCTCACTTCACCCTGAATGAAAGATTATTTGGCTCCTCTCATATGTCTGCTTTGCAGGTCCAAATGAGCTTTCTTCAGCAGAAAAGTCATGCTCTGAAAAATGTCTGTCTCTCACTGTACTGTCCTTTTTGTGTTGCATTTTACAATAAGACATAGTAAATGGTGTGCCAGTGGCTATTCAGTAGCTGAAAAACATGATCAAGGAAAAACATTTACCACAAATTAATTTAAACCATTTTTTCATATTTTAAATACACTTCTCTGAAATTCTGGGAGCTGAATGATCTGCTTTTCTTCACTGATTACCTTTCACAGTAATTGATTACTCTTCATTGTGAACCTCTCATACTCCATCTCCTAACTCTGAATGTGGAAGTGATCATAAAAGTAACAGGTTAGACCAGTTGCACGGCAAACTTGTCTGTGCCCCACAAGCTGCTGCACTCAATCACTCAATGGCTTTGTCTTTCACTTGGTTGAATTATGCAGTGGTCAGCTCTCTGCCATACAATGGGTTTTGCAAGAGTGCTGAATGGCTGTTTTCAGTGTAGTCTCATTTAGCAGATATTCCCATGTGGCTTCCATGCATCCCCATGCTAATACTGCTCTCTGTGTAAACACATGGGTTGAATTACTTAATGCCCTTTTGATCTAAACATAAAAAAACCCAAAAACAAACACAACAAAAAACCAAACTAATAAGCAGTCAGATTTCTTTTCAAGCTACTGGGCAACAGCACAATTCCCCTCTTCTGGCTCCTTCACCTGTGTCAGCTGACTGTTGTGGGTCACTTTTGTAATCCTGGTTATATTATGAATCTCTCTTTTCTCTTTCACTGACTCTTCCCTTGTGTGTGTGTGTGCATGTGCATTTTTCCCCTTTCTCTAATTTTTTGGCCTCAGAACCTCCCCGAGGTCTGCAACTACTGCTTAAACACAGTTCATCAGCACTTGCCTGCTTGCTCCCGGTGGGTGGGAAAGCATTAAAACTTTGGGAGGGATGGTCAGTCTCTCTTTGCCAGACTGTTTTTTTGAGGTAAATTCCCCAGTGGTGTAAATAGTTGAGCTTCTATGAATCTATTTTACTTAAGCTGAGGATCTAGGCCTTTGATTTACTTTTCCCAGTTGTAGCCATACTGGCTTGTTCAATTGCTTTTATAACTGTGCCATTCAATTCCATCTGAGCACCACCATGGCACTGTGATTTAGCTTAGACCCTACTTAACAGAGAATTTATTGTCTCAGTAGATAAATGATGACTGTATACTATTTCTCCTAATAACCTGAATACTACTGATAATATAATGTGTACAGCACGTTTGATGCAGAAGGGTCCCAGGTGCTTTATAACATAGTATATGAACTATATAAAAAGATAACTTTGCTCCCTGCTGAAATTCAGCCATCTCGGCTGTGAAGCAGGCATAACCACACTGCAGAACAGTTTGGGATGCAAAGTGGTGTCCAATTGAAACTGCAAGGGGAATTTTATGTAAGTAGAATATAATTACCCAAGCTGGATGTCAGCCAGGACTCAGGGAACACCCTGGATCTTGGAGGAACTGCCAATGGGAGATGGAGATGTTACTACAGGCATACATGCTCTTGTTTCTTGATCAATTCCAAGTGGATAACTTGTTGTCTTTTAATTTCCTCTTCAATGCTTATCTTTTTTTTATCAGCTGCTCTTTCTGTAGCCCTATTACGTGTCATGTTCTGATTTCTCTCTTCTTACATTTCCTCTCCTACATTTCACACATGCCAGTATTTCCTCCCCCCACCTTCTTTCATCCAAAGCACTCCCAGTCCTAGCAAAAAGAACAAAAATAGCTGTTTACATCATGTTGTTGAATAAAAAGTTTGCTATGTGAGGGTAATGCATTTCACTGCATTTGTACATACAGAATTTACACAATCAAAAATAGCTAAAACATGGATGTTCATTTTTCCCCTGATACTTAAACAAATTGAAACAAAGTTGGTTAGAGCCCGATGCTAATAATGCCAGGGTTGTGGGCTTGACCCCTGTATGGGCCATTCACTTAAGAATTGGACTTGATGATTCTTGTGGATCCCTTCCAACTCAGAGTATTCTGTGATTCTCTGAGATTCCAACACCCACACACCCACACACACCCACACACATACCCACTCTCAAAGGATTATGGTATTGAAGAAAGAAGAGATTTCCTAAATTAAATGTCTGGACAAAAACCCCCTTCACACAACACCCTCCAAAACTCCTTAAAGCTTCCACTAAAATGAATATCAAAACTCTTCAACCAGAAGAGAGTTTGCTCCTGGAAAGCCATGAGATATTGAGGGACTTGAGCAGCTCTGAGGTGAATGTTGGCAGTCATAAAAATGAATGCTCTTATTTCTCAACTCCCTTTATAAACCAGCTCTCCTCTGGATTCTGAGCTGCCACACAAATGCCCACAGCAGAGACACCTTGGCACCACATCCTGGTGCAGCTGCCCTTGGACAAGTCTTTCTCCCCAAAATAAGTCACTGGATATCAAGGGCTATATTTCAGTGTCTGCTACACCTATGCTCAGCTGTTCAACATTTCACTGGGGGGCCTTGACCAGCCTCAGGGATGGGGAGCAGCCTTCCTACTGCACTGGGCTGGGAATCAGTGTCTTGAGTCTGGTCAGAACATCTGGGAGCACTGGTTGTTTCCCCAAAAAACTCTCTCTTTGCATGCAACAAAATTTTGGTCAAACGGAGAATCTGTTCCCATCTTTTCAGCTATTGAACTTGTGAACCTCTTAGAGAATGGTGTGCTGCCTGAGCCTTGTCTCTCCCTCTCACTCTGGTATGCACACCTTCTCTCACTCCATTCTTCATTCAGCTAAGTGAAATCAAATGTCAAAATTCACAAAACAATGCATTTTGAAAAGTGATATTTTTTTCCTTTGTTGCAACATTGTCTCACTTTCTGTGTGAAATGTTCCACTCAGCTCCACTCTGTAATCAACGGCTGATGAAATATCAAAGCTAAATTAATTATGGTGCCTAGCAGCGCTGCTGAAGTTGGTGGGTGGAGAACTCATTCCTTTTAATTTTGCATTGAGTTCTATACTGCCACGTGAGTTCCCAGGTCAGGATCTCAACATATACTTTATGGAGAATTTCATTTGAACTTCACATATTAGGAAACATGCTTTTCCATTTTGAAATGGTGCAAAAGTAAATGTTTATTTGTTTTACTTTGAATAACATAATTTTTTTCCCTGACTTGTGCACCTCAGATCGCTTTGAAATGTTAGCATTATTGTCCCTTTCACTGAATTGATTTTGTTTCTCAGATGGTTTTCCGTGCACATGACGATTCCCTAGTAAATTGCCAACTAACTATGCAACTATGTGAATGAGGGGGGTGGTGGTTACAAGAGTTGGAGTGTTTCAGAATGAAAAAAGAGAAAAACTTCCCTGTCAGTCTGTTCGCTTTCATTTTTGAATCAAGAAAGTATCAGAGCTTTCTTGGTAGCTTGAAATTTTTCAGATGTTCATTTTTGTGTATTTAATTGGCTGCATTGTCAGTGACGTGAACTTTTGCTAAGGGCAACTGAAAATACTTGAAAAATAAACAGAAATGGAGTGTAATAATTATATGTGTTATTCACTGGAAAGTGTTGAATTTATTATCATGGACATAATTCTAATCGGGGTTATCGCTGTTGTGATAGCTTTGTTGAGATACATCATTCAAAAACCCAGAGGAGCTGACTGTGCTATGCACTGGGTGAACACAAAATAAGAATCTGGGCCCTGCTTGCAAAGAGCTTACAGGCCAGGGAAAGAATTGGTAGAGGAGTATTTTTTTTTCTAAAAGAATTAATTTATGATTAAATTCCTTTTGTTTTCTCCCAAATGAATTATAGATCATTAGAAAGGTCTAGGACTGCCCTAAACTCCATTTAAGTCTATGGAAAAGCACAGCTAAGACTGATTTATGTCTTGTCACATGCAAACCTACAGCTTATACATAACAGAATCACTTTGTGTAGCACTGAAATGCAACCACTTCTTCTAATATAGCAACTTCTAATATAGCAACTTTTACAGTTTCTTTCAATAATAAAAATAACGAGCTTGACTATTAAATGGCAGAAAACAAAGAAGACTATCTTTATCTCATCAAGGTTCTTGGCAGAGCGTGAGCAGATCTGACCTCCTGCAATTATTGTCTTCTTTTGAGTTTGCTGAGGATACTGGCGTAATATCTGTTTTTTCCATCTGATTTCAAGTGACCGCAACTGTTCAGGGCTTTGGTTTTCTCTGATCTAAATGATTGCAGCTCAAGCACCAGAGTGTCCCCAAGCACCATGCTGGGAGGCTGGCTCCACACTGACTCGAAGGGAGCATTCCCATCTATCTGACTCACCAGCACTCAAGTGCACTGCCAGCAATCCAGATATTAAACTGATCCTCCATCAACATGGGGAGGGGAAGGGAAGAGAACAGATTCGTTTTTAAAAATGAAATACTGATGGTACTGAGTGCATCAATTGGATCATTTTGCCATATGTAATAGACCAAACAAAACAACTTAAATGGCCAAGTTATTTAAGTTTGCAAAGCAGATGCTGTGCAAGCTTCTGCCTTTTTTTTTCACAGGGTTGTTTATTACATATTGCATCCAGACAAATTCATCGTCCCTTCGATGGGACTTCACAAGCAAGGCTTGTGAACTTAATTTTCCCCTCTCTGTCTCTAGCTAGACTGTGTGAAATGTTTTTAAAGAGAAGGTTTGTAGAGTCATTATCTTTTATTAGATCAACTGATATGGTTGGTTAAAAAACAACAAGCTTTAAGGCACACAGACTCTTCTTCGGGCTTGAAACCATATTAAGGAAGCAGTGATAAAGAGTATGCTAGATAACTTATTATTGTTGGGGGTTTTTTACATGTTGCTTATATAAGATTTTCTCCAATGTAGGAAATAATGCATTTGCAGTAGATCAGTCACTAGTGTTGGAGGATGGAAGCTTTTATTGTCTTCTCCGAAAAGTTCAGATTTGTTTGCTTTTTTGTCACATAGAATCTGAAAATTACTGATGAAAATTCTGGAAAAAATAGAGTTAAAAAAATGTTCAGATTAATAAAGAAATTTTATTTCAATAATTTTGACAATTTTAAATTTTCCAGCTGCTTTTACTCTAGTGAACTTAATTCCATAGCAGAAATTTATTTCTAAGAATTATAATTCTGCTCTGTCAAAAACCTTTTTGACTAGAAACAGCTGACAAGACTGACTGCTTCCCTTTTTGGTTTCACAGAGTTACATACTCAGATGGGGAAATGGTTTTCCAGGAACCCCTGAGGAGTGCTACGCATGACAGTTTAACTCTGAATTCAGTTTTAAGAACTTTTAGAAGGAAATTGCATTACAGGGCTGTTCCTGCCTTGATGATTAAGGATTATGTGGCTAGATTTTTTTTCAGTGGAGGGAAAGTCAGTCTTATTTTTGCAATTGAAAACATTTAGGGAATGTATATGAAAATGTATTCGCAGGGGAATTGGCAATGCTGAATTTTCTGGGGGTTGATTATATAGTCATAATTTAGAAAAATGCCTTGCTTAAGCTGGAGGGGTTTCCTCAAACTTCACCCTTTCACATTCTGTTTTCCCTCCCTGGCTGTAGGGTCCCTCAAATGAGTGGTGTTTATTGTATGCTTTCCTTTGGCTAAAGTGGAAGATGATTGTGTTTTTGGATAGTAATCCATATGTTTCCTATTATTCTACATGTTTAATTTAGCTCATGGACAGGAGCCCAATAACTGAACATGGATACATTATAAAGCAATCACTTCCCAAGATCTTGTGCTCCAAGGCACATGTAGGTGAGGTACAAGAATGTAACAAAAATAATATTTTCATTTTTTGCTAATTCAGGTTAAGTTTTCCTATATATTAAAAACTGTTTTAATATAAAATTTACTTCGTAGCAGTTCCAGAATGTAAACCTTTATATGAAACTGACCAATGTATAATAATGGAATTTTGAACCACAGCAGGCCAAAAATATTACTGGAAGCAAATGTTACTTTAAAGAAATAGTTTAGTGGAAGTAAAAAGTATTATTAGGGCAGATACAAAGGAAATTCCAGTAGCCAGTGAAGATTGTGTGAGTCTGACCATTTTCCCATGTCAAGAAAAGACACAAACTTGATTGTACATTAAAGGGAAAGATGTGGAAGTTTGAAAAGGGTGTTTAGTTTTTTAACAATAGACATTAAGTACATGTAGGGTTTTGTGCTAAATCTTATTACTGGAGATTACTTAGATTGTTTAAGCTTCCTTTGGGAAAAAAAAAATTGGATAGAAAAAAAAGAAAATATTTGAGTTCTTAATACCTCAGTGTACGTTGGAGAACCATCCTTCTTTCTGTAATAATACACGAAGTGCAGTGCACTAGATTGCATTTTTAATGCTTCAAGAACATTACTTTGCAATGAATGTGCTTCAGAAAAACAGTTTTGCTGTGTATTTTATTGGCTGAGTTAACACAACAAATACTATAAATCCAGTAATTACTAATTGCCTCCTCCATTATAATGTAAGAAATGAATCATAAACCTTTTATTACTTTAACGATGGACTACAGGAAGGATTAATCTTCCAGTGAAGCATTTTTCATATTTACCTGGTTCCTTCTGTTATACTGTACTCGTTTTCTCTTCCCAGTCTTCCTTCCTATTTGATGCTCTGTAGTGGCCCCTACTGGGAAAGACATGACCAAAACCGAGCAGCAGCCTTGGCATCTGCTGATGGATCTATTTAGCTGTTGGTGGTTTAGCAATTACCCCTTGGTGGGGAGAGGAAACAAAATTAGGAGGCAATTCTAGACAACCTTTTCCCATCCATTGCTCTAGTTGTGGCATGCACACTTCTGATAATTCTGTAGTGCATCATCTCTGGGTGCCTGAAAGCTTATATAAGGATGAGCCTGACAAAGGGAAACTGAGGAGCATTAAGCATCACATGAATGAACAACATTAGGAGTCAAATATTTTTGCAGATTTTGAGTTGAGACCCTGATATAACTTAGTTATTCAAATGGAATAATTTTCTCTTCATAAACTGAGATTTGTTTTTAAACCTGGAGATTGCTCTTGACTTTGAGATTTTTACAGCAGAGCTCTGAATGACTTCTTCTTGACTCTTACCATTACCATTATTATTATCATCATCATCATTATATTTTTTATTATAATATCATCGAGAAGACAAAACTGAGTTCTGACCCTTGTTGGTAGGAGATAGACAAATGCACGTAGGGCAGCAGCTTCCGCTCCGTAAAGTTATGAGTGTAGGGGACAGGGAAGAATTGGTTTTACTTTTCTATTAAATCAGTAGCTGAATGAGGCAGAGGACTAAGCTCTTGCCTAGTTACAATGCCTGGCTGTTCTGTGCTGTCTCTTTACAAGCCCAAACACCTCTATGAAATCTTTCCCATTACTCACTCTGTGCACAGGATGCTATCCAACATATACAGTCCAAATGGTCCTCTTCAGGAGAAAAAATTACTGGTAAGCATTTTATCTGTTTCAAAACTGGGCTCAGTTGTAAGAATAATAGGTCACTTGAGGCAAAAGACTATGTTTTGAGGGAGGAATAAATCTTGTGTACCTTGAGGCCTCCTTCTTTCTTTCTGCCATGGTAACACAGCCTTAACCCTGTAATGCCTTTTACATACCGAGATAAGGACACGTGGAGTAACAGTCCGAAGTGTAAATAGGAGTTTTTCTTCATACTCACTTTTCATCTCTATCTATCAGTGAAAATCACAAGCAACTTACCTGAACTGAGAGTTTAGTTGTAGCATTTTACAACTAAAAGTTGATATGGTAGCTCGGGTAAAGCACCCAGTTATGGATATAGAAAATGAGAAGGGAATTGAAAACTCCAAGAAAACAAAGGTTAAAGGCTTGAGTTCACTTAACAGAATTGCCTTAGGGATGATTTTTCCCCCCTCTGTGAATACCAAAAAGGTGTGAGAAATCAAATTAGTTTGAACAAATCAGTTTTGCAGCATCTACTGTCGCCATATGACAAGAATAGATGCCATAGAGAGCACCACCGAGATGCATGCTGCTCTGGAGAGTCTACAATCCAAATAGAGTTTACAATCCTGGAAATGTCTTCATACAGGATCCGTATTTTCCTCTCATCTTTCTGGATATAAATGGTCCATGCACATAAGTAAACACATGAATTTATTGAAGACTTGAGTTCTTGAAGCCTGGTGAGGTGCAACAGGAAGAAGGAGTAGCCATGCAGCATGAAGATGAGTAGGAGGTTAGGATTACAACATGAACAGTGTTCAGCAACAAGAACAAGGAAAAAGTCCTCCAGAAAACTCAGTTTACTGTTTCTGTTGTTCACTGTACCTGTGTTTGAAGCTGCACATGTAAATAGAGCAAACATTTTCATCCCAGATGACGTTTTTAGTCTTCCAGGATGTCACCATTTCCTTCCTTGAAATATCAATCCTAACTTCTGCTTTCTTTTGGAACTCATACTATTTCAATTATTTGATATAATGATAGATTATATGATAATGTGATAATGTGATAATACATGACCAGAGAATCTGTATTGTTTGCATTACAGAGTGAGTCACCAGTGTGAAGATGTTTTGATTTAAACTCAAACCCTATTCCCTTTTGTATTTCAATGACTGAGCTTAAGTGGACAGTTTAATTTCTCTTGATATGTATTTATAGCTGAAGAGTCAAACAACAGAATGTTTCAGTAGAAATATTCCTCATTGACATCCAGCTACAGCATGTTAGGTTACACATTCTGCAAAATTATTTTTTTGCTAAAATTTTTATCTTATTTTGGGTGTCTGTGGCCGCCATGAGAGGAGGCCAGGGCTGCCCTGCTGGTTCCAACAGCCCCATCCCAGGACACAGCTGCACCCACCAGCCAAACTGGGGCTCGGGGAAAGCATATTTAGGAAAGGGCAGCAAGGGTTGCACAGAAGAGCAGGGAACAAAAAGAGTGAGAATAAGCAGAGGGAGCACTGAGGTCAGGAGGAGGAGGGAAAGAACAAAGTGAGGTGCTCCATGGTGGAGCAGATACCCACACTGCAGCCTGTGGGGAGGACTATGGCAGAGTAGGTGGGTGTTTCCTGAAGGAGCTGTGACCTGTGGAAAAAAGCGCGCTTTGGAGCAGGGGAAGAATGTGAGAGGGAAGGAGCATCAGACAGAAACCTTTACATTGCCTGGCTTTGTGAATGTTTTCCAGTTCCTTTCTAATTTTAAGATTTTAAAATACCACAGAACATTAGTTTACCAAGTTTCAATAATACTGTGTTGTCACATGTAGAAATACAGTACCATTCATTTTGAGAGGAGTTAAGTGATATAGCCATCAGAGCAACATGATTGGAGACAGACCATGGGGTTCCTAATGCTTCTTTGTTAGTTTTATGCTCCGGGTTAAGTCATTTTTGACACTGAAATGCTTCAAAGCTCCTAACTGTCAGATATTTTTTTACTATTTCTCCAAATCCTATTGCTGAATGCATTTTTCCTACTTTTGGTCATTTCATGTTAGCCTCTGTGAACCCCGGATCACAGGAGTCATTGCTTTGGATTTTGCTTCGGCTGTGCTATACCAGCAGTTCTCCACCAAATCCAGCATTCAGAAATGACAAATCAGTCTCCTGCATAGCCATAATAATGAATGTAACTGGACAAAGGGAGGAAAAAGGTTCTTACTTGCTGTAGGACTTCTGATCTCATGAGACATCGTTTTTAGAGGCTTTTTGACCAGACAACGAGTGTCTGCAATATTTCTTAAGGAAGAATAACTTCCCTTCCCTCAAAGTGAAGTTATCACTTGACTTAAGAAACCAGCATTTTTGTTTTTAAAGCATATATTTTAGAGAAATAAAATACAAAGAACCCCACGCTCCACTGCCGTTGGTTAGGGAAATTAAGGAGAGCAAAGAAATCTATTAAACAGTAAATTCCTTGCTAGTTTAAATCAAGAGAAACCTCTGGATAATCTAGCTGTTCTGTCTGTTCTTTAAAGTGCAGTGTTAACTATAATGACAGCTCTTAAAGAAGCTTTATATAAGTCACTCATCTTCCCCATCACAACATGTTGTAACTGTCCCTAGCAGTTGACCGACCATTTATAACAGACTTTCATTTCTTAAGTAAATACTAGTTGATGTAGAGGAGTTTGACTGAATGTAGGTAAATAGATATATTTATGTATATGTTTTATCTATCACAGAATATGCTGAATTGGAAGGGACCCACAAGGATCAAGCCCAACTCTTGGCCCTGGACAGGACATCCACAAGAGTCAACCATGACATAAAAGGCAAATCCACATGTGAGCAAGCAACAACCAATGTAAATTTTATGCATGTCTATCTAAGGTTATAATAACAGCTCCAGCACTTTCTCAGGGTTAAGGTTCATGAAAAAAACAGTGATAAAGGACTATTACCTGTCACAGCTGCTAAAAAAAAAAAAACAACAAAAAACCAAAAAACCAAAAAAAAAAAAAAAAAACCCAGAAGAGAAAGAAGAAGAAGAAAATAAAAGAAGGGAAAAAAGTTATTGTTAATTAAAAGGATTTTGCCTTAGAATCAAAGAGGCTGTGGATGAAGAAATCTGCAGAAATTATCTAAGGCCGCCTCAACCTTAGCATTTATTATTCAACACCTCACTCATTGCCCTGATTATAAATATTTAATCACTCAACAACTGTAAGTGCTTGTGTCTTCCTGGAGGACCTGCAAGCATTAGGAAATAAAGGGATGGGGGGAACAGGGAGGAGGGGGACTAGAAAGGCAGAGAGCCTAAAAGATGTGTAGAGATTATGCAGGGACAAGTGAAAAGGTGTGAAGGACGCCACTGAATTGGGCCTTTGTAATCAGGTTGCACGAACACCTGAACGCTAATTCATTTTGTTTCTATTCACTGGACTTCAAAGCCATATTTTTTTTATTGCGTGGCAGTCTCTGACAGAGGGTGCCCTTGGAGAACAGGCAGAAAATGTTCTTAATGAAAGCAGAGCCCCGAGCAGTGAGAGGTGCCATCCGTGTACCCTCCTTTGTCTGTCACAAAAAAAGCAGGCAAGCTTGGCAGGCTTTTGGGCCTATCAATAATGCATGAGAAGAATTACATCCACCCTGATGCCAGGAGAAGGGAACAGCAGAGGAGAGGGTTGTGTTACACTCCCCTGAAAGTGTGCTCACTTCCTATCCATCCTCCCTCTCCATACAGAACACAAGCTTCTGGAGTGCAGGTTCATGATGTATGGCTTACGTGCTCTCTGAAGGGATGGTGTCACTTTCTGTACCTGTAAGGGCTGTGCAGATTTCCATCAGTGCTGCTGAGGTGCTTGGAGTGTGCTGCTTCAGCCTGAAATCCTGTCAGGTTAGTTGTAAGACTTAGTTTAATATTATGAAGGGGAAAAAAACCTTAAAACATTAGTGGGGGGAAACCATCTTTACTTCTTCATACTTAGCATTGTTTGGAGAGTCCCCAGTTTGCCTTCACTGTGAAGATTATGGTTTAGACACTGATATATTTCTTTTTCTTTTTCTTTGTTTGTTGTTTATTTTTTGTTTTTTTTTCTGCCTGGCACTGGAAAGGAAAATATATACCCTAAGAGGCTAAGTTTGGAATATATTTTCATGTAAGAATGAGGAACTTCTAAAACCTCAACACATTCAAAGGTACAGTATAAAATTAAGGATACACACTGCAAACTATAATTCTTTTTTAGCTTTTCTCCAGTAAGAAGAGCTGCACCCTTGAGGGCTTATTTCTTTTAGACATTATTGTGCACTTTTCATAATTCTTGTATAAGCATGTCCTCCACAAGCACAGCCACCACTTATTTGGCACAGTGCTCAGAGGTCTGCATTTTCTTCTCAGAAGTTTCAGGATACAATGTGGGCATTCTGCACTTTGTCCCAGGCAGTTGTGGGCCAGATTTTCCAAGAGATTTTTCCTAAAGCACACATGAGAGTTAAATGTTTACTTGCAGGGTTTGCTCAGCTCAGTTTAGTCAAAGGACTACTCCTGAAGCCTGCAGAAATGCTTCAGTCTGTTGGTCCCAAGGGGACTTAGATGGCAGTGGTGATCCAAGATCTCTTGTGTCCAAGACTGGCCAGGAATGGCTGAGCATGCGGTTAAGTTTAGCATATCACCCTTATAAAACCTTCACTGGAAAAAGTGAACTAACTGGGAAAGTAATAGAAGTATTTGAGAATTTAACTCTTCTCTGAGTAGGTAAAGGGATTGAACAAGGCATACTGCTCCTGGTGAAATTGTCTGGCGTGCAGCCTCACCATCCTGATTCCAACAGCTCTACTGCACTGAGTACTCTGCTCCTCCATGTCAGAGATGCTGAGACATTTGCTGCAATGGAGCCCAATAGCCAAACAAAAGTCTCAGGTGAAGAAGATAAAATTGAGGCTTCCAAATACAAATATTTGTACTCTGCCTTCTGGTGCAGGTGGATGCTGTCCAGAATGTCCAGAAGTTCTGACTGGTCTTATGACCATTAACAACAGTCTTGGAAAAACAAGTAAGATGCCAAGGCAGCAAAGAACAAAAAAACCCCACAAACTTCACTTTATCTAAAGAAACAAATTAAATCTGCATTTTTGTGACTTCATTGTGAGGGACCAGAGGGATCTGCAACAAGAGTTCTGAGATACCGTTTTGAAGGGATTAGTATTGTCTTCTCCAGCATAGATAAATAGGAGACTACTAAAGTTTGGGTGTATCAACAAGTTGATACCTTCATTTCAAAGTGGAGGATCTGTAGCTGGTCCTCTTTACTGTGAATTTGTATTTGAAACATACACTGCAAGAGAAAGACTATGCATACAATAATAAAGCTTCCTTCTTAAACTGTCTGCTTCCTTTACAGTGGTTATTTTGCATAAATGCATTTTGATAGAGTACCAGTAAATGGAAATGTATAGCTACTATGGAACTCAGTCATGGTGGGTGTCTAAATCTGAACAGGGGCTTGGGGTTATTGTAGCTAATCTTTCAATTATAGCACTCAAAACCCTTCTCTATGCTATGAAGCACTGAAAGGCTGGCTTGCTAGGCTCTGTTTTCACAGAAACACCCAGGGATGGGATCCCACTGCCAGACTTGAGAGCATCATGGATATGACACAATTCCCTTTGCTTATAGCTCTCCAGACCTCACAGCATTCCTGGGAGATTCAGATACGGCGTGTGTCCTTCTCTATCATTTCAGGCATTGTTACCTGCTTAGAAAGCTAACCCACAACCTGTAAATCTTGTTGCAGTAATGAAGCTTGGCACTGCCTCTTGGCGCCGCCTCCTCCTCCTCCTCCTCCTCTCTTTCTCCTTCTCTCTGTGCCTGGGGTTGGCCACAGCCGGAGCTCAGAGCATGCTTGTGCTGTGGTGCCAAGCAGCCTCAGGCTTCTGCCAAGCAACTGCCTGTTTTGTCTTTGGCTGCTGTGTGTAAAATGGCAGATCTAATGAGACATCGTGGAGCAGCTGGTTTTGGCTGTTCCTCTGGCACAAATGATTGCAGCCACAAGTTGGGGTGTGAACCGTTTGTACCTCAAAGACCATTTTCACCCAGGTGAACTCCTTTGAAAATTCCGTAGTGGGAGCAATTTCCTGGTCCCAGCCCCGGTATTTCACCTGTGCCAGACTCCACTCTTTGTTCTCCCCTCTCACTGCAGCTTTCTTCTTGGATACATTGGAGATCCAAAGCCCCACCGGTGCTTAAGCAAGTAACTGGTTGAGAGCCTTTTGAAAAGAGTCCCCAGCTCTGCAGGGAGGGAGACTCAGAGGGATGGACATTCACCCTCTGCCATCTGCAGAATGTGGATCCCAGAATGTCAGCTCAGGGATCACCCCACCCAGGCTGTGTGAAGGTGCTGTGGTGCCTGCTCTCTGCAAAAAGACACAAGCCATAAACATTCTGATGGAAGAGTCTAGTTCTGGCTTTGAATGTGAAAATGCAATTAACTCCAACAGGTCTGTTCTTCCCTTGCTTTATGCAGATGAGTAATACTCATGGAACTTACACATATGGACATCAAGAGTAAGCTTATTTTGCTTGAAATGAATATATATTAAATGTTTTTTAATATGACTATCTTCAAGCTGCACTCAAGTACCCAGCACCCTGAACTGAAATAAAGGTCATAATTTGTATAATTCTTACTACTTCTTCCACCTGTCTTTACTTTGCTCTCTCTTGTTTGTTTTTTTCAGAGACAAAGATGGCTCGTGCAATGCAGTTTTGATAAGGATTAAATAAAAACAACAGCAAAAAATCTCCACATTTACTGTATTTTTCTTAGTAAGATCAGTGCACAATGTGTCATCTTCCTCTCTCCTCCTTGGAGAGATAAAAAGTGACTCATTGCCTTGCTTTACTTTAATATTTTAGATATATGAAAAGACAGAGACAGTAACAAGAGACTCAGTGAATAGGAATATGAATGCTGGAGGTGGGGGAAGAAGGTTTGGAATGATACATAAAGAGAAGAAGTTGAAGTGAAATAATGTTCTGGAGAATAAGCATGCTTGCTTTTGATGGGGGAGGTAGAGACAAGTGCACTTCTGTTTACTTAATTAGCATGTGGAATACTTTGGAATAAGTTATATACATTTTGATCCCATATGAGTTATTATAATAGCTTGCCAACATAAAAACATTTGAAAATGCCAAACAGTGTAGTGAATCTTTAAAAGAGCCTGTTTGCAATCAATGGTTGTTTTATGTTCCTATTAGAGAATGGGATGATATATGGCACTGCTGCGTGATATACTACACCCCAGTTTACTGAATTTATCAGAGAAACAAACAAGACCACAATGACTCAGAAGCGCTGAGGGTAGTGGAGACCTGTGTGGGCTCTCAATAGTTTAGCTAATCCTTCATAGCATATTGTATGCTGAAACACACTATCATCTTTTCACTCCCTACTTCTAAGTCATTACATAATAACCCTTTTAACATACATTATTGAAAAATCTCTATTATAGGCCGTCATTTGAGTGAATTTGATTAAAATCCCATGATGGAAAATAAGGTATTATAACACATGCACTTATATTGCAAAGGTCCTGCTGTAGCTGAGGCTTGGATTCCTTATTATGTTCAAACAAACTGTCCTGAGAAAATAATTTAGTGAGAAATGAACTTAGAGAACTAAAAGCATTTAGATCTGAACAAATTACTGAGCAAAATTGCCTTGCCATGAAATATTAGACTCATTGTCAAAGATGTTTAGTCTACTCTGGGTGTTTGATCTATAAGGACTCTATTCAAAGCTAATTTCCTTTTCCATGGTTTTGGCCACAGAGACTCCATGAGGCTTCTACAACTTGGCTCTTAGAGATCCCTCAGCTTGGTTTTAGAGCCAAATGTTTCTGGGCATCCGTCCGGAGGAGCTTTGGCTCAAGACTTTGGCAAAAGCCATCGACTAGAGCTGAGCAAAAAAGTTGTCATGCCTACCTTCATGCCCTTATATAGGGGAGCCATTGACTGATAACATCAACTCCACTCCGTCCCTTGTCCCAGAGGGGAACAGTGATATCACAGAGAGTAGAGTCCACCTAGGCAGGCTGACAGCACCATTGGGGCATGCTAAAATGACTTCCTTATGCTTGTCTGTACTCTGCTAGAAATATTGGAGGGGGCTCTGGCACACAGATTTGTCACAACTTGCTATGGATCTACTTGTATCTACAAATTGACTGGCATGCTAACAGATGGTCTTTCTTCTGTGCATTTATCTTGCTTAAATATGGCACTGTCCCTGATGCTGAATGGCTGCTGGCTTCCACCCCAGAGGTGGCTGCATTTCAGTGTCAGATGAGGGAATAAAATGCTCTAGGACCCTTGGGAAGGAAAGAAGAACTGTACAAAAATCATGTGTTGCTCATGCAGTACTTGCACAATTTCTGGATGCTTTTAATGTTGATTTTCTGGTAGGCCCTTATACTTCTGAGATGGTACAAAATATGTTCATATGCTGTGGTCTGGAACCCCTGTGCATAAGAACAAGGAACAAATATGACCTCAAAAGACGTCTCAGGCAGAAGCAGAAAACAAATGCCATTCTCTCTCTAAGGTGACTTCTACCAAGCTGCATTAACAAGGCTAATGCCACATGGTGACTGTACTGAACTGAAGTTTTTCCTCAGACTAAAGAAATTACTGTTGCCATCACTCTTGCTGAAACTTATCCTAACACCAACGTCCTTTGTCCTCAAAGTCCCAGAGATGCAGCAGGAGTGCCCACTGCCTAGTAGGCACAGAAACATGGCCCTTTCTACTGAAACATGGAAAGAAACACCCAACTCCCTTCCCAGAAAGGTCGTAGTCAGACAAATGGCACTGCACCCTACCTTTGCTTTTTATCTCTCCCAACTTCTCCTACATGTGAAGAGTCATTTTGGCTTTCTGGTGCACCATGCCTCTCAAAACACTTGTCACAACAGTTTGGTCAAGGTACCCACAACTCATTGCCTTGGGCAACGAACTGCAGCTCATTCTGCAAGAAGCTCTGGCCCATGGTCCCTGAACAGTCTGTAGGTTGGGGCAGCACCAGCTTGAGGAGCCCAATTCCTGTCTCCTCTGACCCTGTGCAGAGACTGTCTGCTTCTTAATCCAGGTGCATCCCCATGTGCAAAGCTCCCGGGTTCCAAGACTTTGTGAGCAGCTTGTCACTTGATACGTCTGATTACCATAGTCGTACTAGACTTTACATAACACCTCTACATACATGTTGACACCTCACATGATAGTCAGAGAATTTCCCAGACACCCTTTGCAATGTAATGTTGCACCAAATTCATCAAAGCTGGCATAGGGAGACATAAATCATATTTCCAAACCCAACTCAGGGCATTTGAGCTGCATGATCTCCCTATAGAATAGCCGAATTCCAGATGCTATTGACCTTCCTTTCTGTTTTTTCCATCCCAGTCTTTATATGACTGACCAAATCTTTTGAGAAGACAGGCCCCCTGCGTGCATATGTTCTAAATCAATTTAGCTTACTATATGTAGAGGTTTCAACCCTCCTGGTGGTTTAGGCCATATGCATCAGGTGTGGGGACATGTGCCACCTCAAAGGAGACTTTTCGTATCAAAACCACCCGTGCATGTTTGCTCCATCATTCCTCTATGACAACAATTCTGCTAGTCATGCTTAATGTAAATAAAGAACATTGTCCTTTCTTCAGCTTGCATGCTTCTTTCAGTCTTAAGCTGTTGGTTTCAGTTTTATTTTCATTTGAAAACAAAAAACCTATATTGTTTTCATTTATCAGCTCTTTGAAGGATTGTGATTTCCATATACATATTCTTAAATATCAAGCATGCTTTGACTTTTCCCATTATATTCCTACCTAGCTCCCTTCATTCATTTATTTGTTGCTACAGATGGTATTCTGTCTTATCAATTTTCCAGGACCAAAACCAATAATTACATTAGTGTGGAAGATCACAGTTATGTAAAAAAGACTATAACTTCATTCTATGATATTCTATGAAATTATATTTCTGCGCCTTTGGCCCACACTTAACATGGTCCTTGTTTGCTTCTATGTTATATGTAGAGCTCATATTAATTTTTAATTTTCAACCACTACTTCTAGATCTTCAGTCTGGATCTCAGAAGGCTTTAAATCCCACAGATTATTTCTCTGCTCTATCTCGTATCCATCTGTTGTGCTGTACATTGAAATGATTGGAAATTTCTTTTAGTTCCTCTTTATTCATGCTGTTATAATTAAATCATCTAAGTCTTGATTCATCTCCTTTACATCTCCTGCACATTTAGCATCATCCACTAACTTTGTCAGTATGTTGCTTACTCTCTATTTGAGTTTGTTAATAAAGATGTTATGGTGGACCAAAGGCTGTTCCCTCTGGTGTCCCAGTAGGCCCCACTCCTGTCATTACACTTGGTTTGTCATTACCCTTTCTTTGCAGTATTGTTTACCTATTTATCCATTAATGTTTGTTTTCAATCCACAAACACTGTCCTTCTCCAAGCCAACTTCAATTAAGTTTTCAAGTAAGGTTTTGTCAGACACTGTATCAAATATTCCTCTAAAATTCAAATACATTATATGTGCCACTTTCTCTTCATCCAGGAATTTTGCTGCTTTATCCAAATATGTGACAATGGTTACCTAGAAGATTAAAAAATAATTTTTCAAAGGATCCAGATGTGCTCCATGTTCATCAATTTGTATATATTAAAAATAAAGCAATATTTAGGTGACCAAAAATATATTGCGAGGTTAAATCAAAGTAGTTGTCTCTCCACCCCTTTATTTGCACCAGTTTCCAATATTTAGAGGACAAATGTCTAAACTTCTACAGTGTACTGCACATGCAAAGACTTGCAGAGGAAAACCCAAAAGACATATTAGAAAAATCTGAATAATTTTACCTACACTAGTGGCTTTTGATTATTGAAAGAATGTCCGAAGGTAGAACTTTTGCTGCTTAAAATTGAAATACCTTGTAAAAGTGCTGGTAGAAAGTTACTTGCACAAAGGAAACCTCTGATGACATACTCATTATTAAAAAAAAGTTCTTCAGACTGTGGTTCTGTTGTTGGTTGAGTGATTACAGACTTTTAAAAATACAATTTTAGAAGATTTTAAAACTTTATTTCAGTCTTAATCCATAATTCTAATAAACTATTAGTGAATTCAATGATAATTGGTTTAAGCAACAATCTTTCCATATTTGAAAATACTTTTTGTTTTCCTCAGTCTACGTGATTTCCCTAATCCTTCATAAAATATTTTAGAATTATAATAGCCCAATATATTGGTTAACTAAGATGATCTGTCATTTACTTTATTTAGGAGTCATGACAGAATGGAAAAAGGAGAAACTTTCCTTTACTATGTCTTTCTTTTTCATAAGATGGAGAAACTCAATTGTCTTGTGTAAGAGATTTGGTCAATGTTAGAATACCAGGATAAGGAGCCTGACTTTTTCCAGGTTTAAACTAAACTCTCTTTAACCCATTGAGAAAAATAACCAGAAAATTGGCAAGCCCATATTGTGAGGACTTTATTTGGTGGGATTCTACTCTCTGTCCATCTACCCATTTACCCATTCATCTGAAACTCTAAAGCTAGTGTCTTTTTCAGCACTTAGAAGCAGCTGAGTTTCTTTTCTTTCTTGCACTGCATATGATTAGGGCTAAGAAAAACATGTAGTGCTAAAGTGGTAGTACAGACTCAGAGGAAAACCTGTCTCTGAAGAGCTGTCACGTACCATTTTGTCCAGGCTGCTCATCTAAACTCATGGAGCTAAATTTATTCCTGTTATAACTTCATGTCTTTATTACAATTTTGGCCCCTTATGCCTTCTTTCCACTTCAGAGGAAGCATTTCTTCCCAGTGTATGAAGGATCACCGCAGTATCTACTCTGATCTCCTTTTTTGTGTGGTCTTGAGAACTTGAGAACTTACTGCTTGTAAGAAAATACCTCGTGGCCAGAAGACCCACACAGAGCTTATGCAATTATTAAGGTTAGAGCACCAGGTTTTATAAGTGACCAGAATGCTCATTGGTGGCATACAATCCATACACCAGATAAATTTTGAGCTTGCAGCTGGAGAGTGATGAGCTTCTGAGATATCTGCAGTGAGGGTTTCAGCAGAAGCCATGCATAATATTAACCATAGATTTGAACAAGTTGAAGCATGTCGGATTTTGAAATTTATCAATGATAAATGGGCGTATTTACTCTTCTTAAAAATATTTACACTATTTTCATTCTGAACCAGTATGCTGTGATTAAAACTGAAGAAAATAAATGACATTCTATTGCACCTTGTAGAAATTTTGTAACCTTTTGGCAATATTTGAGATGCACAGTGATCTAGTAAATTTGGTATACTGACAAAAGAGTCAGAACTATTGCCACAAGTTTGTTCCAATGGTAAAAAGAAATATGGTCAGAGGGTATTGGGGAACAAATAAACACAAAACACAGTAAAGCTGAGAAGTGAACAGCAGTCATCTCTTTTAAAAAGAGGTGGTGTTGTAACACAGAAGGCAGCATAATTCAAACCTGTAGATAGGAAAAGAACTCTTGGAAGAACTGCAGTAATAGCGAATGCCATGTGAGTGAATGAATAGAAGGTAAGATTTTCAGTTCCACTCCTTCAGTAATTCTGCAGTTTTGAAAATCTCAACCAATTAATATCAGAAATGTAAAAACTTCTTTCGATTCAAGTAAGAATAAAATGAAAATGAATAATGTGCTATATTTTTAGTAAATAATAATAATAGAACATATTTAGAAATCTTTAACTTTCATAAGGCAAGGCAGGAAATCTTCAGACTTTTAGACAAGGGAGTTACTGTGCATTCTCATCAAAGTCTTAGAAAGGTACTCAGCATTGCCTTTCATTTATCAAGGACCAAATTTTGCCACTGTCACTCTCACTGAGGGCTATGTTATTCCACAAGTGATCTGATTGACTCAGTGTCAGCATTTGCCTCTAATTAAGGATGTTCTTGTGATTAAAGCACAAGGTGCATGTCAAGAGATTTGTCTTCTTTGTGGGCCTGTGAAAGTCAGAAAATAACTTCCAAACCAAATGTTAGTCTCATATTAAAGCAGGATGCCACTCTTCTCTAATACCAAAACAAAACAAAAAAAAACCTCAAAGCCAAAGAGTCTGATTTCCAAGGGCCATAGCATTTCCAAGTGAGTTAAACTCCAAGAGAGAAGTACTGAACTATGTGTACATGCATCATCATTTGCCACTTCAGAGTTATCTCAAGACCTTAAGTACCAGAAACGCAGGCTGCTGGCTGAAGTGATAGAAAGGAAATAGTTCTGTGAAAGTAATTGATCAGATATATGAAGATGGCATTTCCAGACCCTAGATTAATGGAAATGTGCAAAAATATCTATTCATGATCACTTCTGTCTTTTTGTTCAATGGTACTAACAATGTTGTCCACCAAAGGTGGAAAATGAGATATATTTGAAATATATTCCTCCGAACTTTGTAGAACTCTCTGGATATCCAGTGCTGTATTCAGTTACCAGCACTTTAGGACAGAAACTGGGGTCTGGGTCTGAAATTGTGCAGTTCAAGTATGAAAAAATTGTAGGCACAACTGAGACTGATAGTGTAATAGAACAAATAATAGTTCCATTATTTGTTGTTTACAAATCATCTTGATTAATGTAGACAGTACAAAAAGTAATATGAACAATATAATATTATATAAAGAGCAGTGCTAGTGAGTTGGTTCTCATTAACAGCCATTCCTGAATTCCTAGGATTTCTCCTAGCAAATGGTTGCTCTTTGTATCACGTGGACAGGGACATCCCCCCTACTCAGAACATGCCTAGCTGCCACTTCAGCCAGAAGCATTTTCTACTGCAGATGAAAATGGTGAAACCTGAAAAGGGTTGTGTTTAAAACATCCTTGTAAGCCAGAAAATTGATTGGAGATCATAGAGCTACGAAAACCTGCATAAAATGTAAATTGAAAGATAACATGCATGAACAGGAGACAACATGTTTTATGCGCTGAGAGAATGTAGTTTGTCTTAGGTGGATCATTCTAGGGGCTGATTAATGACTTTGACTTTTCAGTCACAGGATCCATTTCTAAAACCAACAGCAGTATTAGGTGATCATTGATTCTCCCCTTGGCTGATGGTAATGATTATCAAATATTAGCATGCTGTCAGTCTCTATTTAAAGCTCTTCAAGAATGAATTAAACATGGAAACTAAATAACCTTGAACCCTCCTTCAAGATCCCATTAAGATACAGTGGCACACGAGCTACAGGTAAACACTGTGCATGCCCTGAAATGAAGAGATTCTGTATACCATGTTAAGTCACATTCCATAAGAATGAAATAATTGAGGGGTGGGTGGGAGGAAGGGAAGGGATAAATAGCCATAAACATACAGGGAGTAAAATTTTCAAAACATTAACACATTCAAGTAATAGGATATACTGATGGGTATCTTCAGTCTCACATGCAAGTATGAGTACAACTGTTGTGTAGATTTAATAGACCCTATTTGACTGTTGTTTATTCAATTGAGTATGTAGGTGTCTAATCATAGATCTTATATATTTAATTGGTTAATTTATAGCCAAAGTTGCAGCGGTACATTTTTAAACACTATTTCTGGTATCTGTTTCCTTCCCAAATACATTACTGAAAGACTGATAGCCAGTTAAAAAATCTTTCAAAAACACAAATGGGAATTTAGTGCCCAAAACCTATTGACTCACAACAGAATTTGTGTTAATAGCACACCACTGGAATCTTGAAAATTTGCTCCTGAAACAGCACTATCATTTGATGCCACCTCTTGAACAAAGTAGTTTGACCACCGACATGAGATAGGTATTGGCCCAAGTTTGCAGTGAAGTTGATGTATCAAAGCTACATCTTGCCACATTTTTGGAAAATATATGCATGCAGAAAATTTTGCTGAATACAGAGATAAAACCAGAAGGAAAATAGTAACAATAGCAGTGCTGGTGTTGATCTTTACTGTTGTTTCTTTTCTTCCACATTTGCTTTCTTTTATCAGAGTTCTGCATGTATGCACTTGACTAGGGATTAATAGGTTTGTTAACTGAGCCAGGATGGAGATCTGGAGAGGGAGAGAGAGGGGAGGGAAAAGAGAAAAAAAAAAGAAAGAAAGAAAGAAAGAAAGAAAGAAAAACAGCCTGCAGACAACTTGAACAAGCGAATTTTCTTGGCTCAAGCTTTGAAGATAAAGCAGTGCCCTAGGGACTGTGGTAAATATAAGCTCTCGATTAGGCATCAGGCACAAACTGACCAGCCTCCAATCAGATTTGTTCTAAAGTGTTTCATCGGAGCAGCAATGTGCAAATGTCTTTGTCATTTTAAAGTCACACTGCTTTTTTTTTTTCTTTTTTTTTTGAGTTCAGGAGAATGCAACTGTGATCAGCCATTTTAGCTCAAATGCTGATTATCTATTATTTATATTAGCTCTTTTATTATACCATAGATGCATTTCACTGTCTATACACAAACTTACTACTGGACTTTATTGCCATTTGACTTCATGAAACTCCTCTGAATTGTTCATTAAACAGGGCTGTGTCTGAAGCAAAGAATGCTGCTATAGCAGATATTCACCTTCTACTGTCCCTTCTTTCTACTGTGACTTTCATATGGCACTGCAGTCTTCGCAGCTGAGAGGCTTTTAGGAATGGTGAGAGACCAGTGGCCTAATGGCCTAAAAATCTTGGTCCTTCCCTGTCATTCTGAGCTTCTGGAGATGAGCGTGAGTCAGAGAAGAGGAAAGTGTACATATGAGTCTATTTTCCAGCAGCAGGAAAAGAGTGAGAAATGCTGACTAACTCTTAGCAGCTGTGTTGGGGTGGAATTAAAAAGCTTTTGTACACACAAAATTATACCTGTTTAATTATTGGGATCTTTCCATGTAAAATGCTTAAGATTCTCAATGCATGCATACCCTCAGCCTGTGCTGAAAGTCAGCTAATGTAGGTTATATTATCACTGTACTATTACAGCTAAGGTAGGTTATATTGCATTTTCCATGGGTAAAGTGCATATATGAACAGAAATCCCAGAGCCTAGTGAATGCCCAGTACCTCCTTAAGTCATGGCAATTTGATAACAAATCAGGTCCTGGCTGAGCTAAGCTGACCTGACCCTCCAGGTTTTATGTTGATCAGATTTTGGTAAGGCTTTGGCCCTTTATCTGAGCATTTTGGAAACTAATTAGTATCCGGAGAAGTACTGTACAAATTATTCCAGATGACCACTGCAACAGGGCTGTTGAAATAAACATTCATGAAAATTACACAATAGGATGTGACAAGGCTTCATTTAAACTGCAAGTCTAAAGATTAAAGTCCGGTTGTTTGGTGTTTTCAGTCGTACAATGGAGTTTTTTCTATGTACAGTACTTGTCTCTATCTCTGTAGCATTTGAGCACCTCCCAGACTTTGATGTTTATTTCTCTCACAACACCTCTGTGCAATTTCAAGTATTTCTACCTCTATTTTACAGAGCAACAAGAAGTGGGATAAGATCCAAGGTCATGTAGAAAGGGGGAATCTTAGGAAGGAATAGAATGGTGGCCCAGGCATAGCACATCATCCTTTAGCCCTTCTCGCTTTGTTTTCCTGCACAGAATTTGAGAATGTTGCTGAGTTTCTCTCTGAGGCTGACCACCAGAATGCACAGGAAGATATTTGTTTAAAATTTTATGACAAGGAAGAGAGGGGCTTGGCCAATAAGCAACCTTATCATGGGAATTCATCAAAAGACACATCAAGGTTTAATTGTTTTTCAACTTAGAATTCCAGACAATCCATGCATCTTAAACTTGTAATTATTTTACAAAACTTAAGAAGATAATTTACGGGGGGGGGGGGAAGCTTAAAAGATACATGAAAAAGAATTGCTTTTCTGTAACAAACAGCATATATTCAAAGAAATAAGGTAAAATTAAAACGAAATAAAACACCAAAACACTTTAGCAATTTCTTTAAAGTCATGATGCAACTTTTTGAGGATTTTTTTAAAATACAAACCAAAAAAAGTTTCAATCTTCCTTCTTTATAGCCTATGCCAGCAGTGGCTGGTATTCTGCCATTCTAGCTTATCCCTTCATGATCCTTGCCATCACAGTACCATGTCGTGTCAGAGATTACAGGGAAACAAAGATCTCATTATTTGCAGTGAAAGAACAAAAGCAAAAGTAAATAAAAGTGTGATAGGCCCAAAAGGTGATAAGAAACCAAAGTCTTATATATGTTTCATTCAAGAAGCACTGAACCAGGTGATACACTTATTGACCACTCATGCTCATTTGGCTGTCTTCCTCAAGACCTTGGATTCATTCCCACATAACATGCACTTTCCATATTTGTACTTCATGGTACAGATTTGCTGGGTACTGTCTTAGCAGATTTTCAGCAAGAAAAGTCCCTATATTGAGTGTTTTTGATCTCAACATCTTGTGAATATGAATTAAAAGGATTGTGCCAGAGCACAGAAATTAATGGCTTGAGAGAAATGCTGAGATTTCAACCCAGTTTTTTGAACTCAAAACAGAGCTTCTCCCTCAGTAAGGATCTTACAAACTGTAAGTAGGTGTTCCCACATTTAATGGTGGTATGTAGTCTCTTGAACTAATTTTAATTTTCAGTATTGTAAGCCAGAGGAAAATCAAGTCCAGTATATCTATCCTACACTCATTATTGACTCAGGTATAATTCATATTGGTTTGAATCAGTCTGAGTGGATATTTTTACTTATTACTCATCCCACAGTCATTTCTATCACTAACCTCTCCAAGTATCAGTAATGAGAAAACCTTCACAGCAGTTTCTCTAGGCAGCATACATGATTCTATGAATATTTTACATTTTTCTAGCGCTTAATATTTCCAAATTCCATAGACACTAGGATGACCAGATTCAAACTGCAAGGTCAAACAGGGGCAGCTCTTGTATTGTTGCTCTATGTTCTGGATGTTGCATTGTTGCATTTCTGAGTTTCTTTCTCCTTTCCTAACTCTGCGCTCTTCCCATTAACAGTCAGAGAAGCACTTCCATCTCTTGCTCTTTTCCACTGAATCATATAAATTCCACTTTGTTGTAGTAGATCATTATTATGCATGCCCCAACAGTTAAAGTGTGAAATAGGGATGGATTTTGCCCCTCAGTTTTTTAATTCTTTGATTCCCCTTTAAAGGCCTTCTGGAGACCCCAAAATGCTCATCTGAAATGACTGTGGACCATCTTTCTCTTCCTCTTACATCTTTCTTGTACTTGGGGCAATACTTTCCCAAGATCATTATTTCCATCTAGGAAAATAATGAAATGAAATGTTTGAGAGGAATGCTCTTTTAAAGTCGTTAGAAGGTCTTTATTGCACCTCTTGTTCTCACCTATCTGTTCGTATAATGGCTTCAACTGTTGTTTACAGCAAAGATTGTTCAACATCTGAACACATATATTTTTTCAAATTAAAACCTATCAGTGTAGCAGTACGGAAAATTATTTCTGTTGTTTACACCTGGCTTCCCTGGCCATCCTCAACCGAGGCATCAGCCCCCGAATGCTCAGCGGCTCGACGGCGTCGCTAAGCCTGGCGTGGCTGGATCACGCAGAGGCAGGGCTGCCCACAGCGAGGGACCGACCAGGTGCCGATGAAATAGGGCAAAAGAGGCAAAGGGTTGCGGGAGGGGGTCTCCCCCGTGGTCTCCTTTATCGGGGAAAGGGCGAGGGGATCCGGGAGGGAGAGTCGTGGAGGGAGAACACCAGGGAAATGTCCCTGTGCAGCCGGTTTTAAGGGGGGGTAACAGCCAACGGGGTAAAGGACAAGGGGAAGGTATAGCGGTCAGGGGTCCAATAAAAACATTTGGGGGGGGGTACAACAGCTCAGAACCAATAAAACTTCCAATATAACAGAACCTTCAGGAAGAAGGGGTTAACCCAAGGTTCTGGACATGCCTTTCTTCTGGAACAAGGGGTGGATCTTAAATCCTGGTTCCACCCCTCGAGTCCTCCCCTAATGAGGAGCCTTCTACAGAGGAGGTGGAGCTGGAGCGTGAGGCAGCACCAACCAGGGTTGGACCTCCCACATATTTTTAATGTGAAATTCTTCTGAAGAAGTCATAGGACAAATCAAAGAAATGTCCTACACAGGTTGATGTGTAACATTCAAGGAAGTTGTAGCCATGGGTAAGAGTTTTGTGACTCATAGTGATGTTGCTGAGCCACAAACATTCAAAAGAGCAGTAGACAAAACAGCAGATATAGTCGTTTATAGAGAGGAAAGAGAATGAGCATTCACCCACCGGCAAACTTGCAAAGGGTAGGTGAAGTGCAGAGATGCACTTTTTCTGGCCATACGTTAGACATGGTGTAGCTGGCTCCACAAAGTGATGAGCTCTGATCAGTATATCCTGTGCCCATCAGCATTGCATTTTTTCAGGCTCAGTACTGCTTGCTTGAGGGCAGGAGCAGCACAAATGCAGACCTTGACATGTGCACAGAGTAAAGCACAGGGTAAGTCCTTCCACAGAAATACATCATTTACCATTTCTGCCTTAATGGTCAATTTGTCTTTGCTGCTCAAGAACAGGTAAGAGCAAGGCTGAGGGAAGAAAAAAGATGCTGAATTTGTGAGGAAGAGAGGGGGCTGAGGTGGGGAAAAATATTTGGTTATCCTCCACACTTCTGAACACTGGGTAAGTACTTCTCTTAGCTGTACTACCAGCAGAAAAAGGCACAAGTGAGACTACCAGAAATAATGTTTTAAAAATTACTTAGTAATTCTTTGTTCAGAGATGGGTCCAAATTTCCTTAAGGAGGAAATAAACTCATGAAGTGAAGAACAGCAACTTGCTAGCAACTGAGACAACACTAATTATTTGACCATAATGCCAGTGATATATAGTCAACATTAAATCCACATAAACATGCATAGCAGCTCTATTCTGAGGACACATAAAGAAGGGGAATTAAATAACATATTTTTGAATTTGTTTTCACTGGTCTGTACATGAATGCTACATGGTGAATGTGATCTTGATCTTCAGACTGCCCAAAGTAAGATAAAGTTCTCTTACAGAAGTCAGCAAGGACAGCCATGTTTTTAACATGTGGCATGTGCTTAAATATTTAAGAGTCTCCAGTGCTTAAGAGCAACACATCTATATTTGCTACCAGAGCCCATCTTTTCCTCATACTTGCTTGAACACCTTTTATGTTCTTTTGTTTGATTTCATCACTTTCAGGTTTGTAAGGTCTGGAGAATGAAGTGATGGGAAGAGTCACTTGCTTTTGCGTGGTAAGAAAGAACAAAAAGCTGACAGAATGTATATTATTTCCTGAAATAATGACTCACATGGAGCCCTTCATCAAATCCTATCACTGCTTTTAATACTATTAGGCCAACAAGAAATGGGAGCTAGGACTAACTCTTTGTATCTGTTTTATAGACAAGAACCCAAGGACTGGCACCTTAAAATCACATCTCCAAGGTGTAGTTCAGAAGTTCAGAGGGACTTACAGGCAGCCTAGGTAGCACAGAATACGTTGGTGTATTTTAAACCCAGCCCTGTACAAAGATACAAGATCCTGCAGGTAGGATAGCCCCTACTGACACATTAGTGGATATTTTTTAATGAAGAAAATTAGCTTCAATGTCCCACTGATTTGACTGTTCTGGCTCCACTTCTGGACATAATAACATGAACCTGAAGTGTCTTCATTCAGACACTGCACTACTTAATCACATGTTTAAGTGAAAAAAACCACAAAACCCCTGTAAAAACAACAGCCAAATACTGATTTCGGATGAACGGTTGACCACTGCACGTGGCTGATTGCGGTGGATAGAAACACACACTTGCCAGGGACAGCAAATATTGCTGACATCATGGAGCCTGTGCAGTTCAGCTGTGGTCATAGCTGCCTTCTCATTTGCCATGTGGTTGAATCTAACCTTAATCCTGGATGCTGGAGCCATGTTTCCAGGGAGGCAGGAGCATGTCTGAGCCAAAGCCGAGTCCTGGGGCAGCTGAGGTCTGACATCTGCAGTGTGCTCAGTTCCATCCACAGCTGGGCTGTACAGGTCATGGGTTGGAAAGGTTTTTGTGCTGACATACAGATGCATAAGATACACAGTCTCTCTGGCAGCCAGGGAACCCAGGAGTCTGTTTCTGTCTAATCGTCTGAATAAAGGGTGTTTTATCTTCACATGCTCCTGTCTCTTTGCCATGGCAAGGGGGACTTTAGTGATGGGGTCAAACAGCTGTCACATATTGCACAAACCTACAATGGGTAATGGATACAGTTATACTTCATGTAGATTAGTCACACCCAAAGAAAACTTGCTTTTAAAGTGGGAATGAAAAACAAAAACATTCTTTTGTCCTTTTTCACTTTTTTTTTTGAATGACCAAAATGATCATATTAACATTGCTCTTCACAAAAATAATGTGCTTATAATGCTTCTATAAATCCTGCCTGGTTTCTATTGTAAGCACAGGGAAAATTAAAAATTATTTCAAGATGTAAATCAGGATAAGAACTGGGATTTGCAATGGATAAGAATCTGTCTAACACTTTGACAAAGAGTACAGAACTGTACACAAAGTGTAATGCAATAGCTCCCTTATTTATTCCTGTTTTGCAGAAAGCAGAAACTGTTCTTGCCATGCATTACCCCTATTATGTTCCTTCTTGGGAACCTGAGACCTTTTGAATCTATCTTCTGAACCATTTTAATATGCAGCAGAACAAAAGGATCACAGTGTCACTGATGAATACATTGTAAAGCCAAAACCATAATTACAAATAGCAAATGGAAAATGTATGCAGATAGATAGATAGAAAAAAGTACCATATGCAAGCACAAAAATAATATTTTTTCACCGTATTTATGTTAGTTAAACTTCTCCCCCCCACCACCCCCCTTTTCTTTCCCCTGGCTCCTCTCAAAGAAATCTTTCTTTCAATAGTCTCTTCAGACATGGAAAGGGACACCAAGGGGAAGGAAGAATCAGCTTTCATTGATGCCGTGACTAAGGGCCATGGTCTTGGCCTAGACCCCTGACCCTCATGTCTGTAGCATTATACACTGTGTCTGGTGTGATCAGCCCAACCTTGTTATTCAGCTTTTGTACTGTGCATATTTAATTTCAAAACACATTCCAATGGCAGCGGGGAAAAATTCGCCCTCTTTTAAGTGTATGATTCACCAGCTCTTTAGAGTCAGTTGGTGGCAGATGGGCAAGTGTGAAAACTTCTATTTGTGATCTCACACTATATAATGAGCACAAGCCACCACTGGAATCTCAGTTTCTGCATGGAGAGCCCTGTGCACTCACTTCCTTCTCAGAACTGGTTCTCTTTACTTATGCCACACTGGGAGCTGTCCCAGGAGGCCTGGACAAGGTCTGTGTCCCTCAGGAGCATCCCAAGGAGCACCTCAGGTTTTCTGAAGCTCCCTACATGAGCCTTTTGCCGCCAGCACACTGTGGCAGGGTACCCTTTGCACTTCATGCCTTGTAGGGCCTGGCACACAGGCTCTACCTTTCCACCCTGGATGCACCTTTACCACAGAATACAAGAAATCTTCTCCTTGCCACTCTTGACCAACTGCATTATGAAGCAGCAGTCCAGTCTCTAAAGTGCCCTTACATTTGAACCTATAAAGCCTCCAACTTTTGCACAAAGTAGACTCAATCTCTCCTGCAGTCTTTAAACCAGAGAGGTTTCCACCAGAGTTTTCCACCAGAACAAAGCATCCAGTTTCATCTAGGCATGAAAGTTCTCGGTGTCCATCCTCTGTGGTTCAGTCTAACTTTCAGCTGGAGTTCTGATAGAAAAAATGAAAATAATGAGATTTCTAGAGAAACTACACAGAGAGAAATTTGTTAGCAGTCATATCTTAAAGATTATCATCATGATTCTTGGTCCTTACATTTGAAGAATACACTCTTGTTCAATTTCTCCACTGGAAATGAATTAATTTTCTCCAGTTAAAGTAACGACCTTGTATAAATTTGACCAATAATGGGACATGAACTTTTCTGAAAGTGAAAACAATTCACAGTCCTTAGTTATTATTATTGCTGGTAGTTATTATTATAGTGCCCTGGTTTGTGGAGGCTAACCAGGTATCAGAATTTGATTCTGCAAGGCACTGTACAAATAACAAAGGAAATGGTCTCCATCCCAGTGAACTTGACATTTATTGTGTCTGATAGGATCCAGAAAATTTAAGTGATAAATGAAGAGAATGAAATGACAATAGAAGAAGGTGTGATGGCATTTACAGCTCAGCTTGCTTTGTATCTGCCCAGTTTCAGAGAAGGAAGTTTTATTTTCTTTTTCTGAGTCTTCAACTCATCATTTTTGGCAAGGACCGGAGACCTAATCTTGTGAAGTGCTGAATGCCTCCTGTGATATCATCATCCCCTTAGTGACAGCCCCCAAAGTAGAAGGACTAAAAATACTGTAAAAAAAAGAAAGAAAATAAGAGGTTCTGGGAATTTGAAAATAAAAAATTGTTCTTGAAGGGTTTGCAGCCCAATTAGGCAGCTTTTGGCTACACAAAAGCTTAAGGGAGGTCAGTGTTGATAAGGTTCAATATCCAGGGATTTAGGTACATGTCCAGCATGAACTGAACTTCAACCACTTCTCGATGTATGTCTTACACACTTCTTCGTAGGTTTACTGCGGGTCAGCACAGGGCAGTAATAGCTTTAGTATCTAATGCAGATTGTAACCATAGGTAACTATAAAAACCTAAGAGGGGAACTTGTGTACATGGAAAGCTGTTAGGATCATTGCACTGCAGGAGAAAGGTAAAATATTAGCTAAGCTGAAAAAAAAACAAATTGTAAGATATTAATAAAAATACTGAGCAAGTTTATTTACAATTGCATTAATACTGGGAGTTTTTCCTGTAACTTAAGAGAAACCTCTTCAGTATATGTTCTTTTCCTTTTCGCTGTATCTTATGTTCAAAAGGCATGAAATATGCTTTCTGCTTTCTTTATGCTTACTGTTATTATTTGTGGTTGCACATCCGATGAATGAGGGGCTTTTTATACAATCACAGCGGGTCACCTCTAGGAGTTTTAATAATAATAATAAAAAAAACAGCAAGGAGACCAGTTCTTACACACTCATTTGAATTTGAGGAAGTTTGCTTCTCCTTCAGTCCTTGCCATTTAAATGTAAAAACTGGATTCATTCTAAAATCAGAAAGATATCACATCAGGCATTATCACAGCACTGTCTTTCAGATAAAGTCAGTCCTCTTGGAGTTTACCATGTCATGTAGAGACACTGTGGTATGTCTTCAGAAACAACAGGTCAAGGTTCAAGGCATGGTTCAATATGACAGTAGGCTTTCATTGTAGATTTTCATCCCTTTTCTTGTTTTCATGCCATTCACAATCAGTGAGTGTTTGTGTTCAGGTCTTGGGGTAGCAGGGGCCTTAACCAGAAAGTCAGGTACAAACAGTTCCCATGATGACTCGCGTTTGAAATCCAGACTGATTCCAGGCTCCCAATAATTTAATCTCCAGTTTTCAGTTAGCAGGGAAGTTAAAATAGACATTTTTATTTAATTAAGCTACACAGATTATGAGTAATATAGAGATTATTAACAAATATTTTTGAGGAAAGAGAAAGCAATGTGCACTCTCTCTCTCTTTCTGTCTCTCTAAAAAAACCTTGGCCCGGAGCCAGTTATTATTATAAGCTGACTGAGCTGGCACAAAGCCAAGAAGCCGATAATTTAGCATGAAGCCAAAATGGATGGCTTTTCTCCCATTCCCCTCTTTCAGATATAGCTTGTGGGTGTGACAAACGTTTCTACCACCCAAATTTTAAAAACTGCTCACGGATCAAGTGCGTGTCTGTCTGTGTGGGTGGGGTTGGTGCCATGTATTTATTGTGTGTTTAGAAAAGGATGACATCCTGTTTAGAGTTTTACAAAGAGTTCAGCTGCTGCCTCATTTTATTTTGTGAGGCAGATGACAAATTCAGATGTCCTCTTCCTGGGCCTGATTTTCTTCTTTGATACTTGAGAGAACTTATCAGGCCTGAGGGTGCACAAGGCTGCTGCTCTTTGGAAGCACCAAACTCAATAGCAGCTCTTCTGTGAGCTCAGAGTTCAGCAGAGAATGGGGTAATAGCTCATCCAAATTTTTACCATGATCATCTCTGATTCTGTTTGCCCCAGATGGACAGTGGTAAGTGCAGAACAACCCTGATACTGCCTCAGGGCAGGGGCAGGGACTGGGAGCTTCCTGACTTAAGGGCAATGCCATAGTAACATAAAGTCAGTCACCTCCTTGCCATGGTGGCTGCAGGGGCAGCTTCAGGCTGCTGTAGCCAAGGAGGTAGACTTGATGGAAGCATTTCCTTTTTTTTTTCCTCCCATTTCCTCCTCTGAAGAGTTTGCATGGCAAAGTATAGTGTGAATCATGATGGTCGTGTTAGTAAAAGTAACTGGGAGCCAGACCAGATTTAGGGAATGGGGGGCTCAACGAGGGACCAGTGGACAAGGTCCCACACATTACAGAACACTGTATCTGCAGTCAACCTGGAGCAAATATTTCCCTTCCATCAGTCTGTTCACCTCAGGAATCTGCTGCTTACCTTTCCCTCAACAACTTGAACCAAAAATGCCAAGCAAAGAAAGACTTCCCCAAATCTAGGACAAAACGGAATATACTAGAGTGGTTGCTCTTCATCTACGCTGATCCTTTTCCAAGCTTTTCACCTCTTCATCAAACATTGCATGGTCTTCTACACAAGTCCTCAGAAGTATATATTTTGAGCTTACCTGTAAATTTCAGCTGCAATGGGTTAACAGGGAGATGGCAGAATGGCACCTTAGAGGGAAACTAAGAGGGTAATTAACTGGAAGGTCTTTAATATATACAAGTGTCTGTGACCTTTTGTCTTACAGACTTCACTGCAGTTCCATCTATGATGCAAGAATGAACTCACTGGCAACCACAGTTTGGCCCTGAATACTGGGATAATATGTTGAACACATTAAATGGTTGTATGGCCCAATATGGTCTCTGCAGCCATTCATATTAAATTAAATCTGTCTCTCACCCAGAGTAAGATGCCCTAGAATAATGTGGGATTTAAACTTGCTAACCATTGCACCAGCAAGAGACCGAAGAGTTCAAAACTGTGTTTTCAACTGCTCTGACCTTCTCGGTGTGATACATACTGTGGACAGTCCTCAAGAGACGCAGAAGGCTAGCAAACTGATGCAGGTGAGCATGCAGGGGACTGGATCTCACAAAACTCGTCACACATGTGGTTACCAAATACCCCTTGTTCTGCCCCAATGCATGCATTTACCTGAGCAGACACAAGAATTTCAAATGGCTTTTTGAGTAAATGGAGGTGTGAAAGACAGAGACTACATGAGCCAATAAATTTTCTTTATTTCTTGCTTTAAAACCAATGATAGGTATTCATTGGAGATCTAACATAAAATCGCCTGTTCATCAAGCTTGCATAGTGAAGATACCCTCCAGATGAAAAATTATAGCCAGCTGAACATGACTAGAAACTCATATGTCAAAGTCTCAGGACCAGGTTCCAGCTTGTGGATAATTATTTAAGGCAAGTTAATATATTATTTCTTGCAAATGAAATACAGTCAAGTGAAAAAAAGCTGCACGGCCAGGTTCTCACTGGGATTCTGCACCTCTTAATGTACCAATACACATCTCTGTACTATTATGAGAAAGCATGATATTCTTGTCAAGGCTGCAGAGCGATTTGACTGGAGACTTTGGCCCTGATTCTGTGATATTGTGACCACTTCAGTTCAACCATTATGAGTGTAGTAGAGTTATTATAGCTTAAAACTGGAGTAATACACTACAAAATGAAGCTATGAACTCTGGAGGAACTAATGACTTCATTTTTCCAGGGCAGCAAAAGGGTGTGTTTTGCTGTAGTTTCCAGTTGCACAATTACAAAGGCTAAATGCCTGAGTATGAACTGCAGGCTCTAGTCTCCAGGAGGTGGGTCTTGATTCAGCAGGGTGCTTAAACACTTGCAGAATGTTGAGTAATAAGCAGCTCCATGACTCAAAAAAAGGTCTAACTATAGAAGATGTGGTTTAGTGGTTGAAGGCGAGATCTGGGATTCAGGGCTTTACGCATTCTAATCCCAGCTTTAGTGGTCTCTGTGGTCTTCTGTATTTTTAATGTGTAAGTAGTAATCCTTGACTCATGAAAAGGGCTAAGCTTTATTACATAACAACATGGTTCACTTTTACTTTTGTTATTGTTCAGTCTCTCCAAGTATTATACTTACCCCCAAATGCTCTGCTTTTGTAACTTGCAGTGTGTCTCTTGTTCATGTCTGGTACTGCTCTTGAACAACCTGTCATGGTTCAACCAAAGCAACTGCACAGATTAACTCTACCCCAGCCAAAACCAGCAAACAACCTTCTGTCAGAACCATAAAGAGAGACTTTCCACCGGGAACTGTACACTACAATGGATGGTAGGATTCTCCAGCTATGCAGACAAAGCTAGGAAGGGCAAAGAAATACACTTTTCTTTGAAGAAATGCATAAACAGATTTATGACAGCTTGACTGGCAACTCTGTGAAAGACAAGGTTTGATCAGAAAAGACTTTCTCACTCCATAAAGTCCTCTTCTGTGAGTGTAGGCAACTCCAGCATGAATAGGCACCCTTTTAAGGGTAATCCAGATGGTAAAGGAAATGCAGCTCACTTTTAAACACTGAAAATTATTTTTTTGTTGTGTGTCATAATTTCATTTAGAGAATTTTTGTTAGTGACCTAACAGGCTGCTAGTCTATATCCCAGTGTTTTTTTCTAAAAAGCAAGCATTTGAAGCCCAGAAAAGAAGAGAGAGGTTTCTGTACCTGTGCCAAAAGTTCTGGCACCAGATCTTTTCTTTTGATATCCATTCCTAGACTAGCCTTGTCCACACTCCAGGTAATAGAAGAATTCAGTGATATAATGACATTTTGTATTCTAAATATGTCATTTGCAAAAAAATGTGCTCTGGTCCTGAATAGACAGCCACAATGATTGCCATCAACTAATTCACAGACACTTTCCGTATTTAGAAACTCCTATAAGCTACTCTAAGTTCTCAAAAAGCTACTGAGTTTCAGTAATTAGTACAAAATTTGGTAAATATAATATGGTCCAAAATCTGCAATCTCACAAACTTTCCCAGAAGCACAATGTAATAGCAAAATGCCAGCTACAAAATATTTGTTCTAACACTAAAATCTTGCTTTCACATTTTTTACATAAATGATAATGAGGATGTGAATAACAGTACTCTGTGTCAGCTTCTCTCAAAATTGGAGCAACATAGACAAAAGGCAAGTGACAAAGACAGCACAATTCTCTACAACTGTATTGTATAAATTTTGTGTTGTGTTTCTTGACTGGAATTTGCTATTTTTCATCTTCTCTGTTAGTATTGGACTTTCAAATATAGAGGGGCTGGCAAAAAAGGGAACAAGGTAAAAAATATTGATGATTTATTTTACCAGTGTTTGCTTGTTTGCTGGAAATGTCTGCTAAAATTTTCAGTCATGAGTGGTGATGAATGGGACAGTGTGATGGAACAGCATACCAAATGGGATATGGACCTTTCTTCAAAGTTGAGCATGTTCAGCTGACCCACCTGGATATTGGTATACTGCTGAAAACTTGTACTGCAAAGGTTCATTGCCACAGGAATGAAGAAACATGAAGCCCTACAGAAATGTACAAATACTGAAATCAGGACTTGACTCTAAGACAGGAATCGGAGAAAGGAATTCAGCCTGACTTTCAAACATTTTTCCTTTGGGATTGTAATAGGAAGCTTTATTGCCTTCCCATCACGTTTTACGCAGAGTCAGGTCTGTGGGCTGTATTGTAAGCAAACCTACTGGATGAATCCCTCTGCGAAAACACCTCTTGTAGCGGCTGAGTGGCTTTAGGTGGTGAATTAGGTAATGAGCTTTCATGACAATGTCAAGAGGAATGGATTTCTGAAAGTGTCCTATTGACTACTAATTGAAATGCAGGTGTCCACTTTTATTGTGGACAGCATCCTACAACTCCTACTCTTCCTTGTGCTATCAAGATTTTCTGCTATTAGTATCCTGTGCAATGAGCAAGGCTCAGGACTGGTCTTTGACTATTTGAGAATTTTCATCCGATTATTCATAATGAATTTTAACTAATCCTAACATTCTCACTAGGACAGTCAAAGAATTTACATGTTGCATTATGGGTGAATATAAAGAATGAAAGAGAAATATAAAAAATAGAAGTTAAATAATGGAACCTTAATTATTATATCTTATTATTAGTCTCTAATTGTCCAGCCCATGACAACGTCTTTGGTCACCTGCTAGGTCATGTATCTGCATCCAGGTCTCATTTAAGCATGCTGTTAAAATGTGCCCAGTGCTGTGCATTCTGCCTGCACATCCTGTCTGCTCTTAAACTTGAGTATAGATCCCTCAGGCATTTGCAGTGCATGTAATCCCATGTGAGACAGTAGCAGCAGGGGACAAAATGAAGCAAGAGGATTCTGTCTGACTGAGTCATTTAAGAGGAGTTGCTCACTTGACCAGAGTACTGGTCACCTGCCTGTGGCGTCTAGTTCAGAAAAAAATAAAATAAAATCCATTTGCCTAGAAACTTTTGTACTATTTTGGTTGGTTGGTTGGGTTTTGCTTAATTTTTTGTTAGTTTGTTTTTGATTTTGTTTTTGGAGTTTCTTTGTTTGTGTGGGTTTTTGTCTTTTTTTGTTATGTTTTTTTTTTTTTTTGGTTGGTTGATTTTTTTGTTTTGTTTTGGATTTTGGGGGGTTTTTTGATTGTTTTGGGGTAGTTTTTTTTTTTTTGGGGGGGTTTTTTGGTTTTTTGTTTGGTTTGGTTTTTTCCTAGTTAGTTTTTTTTCTTGAGGTTCTTAAAATTTTTTTATTTTTATTTTTTTCACCTCAGACATCTTTGATCACGGGGAAGATAGGGGAAGGTAAGTGCCCAGAGTACAGAAGATCTGTCTTATATCTAGGGAAATATTTCAGAAACATTTGCGTTGCTACCAAGTGGTTTACAAAACTCTCATACTTTTCAGCCTGTACATGGCACCAATTTTTGTTCAGGCAAGCATGAAACTGTAGTATGAGCATTTTCCTCTAACACAGATCAGTGGAAGTGGTATCATCAGATGGTCAATGGGAACTTTCCCTGGAGGGGAAGGTTGAGGCTCAGTTGAGTCAACTGGAAGAATCTGAAGGGAGTGTGCCTGTGTGTGACCCGGGAGAGTTCAGCAGAGATTACAGACACACTTACTTCATGGAGCATAAGAACCTGGAAAACACAAGGGAAACAGAGGGAAGATGACAAGGTGAACATTGCTGTAGTCTTCCTAGTTACATATAAAATGTGATCGCATAGCAAGGTCCTAGCACATGCAGACTTAGTAATCATCCACGTATTCTCTTCATTATTTTGCTGTCTATACTCCAAAGAGCTTTGCAAATGTGAGTGTATTTTTTTAAATGGGAGGTTAATAATTTTGCTGAAACTTAGCTTAGTGCTTTTGGAGTACATTTTTGCATCTGTCAGTCAGCAGTAGCTTGTAACTCAACTCTGCTTTCACTGAACGATGCTTAAATGAATTGCCTTTACTGTAGCGTAGCAACTTATTTATCCAGTCTTCACTGTTTTCAGCCTGTCTCTTTCTCTGTCCCTTATTTCATCCAGTATCTCAGTGTCTGATACTCTTCTGTGGATTTTAACCTGACAACACCCCTGTCAGGTAGGAAGTATTATTCTCCCATTTTACAGACACGGGAAAAATTGGGACTTGTGCAAGGTCACGGAGGAAGTTTGGGTGTGAGCTCAGCATTTGGTGCGGGCCTTTGGGATCTGGGTGTATGGAAATATATATTAAATTAGAGTTACTAATCAGGCTGTGCAAGAATAGCAAATGTGGATAGACTCAGTTTTTGTAAATAATCATCTTCAACCACTTTGTAGGGCTTGTGTTTTGGGTTTTTATTCTTTTCGTATCTAGTTCCAAAGATTATTTAAGTATTACATAAATCACACTAATTACACAAAACTTGAATTTTTAATGCAGATTTTTTTTAAACTATGTTGTTTCATTTCCATAACATTATTACCAAAATTCACATGTAGACTTACAGCCAACAAAGCAAAACTATTCGGCATTTATTTCGCACAACATTTCTGTGAGGCAGAAGAAAATATGTAATGAGTCTGGCAAGGCATTCCAGGTTGACGTAATAGTGATGAAAAAGCCCCTAATTTTGGTGATATCACAGAAAATGATGAAAACTGTGTTTTGTATTTAAGAGTGGAGTGGTGTTTAAGAATTCAAACGGCTGGTTTTGGCAGACATCTAATTGTAATACTGTAGCATTGCTGCAGGCAATTTTCTTTGATTTAATTAGATGAACTGTGGTATTTTTTTCTTTTTGCAAAAGGCTTTATTATGTAGAAATGAAATATGTATAAATTTAATTTTTAATCTTGTCACTACAGAGTAGGAAGGAATAAGCTGATTCTTTTAATTTATCCTCTTTGTTTAAGAAAAAAAAATTAAATTAATCTTATCACAAATGTTTATGAGTAATTGATTTGAGTTTTGCACTCCAGTCAGAAGTGATAGAGTTAAGATTGCTCTGTGTTTCTTCTGAACTGAATGCACTGCAACCCTCTTTGAGTGTGTAAACACAAACATTTTGAAGCTTCAGTGATGTTATTTTTCTTCCAGACTATGATAATATTAACACTCTAAATCAGAACTTAGAGTACAAAATAGATCAATCCAAAAGATTAACTCTGCATTTTTTTCTTTGTTGGTTTGTGGATTTTTCATTTATCTTTTTGTTTTGGTTTGGTTTTGGTTTTTTTTAATATACTTGTCTGTGAAGTTTAACTCCAAAAAGTAATTGATTACCAAAGATTTTCTTTAATACTGATTTCAGGTGTTTTTCTGTGGGCCTTATCTAGAGGAGGTAATTTTAAGTAAATTGCAAGGAATTATAATTGCAGGTAATCAGCATGTTCTCAGGTTTTAGGCAAATATTCCCCCCTGTTTCTAATCAGCTGTCCATTTCAGTTTCCTGGAACTGAACATGTCTTGCAATGCCCAATACCTAGATCATGGTATTGACGGATTTTTCAAATATTGATTGCTTTGAGGCATCTTTAAAGTTCTGTAGAAGCATAGAACCATCCTTGTGCTTCTCTCTAGGATGAATCCAAAAGTCAAAAATCAAAATTCTTGAGTGGAAATGAAAAATTTCTGCTTGCTTTCTTGAGAGCCAACATTTTACTCTGTGTCCTAAGATGGCTGATTCAGGATCACTTGAAATTGAGGACAGAATATCCCTGGTTTCAGCACTGAACCTTTCCCTTGTGTTAAAGTTGTGGCTTTAACTCTATGAAACCTCTTTTTTTTTTACCAGCCTGACAAAGATGTTTTCTTTCCAGTGGCAGTGGGGATGGAAGGACAGTTAATTGAATTATTGTGTGCTGTCAAATTGGTGAAAAAAAGGGCAAGAGAGTATTTGCTTTTTTTTTTTTTTTTTTCCCTTGCCATTGAAAAGTGTTGATGCACTTGAAGTTCTTGTCTAGTACTAATTTTAATAGCAGAGGAGACGACAGCAATTATCACAGCTTGGTCATGGCCATATAGGTCAAATCTGTGCTCTGATGAATGATCTAATGAATCTTTTTCCTTTTTGTAAATACTTTTATTATAAGAGGTGAAGCAGTAGAAAGTTCATGTTGAATTGTGTGTATGTTTCTTATAATGATGAAAGTGATAAGATCACATTCTAGTCAGAACACAAGGTTTCTTCTTCATCAATTCTTCTCTTGACAGAAGAATGCACTTTTCAGTGGACCTGAGCTATTCACAAAATGAAGAGTTTTCTTCTTTGAAATTTTCATTTTTTGTTCCAAAAAATGTTACTTGACATTAGTTGAATTTTAATTAAAAAAGAAAAAAAAATCTTTTAAGATTAAATCATATATGTCAGTATTTTTAAATAAAAATTTCGTGTTGTTCTGAAATTAAAATAATCTTTAATTAGCTTGTTTTCAAAGCTTAGCTCAAAGAAATTAATTTATTTACAGTTCTTGTTCTGGGGAGATAAATGCAGAGATTTTCAGTGTTTTGATTCTTTTTTGTATTTGTTATTTGGTTGTTGTTGTTGTGGTTTACATCAATAAATGAAAAAAAAATCAGTGCTAAGCACTTTTAGCATGCACTTTTTAAAAAGCATTCTTTTCCTTGGTTTCATTTTTTAAAATGTCTTCGAATAAATGGAATAAAAATATTTAGCCCAAATCCAATTTTTTTACCAGTTCATGTATTACTAGAGGGGGTCTGATTTTCTCATGTAATTTGAGTTTCAAAGTGGAGCATGCTTAGCTGTCTATTCCTTAGTCCCAAACACTAAATATAGGACTAGCTTGTTCACCAGTGTAAAAGAGAGTAGCTTCAGAATCTCTCTTATTTCTGCTAAAAATAACAACCGTCTTGCTCCAGATTGCTCAACAGCATTTTTTTTAATCCTTACTGCACAGACCCCACTAGAAATAAGACGAGATGATTTCATAGAGCCAGGAGAAATTTTCTTTGTAAAAGGGATTGTCTCGTCATCTGCTTGAGGCAGTTTCCTCAAGCCTTTGCTGCTACAGTGAGCAGAGAGGAGCACCGGTTTTGGAGCAAACCCAGTGTTTAAAAAATTAGTGCTGGGGAGAGGGAATCAGAACTGCAAAGTTTTGTTCTGGGGTAGAAGCAGCTCTTGAATAGGGCATTCCTGCTTTTGTTTTTTTTAATAAGGAATCCAAACCACATTTGTAGTGCAGATAGTTTGCATGTGCACTGATGTGAACTGAGATCAGAATCTGAGCTGCCAGTAAAATGTGCTACAATATAATCTACTATACCAAGTGGTTGTAAGGAGTAATTATTGTTTGCAAAGCTCTTCGAGTTCCTCAGAAGAAAGATGCTATAAAAGTACAAAATACTGTTGTTATTATTATTATAAACTTTCAAATGCCAAAAACTAGGCAGTAATAATAGAAGTGCTGAAACAACTTTAACAATAGTGATGTGAACACATTAAGCTGTAATAAAGCCAGAGTCAACTAAATCAATCAAGCAGGCCTTGCAAACTGCTTGTTAGGACAAAATTGCATCTTTTCTAAAATAAATATAAGAGCATTCTCAGCTGGTGCAAATTAGCCCAGCTCCACTGGAGTCTAACACTTGGATTTAAAATGAGAGTTGCATTTTTTAAATTTTTTTCCCCCTTTTTCTTTTCTTGTTGCCATTGTTCATCTGTGCATGACCGTCTGTGTGTGTCAATGTGTGTGCAGTTAGATGTGCATGCTGCAGAAGCACCAGTGCTAACGTAATTTGTATCAGTCTCACTTGGGAGAAAAGCCGAAGTTATGGTAAAATAAGTTTAATTTCAAACAGGAGAAGTCACTTGTGTTTCTACCTCTTCACAGGTGAAGTTCTGAAATTGTTTTATTTTCATCTGAATTGTGCTCTGTAGGAAATGTCTCTGCATCAAACTTTGTGGGTGTTATGTCAGAAGAGAGGATGTTTTGGTAAAGCAGAAAAGGGACCATGAGAAAGTATGTTTCAATGTGTAAAATTTGAAGTTATACACTGCTGCTTACTAATCTGCCCCTTCATTGACTCTTGCCCTGAATAGTCACAATCCTTACAAGACTATCAAACAAAACTACCTAGCCATCCAATTTAAGTGACAAGTAAGGCAACTGATCTTCCTGAAAAACAGACAGAATTTTCAAAATATTTTGAAGTAGTTTCAATCAAGTACATTTCCTAATTGTTTTAAAGTACTTTTACTATCTCAAAACCTGTGTAGATCTTGCTTTTAGAACATAGTCAGACAATATGTTAATGCCATTATCTCACTACACCAAATTTATATGTCATCTTGTGATCCTTCCAAAAGATAACATATAAAGCATATATGATTAAGTATGTCAGAATTTGTATCTTGTTGCCATGAAAATGCTCTTTATTTCCTGGAAACAAAATACTTTTCTTGTAACTATTCTGAAGATAAAATTTCCTACTAGTTTATGTTGTCAGCTAAACTTTTATCTGCAAAAAGAGCAAGGAAAGAATTAGTAAGAGATTCTGAGACTCAGTACAGTTCTGTCTCTGACTTTCTGTTGCTTGTTCTCCCACACCTCTTTTCCTTAAGTGTAAAATGAGGGTCATAAGACCTAAATTACTCATTGTTAAACTGATTAAAAAAGGAGAATGAGTTTGAATCTCTGTGATTTCTGAACAGTTTCTCATTTTTGATTTCAGAGCTAGTTATGGACAGAGGAAGAGCAAGTGCAAAGGAGAAGTTAAAGTCTAAATTGACAAAGAATTTTTATTTTCAACTGTGACTCAGTGACTGATGTGGTATGGACCCCAACTCCAAGTCTAAGCAGTTGTTTCAAGTCTGTGTTTGCATATTGCAGCTTGGGACCATGCACAGTTCTAAGAGACTTATTATAATTTATTATTAATAGGAGTAATGATTGATATTGTTGCATTATTTAATAATTGCATTACTTTCACTATTTAATAATAATTATTATTTGCACATGCAGATCAGGTAGTTAAGGTTCTTTTCCATAAGAAATGCAAATAGAGATTAATGAGTGATTCATAGCAAGTAAGATAATTTGATAATTTTTCCCCTGCAATTAAGCATCATTTACTTCAAGTGATCCTCAGTATTATCATTGTGTGCTCAATTGCTCAGTAGTGAAATCACTACTGAAATCACAAGGAATTGTTTCTTTGTCCTGATTACTGGAGCATAGCTTACACAATTCTTGTTAGTTCTTTGTCTTGACATCTAAGACTATAATCCCTTTAAATCAAGAATTAAATTGTAGTCAACCTCTGTATAATGCCCAAAAAAATGGTGCCCTGGGCTCTCTGTACTCTTGTATTATTCTTGTACAAGTCAGTAATAAAAATCAAATTTCTGGAGTGAACATTTCTGGAAAATAAATATAAATTAATGTGTTCTAGAAGTACTCGAGAAAGCCTCTAGAACACCAATATCTCTAAACAAGCACTGTGACTGTTGAACAGAGTACATATTCTTGGAGTAAACAGGGAGAAAACCAGCCAAAGTGTATTATGCATGGTTAACATTTCTTGTCTTTTATTCATAGAGTATTAGTATTGTGCATAAAATTTATATAAAGCTTTTAAAATTATGTACGTTCTTTTTTTAGCTTCCTGGTACTAAGTGCAGTGATCTTTCCATCTCATGGCTGGCATTGGGACTATAAGATTTTTGTGCTCCAAAGATTTAGATACATTGCAAAATAATGTAATGTATATAGAGTTATATAATACCTGAGTCGCTGTTTTTCCATCATCTTCACATGTAAGTACCTAACTAACATCATTGAAGAGAATGAATGGTACCGATTTTGAATACATGCTTTAATATTTGTAGGGTTGGAATCATACAGAAACCTTAAAACAGGTTACATTCATGGCCTCTGATTATCATTCATGATGTAGACCTAAGTTTCAGGGGCAGAGTCAATCTGTAATCAGTTTGGTTTGTGGGTTTTGGGTTTTTTCTCCCCCCCGCATGGGAAACACTCTGCAACAAGCAGAAGCGATAATATTTTGAGAGAGTTCTGCTTATGTGAAGGTTTTCTTTTTGGGCAGACACTGCTCAGTATGCAATCAGCAGTGTCCATTCTTGTTTTTATAAGCAGCATTTTAGCAATTAGGAACTTTTTAATTAAGTCGACTGTGTTCTCAGCTTGAGGCTTTTTGGGTGCCCTCTTCCTCAGGAAAGTGAGATAACATTCAAGCGAGACTTTCTTTTTCTGCGGTAGTTCTTCCAGCTTCCACTCCCCAATAGGTCAGTGCTCCTCCTTTAAAGACTCCAGCACGATTTTTATTTTTTATTTCTTTTAACGATTTTTTTTTAAAATAGTTTGTGTCACCACTGCTACCATCAAGATTCCCCTTTCAATAAGATGCTGATTGGATGAATATGGCTTCCAGTAACTCAGTCTTTGTTTTGTAAAAACATTATTACAACATTGTATAACACTTTAGAAATGTTTCAAATTTAGGCTGGCGTGGTGACTTAGCAGACTAGGGGGCTAACATATGGAGTCTGCTACACACTAGAGACTGTGGTTTTATTGCTGGCACCACTAGTCAAGTCAGGATTAGCAACCATAGTATTTGCAGCAAGATCTGAGATTGCAAGGCCTCAGGTGTGGTTACCTAACCCCTGCCAGAAGCAGGACAAATACTGACAGTTGAAAGCAAAAATTGATTGATTTTGTACAATTGGAGGGATGCTTTTGCTATAAGAAGTACATTTTTCTTAAGATTGAATAATTTCCTTTGTTTTCCAATAACTTAATCAAGTGGTTCAAAATTCAAACCGTGCTCCAACTGGTAGCCCTCGCTGGGTGCAGAGGCACCCGTCGGGACAGTGACCCTGAATAGGACACGGCTGGAACCTCTCCTTGTCGGCGGCTGCAGCTGTGTGTGTGCCAGACCTTGAAAAACAATCTGAGGAGCAAGCAAACAAGCAAACAAACAGATTCTTTTTCATATGAACTCACAGTGCGGGCAGGATCCCAAGCAAAATGTCTCTCATCTCAGCCCTGTCTCTGCTGGTGAAAAGCAGGGAAAAGAGGAAGAACTTCTCTGGGAAAGACAAGCTGGCTGAGAGTGGGAATTATATACTTTAGGTGTTGATTATAGTGTAATAAATAATGGTGAGATTTCATTAGAAAGCAAAAGAATGCATCTGTAGGAGAAAACGGATCCCATTAGAGAGCTGCACAGCCTTCTTTTTATTTCATGGTTGAAGTACAAAGTGACAATATCAGAACAAAAATAAAATAAGAGGGGGAACACATTCCCTATCTTTAAAAAAAAAAAAAAAAAAAGGAAAGAAAAGAAAAGAAAAAGAAAAGTGGCAGCTAAAGCCAATAAAGTCCTTTATTTGAATGCCATTAGTGGGTTTGGCAGCCATCCGCGCCATCTACTTCAGAGGAGCACTGCACAGATTAAGAGAGGCTGGATGCTAATTTGCACATATGGAAATGCTTTTTCTCGCCGTTCCGATGGCTCTGTTGTGGACAGATGGAATTAGTGAGCACTCCAAAGCCGTGAAGGCAAACACATAAAAAAAAAAGCCCCCTCTCCTCCTTCCTTCTTTTCTTTTTTCTTTCTTCTTTCTCTCTTTCTCTCTTTCTTTCTTTCTCTCTTTCTTTCTTTCTCTTTCTCTTTCTTTCTTTCTTTCTTTCTTTCTTTCTTTCTTTCTTTTTTCTTTCTTGCTTTCTTTCTTTCTCTCTCTCTCTCTCTTTCTCTTTATCTCTTTCATTCTCTTTCTTTTCTTTCTTTTCTTTCATGAGAAACTTCAGACTTGAAATAAATAACATTAGCAGACCACTCTTCTTGGCATTAACAAACTATTTTATCATATTTCAATTGCAAATAATTTTGTTAACTTGGAGTTTTAGTCATCTTAGCTCAGAATCAAGTGTGCCAAATAAGGTTGGCAGATTAAGGACATCTTCAGAAAAATTTGGCTTTATATTCTGTATATAGATCTCTGTCCACTTTAGACACTGCTTTGCAATGCTCCCTTTCCTGACAGTGTATTTTGAGAAAAATTGTATTTTTCTCATTGCAGTCCTCACATTAGTTATACAAATGACACTTTCAGCTAACTTATGACTAGAATATGTCCTGATATCTTGATGGGTTTTGGGGCAGAGAGTGGCCTTAGTAAGGTAAAGGATAATAAAAAGTTCATCCTAATGAGGATGAAAATCCCTGCATTTCCAGCCATACAAAAACTACTTCATCTTTCTGCCTTTGGACCACCGGATAGTGCCCAGACAAACTGCAGGAAGCAGATAGAAGGGAGCAGGCTGGACTCTCGCCCAGGAAGGAAGAGGTAGGAATTATTCCTGGGGCTTTCCCCTGGGCAGCACAGCTCCCCACCAACTTCAAAATAGGGGTGTGCCTTCAGCATGATTAAAACACTGGAAAAAGGATCAATCCAAGGAGACAAGAATCACTTTTATCTTGCTAATTTACAAGGGGAATTTCATATGCACCTTATCTATTGGCAGTCAAACAAAGCAGATGCATCATTCTTTAAGGCAGCCGAAAGTCAACGACCTTTGTTGCCAAATGTCTGTCTAGCCAGTTTTTAAAATTTCTTTGAAATCAGCTGGCACCAACAATTAGCACCCGACCACCCCCCAAACTTTGGATGAAGTGAGTGCCGGAAACCAAATCAGGATTCAAATATGGTAAATAACACCTCTCTCTGTGCACTGTGACTGGCTCGCTGCCACTAGCAAGAAGGTCTGTGCACAGTTCAGTCTCTTTGGGGGCCATTTCTGCTCTTCTTTAAGCTTCATAAATCCATTGAATAAGGCCATTCACCTTTAGAACCAAAGGCAAGAACTGGGCTTTTGTAAGAGCGTCTGACTGGGATCTCTCTGTTACAGTGAGAATGGCTTGAAGGGGTATTCAGGTGTCTTAAAGCTACTTCATTCTGGCCTTTTCTCTGGCTTTTTTCTTGTCCATTCTCTTCTTTCAACTTCTGAGATTGTCTCAGTGATCTTAAGGGATTCACAGCTAAAAACAGTGTTGAAACTCACCATTTACTTGACTCGTTCTGAAGAACCAGCTATGAAAATGCATTTTGCTACCAAGTGATTATTTTTTTAAGGACAGTATTCTGAGCATGTTTCTTTGGTGGCATCAATCACAGCTATCAAGTGAATTGAAAACATGTGCACTTCAGGCAGAGGAACAAAATGTTGTTTGTGATCAGTTCCACTTGGTTATTAACTCTATTCTGAAGAACTACACAATTTCTATAGAAGATGGTACCAAAGAAGAGATTTAATGAATCACTACCAAAAATGGTGACTGCTCTTCTCCCTTTCTTTGTCTTTCTGTCTTTTGGTTTGAGTTTTGGGGTTTTTTTTTCCTTTTTTTCCTGCTCACCCACTCCCACCCCCACCCCAATTCTTTCCCAAGTGCTCTTATGCCAGAGGCTGGAAAGATTTTGCTTCCAAAGAGCAGCATGTGGCTCTGGAGTGACAGATTCCTGACTGCTGCTCCAAGGCATTGTTCACAGCGAACAGGGAGGCTCTGACCTCTCTGATCACACAGCTGAGAGAGGAGGAGAGCACGCTACTCTTACAACTCTTACTCCTCTCTTTGTGTACAGTGCATCTAATGGGGACACATTTACATTGCTCTTCCTTCAGAGAGCAAGGCCCAGTCTTGAACTCTTTATTCAGGCTCTTCACACTCTCACTGAAGTATGTTGAAGCCAATGTCCTTCAGGAGACTCACTCCTCCTGTGTTTCTTGATGCATAACACAAATATAACTTCCTATTCTAGTCAGAGACCTTTTGCATTTGTTCTTTCCTTATTAATTTTTTTTTTTGGGGGGGGGGCGGCACAGTAGATCCCTGATGCCATTACTTTCGCTAACTACCTCTTGGCGTTTTGAGGAGAGTGTTATCTTTCTTCTCTGGTGTCACAGTTAGAAGGAGGAGAAACAACTTGCAAATTCTCTTTATGTACGTCTGGTTGTAAACATGCTTTTAAAATAACCTTTTATATTATGATAGTTTTATCAGACAATTAAACCCATCACCTTCTACATAAAGCACAATGATAGTGATTAGACTTCTGGAATTTAGAAAGTCAGGGGAAAGCCTGCACCTTGTACAATAAAGCTGGCATTTCACTCAAGTCCCTTACCAGACTTAAAGTAACCCCCTCCCCATTTCCCTACAAAATGTATTGGAATTTCCTATATGATTTCAATGGCTTCGAAATTTAATCCCTACAGAAAAGGTTCTAAATTGCTGCTATTATTCACAGACAGAAGCCCCTTAAAAAAAAAAATCTGAGCTTCAAGGAACTGCATTAAAAAAAAAAAAAAAAAGAGGCTTGTAATACAAGGTCCAATAAAATATTTGTAAAGATTAATGCTTTGGGGAAATAATAGTGAAGATTTGTAAAACTTGAAAGTTTCATTTTTGCAGTGACTTTACAGGAAATTTAACAGCAATGTTTCGTTTATAAGAAAAATCTATGCTTTCAGAAAGATGTGCACAGAGCATCTTCAGGGGAAAAGACTCAAGACTATTTGGGACGATGATGGGAGCTGTAAATTAAAACAAGAAAAATCTAACCCTGAAATGTTTCTGTTTATTTTGATGGTTTTTGTATTACAGATTTGTTTCTCTTCAGTTTTATTCACTTATTTATTTATTCTTTAAAAAAATGTTAAAGTGGTAACTTAGAATTCCCCTAAAAATGAAACTTGAGTAATAGAAATTGGTGAAAGGATTCAGCATCAAATTATTTAATTTCTTATTGTTTATAGTTAACCAAGATATTACAGTAATGATAAACAAGCTCACATAAATTTTCCAGTAAATCCGCAATATCCAAAAATGGAAACATAAAGAGAATAATTCAGAAGAATTACTGACAAAATCATAATGATAAAAAAATAAAACAAAGAGAAGTGGTTTTTTTTTTTTTTTGTTGGTTGGTTTTGGTTGGGTTTTTGGTCGCTTTCTTTTTGTACTTTTTTCTTTTTTTTAGTTTGTTCTGTTTTGTTTTGTTTTGTTCTGGTTTTTTGGGGGGAGAGGTGTTTGTTTGTATGTGGGAGGTTTTTAATGGTCTGCTCTCTGGTTCTTCTACTTATTTCTGCCTAAGAAATCCAGTTAATGCAGCTTGGGAAGATCATATAGCTGGACTTCCCAGAAGAAGACTAATAGAAATAGGAGAAACACAGCAAATTACCCAAAGCCTGTGGTGGGAAGCTGCATTTCAGCCAGCCATTCCATTTCTCAGCTGCCCCTAAACTTCTGAATCCTACGAATATGGTCAGATGCTTCAGTAGCCCCCACTGTCTGCAGCCTGTACCAAAAGAGAGCAAGAAGCTGTGAAAAATTAGCATGGCTACTTAGTGAAGAAGACAGCCCTAGTGTAGGAAACCTTCCTAGACAGCATGGATGCAGGCTGTGCTTTCCACTCATCAGGACATTGGTGCAAACTTCAGTGTACACACCAGGGAATTCCAGACAGCCTGAAGGAGACTTAGCTCCTTATTGGCAACTGTAATCAGTCCTTTGTGAAGCAGTAAATGTTCCATACAGGCATGAAATTTACCTGAGCTCTTTTAAACACACCACCATCCAAAGAAAGATGAAACATTCTATGCTGGTTTTAACAAACTAACTTCAATTTTGTCTTTGTAGAGGAAATGCATAGAGGCAATGTTCTGAGATCAAAAAAACTTTCTTCCAGTTGAAGCTATTAATTACTCTGAGATTCAGGGCAGCTCCTGAAATTTGAACATCCTCCAAGGCTCAGTGAAGCTTTTCCCTTGAGTGAGAAGTGAGGACATGCACAGCTTCATTATCCTTTGGGCTTCTAATGCATTTCACTGTGAGGTATTGCTGCCCTTCCTGAGAGGTGGTTCAGATTTTTCCTGGAGGGACACATCAAGCGAGCTGTAAGTGTGGCATGCTCCACATCCCACCCTCTGCTGACCCACCCCCAGTCTGGACACAGCTTGATGATTCAGCCTGCAGGGTCACAGATGCTCCAGACTGTGCACTTTGGCCACACCAGAAGCTGATCTCTTGGGCTTGCTCTCTGCATGAAGAGGCAAGACTGGTCTTCAGGGTATCTTCAAGAAACAGGAAAATTGAACCTTTTATAATGCTGGATCCATTACATGAAAGTGATGAGATGTGATCTGTGCCCTGTAAATCCTCCCTCTATCTGTGTGTTCCTACCAAATAACTTCATTTTAATTTCTTTGTTTCTGGCCTCTCTGGGTGATTCCTCAATTCCAGGCAACTGTTCTTGCAAACAGAAATGTGACCCCGCTGCAGGGTGCAAAAAATGTGGGGTATTTTGGCATGAGCTCTTTCTTGTGCTCTTATCCCATGGCTGGTCTCAGCCAACCTTTATTTGAGTATGTGAGCTTATCTTCTGTTAATAATTTAAACCCAGTCCCCACAACAGAGCAGTGTCACTTTCAAAGATGAGAGGACTAAGAATATTTGGCTTTCTGTCTGTCCACAGAAAGCAAACAATTAAAATGTCTAATTAGAAAGCTACATAAAAGTAATAGAGGAAACATAAGTTGAAGGACCATCCATTACAGAGAGAGTGAAGGATTCTTGGAACTACACTGACCATAAGCTCCTGTAAGCTGCAATTTCAGACACAGTTTTAAGTAAATTCCCTTTTCAGCTTCACTTGTCCCACATGAAAGAAATGCTAACTTTAACACAGCAGACAAGAGCCCTTAAAATGAGGCAAGAGGAATTTTTTGTTTAAGTGGAACATCATGGGGCTCATCAGAGTGTTTAATAGTATTTTCCCTCCAGCTGTTTTTATTTATCTTTAAACTTCCAATAAAAGTTATGTTTTATTTCAAGAAGCAATCCATAATAAACTTTTCAGCTGATGGTAGTGGTTAGTGCCTGTGCCACCAACAGTGATGATTAATTCTTTGGAGAAGAAACGAAAATTACTCTTTGCTATGCAGTACCTATCAAAATGAATTTGAGCAGGGGCATTTGGGCCTTACCATCAATTTTCAAATTAGAGGAAACAATAATCTCATTCCATTGCTCTATGATAATGCTGGGAACTTGAGATGGGGTCAGTTTCTTACTGGAAGGCAAATTCAGAGCAATTCCTGGTCTTGCACATCAGTGCTTTTATTCCATTGTAATGCCATGACTCCCTGGGCTAGGTGCTGTCCAAGCATGGCAGGAGGGACAGCTCTTGTCCTGAGAACATCTTGCACAGAATTCTTACAGACACACAGATGCTTCCAACTCCAGGCACTGTCAATCAAGCCCTTGAATTGGATGAGATGTTTTACGCGTGCCAAACCAAGCATGTGTCAAAATCTGCATGGGATTTGGGCCATGTAAGCATGGACCAAGGGTGAAGACTTTAACTATTAATAGAATACAGTAAGTGTACCAATTCTTTTCACTTTAAGTAGAGGTGGCAAAAACAGCAAGGCTGCACATAAACTGCTCAGCTAAGACATGTCTTCATTCTGGCCCATAGCCACAAAACCAACTCCCTTTCTGACCCCAGGTCTCTGCCTCTTGCCTTTAGCACACTGTCTGTTATAGCATCCTGCCTACTCCCAAAGGTCTATCCCATGGCTTCATGGAAACTGCGCTTCCCAATACAGAGTGAATACAGATGGCCTTAGGCATTAATTCTGATTTTGTCCAGCTGCTGACAAGGAGGAGAAAACTATTGAGACAAGTTCGAGTAGAACCAGTGACCTCTGAAGCTTACAATACTGGCAGTTTCCATTGAGACAAAGCACAACATTTACCCTGGTCAACACTCTGGATGCTCATTTTGTGTGGGTTTTTTGGCCAGGGTCTGAGTTTGGTATAGCAAAGCTGATCTTTATCCACAAAGCTGAACCTTTTCAGTGTGGTCTTGCCTGCTAAAACTTCATTCTGACAGCAGACAGAATATGCTTCATTACTGACTGTGGTACACAGCTTTGGAAGAGGAAGGGCCTCCAAGACATTTTTTTTTTTCAGGAAGGATGCTGAGTTGGAAATTTTGACTTCACTGTGGTCAGGATTGGGCCTACTGTAAAAATATTTGTTCATCTATATTTGGACTTCCCATTGGAGCAGAAGGACAGTCCAGTTAACTGATCACTTTGCACCTGGTCTTCCTTTACTTTTTTCTGTGCAATATTATATTTGTTACCACCTTGCATCATACTCACTAATCTGTGTGTTTTACAATAGTGTGTTAAAGGAAAATATTATAACATGTACCACTGTTTACCTATCTTCTTCTGGACAGATGAATTTCTAAAGCTGAGTATATTGTTTTATATTTGCTAAACTTCCATCCACAAAAAGATTTCTGTGTATGTGTGTCTGCGCGCATGCATTAAAAGGTGAGGTTAATGAGGAAGTTAAGATGATGAACTGAGGCTCCTCTGGGTCTGTTTGCACCAGTTTTGTATGAAGTTCCCTTCTCTATACAAACGACAACTGCACATTCTCCTCATGGAGAAAGCCAGCCAGCCAGGGGCATGAAGTTGCCAAGGGCAGTCTGGGGACTGCTATTTCACTGATCTTTTAATAATATGATCCAAGGCTTTGTGAATAAAGGCCTTCAGACGAATGCAGAGTTCTGTGGGAAGCCAGTGGAGGGAGCAGAGGGATTAGAGGACTTGTTGGAAAGGTCTGCAGGAGTTTGTGTTTCTAAGTAAAGTATGTAGAAAGAGTCAAAGTTTTCAAACTACTGAAACTTACTGCCCTTGAGTTTGTTAATGCTATTCAAAAATTATAGCGTTTCCTCTAAAGAAAAACAAACAAAAAACCTATACCAGAAAGCTATTTGTTTCCAGAGCTAACATACACAAGTAGGGTGAAATCATAACTATTTTATTCTCAGTAGGAATATTGAAACAGAATCTAACAGGGACATAATTTACATGTCCTGGACCATCTACACCTGCCACCTGGTACACCTGAGCTATACTTCTGGGCCTCTCAGTCGCAGGCTTTGCAGATTTCACAATTTCCAAAGAAAACTGTCACTTTTCTTGCCTTTTTTTTGTCTCTGTCCACATCCATCTTACCAAAATTAGACACTGCCAGAAAATTTGGTCTTCATCTGACTGTGGTGAAAAGCTAATTAAAAAGAATAAGCTCACACGAGATAGTTTAAATAAATGTTGTTAGTATGGACTAGCTTCAACCTTGTGATCTGATCATATTCCCATAGACAGCCCACCATGCTTAGCTTTTGCATCTGTAATAACATTCACTGTTGTTGATACTTAAAGATAACACTGCACACAACAAAAGAATTATCACATTTTTGCAGGAAATACTTCATTGATTCACTGCCAGGTTTATGGTTCCTTTTATTTGTTTGTTTTGGCAGTTGTACCCTTCAAAAATTTGCTTCTGCATTTTAAAATGCTAAAGAGTATCCTTTTAATTAAATTGCTGTTTGGTGCACATGCTATACCATTCTTTACTTGCTTAAAAGCCATGTGTTTTTATGTGGGAACTTCCCTTTTGCACTGAGACTTTAAGGAAAACATATGGTTTAACTCAAGTGTTTTCCTAGGGTTTAACTGTGCCTCAGTTTCCTATCTCAGAGTTCTTTTATATCTTCAGATAATCTAACTCCAATAAGCCAGATTAATGCTCCATTAAATTTAAAAAAAAAAAAAAAAAAAAAAAAGCACTATGCTTGCCTCATATTTTCTCAATACCCAAGGAAACTTCAGCCAAAATTCATAGCTTGTGTGTTTCAACTTCTTCATAAATAGGAACCTCCACTAAAAGATAACAAAAATAAATTATGGTGGAAGAAATTTAAGTTTCTTGGAACAATTTCTCTTGGGAAATCTCAGTGTCCTCGCCACCCCTTTTTCACTTCATCCTGCGCATGAATTCTCGCCCCTTTGTCACCTGTAAGTGTAAACTATGGGAACCTTGTGCCTTCTCTCATTTTTTTTACTGCTTTTTTCTTTGAGGTGAAGTTTAAGAATATCATGGTCTAAAAGTTGTTGAATAATGCACACAAGTAATTTTTTTTTTTTTTTCTGTGAGAGTTCTCAGAGTTTGGAATGTGCTTTAAGAAGTCAGTGTGAGTGCTAGGAACCTCAAAGGAATGATTTGTATCGATTGGTAAATCCAAACCAAGGTATCTCTGACAAACTGTAACTCAAAAGTAACTTTAAGGCATAACTTTCTTCATGCTGCTTATCTCCAATTCACTGTCTTCTCGTTAAGCCTGAGATATTTCAGGTGAAAATAATACTCTGAACAAAGGCTGTACTTGAAATAAAGGAATACCAAGTAAAGGATTTGGTTGTGATTTTTACCATGGACCATATTTATGGTTCCACATCCTTATTATTGCATATTCCAACATATTGATTCCTCCATTGTTTCCATGGGAACATCCTGATGTCTATAATTACCAGAAAAGGTTCAATTAATATAAAACGCAGTGGTAAATCTTTCCTTATGTACTCCCATTTCCATGCAAAAGGTGTAGCCAAAATGTCATTTATAGAATAATATAAATAACTGAAATGTTATTCACTTGCATAACTCGTCTATTCAAAGAAATGAGTATCTGGGAGTGCATTTTCCTCTATTAATGCCTGAGCATAATACGAACCTGAGTGCTTAAATGAATTTGTCGGTCGCAACTAAGGCTCACACAGACCTTATTCAACATCAGTTACTCACACTGTTGGCACCTGTAACAGTGCCTGCTTAAAGGAAACTTAACTTGAAAGCAATACACAGAGATATTTTCTTTACTCTTTCCAGGAGAGTTTAGTTTCTACCTTGAAGTTAGGTTTAAAGTAAACACACATGGAGCAGGAGACAGAATACAAGTTTTGCCTTCCCACTCTCTGGCTCACAGAGTTTTAAGCTCTGAACTTTCATCTTTATGAACTTTTTACAACAGCAGTTTTTTGTTTGTTTAAACAACATCTTTTTTTAGCATTTAAATCAAAGGTTATCTCCTTATATAGTGCAGGTGATTTTAAAAATGACCCTTTTTAAAATAGGATATGAAAATCTGATAAAATAATCTCAGATCATCTATAGGACAAATATGGCAGCAGTACTTAAACAAGGTAAAACGTCATTTAGACTACACACAGAATAAGACACACCATAATTAAGTGATTTCAAGTCCTTGATGAGTAAAGTCTAGATTAGTTAGGAAAAGAAAGAAAAAAATGTGCAGTGTTAAATTCTGTGGTAACTAGAGGCAAAATGAAGTTGCCAACTTTGAATTAAGAGAGCTGGTTGGAGGGATATTTAATGTTTTGGCATATGCCCACCTCAGTTGAGAAATGAAAGATGGAAACCCACTGGTTTCTGGGTTTTTTTGCCACTGAAGATAAGGTATTTTCTGTATAATACCACTACTTCCCACAATGCTACCAGTATGTAACAATCACTTGACTCAGGAAGGCAGAGGTCAGCATTTTGATTTCTGGATCCCTTGAAGACATATTGGAAAATAAAGGCATAAATGCTTTTCAAACTTCCATAGATATTGTGAATTTGAATTGGATGCGTGAATATTCCCTGCTGGAATATCAAGCCTCTATTATTAATTTAGAAGTGTATCTGTAAGCACTTAGGTATGAACTCCATCCCTTCACAAAGAGGCCAGTGAATCCTGTGCATCAGATGGGAGGAATCTGTTCTCTGAAGCTTCTCTGTGGAGTCGGTGTGGCTGGGATTTCATTCAGTGCATGACAACTGCACCCCTGAATTCCTTGTCCGCCAGGCTCTTGAATACCCGGCACACAATCACCAAGATGGCATTGTGAAATAAGTAAGTTTCCTTACAAGGGAGTAAAGAAAACTAGGTTAAAATATGTGCTGACATACAGGGTGCCATTCCAAACAACATCAATGGAGTTGTTTTTATTTACATCACCAGAGAGTTTGGAGTAATCTTGCTTGCGTTGTCACAAGCATGCTAAACAAGTTTGAAGATTGTTTAGAGACACCATTTGAGCTTTGTTGATTACTCAATCTCTGCAGTCATTTATTGCTCCAATACAGCAAAGTAAGAGAGATTATCTCTTAATTAGGTGATTTTTATCCTTGTAACATCTTCAACTGCACTAGATATTCATTAAGGTTTTTTTCTCTCCCCCTGCAACTTTCTTGAATCAGCTTTCATGTTTCTCTGCTCTTTTCCCTGGTGAGTTGTTGATCCAGGGACCAATGAATGTTAGTAATATATCTATTTATGGCCTAATCATTATGAATATTTTTAAATGTACTTCAGAAAACTATTTTTAGACTATGCACTCAAAACTGCTTAATCCCTAAAAATGCTTAGAATGAACAGTTGTGAAGTTCCTCTATGTGTGGAGAAAACCCTCTTTAAGTCTTCTGTTATTTGTGTAAATCTTCTTGTGTACAAACATGGAACTGTATTACATATAATTGTTAACATTCTTTGAAACTAAGTTATACATGTTCACAACAGGTTTGCCAGCCTACAGCACAGTTCACAAAAAGGCCTTCAAGAAGTTTAAGAATATTGGAAGTTTGGGATCCTATCTCTGTTTTATCTATGAGGTGATATAAAGATTGACAAAAGCCTTTGAAATAAATATAAAGATTACTATAAGTCATTGTGCAAGTATTTGGCCATATTTTTAATGAATATGACCATTCTTCCTTGTATCAGTATTTGAATGTAGTATGCAACCCATAATTGAATATAAACATTAATCATTTCCTCTCATTACCAGTAGTAACAATAATAACTTTTAAGTAACAGCTGAAATAGAACGCAAATTGTCCACATTTCAATTCCAGATAATCAAGGACTGACTTTTGGTCTTAATTAAGGATTTATATGAAATTTGAAATCAATACTAGACACAGTTTACACCCCACCAGGGCAACACAGAACAGACTTAAAACTTTAGCACCCAAAATCAACTGCACAACATTTCCTTCTGCTGCAAGCAAATGAGCAGACAGGAATTGTCACCATTGTAAGCATTTCAGAGGAGGTTCAACAAGACATCATTGTATTGATCCTGCCTGGAGACTTCAGGAAAGGCTATCTGATCTTTGGAAGTCCTTCCCACACGTCCTTTCCAGGATTAAATAATTCAATTCATAGCCATTGCTGTTATGGCAAAAGGCAGGTGAATGGATTGTTCTATCTTAAGTGACAAGTCCGTGGTCACGTTACAGGACAGGGTACACATTTATGGTGTAGAAAGTGGGATGTTGTTATTGTTATCAACATGACTCATGGTGGGTGCAGATTTGTCATTCTAGGTGATGAACTGTTACATTTGAGAAACCACATTAGGATCCCCTTCAAAAGAAGTTGGAGGGGAGGGCACTTTTGAAAATCTATCCAAAATTATAAAAACAGCATAAATCAGTCAGACCCTCAGGCTCTTGTTTCCAAGTGAGTGAGAAGAGGAAGGTTTTTTGACCCAGAATTCTTATATCTGACAATATTCTCCAAAATATAAGCAGCATTGGGAAGGCATTTCAATGACAAATGAAAGAATAGAAGAGATGTTGTGCATACTCCTAAATGCTTGGGATTTTCAATGGAAGAAAAAGCCAATACCTCTGAGGTGCTGAAGAAAATCAATTAATGTCTGTAAGACAGGCTGCCATGGAGGGCAGAAATATTTTGGTGACAGAACCATGTTTTGTGCCTGAATAAGTAAACTTTTACTTGGAGGCACAGAAATTCCCCGGTTCCCCCAGGGCACCGAAACCTTTGGAGCCAACAGTGGATTTGTGGCAAAATCTGCAGATGGCTCTGCAGGAGGAATGCATACAGCTGTGTACAGCTGGTTTATAGATGCCTGGCTTTGTGTTGGCAACCCAGTTAACTAGATAGTTTGTTGATGGTGGAGACACAAAAATAATATCCACAGATGCTAACACACTCCCCCTCAGTGGTTTCAGCACTTGAACTCATAGCAGTAAACTTGCTCCTTACCTTGATACAGATTTGCTCCTAGTTTATGCTTTCCCTTCAAGAGGGGGAGGAGGGTAATTTGAAATAGGGTTGGTAAGTTTCCTTAGTTCTAAAATATAGTTGGAATTAGTTATTTTTTTTCCCTGAAAACATAGAAATAAGACACCAATAATAAATTAGAATAGTCTTATTAGTATTAACTCCTCTCTGGCAGCTTCTAATATTAAGCATGAAAATATTCAGCTGCATAAAATCCAAAATTAAAATAGAAGAACGTCTAATCTGGCCAAAATGACAAATTTCTGACCTATGGCAAACTAACAATATTTTAAATTTTATTCTTATTCTTAAAAAAAAAAAAACAAACCAAAAAAAAACTAAAAGAAAATGCCCTTTTAGAAACTATTTTTGTTTGGAAGGTTTTGGATTTCTTTTTCAAAGATAATTTTTTAATTTTGTAGTTTTTTATATTATATCAACACATGCCAAAAATAGTCATGCCTAATCTGTTGACAGATTATAATATGGCATTGGTTAAAATGTTCTATTGCTTTTCATTTGTTCATTGTTTTTGTAACAAAATGAAAACTTGTAAATTTGGGATGATGCAGAATGTTTCAATCAGTACTAAGTAGCATCTGCCCTAAAGTCTAAAAATAATTTTCAAACATTTTCTTATTTTACAGGAAACCTAATCATGTTCATGTCACTTTGGGGGAAAAAAAAATCACTCGCCTAGAAACCTCTTTTTCTAACACAATGTTCTGTATTAAATTTTCCTGTATAGATCTGGTCAGCATAACTCTATAGCTGATTGAACAAATGTTCTCAAAAAAACATGCCAAGTCTATAATCCAGCATCACTTGTTTCTGGACAGCCACAATCTCTTCAGTGACTTCTAATTCAGAGATTCCAGGTCACTGACAAATGACTTTACAACATAAAGTCTTTAAACAGATTTCTTAAAACAAAAATTTTTCCAGTCCATGGGAACCTTTCCACTGATGGTAGCAGATGTTAAATCTGGTCATTAGTAGAGGGTAAGCATGGCAAAAGACTTTCATAAATTGATTTACTGGAGGTGAATAAAGAAGCAGTGACTCCCATAACAACTGCTAACTCATAATAGAAAAAAACCTGAATTTTGGGAGTTACAAAAACATCTCTTGTTGCCAAACTATGAGCTTTCTGCAAAGTCCATTGGGACTGTAGAAATTTTACTCGTGATTCAATGAAAGCAGGAGCATTAGAATTCCTCTGCAACATCACGTGGCTAATCAGAGTTCTGCGGAACAGCTTTTCAAAAAGAAGATCATTCTATCTCAGACCAACATATCCCTGCTTAGACATGTGCAGAGATCATTGCTCAGGAAATTACATTTAACTATAAGAGTGTGCAAGTGTGTGTGTGAGTGCATGCACATGTGTTAATAGAGGTGCATATGGACACTGCAAAAAAAATTTGCTGGCGAAAAAGGATGATTGGATATAGTATATGCAATAAAATTAAAATGGACAAAAATAATTTCTCAGGAATATAGCATAAATTCAACCATTTGTTTCTGAATAATTTAATTTTAGTTTTAAGCTGTTAGAGTTATGGTCTATTTATAACTGGGGCCAGAGTCTGCATGTATTTTAAATACAAAGAGAAGTTCCAACAGTCAAGTTATTATATTACTTGAGAGTTTAATTAATAACACACTAATTGTAGAAGCCAACATCAAGAGCCACATCATATTGTTTCCATTAAATTTTGAAGCTGTTTGAAGTGATTTAGTAATTAAAAAAAAAGAATTTCTGGGTAAAGTGTTATCTTCTCATAAGGACGTCATTTACTCTGAGTTCTCTCACTTTGCAGACTATATGGTTCTTCACTGGGTTCTACACTACAGTGTGCTTTACAATCTGAACAGTAGTGCATATTCTCACAGTTATGCTGAAAGAAAAGAAACTCAGTCCAAAGTCTTTTGTCAAAGCTCAGCTAAGGCTCTCCAGAACATACATATTTAGTTGAACTGGGTTTGCATGGCCAGGTTTTTGGTAGCAAGGAGTGATGCAAGAGTGGCTTCTGTGAGAAGCTGCTGGAAGCTTCCCTCGTGTCCAGCAGAGCCAATGCCAGGCTCCAGGACAGACCTGCTGCTGGCCAAGGCTGGGCCCATCAGAAATAGTGGTAACACCTCTGTGATAGCATATTTAGGAAGAAAGAAAGTTATCGAGCAGATGTGATTGTGGCAGACACCACCAGAGAGAGAATATGTGAAAGGAACAGCTCTGAAGACACCAAGGTCGGTGGAGAAGGAGTGGGAGGAAGGGCTGTGGGTGCTGGAGTGGGCTTCTCCTGCAGCCCCTGGTGCAGCCCATGGTGTGCCCCTGCAGCTCATGGAGATCCATGAGCATGCAAAGATCAACCTGCAGCCCCTGGAGGAGCCCCATGCTGGAGCAGGTGGATGCCTGAGAGTGAAAGTCAGAAAATTTCTGTAAGAATAAGAATAAACAGTACCTCCTGAGAAAATACAGTCAGTTGAATGTGATTTAAAGACAACATATAAATTCCCTTCTAAAATATTGATTTATCTTCATCCATGGATATTTGCACTAACCAAACATGCAGATAATGTTCCAGACAGTGTAAAATCACTAAGATAGGACTCTTTTGCTGCTCTCACTAGTAAACCGTAGCCTGATTACATCTGGTGCTGGGACACAGGGCAAGGATGGAGCAGGGCCCTCCTTTTCCCCGCAGGCTGCTGCCTCCTTGGGGACCTGCTGCTCTTCCACCCAGCCCCTCTGAGACCAACAGTAGCCACAGCCTGTTGGGCACAGGGCAGTCAGTATCCCAGACCTTCCCTGGACGCCTTCTCTCCCCAGCTGCCTTGTCCTTCCCAACTCTGCACAAGTAAACTGGTTCTGCTGCCAGCAGCCATCCACTCCCTCCTCCTCGACAACCATATTGCATAACAGTAGGATTTTGCCCTAAGCTGTTGCGATGACTCCAGAATTTCCAATCTTACAAACTCTGTAAATTGATAAAATATTCCTCCCCTTCCCTATGCATTTCAAAATAAACATCCTACTAACTCGGTGCAGTCTTAGGGGCAATTAAAATGAATAAATGCTATGGGAACCTGATAGTTTTGAAGTGCAAAATCAATACTAAAAATAATACATATATCTTATTACTAGTTGTGATACAACAGAAGCATGATACAAGGATTTAAAATTGCAGATATTATTGGAAAGCTTGATATAATACCAGTTTCTCATATCATATTAGAAAACAACAAATTTAATAACAAAATGCATGCAAACCCACTAATAAGATTCAAAAATCTAGTAATATAATATGTGAAAACCTACAAATTTGATAGGATGTGTCAGTAGTACTACAAAAATTAGCTGTAAATCTGCTGCAATAAATGCTGATCTTTTTTCTACTCTTAAAAAATCCTGCCCTTTATTTCACTATTTCCATAATCATACTATCTTATCAATTCATGAGAAAAGAGCCCAAAAATGTGTGAACTACCAGTTTACAAATGGTTATGATTTTATTTCTTTTCTTGATGGAAGACCTACCCGAATTTATGCTTTGTTTATCTAAACAGTACACAAGTGTCATTTGAAAACCAACTACATTTTGGTTGGCTTCTCCATTTAGCAAATGATACTTCATGATTAAGTATTCTTTAAACCCCCTCAGCTTCCAAATCTCCACTTTTCTTCAAAGGCCAGAAGAATGCAACGTACTTTTGCTGTTTGTGTGCCAAAGCACTTTGTCTCCCCATCAGGCAAAGGATATATTGGATAGGTCAAGAGGTTAAATTCAAATCCTCATAATTTTGAAGGAATTCAATACAGAGACCTGTTCCATAAAAGGTGTGGTTCATTAATAAATCAGAGATGGTAAATGAACACAGGAAAATGCCCTTGGAGCGGCTAAAGAAGAGGGACTTGGTACAATATTTGGTTTCTTGGAGGAAATTATGCTCCTTTTTATCAGCTGTTTTCATCCTATTATCAAGGGAGACCAAAGGTCCCAGCAATGATTTTGGGTCCAGGATGGAATGTGTGAATGATCAAGGAGAGGCTTTTACTCCATAAGGTAGATACACTTTTCCCATACAATTTAACGAAAGTGGAACCTTATTAAACCACAACTAATTTCTCTTCTCCTGCATGAAGAGGACAATGGGCATCACATTACCTCACATTTGAAACCTGAACCCCTGTTGACTTGGTCATTTTGGCCCTCCATATCCTTGAGCCAAAACCTGTTCACCACTGAGCATCACAAAATGCTGTACAAACGTATCACTGCTTGCTACATAGAGGGGCAATGTTTCTGGTGGATGGTCAGGGTCTCTTAACGAGGCTGGCTTCAGGCCGTCTGGGCATCCTTTACCTGAGGCAGGATTATCCTGATTGCAATCCCAGGTTTAGCTACCAAAAAAAGCCTTCAGGGTGCCAACTGTACCCTGGTGATCAGACTCCTCTGAAGGGCCAGCAGAGAGGAGGGACATGGCACAGTGCATGGAGCAGTGACAGGCTCTGGGGAAGGGAAGAGGACAAGAGCGATCTCTTGTGGTTTACCAAATACCTCACATGGACCAGCCTTTCCTGAGTCTTACCCCTCAAGAGCAAACACTTGGCTCTGGCAGGTTCTTCAAAAGCCTGGAAAGGAACACTGACTAGAAATCTCCTTGAAGAATGTTCTGGGCACGGAAATGAAATACATCGCAGAGAAAAATCTCATGTACAATAAAGCACAGAACAGCCATATGTGAAATGGAAGCAAATTAAAAATGGATAAAATAAGGAGCTTTCTGTGCATCAGAAATAAAAAAAAATAAAAAATAAAAAAAGAAAAAGGGTTGGAAGTTTCATTTTTGCACACCAATATGAATATTTTGTTATTCTTGTTTAGCTGAACTAGTATTTCAGGTGGGACAATGAAAGTGGATAACAAAGTTTTCCCCATTTTTTCCTCCAGTCCCTCTTTGGCATGAATATAAAGAGGTTCAGGACATGACACTGAATACCGACAGGAAGAATTAAAGGTGCGATGTGGAGGTATCAACTCCCATGGCAAGGAAAAGTCAGACAGGGCCAAGGCTTTGTAATTTGCAATGAGAACTTCTATTCAGGATTGTGTAATGAGGGTGGTTATTTCTCTAGCCTAGGTTCAGTTAACAGAATCTATTATTTATCAGTTTTGCCAAGCTTGAATACAGATCTGAATTTCCACGTCCATGTTTTATATGCATGTATAGCTGTATACCTCTGCAGGGTCTCCAGTCTCCTCTCAGAGATAGGCAGGCCCAATTCATCACTTTGAAATAATTTGCACATTAGCAGATCAGTTAATTCCTCAGTCTTTCATTGATTCACATACTCAGTTGCTTGTTTTGAGGTTTACAGCCCTCAGTTACATAAAAATTCCATAAGTACATACCATAAGTGAATATGGCTTAAATATATTCAATCAGTATTTTTGAATTGTGTCTGACCTGCTTTTTGCTTTTAATAAGGAGTAATAAGATTTCATTTACTTCATGACCCGGAGTTCTTTGTCTTCTCTTTTGGATTGCCTAGAATGTCTTGGAGGTTTTCATGAAAAATAGTCTTCCACTAAAACTTCTGAGATATCCAGGAACACTATAAAGCATAGTTTCCAGCTAACAAACTGCCCCCCAACCCCTTACATGTAAAGCCTATACTTCTTGGATACTGATTTTATCTTCAATGCAATTTTTTCCCATTAGCGGTATTTAAAACTATGTTTAATGATACAGTTGATCCCACAGTTCAGCAGTTAAGGTGATGAGTAATCACAGAAAGCTATGAAAATGGAGTGGATAACTAGGGAAGAGAGCAAGCTTACAGAAAAAGTTTGTGCCTCAGTTCAAAAGAAATAATTCCTAATGTTTTCTTTCCTCAGCTAAGAACTGGCAATATCAAAACTCATGCAGTATCTTGGCATAATTTGTTGTCTTCATTTGAAAGAGGCCTGGGCTTAATGGGTAAAAATAAGGCCCAATGATGTAATAAATTGTTGAAGTCCTGTAGTGAACCTTTTTCCCTTCAGGTTCATGTCCATGGGTCTTGGCAGGCCAGCAGAGAAAGGAGTGATGCATTAAAAGTAGAGGAAGCCTCTCTGTAGCAGAAACAAATGTGAGTCCTGCCACTTCCACAATCAGACTAATAAATCAAAGGCATGTCTTATTGATGTTTTTACATATTGGATTGTTTATCTTTTGGTGGGCTACACTTTTAAATAACAAATTCTTCTGGGATATCATCCCTTTACCCACTGTGTTTGTTCAGCACCAACCACATTTTGTGAAATTATCAAAAGCTCAGGCTTAGGAAAGAACAGGTGTACTCAGAATATTTTCAGTAAGACTGGGCCAGGAACCATGTTCTTTTTGCACCATTTTGTTTTAAGAAAGGATCAGGCCAGCAAGAGCACTGCTTTGGCCTGGCAGCACAATTGCATGGTTACTTATTCTTCAATGGAGATGTCCATTTCTATTACTACTCAATCACTTCAACTGCCTCTCACAGAAAAATCCAATATAACTGGGCAGAGAATGATAACTTGTCTATGGCATTTTTAAGGCAACCCAAAGGAATACACAGCAGAGATAAAATGTTATATTGAAAATATGTATGTTGGTTTTAAAATGTTTTAAAAAGACAACGCTTGTTATTAAGCTCCATAGGTGTTGGGGTTTTTTAAGTTATTTTTTAAAAAGTCCTTTCTGTGGGACTATATTATATTTCACTATAATCCAGCTGGTTTCAGCCCTATTAAATACCATCGGGCTTTGCCGTGAGGGTGCAGCAGCGAAGCAGTGAGTGTCTATCTCCTAAGCTCATCTGAGGCTCCTGCCTAAGAGGCCATTAAAAGGACAGACACACAGGGACACACACACACAAGTGCCACGCAGAGCAGAGCCCCCGTCCCCCTCCTTCCCTTGCCAAAGACAGCATGTGTGACCTCTGCAGCACACCCTGATGCTCTGGCTCAGGGCGAGGAACCTGAGTCCTCTGCCAGCCCGGGCGGGGCTGGAGCTGCTGTCGCTGCTGCTGCCTGGGCAGAGGGAGCAAGGCTCCCTCCCAAATCCTCCTTATGCCTGGGTTTTTTCTTACAGAGATTCGATTTCCTCGGTACCTCTGCTTCTGACAAAAACGTTTGAAACATTTACTTTGTGCCTGCAGAATTCAAAGGCTATTTGCCTGAACACGGTTTTAGCTTTGTGGACAGGCTCAGCACTTAAGTATGCTTTTTTAGGCAAAGAGTTTTATAGGAGTATCAGGAGCCCTACCTTTCTGTAGCACTCTGCAGAAAACTGTCCAGACCTCAGGAATGTCTTTATTGACCTGAAGTGGGTTAATATAGTGTGTTTATTATGTCAGTAACTGCTTATAATATCACTTCAAGCATACCATCAATTCAAAGCAATTTACCTAGGATGTTTCTTTGCAGTCATAAGTACGAGCTTCTGTGAAATAGAACAATTTCCAAACTGTTTACCAAAAGTTCCCATAAGGAAAAATATTTCAATATTTCAAAAGAGGTGAAAAAAAAAAGAGGGGATATATTTTCAGAATTAAAAAAAAAAAGGGACTGAAATGTTTGAGGAATTTTTTTTTTTTTAAGGGATAATCTGTTTTTGGCAAGCTCTACTTTCGACATAAAAATCTATAAATTTTACACATCCCAGTCAACAGCTTGCACGTTCAGAACACTTGACTTTTAAGCCACTCTCATTGTTCTTGTGGGAGGATGGAACCGGGGCATATGTTTTATTTTTCCTTGAAGAAGAGATAGAGGGAAATATTTCCTCATTGGCCTCCAAATATGTTAAACATAATTCAGTGTGATATACAATTTCAGTCCAAAATAGTTGGATGCTTCAGGTCAGAACGTAAAAGCTTTAACAGAACTGTGGGAATTCTGCACAAATGTTTCTCTTTGTAGCCCTCCATCCTCAGTGATTCTGCTGAAAGGATGCTCACTCAGCATCCCCAGATTGTCCTTAATCGAGTCTATACTATCTGTACAGATTATAGAAAACTCACTCTATTAATGAATAATGCCTCATTCAAATGTCATTCTTAAAATGTCCTAGCATTTCAGATTCTGAAATTCAACCAAAACAGGAGAAGATTCTGGGAACTGTGAGTGCCAGGATCTCAAGTTTTAATTGATCCTTAATTAAAAAGTACAGAACTGAAAGATTATTTTAAAGATGTACCAGACTGGGTACTAGACACATCTAATATCTTTCTGTGGACTGATAAGGTTTTATCTTCTGCCTAAATATCAGCATTTGAGTATTGGGCTTTACTGCTAATCTGAATGTACCAGAATGGATAAGGAGCTATAAGCTTTGCAATAACTCTGCCTGATTTACCTCACCCTGGAGCACGTCACAGGCAAGTGACTCTCATAGAGCCCCTCAGTGCCCAGCTCCATCTACCCCTGCTTCCAGTAAACATAGATCCTCTTTATCCTGGAGCTTCGTAGTGTCTGTGGTAGCTGTGCTCAGGCAGGTTATTGGCTTGAGAAATTTTTCCCTTTACCGCCTTCAGGGCCAAGACTTCAGAGGACAACTGCAGAATTAGGGCTGAGCACTAGCTGGACACCTGGTCTGCTGTAAGGATACCTGAGTCCCTTCAGCAACTGGCAGAGTTTGGGGGCTATTCAGATGTGTCAGCACAAGCTGAAACAAATTATGATGAAAATAATCAGGGTGACACTGATTTTTGGATTCTCCTTGTTGGAAATAGCCTGTATGTGCTCACTCATGGCTTGGCTGTGTTCTGGCACTCAGTCATGGTAGGCAGGATCCCATGTTTGTGATTCCTTTGAGCATCTCAGACTTCTTGTACTTCCATTTTATATTGAATTCCAGGAAACAGTGGTGTAGTAAACTGGCAGCTAATATTTTGTCAGACACTTAGAAATAAAAAGAATAAGTTTCAATAATTTTGGGTTTGTTTTCCAATCCAGGTGAGCACTGAAGGTAAATGACACTGTGGATTCTCTTTTGTCTAATAAGGTTTGAGAAGTATTTAAACTTTTCTCTGAGAAAGGATGCAAAGACAATCTCTGTCCACTGCCAGCTGTCTATTTTGACAAGACTTGGAGAAACTCTATATTTTTGAAACTCTATCCTTATCAAATTTTTTTCAAATTAATCATTCAATTCAAACCAAATGGGAAAAGCAGGGAAAGAATTGGAAGACTCCAATAAAAAGTCAGTTTTTAAAATTGCCAAATAACATCAAAGTTTGCTGTTGCAAAAGACTGTTAAAACATAAAAACCTCTTTTTTTGTAATAAGTGCATCAGTGAAGAGTGGCCAGTGGTGGCACACTGGGGTTGACACATCACAAGGAAGGCAATTTTAGGAGTTACTTTAGCGGTGCTACAGGAGGGACTAAACTTAATCTGAAATCTATGTGGTGTATTTCACAGCCCTGTTTCTTGACACCCCTGTAGCAGTGGGTGCTCTCTGTCCTTAAAATGTGGACACACACGTGTGGTTACTCTTACACAGGGAAGAAAAGAGACCTGGTCTCCCTGTATTGGCAAATGATACCTTTACATCCTTTGGTAGAAAAGGTGTAGTATGCATCTATAATTTCAGGCAGTACTAAGTGAAATTCTATTTTATGGACCATTAGCACATACTTCATCACAGTCATACTCTAAATAGTCAAAAAATCAATTCTTTTACGAGAGAATACAACTTCTTGCTTTTTGCATTGACCACAAATATGTGTTGATCTTTGACAGTGACATTTTATCCAAAGGAGAAAGATGTGGCTATCAAACAGAAGCTAACATAGTACTATATTTTGAGTCCCTTTATTTAATTTTTATTTTTTCAAAAAGACAATTTACCATAGAGTGCCCCAAGTTTCCCTGTTGCACCATTTTTCATAAAGCCAAGTTTCCCAATGGGTGCGTTAATCATGTGTTTTACACGCTGTCATATCACATAACATTTTGAGTTTGACTTAACCTGGTGTGATATGTCACAATCCTACAGTATGTGTGCCCCAGGGAACTTTAAATCAGTTTGCTGAAAAACACAATTAAGACCCACAGTGAATTGAGTTTTCGTTAAAACTGTGCACGCACACAAACCCACATATTTTTCTCTAGGAAACAGCACATATTGCCTGTGAAAATATTGGTATCACATAAAGCCTTTAGAATTTGCAAAGAAAATTAAAAATAATATTTTCCAATTGCTAGATTGTCTAATAAAATTACTTGTATTTAGTGCAATTTAATACCTGCAACTATTCTTCCCATATATAGGAGTTACACTGATTTTTTGGTACAGCTGCAGTACAATATTAAAGTGGTACTGAAATATGTATTTCAATTGCTTTATCATGCCCTGATGTTCTGAACATGGTCTACTTGAGGGGAACTTATGGGCAAACACTTAAAAAATAAAAGCCCCAAGTCAGGAAGGTCTTGAGAAGAACTGAAGGAAATACTTATAATAAACAGTGTCTTCCTATTTCTATTTTCCAAAATACACCTTTTGCACTTATTTTTTGGCTGACCAGAAAGTGCTTCACCATGGTTTTGTGCAGTCAGACTTCAATGGCATGATCCTGGCTTGTGGGTTGTTTGATTGACCTTCACGGGTTGCTTTGGCCTGTGTCCAAAATGAATGGATTTTTTTCCCAAAACTATTTGAAAATCATCTGCAGATCTGAACTCTTTATTTCAATATATAAATTGGGCAACAGTAGTATGTCTTTAAAGGAATTTGATCATGACAAACATTAATACCTACTTTACAAGGTAGTCACAAATTGCTTTTTCATATTATTTATTCAGCTGTGGTTTGGATCTCTAATGATACTTCTCACATTTTTATTTTCTATCGTATGTTGTTGATGTATGAATGGCAATATACTTAAATGCGTTAAGAGCTTTTCATTGCCTGTGGAAAGTGTAGTTTTAAACACAAGGTGCTACTCTAAGCAGGAAGAAACAGATCTTTGTATCCAAATTAATTTTACTGGGGTACTTATTTTTTATATGAAATGGGATGCATGATGGTGTGCAATAGTAATAATGAAAAAAAGACTAACAAGACAACATACTGCCTAAGCATGTGGCCAGGTTTAACAGTAGGTATTTTGACACACATGTAAATACAGGCAGAAGAAAACAAACATGTCTTTTTCACTGTATATGATAGATAGATAAATTCTAAGGGGAAATGACACATTTTGTTATTCATTAACATCCAGTGATCCTTTCACGCAACACCCTGGAGGCTGAATGCAGTGACAGCATAAAAAGGTATACACCCACCAGTACTTGGCATCAGGCATCAAGCAGTTTGCTGGAAAAGAGCTGGCATATATTCCTTGATAATAAGTCTCATAGGTTTGTTGGATGGCAGTATACTGAAGTGTCTGACCAGTAAATGACATACCAAAATGCTGACATTTAACCATGTGTGCCTGTTGCCAGTCGCACAAGTTTTCCCCAACTTCTATTCATTTTCTGATTGAAATGGTCGAAGTCCATGCTGACAACAAGCTGAGACTAAGCAAAGTGTAAATACGTTTCATATGTGTTATGAAAGACAAAAATACAAATTTGCTAGGTAAGTGTGGAGCAGAGAATTGCATTATACTGTTACAAATGAGATTAGGCCTTATTGAAAATTATAGGCATAACAACTGCTCTTTATTTGATATATAAAAAATGTAAAATAGTGAAATCTCAATTGTAGAACCAGATAGCTGCCTCCAAACAAAACATCTTGTTTGTGCAAAGAAAAGGTACAGAAGGGTGAAATGTCTTTGTCACATTCCTTCATAAGAGTTTGTGTCCTTGGCTGTAAAAAAAACAGATGTGTGTAAAGAAAAAATGAAGAGAGAGGTACTAATTGCATGTGCATGCAAAAGTTGCTGTAATAGGTCTTTCAGGTCACATTTTAGCCAAGAAATGCTCTGGAGTTAGGAATGAAGAAGCTTGTCTATCCTCATATTTTCAGATAACTGGGATTTCATGCAGTCCTTGTAACTAAACAGGGAACAAAGCCTTAAATAATGAAGTTAAAAAGAATAAAAAAAAAATAAAAAGGAAAACACAGACTGGTATATAAAGTTTTATATCATAGTGTTAAGGTAAGCACTCTTATTTAACCCTTCCCAAAGTGTGGACATAATTCTTAATATCTGAGAATAATTTTTTTAGAATATTATTAATACAAATATCTTCATGAAGTGTGGATGAAGGCAACAGAGTTGGCAAAGCATAGTACCCGTAAGGAAGAATTTTTGGATGGTAACAGAAAAAATTGGATGGGAAAAACGTACAGTGAACCTTGCAAGGGAATATAGAGAATTGAACTTGAGATATATCATATCTATAAACCACTAATACATTAACTGAGCCTTTGTGAGAATATAACCCAAATTTTTATGGGTGTAACTTTCTAGAAATTCAGAAAAGACCCTAGCTCACATCAGAACTGGTGGCTAGTCTCTGGGTTTTTTAAGGAGAAGGATTTTTAAGGGTAATGAAAAAAAAATCACTGTTTTAGCCATAAAAAATTAAACCTTTCTTATGCAATGCTATCAAATCTATTTTAGGATTACTACTAGCAGATATTTAATTTCTGTGCCATTTGTGGTCAAAATATTCAGTGCCACCCTTCATTTATGTTTACTCACTAGTCTGAGTGCTGCTGACTGAAAGCCAGCTGTGGAAATGACATTGGCTTTGTATGTAAAAGCACCTACTACATTCATGTGCAAACCTGTAAAAAAGTCTTTTGTAAATGCAAAAGAAATTTGCCTCTGTGTACTACACGGCACAGACAGGCACTTTGAGCGAGAAACCTCAGCTGGTCACAGCACAGCCAGACTCTGAAATGGCTGTCCCAAAAGTTTACCGGAATGGCCTTTTTTGCAGGCAAACTTCTTTTCCCTCTTGCCTGTAGTATTTAGATACCTCTCCCTGTAGGAACTGACATTCTGTTGAACTCTTCAATAGTGAAGTGCTCTGCCCTTTCAGAGCTATGTTTTCTGATCAAAATTTTCTTTCCCTTACATGTTACATGCAAAAGGACATTGGAAGGGATTGATGAGCCCAACCGTTGTCAGTCACAAGTGACATCATTTGGGGGTAATATTTAGAAGATTAGTAACATCTGCTTTTTTAAATATGGTTAGTAGCAACCCCTCCAGCCTACTTCAACCATATGGGATGCTTTGTATGCACAGATAGGCACTGTACGCTGCAAAAGCTATACTGGAGAAGAAATGTTTCCTTCAAATAACACCGATGAAAAAATGAAATGAAATCTGTCTTTCTTATTTGGACAGAAAAAACAAATGCAAAACCCCAATGCTGAACAAAATTTATTTTTAAATTACAACCTTTACCTTATGGCTACTATTAATAAATACTATTACTATTGAAGCGCTTTTATTTTGTGTAAAAAGTCTTATTGCTCAGCAACACCATCACATTAAGAAAAAGAAATTCTAATTTTAAGCACAGCATTCTCGTGATTTGCATCTTGGTCATCAGCAAGCTATTGTAACAATTGTGAAGGAAAAAGCCTGACTAAGTGCTTCAGAAATACAGAAGCTTTAGCCATCAAAAACCCTCAGCACCCCATTCTGTTATCACTTTTTGGAATGCAAGCTCCCTGTAATTCCACTGATCCTCAACAAGCAGAAAAAAAAAAGTGTTTACCCCTTTGGGACACTGGAAACAGAATGAAATCTCCACTCTTTAAAATGAAAATGCAAATGATTGCTTTCATATATTTATACTGGGAAGAGCTACTTGTTAAAAAAAAAAAAGTTTAAAAAATTGCTGATCTCTTGGTAGGCTATAAATTAGGGGTAAGAGAAGGAAGGAAATCAGAATATTTGTTCTTTTAGAAATGTTTTTTTATAAATGTTTCTTTCCCTTTTCAGCAATTTGAAGTGATAGTAATAAAAGAACATGAATGGTTTTCTCTGGTGTGTGGAATATGGATTCCCCCCACCACAACTCGAAGCAGAAGGTTTAGGGTTTCCAAATGAGCCTCAAAAGCTGTAAGTCAGTTGCTTTCATTGCAGCATGAGTTTTTATATTAGCTGTCTGGCTTCTTTTCTTCTGTCTAGTCTGTACAGAGTCCTGAACATTTTTGGCATAGGCTTAAGAAAATGATCTTTCTTTTTCCTACATTCGGATCTAAACCAGTCATATAATATCTATTATACACAGCAGAGTATCTTGAAAATTTTCTTAAACTAGTTTTGAATATGGTCCTATGCATTTGAATCTAAACTCTCCCATATCCCTGATTTCTTCTCTTCCATTTTACTACTAGGTTGTAACTAAAGAGTCTCCTTTGTTAATATTTATTACACTTTTGATAAATTGACAGCTATTATAGCTGCTAAAAATGGGCGCATTTCCAAAACATCTGGTCAGGAGAGGTCAGGACTGGCCTCTTCCTCTTCTTCCAAAAACAGTTGGGGCTGATGCAGTTGTAAGCATTAGAGTTCCCCGGGGAACGTTACTTTACCTAATGTACTGGCCGGATGGCACGCTTCACTTCCACAACACCTGCTTGCAGATTCCTCCCTGCCACTCAAACCCAAGCCAGCAGAGCATGGGAAATTGGGAACAGTGAGAAAAGCACATACAGAATAACTTGGGAGAGGGCGGCACAGTGAGCAGGAATGGAGCACAGTGGAAAGCATAAACATACAATGAGACAAGAGAAAAATGTCCAGCTTTGGAGAGGTACATGTTGTCTAACTAATTGTGATGGACAATTATCCTTTTGTCCTACCAGAGCTACATGTGGTATTGATTTATTTTATGTCTGTGATTACACCAGGGCACCACATCCTTGACCCACAAACACTTTTCTCTTCTTAAGAAGTTTTTAGTATTTTTCCTTGCTATTTTCTCAGAATGCATCATATTAAACTTTGTAAACTTTGGGGAGACTTGAGAAAGGTCAGGCAATTTTGGATTCAGGGTGTCAACATCTAGCCTAGCAATGCAAATAATCACCTTTGCAGACCACTAGCTCTGCCTGTTTGAGGTGGTGACATTGCTTGCAGAAACTCATTCATTTCAGATAGAGTGGCAGCTCTCAACTTCCTGTCTCAGGTAACTTGATCTGATAGGTAGAGAAAGTGGCCAAATGGCAATAGTTCTCCCACTTTACTGCACAGGAAAAGAAAGAATTAATCAAATGTGAAGGAGAATTAGACTCACACCAATTTATTCCCTAAAACATCTGTGGGGTAGAGAGCTTGTGTTTGACATTTCTTGTTGGGCAGGAAGAGAAAAGGTGTGGAGTGACCTGTGTGTTTCTGGTGGACCACTGTCACTCATTAACATCTGTATTTTTACTAACCCCTGGGCTCTGTGAGTAGAGAAACACACTGTGAACATCATGAGAGTGAGGCATAATTTTCAAATTCTTTGACTTCAGATGGTTTTGGGAAGTGTGAGAAATTTTTAAATGTAGACCTTTTTTAAATTTTATTTTTATTTATTTGTATTTTTGTATTTTTGTTTTATTATTCTTTATCAGGAACTCCAGGGTAATTGAGTCATTTTCTTTGCCAAAAGAGAGATAACATTAAAAACTCATTTCACATGCTTTCTTACAGGACAAAATTGTGGTGGAACAGAAACAATGACAATGGTGGGAACAGACACAGCCGTATTATGATTAGGACACACTGTCTTGTGTCCTCCTGTAATTGTCTCTGAGAAGCAGAATTTGTGCCTTGCTATTCTGTTGGGCTCTTCTTTGCATACCATCAGCTAAAAAGGCAGACTGGGAGAAGGGCTCAAATACTGTACAAACAGGAGGAAACTCTGGGGTCTGCTTGTGGGAGGTCAATAGAAGATGGTGTGAGGTTGTGTGGTTGATTCCTTTTTTTGTTCAGGGGATGACGCAGTTTGATCCACTCATGGTGTTTCAAATAAGGATTCAGAAGGAGTGAAAAGATTTTTAACAATTTAAATTGGCAATGCATTGTGAGGGGGTTTATTTACCATCTCTTTAATTTCCAAACCTGGCTTGAATGGATCAGTGTGCAGTTCCTGGGTCTGCAGTAGGTTTCCTGCATTCTACTCTTGGCCCTTATGCTCACCTTCAGATATGTTATACATCAGGAGTTGTTAGTGACAGCTGATATCTTCACTGGAACAACCAAGGCAGGCAGTGGGAGCCTTGTCGTTCCACTCGGGTTCATTCGGCAGACTGCTCTTTGTGTACCATTTCTTCTCATTTTCATGTAAAAGTTGTAGTTGCCTGTGTACCTTTGGGCAGACTACTGGTGAGGAAAGGTCTCCTCAGATTATTCTCTCCATGAAGATAAAGGTGTTATCTATGGGAGATAAATGTGGGCTCTGGATTGAAGGAATATTTAAGCACTCTCACAAATACAAAATAAGCCTCACTGTTTCTCTAGAGCAAAGTAGATACACATACATACTAATCCATATACACACTAATCCATAAAATCTAGGTCCAAACTAAAATTCATTCTTCTCTCAGGTTTGTGAATACTGAAAAATAAACAGGAACAAGCCACACTGCTAAGGTCTGGATTAAGGTTTTCACACAGTTTGGACTTCAGATTCACATGAATTGCTGAGTTGTGGGACACAAAGAGACATCATTCCTTGTAAGTGAATGCAATATATTCTACCTGACAGCATTTAAAAGAGCTGTTACCAACAAACTCATTTGTTTTGGTCATTTTCAGATGTTGCTTGTGAAATATATGAATCAACATGAGCCAATTGCTATTGAACAATCCCTTGCATTCTTCGGATAAAATATAAGATTTTCATACTGGTATTAAATCCAATACTTGTTAATGAAGCTTAGTTTTGGAACTACATACATTACTAAAGACCCTTATGGTTGTATTGTTAATTGCTTGATAAACCTATTGCCCATACAGAATTAAAGCAATTTCAAAAAAGACAAATAAGGGTATAAATTAAATATTAGGAGGTCTGAATGGGAAATAACTATTTATGCAGAGCAGCTTTTGTTCTCTGTGCAATCATGGTTGCTTAATTTTGTCAGCACCTTCTGGTGGCACTTTGATTTGCTGCTTTTGAAGTCAACAGCACCACCTTTACAGTATATCACTGAGGTCTGTAAACTGTTAGGCCCAGAGAGATTGGGCAGTTTATTTTCCACATACCCCTGACGTGTCAACCATGTGCATCAGTATGACATAAACACTGAGCACCCACGGACTTGTAACAGTGTCAAACCTTGTCTTTTGCCAGCTAGCACGGCTAGCATTATGTTTGTTACAGGGAAAATGTCCACGTGAAGAACAGCCTGGCCCCAATTTGCTTTGAGTTCTACCCTTTTTTACAGTATTTATGTTAATTAGCTTTCCTGGAGATGATCCAAGTCACTCTTCGTGATGTTCTACATCTTGCTTGGGTTACAGATTTAGTTTGACAAAGAAATCTACATTTAAAAAACCCCCAAAACTATAAAAAAGAAAACAAACAAAAACAAACAAACAAATTTAAAAAAAAAAAAAAAAAGGAATGAAACTGCAAAGAGAGGATGGGCAGAGACCAAACCTACAAGCAAATGTAAGACTTATCAAGAAGTGTGTTAGCCTATGGACATCCAGAGGGTCAGCTGCTCTACAGTAACTGCTTGTGCTCACTCTGATACCCCAGTGTAATGTTACCAGACGTGTGCTGGGAAAAAGTGGACAGATGCTTGTGATGCTTGTGATGCAAGTTCTCCCCCTATCTTACCTCATGAAAATGTGCCCAGAGCAAGTAAAATGATAGAAGGGGAAATTTCCCCTGAATTCTGTTGTGTTGACTCTACACAGCCAGTGTTCATCCAAGATTTCTCCTTATGCAGGTCAATTGCTATAGGGCAGCTAAAAGTGCCCTCAGACTCAGAAAGCTGAGGTACTGGATGGCTTTTTGTACTTGTGTGAGTCCTGTCACTTTAATTAACCGTTTATAATCTTTGTAGTATATACCTGATAGATATTTAGTGGTAAGTGAAATTGAATATAAAGCCACTTCCATGTCAACATTAAAAAAAATAATAAATTACCAAATAGACACAAAAGGATGGAAAATTTTTAATAAAGTTTAAAAAAGCCAATGTAAGGAAATCAAAATAGGTGTAATACATTTAGTCTATTACAAACTTTGTGGTATTTTTTTTTTTGTTTTTTATTTTTCTTTTCCCTCCAGACATCTGCCTCTCTAATAAACGGACTCTGTTCTAAAACATCCCCGATTTTCTTTCTTCACATCCAAATATTTTTCATGGGTACCTAATAGATTTCAAACCAGAGGTGCAAAAAACCAGACACTTTTAAAGATGGATGAAATTGTAACCGAAAAATATCTCCCAAAAAGAACACTTCCCTCAAAACATGTTTCTCTCTTGATGCTGCCTTCAAAAACCAAAATAAGAGAGAGAAAGGTCTGCAAGTCTTTGACAGTGTTCAAGTAAAAATCTGAAATTTAGGCCATTTGCACATTCACCTCTGTGCTCAAAAAAACCTACCTTGACTGAATGTAAATCCAGTTGCAATGACTACCTTCTCCTCCTCTAACTGTCACTTGCTACTGTTCTGTGGTATCTAAGTCAGGCAGTTTGTGAATTAATTATGAGGGGGTGTGTATTTTCTTTTTCTGAAGAACATTGAAACTAACATTTCTCATTTCAAGTCTGCCAGTGTCATTATGTGCACATGCTTCATTCCTTTCCAATCAGATAGGAGCCTTGCAGTAATTTTCTAAGTCCAGATCTGCTATTCATTCAGCAACATAGTCTCTGGCCATGTAGAGAACAAAATCACTGATCTTTCTGGATTTTTTTTAAAAATAATGTAATTTTAAGTGCTTTAGACACTAATTACACAGCAATGGCAGCCATTGCCTAGCTGGATTGGCTTAAAAGCTTCATGCAAAATGCTGATTTGCAAATTAACTTGCCTTGGCAACCAGGAGAGATGTCAATTTGAAACTAAGTGGCAGTATATCATTTCACCTCAAAAGGCCAGGGTTTGCTGAAAAGTGATACACACATTCTCATGATGAAGGATTTGTTATGCTATTGACCATTGACATAAGTAAGTAAGAAACCATTATCCCGAGGACAAAAATAAAAATAAATCAAAGCTCACTTTCCAGCTGTCTATAAGAAGAAGAACTTGCTATTGATGTAATTTCTGGCTAAAATTACTGAGACATGTGCCAGCTGCTTTGTCGCAAGCGAGGGTCTGCTTACTGAAGGCACTATGGCTACTTGTCCAAACAGTGATAAAATCCAAAAGGAAGCCCTGTTTAAGGCTCTCCTTACAAATAGGGACGCCAACAAAATTTGACACTGACACACACACAGATCTACACCCCATTAATTCCTTTAAAGACAAGCCTGTTTGCAAACATGATCTTTATATTGCACTTATGGGGTGCTGCATGAATTTAGGGTCAGGGATATATGGATTGTCCCATGAAACTGAGAGTTCACGTTGGTTGGATTGAAACTGAATGACAAGACCATGATTTGGATGGGGCTGTGCAGTGAGTGACAAACAACAGTACTGTTTGCATCACTCTGCATCATTTCACAATGAAGCTACGGTGAAAAGGCTCTTTGTTCTGGGAACCCAGCCCAGACAGAGGAAATTGTGGGGAGAAGAGATGAAACTTCTCTTGCTTTGTCTGTCCTCAAAGCTTGTCAACTCTGAGGCTGCTGTGTGCAAGCCCTGGCTCCTACAGGGAAGGGAGGTGGCTGACAGAGATGTGCAGCTCAGACCAGAATTTATCCCTGTAGCATTTAGTTTCTAAGTCTCCTCTCAAGCCCTTTCTCCCAGAGCAAAACAATATTGCAACATGAACTGTCATGCCTAGCCCTTCAGGACAATGGACAAAGCAACAGGATGGTCGCTGTGTGACTGGGAGTCCAGAAGGATGTGCTGGGACATCGATGCCCCTGGCAAACTGTGCAGGACGAATCCCACTGCAGGACCTCCCCCTGCAAACCTGAGAGGGGGCAGGAACCCAAACTCACATCGGGAGTGGCATTTATTTCATACCCACATGTTGCACAGGAGAAGTTTATCTCAGCCCTTTCAACTCTGAAAGCGACACTCATAATTCGTCTGAATGGAAATATTTTGGAGAATGAGAAGGAGGAAAATAGACGTTTTTGGTTTTGCTGACAACCCTGTGGTTTAACAGTGGCTTTGGACACAGAAAGCCCAGGATTATGTTCCTCCTCTAGCTAGCTCTGAGTAAACACGTCTACAAATCAGTGGTGAAAATGAGTAATTTGTGATTCAGGTCGAGAAAAGATTTCAGTCTGGGTCTTTTAGTCTCCCTGGCTAAAAGGTTAAAATACGCTCACATGTTTAGGCATTTTCACCATTTTCTTCAGGAAAAGAAACAAAAACAAACCGAACAAAACTAGACACAGGGACATGAAGTCTTGAAAATTAATGTAGCATGGAATTATTGTCCTCCAGTCAGCTTTAATTTCTAGTGCAACAATTGATGATTAGAATTCAAAAATTCATATCCCACATGTATTCTTCAATTTTTGTTTATAATTTGTCATCCCAGAAGATCTTCCTTACAGTAAGTTTATTTATCAGAGTGTTCATGGAAAGTAGAGCCCAAAGGGGATGTAAATCCAAAGTAAGTGAATTTGTTTAAATATTTAAATCAACATTTGTGTGATGTATTATTCTAGCTCCAGTCAGCATTCTGGAGTAAAGTGGGATGAAAAATAATTTTCAGAAGAAATTTTTAAAGATGGAAGTTAATTACAGTTCAAACGCCTAAACTGTACTATGTAAAGAGTAATACTTTTTTTCTATTTTGAATCAGGAAATTTGTTAACATCTATTACAAAGAAGTATTTGCATCATTAAAAAATTTGTTTGAAATTCAGTGCTTAAACTCAGCAGCAAAAATTTGAACATATAGTCAAACTTGGAAAGTATTTCTAGTCTTTCAATTATTTTATTTTCTTTTTTTAATGCAATGCAGCTAGTTCTATTTTGGACTTTTAGTTTGTCAGAAAATGTTAAATTAATTTGAATTTTTTCCAAATATATTGAAACATGATACTAATCTAATGCAGTGAAAATTTAATTATAAACTCTGTGCAAATGCATTATATTAAAGTTTTTTTCATCCAGAAAGGAAAGTATACACGCTCTTGTAAGTGAACTAGCGCTGTTGCTTAGTATCTCAATGTTGCCTTTCAGTTTTGAAAAAGAAAAGGAAATATTTTTAACTGTACTAAACAGTCTGTGAAGTGGGTGGGGAATTTTGGGAGGGTGACTGTAAAACTCCATGCTCACCCCAAATGTATTTGTGGGCAGCTGCACAGCTTTTTGCTATGAATTCATTTTAGCTGTGTTTGCTGCTTACCTGCAGTCAACGCAGCAGGAACCAAAGTCATCTATGTCTGCTGTAGTTATTTCAATTCTTTTCTTATTAAATGTGTGTTTCAAATGACTGGCACCACAGATTACATTCCCAGTAGACTCTTAGACTTTTGCTTAAATTCATGTAGATCGAGAGTTATCCTAAAATCAGCAAGACATTCTCATTATGTAAAGTTAAGCATATGTTCAAGTGTTTGTATTATCAGGGCTAATCCATAAAATTGAGAAGAAAATAGAATACACAAATATACAACATATGCAACATTTTTATAGGAACCTACAACTGTATAAACTTAAACTGAATGGGTAGTTTAAACATTAATCATGTGTGTGTATATATGGTAGATATTTGTATTAAATTGAACTTGCTCAGATTTTTAAATTGACAACACCAGTGCTAAACATGTGACAGAAATAATTATATAACTTCCTTTTCTTCCCAAAAGTGGGTTGCAGTAATACCTGTTGCAAGGAGATGTGATTAACGTTGTTTGGGCCCTGTGGCATTAGGTTTTTTATTTATTTATTTCTGAGAGAATCCCTAATCCCTGCTTAATTTTATGAACTGTCAAAATGATTCTAAATATCTCTCTGGTTTGCATTTTCACCTCAGGACAGGAGTCCAGAGGTACAGATTTGTTGTACAACAGTGGACTTCAGGCAATTTTCATCTTTTAATGCCTACAGCATCCAAGGTTGAATTTGTAATAATCACCAGATTATCTCTAAAGGATCTTCCTGTTACACTTGCAAATAGTTCTGCAGGAAAATGCAAAAGATATAGAAGAAAAATAATTGATTAGATGCAGGAGATCATTTTGTCATATAATCCCAGATGGAAAAGAAAACAAATGTGGATTTCTTTTTTTATTTTTTAATGCCTGTTGGAAGATACTATGGCAAAGATACTTGCTATTCTAGTTAAGTCATATGCTGGTCTCAGTCCCCTGGTTAGATCTTAAAATGCCTTAAGAAAATGTGCAAAAATAACACTGTAGCTAGATTTTTATTTTAGAATGAGAATGGATTGTTCAAGTGGTGTGTACAACCATGACAGCTAACAAAGTAATGTGCCTACACTGCTATTGATATGGCAGGTATAAGGAAAAAAATGTGTGGATATAAATTAACTATAGGTGAGATTCTTATTATTTTTAATAGAATATGAATGTACTTCCATCATATTTTAGGGAGCTATGAACTAATTGGGTGATATTTAAAGTGAGAAAGGGAAACAGAATATGGCAACAGATTTCACATAGTAATTCTGTATATGAAAGTCAGGTGATGGGAACCATGAAGATTTAATAAATGTTGATAAATAATTTACATTTATTATTGGCACCATAAATGAGATCTAATTCAGGTATAATCTCTGGGCTGAGAAAATTTTCTGTAGTTTGTATTGTACTAAGAGATTGAATCTCATTTCTCTCTCAGAGCTGAATGTGTAATTTTGCTTATATTATTAATTTTAATTCCACTTATGGCATCAATTGAAATCCACACCAAAATAATCGATCAAATCAAGGAAGATGGACTGAAAAAAATTGTGCAGTGTGGCTTTGGTTTGAAATGTTTTGTGGTTTTTTTTCACTTTATGCACTGTTTAATCTTACACAGATTTTAATATTTTAAAAACAAGGTGAGGTATCCTTTGGTGGTCCAGGACAGAAGATGTACTAGCACTTAACCTGCTAGTACTTAACCAGATTTAATATGTGAAAATGGGACATGGGAAGCCATGCATATGTGTCATTAAGGGGACCAAGAAAGGATGGCTCTGAGAGGCAAAAAGAATTTATCAGAGCTTCTGTGTCTGGACAGTCTGCATTTGAGGGTAAGGCAGTGACTGGTGCAGAAGGAAACTGAGAGTTTAATTACATGATTAAAGGATTAGTACACAGGAATGACGAAATAGAAAACAATAAAGATGTATTTCCTTTTTTTCCTATGTCTAAGGGAGTCAAGCTTCAGATGAGGTAACAGAAAATAATCCAGAGGAAAAATACCTGTCTATTGCCCAGAAAATACAGCATTTATTGTTGTAAACTAATATATCATGCTGAAGTCACCCTGGATGGCCTGTCTCCTGAATCACGGTTTGGGCAACCTGGAAGAAAAATATTTAGTCAGTCTCCTGTTGAGCTTTTCTTGATGTTTAGAAATGCAGGCTGTCCCATGCACCTTCATCTGTACTCGACGAGGAAAGAAAAACACTTCTCTTTTCTGAGCTCCACCCAAAACACCATGAAAGAGAACAAAACTTATGAACCGGGGGAATAATTAAAACAGAGCCAGAAGCGGAAGGGTAGAACATGAAACCTTTCTGAAGCAGCACGCATATCTACTCTCATCCTGCTGCTAAGGACAAAATGTTATAAACTTAGAAAATTCTAGCCCTGCTTTCTTGAAGAAGATTGATTTTTTTTTTCACTTGTAAGTAGCTAGTAAAGTTAAAATGAAAGTAAAAAAAAACAAACCAACAAAACAAAAGCAAAAACCAAATCACGATATTGAAACTGCATCTACTTTCTACTTGTGTGTTTTGATGAATGTAGGAGAAAGCATTTTGGTAATTTGAAATTGGGAAGGCAGGTGATCAAATTATCGTCTTTGTCTAGATAGATAGAGACATTAGGGAGTCATCAAATATTGATGATGCATTAAAGGTATAAGACTAAGGCAGAGCACTCCATTTGTTTGTTTTGTTTGGCCAATGTGTTAAGTAGAATAACTTATGAGAAATGTTAGAATTCATCCCTTCTACTCCTTTTGTTAACAGGTTAGCACTCGACCAATTCACATATCTAAGGCTTTATGTATTATTAATCAAAAGAGTTAAAAAGTCAATCCAATCTGGTTATATACAGTAGTTCTTGTGGTTTTCAAACCTTTAAATAATTTATGGTGTCATCACTTTCCCAGTGGATATCAGGCTAGTTGAGTGTCTGGAATCAGAATCCCACTGGGAAAAAAAGAAACATAGTCAGAAAAAGTAGTAATTTTTTTTTTTTTAATAATAGCAACTCCAGCCTATTGTATCATCACTATCAGTCTCTAGAGGGATCATTCCTCTGAAAGAGAAGCTTTTCTTATATGAATCCTTTTGGGATCAAACAATCCTGCCAAATCTATACCTACATATTGTTCTAACTGGATAAGGGAGTGTGTGTGTGTTGAGCACACTTGGATGTTTTTTCTGTTTCTTTTGAAGTGGTAAGCCCCCACAGTTGATCATTGTAATCTGAAATGGCTTTTTTTTTTTTTTTTTTTGGTAAGTATGTCACAAATTAATTCAGCCATTTTTGATTATGTGAATTCTGGGGAATCTACTTTTGAGCTTTTTAATCTTTATAGGTATTCAAGAATATAATAAAAAAGTGATTTAAAATAACACATTTGATTTAAAAGTATGTTAGAGAAATAATGACATTATTTTATGTGATAGAATACCAGATTCTGCCTTCCCAAGTAAGGGACTTGACTTCTATTATTGAATAGACTGCTACCATATATTTAACATATAACCTCCTTTCAGAATTAAAAACCTCCTTTCAACCCAGAAAATCATATATTCTTTCTCCTTGCAAAACAAGGTCATTGAAGACCGGGTGTATCTGACAGGTACTCTGCTAGTTCCCCAACAGATTATGAGTCTTTATACCTCTTGTTTTGTGCTGTATTTTGCACTCAGTGTCCCATGCAAAGCCTTTTTTTCTTTCTTAAACCTCTCAATAAAAAACAGGAAGCATCATTGAAGGAAATTATCCTGTGATCTTTTACAATAGGTGATTTTCCCTTTAGCTGTCAGCTGTCCATACGCACTGACTTCAACCAGGTCCACAATTCTTCCTGCTGCATCCAGATCCTGCTTTCTCCATGGCTAGGAAACTTTGCTTCCTGACCCTTCATTGCAGCTTGCACAGTTGCTAACAGAATGGAGTGAATGATGAGGATGCATTTCTGCATGCGGGCAGACAGCCAGCCAAGCAATGTTCTGCTGGGGTTCAGAATTATGCATTTATATAAACTAAGAGTGGTCTTAAATATAAGTTAGAGAAGTAACCTTTCCATGAATGTGAAATGTTTATCCTGCCGTTACGAAGGGAGACTGAGAAAATTTGCTACATGAGGGAAGTGGACATTCGAGTCCTTTATTTCATTTCTTTAAAAACAGAAGGAGACAAAATTTGAAACATAAAATGTAATATTATAAAACATGAAAAAAAAAAAAGTGAAGGATTTAGGTGCATGCATATCATAAAATTCCCTCAGTACCACTAAGTCAGCTGTATTGATGACACGTATTGACTCATATTCTGCTTTCAGCAACACTTGTGTAAATCCAGGGTACTGCAACTTCAGTCACTTCAGAGCAATTGCTCTTGATTTACACTCGTGTAACTGACAGCGTTTGACCCTTAGACTATACATATATCTTAAATTATGCATTTAGCTTCCTGATCCACAACTGAACAATAAGACAGTATATATATCATCTGGTATGTACCATATATCAGTTTAATGTGGACATTTTAGTTTTGCAGTTCTTTTACTCTTGTGCTGCCATTCTCATACTTGAAAGAGTATTAATTTTATATATACATATATCCACATACATACATAGGCACTTTTAAGAAATTTGTGTGATTCTTACATAACGTATGGCTCCAGAAAGCTGTGCACTTCTGTCATCTTTCCTACACAATGTGTTCAAAAAATGGTTAAGAGCTGCATGAGTGTTTAAATAGATCTTAATTAGCACACTCCAAGTGATCAGAACCAATTTGCTGTCCACATGGACATTCCCTCTCCTAGTTCCCTATCTCCAAACAGGGACAAGATTGTCCACTGAACATTTGAACATGTCTCAACACAGGTTTACTGAGATGAGGAAGAAGAAGAAGAGGGGTGCCCTGGGTCCTGTGTTGTTTTTGGCCATGTTTATGAAACAATTTCTCTCTTTATATGGTGGGGTCACACCTGTGAAGCTCTTCTTTTCCCAGGGTAGGTCTGGCTGAATTTTGCAATATCAGCCTTATCTTGCCAATGCTCTGCTTAGTGCCAGCTTGCACAATGATTATCCTGCAATCACATTCCCAGAAACATCTGCTGAAAACTAAAGGTGCTTCCAGAAATGCCTTGAGAGATAAATATCAACTTTGGCAGTCTGCTTTAACTTCCTCTGAAGACAACTAGTCCTGAACAACTCCAAAACACAGTGACCCCAAATAAATATTCTGTCCTATACTCACTCTGTGCAATGAGCATATTGTAGCCACAGAGAAGATGAGGCCAAGAGCAGAAAAATGGCACACATCTTTGGAAACTTAGGAATGCTCTTGAACTTATGGCTCAATTTTTCTCTCAGTAATATAGAGCAATGCATTCTAGTAACACTTCACATTTCCACAAACTCTTCTGTCTAAAGAAACTAAACCTGCAGGGCTTGTATCATTTCTGTGGTTCCTACAGGCGTCGAAGAGGCAGATATACTCTGCAAGAAAATTAAAAGAAGCAGACATCTTTTAAAATTTGATTACTAAGACAGGAAAATAGGAATTAATTTTATTTGTAAGCAAAATCAGAGGGGAAAGAGAAGGAAGTTTAATAGAAAAGCAATAAAGTTTTGGACAGTTCACAAGGTTTAGCAGCCTGTGGGCCAAACAATAAGCAATTTGTTGAGGAAGAGAGAATAAAGACATTCTTTCAGGCTGGCCGGCTGGCATGGTGAGCTGCCCATTGTGCTGCTGGCTGTGAGACCTGGGATTAGGGAGCAACTCAGGTTCCCAGGCTTGGCACCAATGGAAACTCAAGTTTATGCATTTAGTCTTTGAACAGAAGAAGAGGTCACAGTTCAGTACCATTTGAGAGCTGATCTACCAAACAGCACTAGTACTGGCTCCAGAGGATGAATGTTCATCTGCCCATTTGGTCAAAGGTGAGCTGCCCTAATAATGCCTCTAGCAAGGTAAAAAAGATAAAAAAGCTTGCAAAGCATAGCTGGAATGGGGGAGGGACACTCTTTCAAGTGATAGACTGCAGTGAAAAGGCAAAATACAGTTATAATGACAATCTGCTCTGTGAAAATCGCTCAGTGGGTTAGAATCAAATAATGCAATATAAAAAAAATACAGTTAAAATATCCTTAAGTTATTCACATGATTTTTTAAATCAGATATATTTCTACATTAAGAAAAGCAAATGGAGAGAAAGCAAGGGTGCTTCTTTGTTATACTAAAACCTTTTCTTTTCAAAATACACATTAAAAAAACCCCAGAAAAGCAGGAACAGAGTAATAAAATCAAAATAGTTATAAAAAATATATAAATATATATTGCAGAGTTAAGCACACCAAATGCATTCCTCAACCATCAATAAATGGGAAAAACAAAGCTACATTAGCACCTCTAATGTCCAGAAATTATTACACTCTGATGACTATGGATTACACTCTGCACTAACTTAGGAGCTGACCTTCTCTGTGGATAGGCAGATTTGTTGCAGATATTCCAAAAGAGGAAAACCCCATTCTCCAAAATGATAACTTTACTTGAGGAACTCAAATGATCAGACCTTTTTTGACTACGCCAGTTAGTTGAAATATCTACTGTAAATGCACAATGGGTAATAGCAGAAATTTTACATTGATAACAGACACCTTAGTAGAAGAACTTAGTTCTTTGCTGATACTGTTCCTGTTTCGATAATTTTATGCAGCTCTAGGGAAAATTTTTATAAATTAGTGATCCAATCTCATGTTCATATTTAAAAATTAAGTTTCTTGAATCATGTACACTAGAACTCTATGCTTAATGATTTTGGGTTTTTTCCACTTCCTGAAAATATCCACAGGATTGAGTTTTTCCAGAATACATATCTCAGAAAGAAATGTTGATGTTTGCATGTGTGGATGTGCAATTTAAAAGATCTAGAATGAAAGATACATGTAAGAATCTAAAAAAACCCTAAATAAGTAATCAACAACCAACAGCTGCATCACTTGAATGTTCATGCTCACTCTGTGAAGGAAGACAAAAGTGCAGTTAAGCAAACAGGAAGCCTTGTACATTTTTCCCTAATGAATATATTGGAGATAAATTAGTCTGTTTATGAGCATCTAGTGGACAGAAAAAATATCTAAATTCGTCACTCTCTCTGGAGTGTGAACTGAGTCAGGATAGCAGAATCTGGCCTTAGGAGAATTGCTCATTAAAGCAATTAAGTCCAGTTCTACCTTCTTAAGATAAACAGTAAATTTCAGAGTCAGGTTTTCCTGGTAAGAAGCATTCAGGAGTAGCAATTTAAAAACTCTTCAAAGCATAATGTTGCATGAGGGCTTCTGATTCACTCCACCTTTTGATTTTACATTAAGTTCTTCTGCTTTATATTTTTCTCTTCTTCACAGAGAAAAGAAATCTTTTTTTACAGAATGAGACCACAGGGTAACCAGGCTGAAGAATTATAATAGCAGACATTATGAAAATTTGTAATTATTGGTTTGAGAGCCCAATACAAGGCAGAATGACACTTTGGTGTTTTGGTTTTTCAGCTTCTGAAGATGTAAACCAAGCCCCAGGTCCAGCCCAGAAGTGGAACATAGCACAACATGGGAGTCAGAGGACCTGCCCAGCAAGGTATTTCTGCATTTGCTTCTGAATGGCGATCTCTGCAAACTGCTTGGCTTCAAATGCTTTCTGTGAGTTTCCCAGAGAGCTTCTAAAATTGGGAGAATTTCTTAAGTCAACTGAATGTTAAGCTTTCTTGCCAGTAGGAAAGCCGGAGAGAGGAAGGATGCTCCCTCAGTTTTGGTGGGACTCCAAACCCCTGGTGTCAAAGAACCATCAAATTCTCCTCACAAGGAACCCAGTGACAAATGCCATGAAGAGTCAGTGGCATGGCCAGTGAGGACCAGAGGTGACATGCCTTTAGAAAACTTATGTCTGATGAGGTTGTGGAGTTTGCGATGCAATGTGCTGCTGCTTCAAGTCTATCTTAAATTAAACAGTGTCAGTCCTTGGCTTGAAAGGTTCTTTGCAGTAGATACCACATCCTCCTTTAGGCTTTCTCTGTACCTGTCAGCAAGGGAAAGAGGGAATGTTACCTCTGCTGTGTCTGAGCATCTCTGTGACAGTAATATGAAACAGCAGCAAGTAGTCATCTACTTTGGGAGCCTAGTTCAGATTAACTTTGAGAGAAACTTGAATGTGAGCTTGAAATTCTGAAAAACCCTTCAAACTGTCAAATCTGGGAAAATAAATCATCGACTAATGTTTTTAGGTTGTTTTTTTTTTAATGTCAGTACAGATTAATTTTATGTATAGCGCTTAGGAAGGGGTTTTCCATCTCTTTCTTTCTTGGTCCTGTTGCGCTTTCATCTTTGCTGTAATTCTGCTCCCCTCCAGTGTCAGTCCCCACACATCTCTCATCTCTCATGCATTTTGATGCACGCCTGTCCTGTGACTGCTGTCACCTGCATGAGCCTGGCACCGGCCCCACACGACACCCCTCCCCTTTGCTCTCGCTGCTCTTCTCTCTCTCTTTCTCAGACCACAGGGGCCACACGATCACCACTTTCGCAGTGTGGCATTTCCTTCTGTGCATCGCTCTCGCGTGTTGTTTATCTCTCGGAAGGATTGCAGCTATAGATAGCATCAGTGGAACTGTATCTGTCTGGGAGCAGATGTCTACCTCTGCCGTATCATCTTAATTGCCCTGCTGTGGCTCACCTACCAGAAGCCTTTTTTTTTTTCCCTGTCTTACTTTTTTCCGCCTCCAATTTTGCAAATTATTAGTTCAAAACCAGCAGGACTCAGCTTATAGTCATAGGAGTTAGCTGGGCACATTTAATCTTTTAAGGAGAAAGAATTCCTTCGGTTCCTAACCTACTGGACAGTATTTTCTGAGGTCTTTGAGGTTTTGTCTTATGTTTTCCCTTTATAATGAATTAGGTAAACATTACTGAAAGAGAAACTAGAGAAATGGGAAATTATTACAAAAGTATCAGTCAAAACCAAAGTGCTACAGTCTGGACTAGGAGGATAAGCGAGTAATGTAAATAACTATTTATGACAGAAACATACCTGTTTCTAGGGTGTTGGTAATTTTGAGCTTGATTTTTTTTTTTTTTTTTTTTTTTTTTTTTTTTTTTTTTTTTTTGAGAGAAAATTGAATCACACAGCCCTTAGAAGATTCTTCTATGCAAAAAAATTGAAAGGTACTCATTTGGCAGTCTTAAATACAAGTGATCCAAATTATACCTTTCAGTCATTCCAGTTTTACATTGATCAACAGTAAAATATGGTTTTGTATTAGTTTGGGACTAAACTTTAGACTGTGAGAAAGCCAAAAAAAAAAAAAACAAAAGAAAAAGACAACTGGCAAATGATTTATCCGTATTCCATTTTAACTACTTTAGGCATTTTGTAGAGGGCTGAAAAAACTGTTTGTATGAGAAAGCTGCACTTCAACTATCTATGTTTGCCATGTGAAGAAAACAGGTTTGAAAAGTATCCAGGTTTCATTTTGCCCAGACGTAGCCTTAAGTTCACAATAAAATTTGAATCGTTTCACTTCAGTTTTTGAAATTGTGCTGTGGAAATGGCTCATTATATTAATCCAAAAATATGTGGTCATTTTGGTGAAGTAACACAAATATAGTATTTTAACAGGTGTATAACACCAATATATACATTTACTGTCAGTGATAAAATTAATCAAACAGTACCATGGTAGTATATAAACTACTGCAATTATTTCCAATAACAGGTAATGTAATTCAACAGAAAACTATCACAGTGTTGTATCAAGCTAGAAGAACTTTTACTTAAGTACTTATGTGCATATAAATCATAATTTGCATCTCCCATCCTTTCTCCTTTTTTTAATAAGAAGGACCTTCCAACGCAGGATGGGAATATCTTGTACTCAGCATCAAGAATGTGTCTGCAACAAGACATCTAACTTCTATCAGCGTTGTTTACAGAAATTTTGACAAAGTTAATTTAATTTTTTATTCCTTACCCACCTCCCACCCCACCTCCCTCGCCCCCACCCCTTGACAATTATGTTCTGTTTTGCTGCATTTAATGTCTTCTTAAGTTATCTCCTCACTCCTGAAGTGTCTTGAGAAAAACTGAAGCTCTTTGTGCTCTGTTTCAAGCACTGCACTAATAAAAGTTTCAAAATAAGTCCAATTCAGTGGAGCATCTTCATCTGGATTTTTTTCCTTTACTGTTTCACTTCAGTTTTTTAATACAGATTAAATTTAGTCCAAAACTGCCCTTGCAAAGACAGTATCTTTTTACTCATCATAATCATTTCCGAAGTGTCAGCAAAACAGGGTTTTTTTACAACAGCAACAGCAGCAGCAACAACAAACTTATACAGATTTGTGAGGTGAGCTTCAATCTCTCTTGGTATCTCATCAGAGCCATTAATAAAATTTCATTTGATAATATTTACCGCAGGTCATGTTGAACACTCCACCCTCTCCTTTACAGACATACACAGATATAAAGAGACAAAAAAGTCAGACCCTAGGAAACAAAGTGAAGCTTTTAAATCTATTTGCAATTGTAGCAGTTCTACTTTCAGAGTCTTCATCTGATTTTCAGAATTCTTAGTGACAAAACCACACAACAGAACGATTTAAGCAAGACAGTGTTACTATCAGGTAATTTTTTGATAAATATAAATTATTGATATTTATGAGTTAAAAGTAACTCATAAATTCAACAAAAAGCCCAAAGAATGAGCCCCATTTATTCTACTTAGAAATATAGGTAAAATTACTAACTTAGCAAAGCCTATGGGTCAGACTCAGATCAGAGGTTCACTGATCCTGGAGATAAATGTAGCTCTTTATCTGCCTTTCTCTTTAGCTTCAAAGATCTCTAGACACTTAAGCCTGATTTCAAGCAAGTGTCCCTATTCCTGTATCGAGGTCCCTTTTATCAGACCCCCACAGCAGTACCAGAAAGTACCTCCATTTCTGTTAAGCTCTTTATGACATGAGCTAGCATCCCATTAATGTCCGTTGTTTACGGGGACTGTATTTATTTTGATATTTGAGTTCTAAAAGTTCTGGAAGGCCCAGATATCTTTTCATTTGACTGCAGTGAGCAAAAACAGTTAGAAATAACTTCTGCTGCAAAATAGTTCGGGTAAGGCGATCTGCTGACTAGGTCTCATGCTGCCTTGGGAGAGAGACTACAGTCAGAGAGCCCTTCCTCAGCTCCACCACTGATATTCTGTGAGGTGTTTTGGACCAGTTACTACATTTTTCTTCTATTTTGCTTCTATTATCCTTTGGAAAAGGATGTTACTAATAAAACTTCTTTCCACCTCCTTTTTGTTATTTTTTTTTAAAAGACTGATGTTGGCTTTTGTGTGTCAGCAGAACTAGGCTGTACAGTATCTTAGAATTTCTAGCCATTCTATAATACTAGTGATAAGAATAGTAAATATCTGAATGATTAATTGATGTGAAGAGGAATTTGGAGCTAATCTTAAACCTCAAATGAATCCAAATTGTTTAGATGGCAGTAGTCCAGACATTCAGAGCCATATCTGAATTTCTTTCAAGTATGAAATGTTTGGGTAGTTCAAGCCCAAAGGACTTAATTATCTTCATGACTAAACTTGTAGCATCTCCATGGAATTGGAAATTCCTCCCTATTTATGCAGGCAAAATAGGGCTACATGTAAGAACAATGTGAATCAGGAGAGTGGGACCAGGCCGCCATGTGTTCGCTGTCATGGGCCATAACTGAGGGAACGTGAGCTGGAGCAGAAGCACCATTCTGAGAAGTGCTGCCCAACATCCCTTTCTGGTCATTTCTGCCTTAGCAGCCACCCAAAGTAGATCCATTTAGTCTCTCACTGTTATTCTCCACCGATAATAGCATTATGTGATTTGAATTTGGACAGAAGGTTGCTTCTTCACACCTCTTCCCAATTTTTCCTTCCCTGTTTCTGGTGCGACAACAAATTTTGGCAACATACAGTGTCAACTGAGCCAGTATTAGCATCCACTATTATTATACTGAATACAGTATCTAGAACCACTGTTATTACGTGCACATTATGAGCTGCTCAGGCCTGTGCTTCTGATGCTAACGATTCAGTGTGACAAAATGAAGGAATTTTGGAAAACTCAATCTGTGCATCTAAAAGTGGGTAGAAGAAGCTGGGTAGCTGAGGAAGTGTTTCATAATGCATAGGCACTGTGAACTGACTCAGCACCAATGGATACCAGCCATTCTCTGACACAGAAAGGAGGAAGAGAATGCAAACCAGAAGTGCTCTAAGACCTTGTTTTTTGTTGCACTGGCTGACCATCTCAGGCAACAGGACATCGTGGCTTTAGAGATGAACCAGCTTTCTCCATTCCTGAGTTCGCCTTACCGACCAATTCTATAAAATTTCAGTCAATTGTAACGATTTCTGCAGATGAATTCTGTCCATTTGGTGACTCTCAGTGGAGAACAGTTTAACACGAAAAACTTTGCCTTCCTCCTGTGCTAGACAGCTATTTCTTCTCCCATTTTTTAAACTTTCTTTTTCTATTTAGTCTTGTGTTGCCCATGTAACAGCTACAACATATAAACATTTTCCTGGAGCCTTGCTTATAATCCTTGCAGACTGCATTTAGAAGGAAAAGACACTGGGATTACATCAGGATTGCCCTGATTTTAGCAACTGGACTTTGAACTATTAGCTGGTCCAGTTTTAAAACATCCCCACACATAGGAGGGCACTTTTGAAGATGGCTCCACCATCCTGTTACCTGTTTCCTCTTTGGGGAGGACTTACTGAACTCAAAGGAGTCAAACTGGTTCTTTCCATTAGCAACAAGTCTATCATGAGCAATGTCTTTCATGAATTTATGGTAAAAAATAATGAAAATAACATTGTTTTCTGCATAGACTTGATAAAAAAGTTGTTTTCAGAAGGGTGTTCTTTTAAGTATTTCATAAGAACATGTTGATTTCAACGATTTCTGAAGAGAAACATTACAGTGATTTAAAATCAAAATACAATGATTAATTTTGGCTTTTTTTGTCTTCCAAATTTTTCCTTTTACCATTTGTATTTTACTCTGTATTATCATTTTACATCAGATATATATTCAATATTTCAAAGTGATCAGCAAAAATTCTTTTTATCCTGCTGAAGCAATTTAAAAATATCAAAACAAATGTATTGTTCCACTTGTTGGAAATACTTTTAGAAGTTCTCCCCGTTGATCTGTAAATGTGGAGTACTACATTTTGTCCTACATAGGCACAAAGGCAAAACTCAAAAAGTCAGAATTCATTCTACCATTCCTAGGATGAAAACTGTCTGTTTTCAGAAGAAAAATGGGAAAAAGAAATATCACAGGAAGAAAAAGAAGCAAAATCTCTCTTATGTTGCCTTAGACACCTCACTGGCCTTTGACAATTCACTGTACTGTCCAGCTCTGCCCCTTCAGTACTAGTGCTGCTCCTCATTTTTTGTGTTTTTCAGAAGACATATGCCTAAACATAACAGAATTTTAAATATTAAGAGTTGTTCAAAGACACTTTTTCTGCTAACCAAGACATTTTGAAAAACAAAAACCAGTCTTTTAAGGTGGGACATTCTATATGAGAGGTGACAGGTTTGAGGGATAATAAAGTAAAATGTTATTTACCCAGTGAATGATGAAGTCATGGCCCTCAGCGTTACACAGAAACATTTGTGAGTTATACCAGTGAGTATCTCAACTTTAGAAAAAGAAAGAAAGAAAAAAATAAATTACTTGGCCTGTCATTAGGGAAGCTATAGCAATAGCAGCAGGGAAGAGGGTAAAGAATCCAAAAAAGAAAAGACAGAGAAAAGGATAAAATCTGATTAATGGAGCTTGTAGATTGGAAAGCCTATCTGTGGCTCATTTAAACATGAATACCTAATGCAAGGCAAGGCAATCCCTTATAGCACTGACTTCTAGAAACTGTAAAAAAAGATCATGCTTTAGTCCTGCTATTACTTTGCCTTGATGATAGGAGAATATGAATGCTGTTTGAAAGATAGTACCATTTCTTTGATATATCAAAAAGCACTCTGCAGTAGACTACTACTTTAGTAGGACACTCATAGTCAAAACCAGTATTTGACTATGCTCCTAATGTCATATTACAATGACTGAAGCTTAAGGTATATCAATTTAATCTTAGTTCAAAAAAATCTTTTAGTTTTGCTGCAGCGAAGTCAAAATGGACTTTTACAGTTTTTCAGCTTGAAATTGGACAACGCACAACTTTTATAGTAAAAATGAAATGCAGAATATGGCTGAAACAGTAATCATATTCAGATTTAAAAAATAAAGCACTTTCTACTTATTTGGCACTAACGTTTCGAAATAGGAAGGTATGCTAACAAGAATTAGATTATACAATTAAAAATCAACTCTTCTCATAATGGAAAGATAGTAGCTCTACATTTCTTGTTCACTTGTTTTATAATGTTTAAGGATAATGAATACTTTGAAATGAGTCCTGATATACCTTGATGGAAATGAGAACTAGGCTCACTTCATAGATGTTAGGCAGAACAGTTTACTATGGCTTAGTATAATGTGAATGACTTTTGAGTCAGCTTGTACTTTTTTAAACTTCATCACTGTAATCTTTTGTGTTAAAAAAAAAAAAAAGAAAAAAAACAAAGTATTCATTTGTAGAACTACAACATGTAAAAAGTTCTTACAAAAGATAGGTGTTACCAGCTTCTGGTTTCACCAGATTGTAAAATGAATCCATAGAGTGAGTCATGCAGTTCAGTCACGGTACCTGGCATCCAATACATTACTCACAAAGAGATACAGAAATGGCGTGTACATACACTCATCACCAATAAAATGTTTAACAGGTTTGCCTGACTTTAACAAAATCTCCAAGTCTAGATATAACCCAGCTCAGGATTCAACTATGTAATTTAAATGATTGGCCCTAGAGATCAAAACACACATACTGCAGAATGTAGGTTCTCTCTGCATATGTGCAGCCTTTTCTAGGTAGCATTGTTAACTATGCAAAGACAAAAGGTGTGAAATCATCTCACTACAGAAAGCAGGTTTCTTTTCCTGTCAAACACTGCACTTGGAGGCTTCTTGTTCAATTCTTACTATATTTGCTGTGTTTGATTGGGAACCCTCATCCCAGGAAGAGAACTCCCTTCCAGCTTCCTCTTTCTCAGATCTGCTGGGACCACTTAATGGTGGCAGCAATGACCAAAATCCCCCAAGCCCCAGCAATTCACTAGGCTGTACATTTCTCATTTTTTCTTTCCTGTCATGGTTGCAATAATGAAATTCTGTGGGGTATTGGGGAAGTAAACTATCCAACTCTTTGGTTTGCTTAAGAGGTAGTTTGTGGCTGGGTATCAAACAGACGTGTCAAATTACCTAACTTTAATTTCAAGTAATTGGTGAACAGAATTACCCTCAGGGTTGAGGGAATTATAAACAACGCAGCTCCTGGTAATTTTCTCCCCTCTGGATAGAGCCAAGTGGAAATTGCTGCTAGTGGGTATGTTACAGCTGCTTGTGACATTCTGAGAAGGTGGATATTTGCAAATAATACAGTTCACTTGACCCTCGCTGCTTGGCAATGAAAGAAAAACTATCTGAAGTACTTTCTTGGGGTTTTGGTAAGCACTATCCTTCTTTCCTGTGATTTCTGCAATAATCATTTAAGTGCTGGTACTAATTTGAGACAATTTCTTTTGAATAAGTTTTCATATGCGCAGCACTAGCCTAATAAAAAGGACAATCCAGACCTGACCTCAAATGCTGCTCTTTAGCTAACACTATGTCTACAAAAGAAATATAAAGCTTATATTGACTAAGCAGAAAAAGAAGTAATAATATGTATGACACGCCCTGTATGAATTTTGTTAATCCTAATTGCTATGAAGGGGGCGATGTGGAAGAATTCATGGGGTTTTCACTTCTCAAAAGGTTTTCTGAGAGCACATACCCCAATGAAGTTCTGTTTCTGTTGTCAATTCAAATGGCCTGATTCTTGTATCACTTACACTGTATTTCCTGACTTGAATGGGTTTAATTTTGTTTTATGTAGGAAATGTCAACACAGTCTCTTCATGGTATTCTATTCTGGACTCTCAAAATCAAGAAGTGAGGATAATTCAAATCAGTTTGAGATAAATACCTGAGCTCAAGTGGTCCCTTTCAGACTTGATTGGCATTAAGTAGGAACCCAGCAGGTCTGTCAAATCCTTTCTTAATATAAACCAGTCAGATTACTTGGGATGTCTCCATCCCTACACTTCATGTGTTGCTCTGTTTCCTCTGCTGCTCTGATCACTGCTGAGACTGATGGGATTTTTGTTGCTTTTATACCAAACTGAACAGCCTCATCCCCTTGGCCACCTGTCCCCTTAAGGGACTTTATGAAACAGTCTGTTGACCACAAAAATAAATACCAGTTGCTGTGTCAGGCTCATATGCAGAAGCAGAGCAATAAAGACCACACCATTTAAAAGTCCATGTTTAGAAAATTAACGTTTCTGCATTGGTATAGCACTTAACAACATGCAGATGGTATGTATTCAAACGCTCAAACTGAAAACCTTGAGAAGCACTCTGCAGACAGACAAGCCAAAACTTGGTGACTAGGAACTCAGCAAGCACCAGTTAGAGAGTTGTGACTATCAGACCGCACAGCCCATGGTTAAAGACAGTAGGGCTGAGGCTCCCCATGGTCCGATGCTGCACTCCTGAGGAGAGCAGAAGAAAAAGTGTCATAGTCCACTGTAGGTGTGTTAAGAAAGGCTTTCAGCATGTTAGTATGTTATTGACAAAGGTGTCAGCTGGTCAAAACTTGTAGATACCAGATTTTGCGGAAGAGCTAAGTATGTCAGTGCTCAAAAAAAAAAAAAAAACTTTAGGAAGAGCACAATGTTCTGTAGACTCTATTTACTAACGCTGTGTCTTTTACATGGTGAATCGCTATTTTTTGTAAGATGAAACAAACTTCTGGGGAAAAAAATAGGGGGTTATTTTTATGTTCTATATCTCTTTTCAAGGCTATTGTTAAGGGATGAAGGCAACCAAGAACCATACTATAAAGGCATTGTGTGTCTGAGCTGTAAAATAAAAATTGAATTTGAATTCTTATAATACAAGACATGAAAGGCATTACTGTGTTGACTTCTACATCATCTCCTGTAGTAATGAAAAGTGGCAATCCAGGCCCACTTACTGAATAAAGATTTGGGTTTGCACGATGAAGTGTTTCTTTTAAGCAAAGGAGAAATCAGATATGAGATTTCTTACTTTCTTGTGCCACAGGACATTCAGTGTCTTACTAGTTCAACAGGTTTTAGTCTCAACTGCTTGTCAGGGCCTGTACATTACCTCCATTTTGTTTGGTAGCTGTTCGTAATTTAACCTGGGACTGGTCTCTTTTATTTGCAAATGGTCTCTGCCTTCCTCAGTTTAGAGTGCCATCCATATGTGTCTGTCAGAGCATGTGCTAATGCTTTAGTTATCCACAGAGCTCTATCTTGCAAGCACAGAACTACTTGCCCATAAGGACAGTGATATTTGTGGGGGTTCTGCAGGGATGTCTGTAATGAAAGCCAAAAATATCTCATGGTCAGTTTCTGTGGGTTTCAGAATGCATTTGAGAGGCTGAGAGTCAAACCTTGGGCTTGCACATATTGTTTAATTCCCGTTGAGATCAACGGGCAGATAGAGGTTTGGCCCCAGGTGTTTTGAGCTTTTCCTTCCTTTTTAACTTATCACCCCCAAAGTGTTTCAAGCTCATCAACTTTCAACTGTGGGAAAGAGCGAACAAGAGAGTGAAGCCCTGCCTGTTTATGGGAGGCTGCTGCTGCTGTGTTTGTCCTCACCACTCACACCTCAGCCCCACTTCCTTCTGGCAGTGCCCGTTAGCAGCTCATGGCCCTCGGCAAACCTGCCCCATCTTTGCTGCTCCAAAACCTCTCGGGAGGTGCAGGGTAGCACTTGAGCTGAAGCCACTGGGCTTTGGCATTTCTTTTTCTTCTTCAGCTCTCTTCGGAGCTTTCGTTCATTTGATTTTTCTCCTTTATTTATTTATTAGTGAGCTGTCTGTGAGCAGCTGGAGGAGACAAAACTCATTCTCTGGGATTTTCAGACTTCGAGAAAACTATAAGCGGGAGGTTCTGCAAGCTGAAGTCTTTCCTTTTTATTTTTTATTCTATTTTATTGCTCATTTATTGTTAAAAATTCTTAGCTATAAAATCATAGTTCAAGTGGCATATTTTCTCCAAACACTAATTCATTCATGTTTGCAGCATAGCTTAAGACTACATGAAGAATTTTCAGTTTTCTCTTTTATTTCTTTCGCTTTCTCAATAATACAGAAGTAACATCACAAGCACACTTTGGTCCTTCTTTACATACTCCTTGCACTGATAAAAAAAAGAACCCTGAAAATGCGTAAAATTGTCTGAAATGTAGGAGTGACTTAAAAAGTAAGATATGTTTCTTTGTTTACAGTGATTTTAGAGTTTATATTCCTCAGAATTTCAAGCTCTATTTGTTCAATGCATGCTAGAAACATTTTATTCTATACTGAGAGTTAAATTCTTGTGAAAGCACTTGAGTCCTGTAGTTATGAATGTAAAACAATACAAATCAATGAAACTCTCACAACTATCAGCAGGTTTCTCATGTTAATAAGCAGAATTTTTTCATCAAGACGAATTAAAAAAAAAAAAAAAAGGGCAAGCAGTTTCATAGTTTATACTCAGCATTGCCATTTTTACAAAAAGATGACTAGTGTAATCTACTACATTTAATTTTTAATTAACTTTAAAAACTAAATTTCAAATTGATCCAGTTCTCTGATTTACCTCAGTCTCTTAGTTTATAGAGAAGTCTTAGCAGTGACTGTCTTCTGATTTCCCCAGATCTGGTCATTCTGATTTGATATGCAAGTTCTATAATTCTTTATGAGTCATTTCTCCTGAGGATTACAGCGATATTCTTTCATTGAGAAAGCATCTTTTTCTCCTCCTTCTAATGTACCCATTCTAAGGTCAATAAGAAAAATTATTGTAAAACAAAAAAAAAAAAAAAAAAACAACAAAACAAAGGGGTTATGCTTGCAATGTCGTAGAATCATTGAGGTTGGAAAAGACCTTTAGGATCATCAAATAGAACCATTAACCTATCACTGCCAAGTCCACCACTAAACCCTGTTCCCTAAGCACCATATCTACCTGTCTTTTAAATGCCTTCAGGGCTGGTGACTCTACCACTTCCCTGGGCAGCCAGTTCCAAGGCTTGACCACCAGTGAAGAAATTTTTCCTAATGTTCAATCTAAAACTCCCCTGGCACAATCCAAGGTCATTTTGTCTTGTTCATTACCTGGGAGAACAAACTGACACTCACCTGGCTACAACCTGCTTTCAGGCAGGTAGAGAGCAATAAGGTCCCCCTGAACCTGCTTTTTTCCAGGCCGAACAACCTCAGCTCCCTCAGCCACACCTAAGTGATTCTCCAAACCTTTAGATTCCCTTCTGTGGACAAGCTCCAGCACCTCCATGTTTTTCTTGTAGTGAGTGGCCCAAAATTGAGCGCAGGATTCAAGGTGCAGCCCCACCATTGCTGAGTATGATCACTGCCTTTGTCCTGCTGGCCACACTATTTCTGACATAAGACAGGTGCCATTGACCTTCTTGGCCACCTGGGCTCAGTGTCCAGGTAGACAACATCCACAGCCTTTCCCTCATCCACTAAGCAGGTCACCTTGTTAGGGAAAAAGATCAGGTTGTTAAAACAGGACCTGCTTTTCCTAAAAGCATGCTGTCTGAGCCTGAGCACCTGATTGTCCTGCATGTGCGGTGTGATGGCACTGCAGATGATCTGCTCCATCACCTTCCCTGGCACCAAGGTCAGGCTGACAGGCCTGCAGCTCACCAGATCCTCTTTCTGACCCTTCTTGTCGATGGGTGCTACATTTTCCAGCTTCCAACCTACTGGGACCTTCCTGGAAAGTCAGGAGTGATGATAAATGACAGAAAATGGTTCTGTGACCACTACTGTCAGCTCCCTCAGTACCCTTGGGTGGATCCCATTCAACCCCATAGAGCTGTGTATGTCTAGGTGGTGTAGCAAATTGCTGACAAATTCTCTTTAAATTATGGGAGCTCCATTCTGCTCTCTGTCCTTGTCTTCCAGTCTTAAGGAGCTGAGTACCTGAGGATAACTCATCTTACTATTAAAGGCTGAGGGAAAGAAGGCATGAAGTACCTGAGCCTTTTCCTTATCCTTTGTCACTATGTTTCCCCCTCCACACAATACAGGATGGAGATTTTCCTTATCCCTCCTTCTGGTGCTGACGTATTCATAGAAATATTTTTTATTGTCTTTTATGACAGTAGCCAGATTAAATTCTAATTGGGCTTTGGCTCTTCTAATTTTCCCCCTGCATAACCTCAGGACATCCCTTTAGTCCTCCTGAGTGACCTGACCCTTCTTCCAAAGATCATGAACTCCAGTTTCCCTGAGCTCCAGACAAAGCTCTCTGTTCATCTAGGCTGGTCACCCTGGACCGGGGAGGTTCAGACAGTTTATAACATACCAAGATGGTCCTAGAAGTGTTTTTAGCTTGTCACCACTAGTTCGAGACATTCATGCAGTGTAAACATGAACATGTCCTGTGTCTGAGTCCCACCAAGTTAATGAAGGACATGAGGGGCAATGAAAACACTCATTTTGATCTGGCTGAGAATGAAACCACAGTATTATTTCTTTCCAGTCATAACACAATACATTTTTCTGCTCTTTCAATCAGGAAGACAACACTATGACTTTGTTGAACGATGTTTAGTCATACACATTTTAGAAAAGGGTTTTTTTTCCCCCTTTGATAAAGGTTTTTTATGATTACAAGAGAACACAAACTCTGCTCTGCTTTGAGAATGTTTAATGTTCCACCTTGTAAAGCAAATTAAAGAAGAGCTCCAAAGGTGTAAAAATCCTCCTGGATAACAATAAAGAAAACAAATTCTTATAGCACACAATAACGCCAGGGCATAAAGAAAGATAACAACACAGAAATACTGAGACTCACGTGATGGCAAATTACCAGCCACTCTCCTCTGTCCATTCAACCAGAGACCCAACATCGTGGCTCTTCGTGGAAGGGGCCTGAATTAAGATATATACAACCCAACCCTCTCAAATATAGAGCTTGAAACAAATATGACTAGGCAGACAGAGGGTGCAGTAAGCAAACTGAAACATCAAAAAAAATTAAGAAGCTAAAACCAAAAAATGCTTGACATATCACTAAGGGGTGAGAAACTCTCCACAACATAGCAATTCTCTGCACACAGAAAACTCACCTTCAATGATCTTTATAGTCTATATTGTGTATATTATTTACATCTGATCTTTCAGTTTAGTAAAACAAAAAAGCACCATCTGCCCAACCGCACTTTCCTTCCAGGAAATTGAAATGAGAACGGATGTTGTCTTTCGTGCCTATTTTCATTCTTTTTTTTATGTTTAACTCTTCATACAGTCAGCATACACTCAAAAAGAAATGTAAATCAACATATTCCTTAGCCACTCTTTCCCAGTACACACAGCAAAGGGAGAAGGAAAAAAAACCAAAAAACAGGCATAGAAACATCAAAAAAATCCAACCTGAAATAGATTTTCATGAAGTTATCACAATTAGAAGATGGGGACATTCGTTGCCTATGTTCCTTGGCAGCAGTTTTTTCTTGTAAGGCGTACCAAGCAGATAGAAAAGTACAGCACAGGAGAATAGTCAATTAATCAAGGAGTTATCACTCCTTAGAACAAGATACGTGCTCTACCTTTGAGATTTCTGAAATGTTAGGGGTAACAGAAAGCGCCATCTTTCCTCCTTTCCTCCAAATAAGCAGGGTAATGTGCTTGTGCTTATGTATTTAAGCATATGTGTTAAAAAGGTGAAGAAGAAAGACTTCCAGTTATATATTGATGTATAGGTAAGGCAGTATGGCTACATAGACTGAGTCGTGGTAGCTGGAATTTTTACTGCAGTTCTCAGAAAATTCTTCAACATCTGCCTGTCCTTTTTTTTTTAATGTTGTTATTCCTTGTGTGGTTACAATTAAGGAGCAACGTGCCTATCAGGCATAAATAGTCAGGCTGCAATCATACTCTCCAGGGAATGCTGTTCTTCCCATATTCATTTTGCAAAAGGTATCTGTATACATGCAGTTTAATCCTCATGTTTCTCTGGTCATTTGCGAGTGTCTATGAGGTAAGGAAGGAAGGATGATGAATTGCCTCGATGCTCCTCACCACTCTGGGGTAGACAGAGACTATTTTTGACACCCAGTTTACATGAGGATAGCCACAGGTCTGCTTAGACCTACAAAGTAACTACAGCAGCTTCCTACGAGCTGCTCCAGTGATTCACTGCTGTTACGCTTTGTCTTTACCTGAGCAGCCCCCGCCCCGTGTTGGGCATGGTCCCTCCTTCACCAGATGTGGTTTCCACCTCAGGGTGCCTGTGCATTAAGCACCCCTCCTAGTGGCTGTGGAACGGGAGGCCAGAGGTGGCTCCAAACACCACCACAGAGCTGCACTGAATGAATGACAGCTGTGGATCGATGGAATCCTCCTTCCCCTTGCCCGTCTGGATTGTCTGCTTTGTCCTCGGCAGAAATATTAACTTGTGATATATAATTAACAGCCTGAGTGACCATTCACAGTGTTTTCAGGGATTGGTTGCAATGCTGAAAATGACCAACTACTGATTTGTGGGTTTTGTGAGAATTCTAATTGCAATCCCAAAAAGGTTTTGCACAAAATCCAAAATTTTCTTCTGGTAGCAGGACATTTTTGAAAAAATGGTCTATTGAGTAGTCTGGCCTGAAAAAGTTTCAGTTTTTCAGTGCCTACTTTGTTGCATCTATCCTGTATGACCCAAGACATTACATTGAGGGTTTGGTTTTTTTTTGCCTAAATGGTGCAACACACATCACACAGAAATACCTCAACAAACAAAAAGCAAAATGCATTAGTGCAGATAAGAAACCATACATCACAGCCTTACTGCTTATAGTACCCATGTCAGATATATACCCCTGTCTCAGTTTCTCTGAGGCATGGGTATATGTCCTAAAACATATTTTGAATCCTAAATCATACAAAAAAGTATTTGAAACAAATAAGTCTTAACAAATTAGACTTAACAAATGTCTAAGTACTTTTGAGATGTAGGCTTCTAGACCTTCATTCTGCATGTCTAAAATACAGATAATAGATGCGCTTCCTTACCCAGATGGCCTAAGGATATTCATTAATCACATTAAGATTGTGAGGTGCTCAGCTACTATAAATAGAGGAGTTTCATGATCTTCAAGATGGTGGTTACCTAGGAGATATATAGATTAACATATCCCTACTTTGCTTTGCCATTCCTTGAGGATATCATGGCCATAGTTTTTACTGATCAGCAACCTCCAGCTTTTACTGCTGCTCTGGCCAGTGCCAAAACCACAAGTAGAACATGGCTACGGAAGATGCAAAAGCTGTGCTTTCTAATTTGCTGACTTTCCCCCTCCTCTCTTTCCCATCAGTGTATTAAGTCTCAACTCTCTGCATTATCAATTAGTAGGCTTTAAAATGCCCTTTTGGAAATTTTAACATTTTTATTTTTAATTGGAGTAGTGTAAAGCAAAAAGCTTGCAAAGCCATCTAGTTCTATGCTGATCTTTAGCTCAATGTCAAACAACTCTGCTCACTTAAATCAATTTTATGTAAAAACAACACTGAAGGTTGAGTGTTTTTCATGTGGAGAACCTTTTTGATGGAGAAATTGTGCAGTAGAGGAAGCAGAGAATTGGATTGCCTGTCTAATCGGGATGTACCACCGTACTGAGAATTGCTCAGCTCTATGATATAGACCCTGAGCTGCTAACAGATATCCTTCTTTAGCTACAAGACTGTGCTTTTGGAGTAAAGAAGATCACAACTCCATCTGTACTGTTGCTGTGATGTACTGAGTGGGAGTTGTGTACAGGACAGTGAGAACTGTGAAGTTCGAAAGTGGCCATGGATTTATTATAAAGAGAACTCTCGAGCTGTTTGGTGGTGGTGGGGTTTATTTGTTGGTTTTTGTTTTTTTTTTTTTAAAGATTATCTTGAATGAAGATTTTAAAGTTTTTGATGTGCTCAGTTAACTGTCTGAAAAATTGTTTTACTTTTTTTTTTTTTTTTTTCACTTTTAGATGCTAAGTAGAATCCCAAGAGCAAATATACCATGAAATATAGTGGTTTTTTTTTTATTATACTTTCTGACTAGAAGTGGAAAACATCTGGTAAGAAAGACTAAGGCTATGAGATATATATGCCAGCATCCCAAACTCAGATGCTACCTTTTGCAGGTTGACTATCACTAAGTTGGAAAACAAGGATATATCCTAAAGAACTCATTGAAAGGATGTGAAACTCCTTAGCTGAATTTTATGGATGTTTCCAAGGGAATGTTTCAGAGATTTAAAGCCATTTTGAATGTTGATATGGGCATGGATCTGATACTAATGTGATTTTCAACTCCTTATGGAAGAATGTAAGAAAGCACACCTGGACAAACCAACAGCCCAGTGCTCTGTCCCCAGGCACCACAACTGACACTACTGTTTAGGGAAATCCCAAAAAGTGTGGCAGCATCTTGCAATCCAGTCCCATCCACAATGATTGGATTAGGGCTATTAGAGGGTACACCTTCCCTTAATCCATTTATCATCCCTTTATGGACCTGTGGCCCATGATAAAACAGCCAGATTTAAAGCCCCTTAAAAAGATGAAATCCTCTGGGGGAAGCCCTGGCAAGCTCCTTGTGTCTGTTAGCACTGTTGGGCGCTGCTTTCACACAGGAGCATTCGGAGCAGGCGATATCCCCGGCACGAGAATGAGCTGTCCCAGCATTGCACACTCTGCTCTTTGCTGCACAGAGACACATCAATACTGAATATAGCGTGTTAGCAAAACAGAATGGAAATCTTCCAGGTGAAGAATGGCTTCGCTGATTGCTTTGCTCTACCAGAATGGGGTGTGTTTTCAGGCATTTTGATAAATGTGTGCTATTTTTCAGCCATTCAGTGTGAAGTGCTGTAGGTTTCATATAAACTTTTATTGCTCACCACAGGCATGGAAGGATTGATTACATTGTTTGGGGATTTCCTAACTTCTGAGACTGCCTCTTTAGCTAGCCTTAACACAGTGTAAGGAGGGAACAAAATGCTACAGTGCTACTCAGTAACCTGCTTTCTACCTTTGCATTTTTAGGATCAGGACTTTTGGTTTGGAATGGGGTAAACAATACCCAGCCTCATCCACATAACCTCTGATCATCTCCAATGCCTCAATGCAGCTGGATTGCCAGGGATGAGTATGATGGTGTTCTGCAACTGTAGGGAATAAGAGACAGAATTTAAGGGTTATTTCCTTTTAACAGTTATACTTTGGTCAAATTGTGATCATTGCTGAAAAGGAAGCAGAAGACTGATCTTGGAATTGGGGTGCTGTCAGTGTCTGAAGTGTACAAGACAATTTTGGTGAATCTATGCTGAAATCTCCTTCATGCAGGAAAGTCAAGAGCAGCTGATAACTTTCCTGAGGTAAACAGCTTAACATGCTCATGTGGGAACACCTCTGAGTGGGGCACATTCATGCTGAGCCCTGACAGTTAACTCTTAGTGAATTTGTAAAATACCTTAGGGTTTCTGAATCAGTTACCAGATATCACCTCTCTCCAATTCTGACTTAATGAACTAATCATGTTTTACACATTCCCTTTTGCATTTTCAGACCTCAGGCTTACTAGAACTCAGTTTTAGCAGTTCTCAGGTCACATATTTGGCTGGGAATTTAGCTTTTCTGTAAAATAATTTTTATTTTATCTGTGGAGATAAACATAAAACCCCAAACTTTTATTATGATCTAAATTTCTTTTAATTTTTAGTAGGATTAGCTATAGCCCTCACAAAGCCACCAAGCTGAATTTCAGCTACATTAGAACTTGAATTTACTCAAATTGTACTGTAGTTTCATGCAGGATTATTCTCACTAGTACTTATTATCTATGCAGCACTCTAGTCTATTCTTGATTACTGGGCAAATGTCAGGAATATCTCCCTTAAAACGAATGTTGCATTCGTTGGTAAAAATCTAGCAAAAGGAAACTGGTGCCCTAGGCATTATGAACAATACAGGCTTTCAATAAATAAATAATTCAATTCAATTAAAACAAATGTCTGTCCTGATGTACCATAGTTTCTAATTTCTTTAATAAGCATTCTTGGGAGGTGTTTATCAGAAGTGATCCTCAATAAAATCTTAAAGGGAAGTTCTATCAGAAAGCAGAAGTTGTGATATCACTTTACTTTTCTGCCAGGGAGAGTGGTGTAAAGCTCCAAGACAATTCCAGCCCAGAATAAACTTGCAGAGTTGATGTTGGAAATGCATGGAAATGTGAGCTTGGACTACGGGTACTCTCCAGGAGTGACTCCAGGACCCTCTTTCCTGGAGACACTCTGCTCAAAGAAACACAGTGGGCAAAGAACAAGACAAGGAGCTAGGGAAATATGTAAATCCTGTGCTCCTGTGCCTACTGATGGCCTCAGCAGTGTGCAAAGACACCGATGCACTAAAGTTGTTTGCAGCAGCCTTGGCTTGCTGTGCACACTCCCAGACTTGCACCAGGGAAGGCACAGGCACATCCCAGTAGGTAACAACCCTGAGCCAACTGGTTGTGCCGCTTCTGTTTCGTCTCTGAGACTAATATTTCCCACTGGCTAGGTGCCTCTGGAGGTTTAGCAACAGCTTCTGTGCATGGATATGGGGATAGAGTTTATGCTCTGTCTACTGGCCTGAGAACAGGACTTTCCTCATACATTCCTGGCATCTTTATCACCTTCCAACCTAATACTATACCCCTATCTCAATCCAAAAAAACAGGGTGACTCAACAGACTTGCATTAAAAACCCCTGAGGGAGGTTCACCATTCTGTTTTTCTGCCTGAATAGATATGTGGGAGGGTAACAATGTGTTGAAAAGTGAGAACATTTAGGCACAGAATCTTCCCAAGAGTGAGTGCTCACACTGCCTACCAAAGCAGCTTGAGGGCAGAATCTGGCCCTTAAATATTGTCAGACATCTGGGCAAACAAAAACAGTTTAGCTCAAACTGCCTCCATTTCTCCTGCTCAGAAAAGACTTCCGTTGACAATGTCAATTTTTGAAAGTCAAGCCTGGGTGAGTGATCAGATCCTTACCCTTCCTTTCCTTTGAAGGCATATTTGTAGCCTCACTTGAAATCAGGCATCAACTCAAACAGAGATTTGTAGGATACAAACCAGACTTGTGCTGATGCCTCAAAACTCAGATCTGGATCTAGTTCTCAAATGGTGTGACTGGAAATGGGGTAAGAACCCACCCAATCCCAACACATTTAAATCCATATATCTCCTTCTTTTCTTTTTTTTTTTTTTTTTCTTTAAACTCATCAATACACCACATTAATTTCAATTTATAGAAATTACTTTAGACATTTTTAATGATAGATTAATTTTACTTTGTCTCATCATTATTCACTCTTCACATGCTGTATCACACAGGTGTGTGATATTTTCTACAGAAAGTCTTCACAGAGCCCTAAAGAAGATTTCATCTATACTGTGTGCACTATACTACAGCCAGTAAAAGGGGAAAGGAAGAGAGAAAGCAAGCAGAGATGCAGAGAAACTGGTGCTATTTCTTGCCATACAGGGTTGCCAAGTACTTTTCATTAACATAAATGACTTAATGATGATTGTATGATATTTAAAATTACTGCCACCCACCAGAGATGCCTTAAAACTTTTATCAATATGTCACTTTTACTATCTATTTGATTGTAAAAATGCAGAGATCATTGGGAAAAACATAGCTTGTTGCCAGTCCCTAAAACCCAACTCTGTGACCCTTCTGGATTAAAATAAAAAAGTAGCAACAAAGATCCTCCTACTAGTAGCAACATGATTTACATTTACATGAACAAATAAGCTGTTTCACACAAAGGAAACAAGTAATAAACTAGGACAAGAACTGTGACCAGCCTGGGACCTATTAAAGACCCCTCTGGACCTGGCAGGAATCTGCTTTTTCTATCTCAGGGACAATCTCCCTGCCACCTCCCCCCCCCCCACCCAGGTCTAATTACCTTTTAAAATTCATATCTGGAACCACAGGCTGCCTCATGGGATTAAGCACAGTATGCTTTGCAAATTGAAAATAAGATAGCTGTTAGGAATATATACTTGCCTTTATGATTACAGCAACAAACAATGGCAAAACACTAATTTACATCTATTATAACGGTGAAACAAAGCCCAGGATTTTCTTTGTGTTATAGGCAAGAGATAAATCTGCAAAGGTGAGATTCTAAGAGGTGTAGTCTCTAATGAGGGAGATTCTCTTGCAGAGCAGGTAACTGGCAGTGTGACATCAACTCAAAGTTATGAGGATTCAGTATATCATTAAATTTATTTACCATAAAATGGATGGAGCTTTTTTTTTAGTAGTAAAACTATTCATAAGGAGAGGAAGTTTATATATATCTGTGGGTTGGAAGGCATTTGTGTGGGGTGAAACAGTGCAGAGCAGTTGCAACAGAAATCCAGTCATGCCTGGGTCTAGGATTTTTAAAGGTGTTTTATCTAGTAGAAATGAATACAGCATTTACAAATTGAAAATAACTCTGTAAACTCAGATAAGATTGTCTTGGAAATATTTTACCAAGGAAGCAGCTCACCACTGCTTACTTTCAATTAGCCATCTAAATCATAGCCTATACAAAAAGCAATCCCTGCTGCCTTGCAGTAATAAAAAGAAAAAAAAAAAAAAAAAAAAAAAAAAAAGAAAAGAAAGGAAAAGTTCCTAAGAGTTTTGATTCATGTTGCTGAATATGGAAGATCTGTAATCTTCTCCTTGGAGTCTATAGTCTAATGTAACTGCTTGAAAGTACTTCCCTTCTGCTGCTGGCAAAGATTTTTTTTTCTGAAATGAATGGTGATACATTATAGATAAACCTTCACGATTAATTTTGTTTTGACTTTAACTTCTGAATAAGAATATAAGCTCCAAAGTAGCTTCTCTCCAGATAGTAACTATGCTGTTATTTTTGGATCATATTGTAGTAGACTTTTAGAGAATCCTAAATTTAGAATGCAAAAAAAAAAAATTGATTGTAATCAAAAGTTTTAGCTGTCAGATAAAAGGTGGCATTTTTTTTATTATTAGCTCTCTGCAATGAATAATGAATAAGCAAGATCTTTGGAATCAGTATTCAACTTTACTGGCTTCTGTCTACAAAATCCACAGAACTAAAAGTCTTGGAGGGATGATTGGTCAAACTCAACAAGTTTAATTTATATCTACACATTTTTGGTGATCCACTGGTCATCGCTAGTAAATTTGAGGAGCCAAGCAGGCTGGCATAGGAGCCCTTGCTGTGACAGTGACTTTGTGGGGGTCCAATGCTGCATGAAAATGAGAATTCTGACAATCTCAATAATGTGAAGAGATAGTTAAGAGCCTGAAGAATAGACAGAGTTGTTGTAAATCACTGTATGTAGCATTTTTGCAGCAATAAATCTGGTTCATTACTTTGTCTGTAAATTAGTTTCCTTCCTTCTCTCTGACTGTTTTTCATCTAAAGTTCTCTTTATTTTTGCTCAGTTCTTCCATTTCTGTTGTAGCCTTTTTCTCATTTTTGTTGAAAAGCATTTAACCTGGCCTTAATGGCTATAAACTGACTTAAGCCTGTCACTTGTGTTGTTTTTCTTTATTTGGTTTGGGGTGAAGTTTTAAGACAGGGAAAATATCTAGATAATCCAAACTGAATTACCAGCAATTTTTATTCAAAGAAGTATTAAAATTAAAAATTACCCATGTGTCATTATACAATATTTATAACATACTGTATATAAAGGCTTTTGGAAAGCTGGATGCTATCAAATACACCTGAATGATTTTACTTGCCTTCATAAAAGGATGAACGGTGCTTGCACCTCCCTGAAAGCTGTTAGCCCCAGGCAGGAAAGGAGTTTTTCATTCTCCATCATTGTCTTCTGTTTAATAGTGATTTACTACTAACTGAGCACATGCCCAGTGTTTTTAAGCTGGTGGAGTGTCCCACTGAAATCAAGGGGTTTGCTATATGCTGGGATTATTCCTTGCTGATGAGTCAGGTCGAGGTTTCATTGCCTTGTTGAAGGAGGATCTATATATTGAAGCATAATTTGGTAAGCAATTTGGTCACTTAAGACAAGGAAACAGGGAAACAGTGTTTGGGGTTTCTTATGCATTACTTTTTTTTTACTTAAGAGATTTAATTGGATATTTTATCCTTAAATTTTATCCTTAATTTTACATAAACCTTCAGGCAATTTCAGATATCCAGAAGCACAAATTCACAAACTCCAAATGTGTACTACATAGATTCCTTCTGATTTTGGCCTACCTACATCATTTTGTTGTACGACTTCAGCAAAGCTCCATCTTCCCCTGCAGGTGAATCCATTGCTCAGATTATGGTAGTAGTTTCTCATCCTGCAAAGAAGCTGGAAAAATCTAAAATATTGCTGTGAGTGCTGCCTGCAGTGCACCTTGCAAAGCTTTGCTTGCTGAGCCCTGGACATTTGCAGCCACAGGCTCTGATCACAGTCAGGGTCAGGTGTGTAGTACATCACATCAGGATCAGGTGGGCTTTACCTGATCCTAACATATCACAACTGCTGTTTGCTATCTCTGTGGCTTGCATAACACACAGGACCATTGCAAAAAAGCAGAGACAGGCGGGGGAACCCATATAAACATGCAGTAACAATGTATTTTATAAAGAATTTTTGTAATCCTCATGAAAAACAGACGCCCGTGGGCTGTTGCAAATAGTACACTGCAGATGTTCACTCAGAGGATACACAGAGCTAATTCCTAAAGAAAAGTTGTTTTAAAAGTGAGAGGAACTAGAACTGAGAAGCTGACCCAGGCTATTGCATTGCTAATATTTTTGCTTATTTTTGATGTGATTTCAGCCGTACTTTTTGGCTTTTCTTTTCTTCTTTTTTTTTTTTTTTTGTGGACAGCCATTCATATTGCAGTGAGATAAAAATGGAATATCCTACATATGCCATAAGCTGAGCTATAGCACAGCCATCCAGCTGTGATCTTTCCTGTACCTGAGCAACATCTCAACAAAGTCCCATGTGTATTATATGTGTATATATGGACAGATTTGTACCAACTCTGCATTGTTACACTTGACTTGCTCTTTTTTTTAATTATGTAAAAAAATCACATTAAGCTGAATCTAATTACTGCAATGTATATTAGAAGCAGGGCACCATCAAAATTTTATTTAAATTAATCAGGTTTTGATTTAAGATATTAAATTCAAATTAATCATGTAAAAATGGAAATGATCCTTGACGTGCTTCCAGCTGTGACTTCAGTCTGTTTTCTCGTGTGAGTCACTTTCGGGATGTCTTGGGGGGAACATTACGAAAATTCACGCCGGTGCTATTTCAATTAGAGTTATTTAGCAGGACAGATGTAAAGAATACGGTATAATTAAGAAGGAGCTGATGACACAGCTACAGATTTTCCGGATCAAAAAAAAAAACTGTTAGTGAAAATTGACTACTGGTCATGTAGTCCAAGTTCAAATATGCTGGGGTTAAGCATTCATTAATGATGGAATGAGGTCTTTAGATAGACCGTTGAACACTTTCTCTGGAGCAATCTGCAAAATTCTGCCCTGGAAATAACTTTGAAGCTTCATTAGCAAGCAGATGATACCTGATAACATAATTTTAAAATTCTTAAAATAATTTTCCTCCCCTTGGTGCCTAATCCTTTCTGGCCAGCTAACTTCAAAGGCCTTCAGAAAAACCTAGAAGTGGCATATAAATGCCCATATAAGAGAGGCATTGCATATATATGTACATGCATAGACTCAAAGCATTGTTAAAATCGTGATGAAAACAGGCTGCCAGGAATGCTATAATTTCTTCTAGCACTGTTTGAGCAAAATTAGTCTGTGCTACCTGCATGCTTCCTGACTGAAACCACAAAGAGGATGGGGGCTTTCCCACACAGATTCCTGACTTAGTATTTATTTATAACTCATTCTACCATCAGTATTTCCACTGTGAAAAGTGCTGTGCACATTGGGTTGTTTTGGTTTTTTTTTTAATTCAAGAGTAGGGTAACACAAACATTTTTTTCTTACATGCTGTAACAGTATGCAGCATAAATTTGGGAAATTATTTTACAAATTCATTCACCTGAAATTAAATCTCCCAGGTAAAGCTCTCAGATTTTCCAACATGAAAAAGATCAGAGAGACGACATCCGTTCCTTCTTGTACTCACAGATCTCCTGAAAATATGTGTATTTAAACATGCTTCTTATGGTTGCTATCCAGGGCTCTCAGTATCTGTTCCCCTCCTACTGAGCAATAGTAAAAGCCAAGTTAAATTTAAAAAATGCACAGTACATACTGTACACTCATAATTCTAGATTAAATATTGATTGCCATGGTGTTTTTTCCATGTCTCTTGCGATCTTTCTCTCCCCTCACCAATGTCCCATTGTCACTTCCCTCTGCAAAGCAGCATACAACTGAAAATATTTTCTACAACTAAAAACATTGCTTTTAACCAAAAGAAAAAATACAGTCCATGAGAATAAAATAATTTAAATATCTAGCTCTGTATATCTGGCAACATCTTTCAGAGCAGATCCTATAATCTGTAGAAGCTTTATTTGAGGTTTCAGGGCTGCCATACGCTACAGCAAGGAGCTGTACCCAAAGGAGGAGCAATGCACCAGACCAAGCATGCCTGGCTATCCACAGTGGATTGGCAGAAAACAGCATATTACACTTACCACAGCTTACCTATTATGCAGATTCCAAGGCAGGAAACTGCCTGCAAAACAGGTACATGGCAAGCATAAACTTTTTTGTTATTGTGGTAGTTGATGGTGTTGTTGTTACAGCAGGAGAAATAATATGATTCATTGATGGTTTCTGCTTCCTACTCATAAGATTTAAACCTACATAATGGTTGTTCTTTAATAGTATTTAAAGATATTTTTAAACAAACTGTGTGGGAGTTTAAGATAATAATGGTTTCGGTTTTTCAGGAAGCACTTTTTGGAAAAGTGTATGACTACTTTAATATTAAAAATGGTTCTTCATAAGAAACAAGAATGTTGTTAGTAATTTTCAAGAAAGAGTATGATAAATATATGCTCAATTTATTCACTTTCCCATTTTAAATTTATTTTTACTTTTGGCATAACAGCTGGAAAGAACAATCTTTTTTCCATAGGCTAGGCTGTTGCTTGAATGACTGAAATGCATTTTCCCAGGAGAGATGCACAGGTTCATTTCCCATCTGGGTATTTTTCCCCCCTCCTCTTTCTACCTCCTCTCCTCCAGGACCAAAGCAGATTGGTAATGAACCATAGGTTTCCACTGATATGACTCGGTACACACTTAAGACATATGTCAAACACAACAGTGCTCTGTGTGGAGTACAGATCAGCCCAAAGATATTTGGGCACCTCTTTTTCAGTCCTTCCTCGAGGCCTGTGTGAGTGGGCTCCAGTAGCCACATTTGTAGGACGAGCATGGACTGCAGACTGATTTCTCTGGTCACTTAGGAACTGGGGTTAATCACCTCAGGAGGGAGAGCACAGATTCCTGTAGAATGTCTGAGGGGCACAAAGACGGTATGAGATGGGAACAGGAGCAGTCCCCAGGGCAGCGGAGTCTCTCTCCTCACCAGGGGAATGGCCTTGTCCATATGGTGAAGATCATGTCCTCGCCAAGGCCACTGCAGTCATTGAGCTGCTGAGCCTGTGGCATTTGCCAGTGAAATGTTTTGTGTTGCCAGTGCAGTAGGGAGGGCTAAGAACACAAATTGTGGGGAAGTTCTATTTTAACAAGGTAGAAGCTGAAACACTGAACTGGAGCTTCATCTGATGATGGTCAATCCACAGATGTTTTGCATAGTTCTGGTGCTATTCCAAATTTTTCACTTTGTGGAATAAAGGCCATAGGATGAATGTGCCTTTTTAGTCTCTTTCCAGTCTCGTTAGACTGCAAACTCTTTGTGTCTGTGAAGGTCTATGCATTTCTCTGTGCATTGTATACCAAGGTTTAGTTAAACCTAAAGCCAGTAAGGTATGCAAATAATATTGGTAATAAACACTGTTATTTCAGTATCATCTCAAAATTGTCGTGCTCTAATATTTTAATGGAACCTCTGCCACAGATGGGGACTTTCTCAATCAGAGAGTATTTCATTGATTTGCCCATGGCCTTAATATGAGAGGGCATGGTTCAGATCTATTAATTTGTGGTGTTTCCTCTTTATTTTGAAACACTATAAATATATTTTGATTTAGTATATTTGCATTTAATTTGCCTTAGCCAAAATGTATGAGCTGTTGGCTATTTCTCATTGGTTTATAACTACATTGTGACAGACAAAATAGGCCATGAGGTGTCCTGGGACTGCGGAATTGACATGAAGACTGGTTAGTATATAAGAAAATTCTGTATGGAAATTCAAACTTTTGCAGCTGGAGCCTTCATTCTGAGGATGTGTTGAGGTGTTTCTCTCCAGAGGCCGTTGACAGAGGCACTTGGGCTGACTCAGCAGGAAAATCTGGTACTTTGGGAGAATTCTCTTGAGAAAAAGAGGGGTTACAAAGGTGAAACCAGTATTTTTACCAGTCCAGCCATTTTTGGAAAACAATTTTGTGCAGCACAATAAAATTTGGGCCCTATAGTCAATGCTTTCATTCCTTCTAAGGCAAGCAAGAAACCATAATATATTACAGAGCAGACATGCTAATTTTAAAAGTGATTTTCCAGGCAACTGAACATGTCCCATGGGTTCCACCTGCAAACTGAATGTTTATGTTTAATTTTGTAAAAAACCTCTTTTTAGGCTACTGAGAGATGAATATGGCCGTGTAAATGTGTATTTTAGCGGCCCTGTGAAGCTCCCCCTCGCTAAGTGATTAAAGCCATTTTCAGAGGAGGGGAAACCACTTCCCAGCTGTGAGCACACCGTGCACCAGTGGGAGAGCCTGGGTGTGACATCTCAAAGTGAGCTAAGGACACCAGGAAAAATCTGCGTGTTTAGCACACCTCAGCCAGCTCTGTACAGAAAACCGATATGGCACAGTACTTAAACCACCCAAAATACTGAGCTTGGCTGTTAATTAAAAAACAGGTCCCTAATTCCAAGCCACTCTGCTCTAAGGAGCAGTAAATATTGACACAGAGTAGAAGTCAGTGCTGCGAGCCTTTCACTGAGGACAGCTAAACAGGCAGCGCAGTAAATTTTCCAGGGAGCATCAGGAATCATGCCATCTTTGGTGTTGTTATTAACACCTGTAGGAATCAAAGAAAAAAACCTTTCTCTATTTTATTTTAACAATATGAGCATTTATAGCTCTTCTCTTCGCCAAAAACAGTTTGAAATAAATGAACCTTTAAAAGTTCAGTAGGTTTTATTTTAATATTTAAGATGGGCTTTAAAAACGTGATTTCTACATCAGCTTCACGTTATTTTGGGAGCTGATTCTGGATTTTTGAATACTGACAGCTGTCAATCTTGGACAGCTGAAAAAACTGAAAAAATCGGAATGCCGTTCATATCCTTAGCTATCCACGTAACTTATGATACATATAAATTAATAAATGACAAAACATGCTACATTTCTGTGCACATGAAAAACAAAAATCTGTAACCTATAAGATATTCCTCTGACCCAGAGGAAAGTAAAAAATCTAACATAATTATGGAATCTTCTTTTTCATGGGCACACTCAAATTACAATAGAATTGCACAGGATTTAGTTCTAATATTGAGCTTTTTCAGACCAGAAGATTCCCAAAATCTGCTCAATGTAATGTTAGTACAGACAATAGCTCAGACAAGTTTTTAGTAAGTTTCTCCAGTTTTGATGCTACTTCAACTCTTTGGCCCTGACAACAGCTAAATATGGAAACATTTCTAATTTCTCACTATTGGGGGGAGAGATATTTGAAATTCACACTCTTCTGGTCAACTTTTATTGGAGGTAAGATAATTATTTGGGGCTGAACAATGCATAAAGAACCTTGGCAAGAATGAGATGTCCTCTAGATACAAAAAGGGCAGCTTGGCTGGAGGTATTCAAACAGGTCCATGAAAACAGGTGACTGTGTCTTTGCAGAGAAGCTGCTAGAATGAAAGATACAGTCCAAAATCAGAAATCTGTATTAATTTACCCTCGAGATTAGAAGTCGCAAGGAACCATCTTATTTATCATCACAGTGATAAAAAATAGGTTGATCAAAATAGGTTCTTGTTAGTTTTGAAGCACAAAACATATAATCTGTGATTTGTAAAAATGACCTTAAAATACTTAAAATCCATGCTAATTGAGGCTCAGGTTCACTTGATTTTTAAAGATAATAATTCCTTGTCAGCTAGCCTCAAATTAAATATTGCAGTGTCTTACAATTTTCCTGTGTAGAAGACAAAACTCTAGATGGGTTTCTTTTATGTCTGGATTTCCCATCCTTCCATTTCTGATGTGTTTACATGGAGGTATTTTTAGGATTTTATATTTTCCTCGTTTAGTAGCAGCAGAGTGCTGTGAATAGCTTAACAATTCATTGGAACTTTACAGTATCTTAACCTGGGAGGGCAGACTCCTAATTATAACTAAGTACAAACTGCAGCTTTGTCAGAATGATTTTATTATCCTGATTGCATCAGTTTTGGCCGTCTATGAGGCTGCGTTTTTGGGACATCAGGAGTCTAACAACTGAAAACAAGCAGAAGACAGCTGCTTTTGGCTCACAGAATTCTCTGGATATATTTAGCAGTTTAGCCTTCAAAGTAAGCTGTTCTGCTGGTACTGTTGTAAGATGCATCATTTCTCAGTAGGACCCACATGTCTGCCTTAATCTGATAGAGTTCTCCTTTTTGTTCTTAACCTACTTCCTTTCCAAGAGGTAAGGGAAATTTAGCAGCAGCCGTCAATAGCAAATGAAGTGGGAGGAAGCAAAGAATGAAAAATAGGCTGTGATTTATAAAAAGAATGTAAAAATTTGTGATTATATAATGATGCACAGAATATGCCAGCTACCAAAGAAAACTATGACATCACTGTTAACTTAGTGAGCTCCCTATTTATCTCTGCTCTGACATAAAGACAGCTTCTGAAGTAGTTTGAAACCCATAATCTTTAAGTTACAGGTTGAGAAAGGACCCTGCAGTCCAAACTGAAGTCCAAACTGAAGAAAGAGAGCTTGTTATCTCAGGGAAAGTCATTGATCCCAAGTTAGCTTTTATTTATTCTTGTTTGAATTAGAAAATGAAATGAGATTCCATACAGATGTAGAGGTTGATGTGGAATGTCCCTGGAGCTTTTGAATTAAGAAAATAAACTAATGAAATGTGGATTAAACCAAAAGACTTAGTTGTGAATCAATGTTAAATAGTGACCACATTCAACAAAAAATTCTGAAAGCCTAACGGTTCTTAGTAGGGGAAAATGTCCTTATGTAAAAACATGGGTTTTTCCTCCCGTGGATAAAAGAGCAAGGGCTAGAAAACAGACCTGTATCTTTAAATGATTTCTCTGCTGCTCTGCAAGGGCAGAGGGTGGCAGCTGTGACCACTCACTCCCCATCCTCCTGCTTTGCTGCTTTGTGAAGCCAGTAGGGCTGCTGCACTGGGAGCCCTGCCGGCCACAGGTGAGCAGCCTCGCCATCTGCAATCCTCAGTAGGCCAATCAAGCTGGCCCTGCATGAGGTAAGATGGATAGTCTCCCTGTGTGCCCCAACTCCCTATGAAATTTCAGCAGATCAGTGTCGCTGTGGTTTTTAATTACCCCTCTGATTCATCATTATTTCATGGACTTGCACACGCCCTGCAGGACACGGCATCGCAGAGCACAGATAAACAGCCACGGAGCCCTTGAGGTGCTGCAGTCACCCTCCAGAGTAAATGTCACAGTGGCAGGCTCCTTTCCCTGGGTAAACTGACCTCAGGGTTTCCAGGCCGGTTTCAGCCTGAGCTGAGACACGAGAGCAGCCACTTCTCCTCCGGGTTCTGGGGTAAGAGCTCTTACATTTCATAATAAAACTTATTCCTGTCGCCAAGTGCAGGCACAGAGATCAGAACGGGTGCTGGGGCTTCTGCTCCTCCCACTCCTTTTCTGAAGAGGAAACCAATCTATCCTTGCAGTTCCTGAGCAGTAGGAATCCATAAATATTTGAGCACAGTGCAGCACCGGGTCCACCCATAGAAGACAGTGAAGGCATCCTGAGAGGTGCTCAAACAGTGCTGGGTTTTAAAGTACTCACTGGCTTGCAAAAACGAAACACTTCCTGAAGGCTATGGGCAGCACGGTCTGCTGCAGAGGTTGTTCTGACACATGTTGGCAGTGGTATCTGAGGGGTGCAGGACAGACTTAAAGAGAGAATACCACTCTGTCCTTTCTTGTTCTTCCCAAAATCTCCTGGTTATGTACAGAACCAGGAGAATGGAACAGCTTTTTTGGTTTAATTTGTGAGCCAGTAGAGCTTATCAGGGAGACACCGCTTATGGGGGGAGCACAAACTAAACAGGGGTGTGAGGAGGAATATATGACTGAAAATATAAAATTTTGATTGGAGTTCTTTAGTAAATTAATAGCCAAAATGCAGTTTTTAATCAGTGAAGAATGCCAATACCACTTTTGATTGATATTGGGGTAAAAAATCATAAACTGCAGCCCTTGGAAGATGATGGTAGATATTCTCCACCATTCTTGCCATGCAGCATGCAGTATCTTTCTGATGAACAGCACTGGGATCTGTGTACCAGCAGTGCAAATTCTCCTTGAGGGGGAAGATCTGCCTTCTCAGACCACCATCACAGAGACAGAAGAGACAAGGCAAACCACAAGTGCATGCTCTGCCGAAGCAAACAGACCTGGGAGAGAGCTGCTCCCACCTCTCTGCATCAATCATTCATGTTACTTCCTTTCTCGCAGCAGAGAGTTGAGACACCATGACACAGAAGGTGCTTCAATGTGTAAGCATGAGAGCAGTGGACTTGTTGGGAGTGATTCCATCCTGGTTTCACCAGCATACATCCCTGAGCCTGTCCCACTGCTCCTTGTATGGTCAGTGACCACAGTGTCACAGAGACTGGGAGAGAAGGGGCACAGGAGGTGCTGCCTCCCCTGGTTCCACGCTCAGATGCTGCACAGTGGACATGAACTTCTCTAGTTCAGGAGGCCTGAGGTAGAAAACATCTGTCAAAGCTCACTGCAGATCAGTGGATGTCTTTCCTTTCTGTAACATCCTTCTGTCCATCCTGCAAACGATGTGTACAGCTGTTGTCTCAACAGATCTCTGACAAAACATGGTGGTAGGTACTGTGTTGGCTGGAGTTAGTGGGAATAGGAGCCCCCTTGGTAAATCTGTGTGTGCCTAAGCGTGATCAAGCAGTATCTGTGTAAAAAGGCCCAGTGGATGGAAGCAAAGGAGATGACACTGCGTCACTGTAGCTCTGGTTCAAGTCATGGACATCCCGTGCAGAAGCTAACGTGCTCTTTTCCAGTGGCAGGTGATATGAGAAAAGAACAGGCTAGGCTGCTGCTTTCATCAGTGAAACAAAAATGAATTCAAGGCTTGACTCTGGGTAGCTCTGTGCCCTTTTTTCCCCTCAAAATGCACTGGTTGAAGAGACTCTCTCTGTTCTTCCCACACTAAAAGCAGTATCTGTCCTTGGGTAGCTGGCACTAGCTGACATTGCTCTGTGGAGAGGTGTGATAGGGACAGTTATGAGACTGGGATAAGTGAATTCCACACTCCTATTGGGAAGGAAGAAGACGAATACATCTAGTTTTACTCAGGAAAGGGGCCTTTCATTAGTTATATATACCTCAGGTGGATCTAACTTAATTTTACTGATACCAGGAGAATAAAAGCAGCTGAAGATGGGATGACCTAAATGCATAGAGCAAGGAGTGGCTTTATGTTAATTGGGATGAGAGTACGGAGTCTAAAATTGTCATGTGAAGGCAGCTTGAATTAATTTTTTGAGAGGAGGTATTAATTATTGAGTTGTGGGCAGAAAAATTCATTTACTTATTAAAGCTCTGTGTATCTGGAGCTGGTTCTTGGAATGAAGATAATACATGCAGTTGACTTGCTCCACCGGGACTGCACGTAAGGCTTTGATAACCACTGCCTGACAGGATGAGATGCAGCCATGGTTAGGCAGATAACCCCAAGAACCAGATCAAACTGTATAGCCCAGATTCTCATCTCAGATACTTATCAATCATATCCTCCTGTGTGGACCAGCTATGCATATTTAAATTCAAACTTCCAGCTGCTTTGATTGGATGGGAATGTTCATCATCCATGGGAAAATATTGTCATCTTTTTCCTGGGTAATTAAAATCAAGTGGTCAGTGTAAAGAGGAATGAGATACTGCATTCCCTTAACTTTCAACAGTTCTTATTTAAATACTTGTTCAAATAAAAATAGGGGCCATGGTTTTTTGTTTTCGAGAAAAAAGAACTCTGAGGTTCCCAAAAGAACTGCCATTAGTGTCACATTTTCTGGAAATTTGGCCCCTTGTGGTTGTCTCTTACAAATATGATTTGATTTTTAAAGTATCTTGGCAAGAGGCCATTTGCCATCTTTGATCTGTATCCTGATATGTAATTTAAACACACCCAAAGGTATAAAGCAGTTACCCACTTCAGACAGGCTTTGTAAATGAAACTACAGGTACTGACAACATTTTTGACTCTGAACTATGTGTGCTGGGACAGAAGAAGTTAGTAGGTAAAGGGCCATGGCCTCAAACCCATCTCCAGAAGAAAAGATTGAAACTTGGTTTTGAAAGACCACCCAAAACCCCCCACTTTGTGCAAATTATCTGAATTTACAGTCAAGTGTAACACTGCTACAGGCTTCAAGCTCCCTAAGGGTTGCATTGGACAAAGTCACTGAGAAAGCTGTTTGTGTAGAAAAGAAAGGGACAAGAATAAGAAGAGCTATATATTTCTCTTTCTCTCTCCCCCTTTTCTTGTTGATTATCTGCAAATTATTTGCACCCTAACAATACATTGCACAATTTACCTGGTGTAGCAGATTACTGCATTGCTTCTCTGTAGCACCCAAGAGCGCCCATGGAGGAGCATCAGTCATACACAGGACCCAGCAAACACGAGGGGTGTCAGAAAAGGCATCAGCCACATTTTCCACCAGTGTGGTGAGAGTGCTGTGGCTTGCACTGCAGAGTGGGCACGGGGTTTCTTTCAGATTAAATTTATATAGACGTTGTGCTTTGCAACCACACCTAATGTATTCCACTTGTTAATGAGCATCAAGTCCATGGGACCAGACCAGAATTAGCTTGAGGCAACCCCCAAAAAGACATACATTGTGGACACAAGGTCCTTAGCACCAATTATTCACTATATCTGTTTGTTCCTATGCACCAGCTACTTGCAAATACGGTTTAAGCCAAAGAGGCACATAGAGGAACGTCATAAAAAAAGTAGCGGAAGGAACTGTATTTCCACCGGCACATTATTATTTATCATTTGCACTGAAGCACCACATAACAACTCTAAATCCCCCATTGTGCAAGGTGTTATACTAACACAGAACAAGAAGCTGGTTCCTTCCCCTGAAGAATTAAAACCTGGAAATATTTTGGGATGGAGCTTTGCCTCACAATCCAGCCTGACATGTTCCCAGGTGCTGTTCTGGCATAAGAAAGCTGTAAATTCAGTCATGCAACTTAGCTCTGGGAAGGAGGTGGGACTGGGGAGAGGAGTGTAAGATTTCACAATGCTCACTTTTCCTTGTGCCTTCACTGGGTTGAAATGGATGAAAAAAAGCCAATAGCCAGCAGAAAGTGGAGGCTGGGGGAATACAGTACTGAACCGATATCCTGGTGATTTATGACCTTCTTGGGACACTGTGAAGAATAAGTGAGTGACAGATTATCTGCTGACCTGTGGGATAGCTCATTTGCTTTTGTTCAAGCAGTAGTTTTTCAGTAGAACTGTAGATACGATATATTTCTCTGTTGAACTGAGCTACCTTACTGCTAAATAAATATGTCAGTCAGCAATGACACAAGTTATTTTCTCTGGTGGGAGGTGTTTGTCTCACTCCAAAGGGGAGCCTGAGAGGAGGCACTGTGGAAGTTAGGAGGCAGGGGCCCCAGGGCAAAACAGAGAGGTGGGGACAGGCTGCAGAGCTACCTGGAGGTGTTGAGCTTTATATGCCACAGACGGACCTGTGATTTCTGATTCTGTGTAGTATTTTCTTAACTATTGTTTCCCTAAAGTTTGGACAAGTTTATGGTTCCTGCACTGAGGTTAGTCCTTTTTGCCTGGGGTCTCCTCAAATTTAAAAGCTGTACTATTTTTCACAAAAAAACCCCCAAAAAACAAAACCCTACAAAAAAACAAACCATAAAGCTCCTTATTTTGTCCCCCATTACAGACATGTTTGACCTGATCCTTCATTTGCCTACACCTTAATGTTTATTTTTTGAGATAACCTCTTCTGCTTTAGAAATCTGACCTTCTAAGACTAGAGTAAGATGATACAGGAGTGTCCAGCAGAGGACTGAGGAGGATGGTCTGGCGTGCTCTGTCTTAGTGTAACCACCACTGCCCCTGGTTATACTTAAATTTTAAATTATTTATATTTGTACCACTGAGACTGTAAAGTTGGCTAATGTCTGCAGCAGAAATGGAAGGCTATGCAGCAGCTAATATTGGCAGTTTTTTTCCCCAAAATAATGTTTCAGAAATCACAATTCCACTGGCTTGCTTCAATGCGAATTAACAGTAAATATACACGGTCAGGCATATTTTGTGATTGCAGACACAAAACATGGGGAGTAAAGCCCTGTACCCCATCTGACCTTGCAAGGGATCCAGTAACAACAACAAGGAAGAGTAAAAACCCATTTCTCTCCCCAGTACTGATTGCCTCAGTCTTGCCCTCTTAATAAGCATTTAAATAATGTAAATGTGAAGGGTGGTGCAGGAGAGAGAAGGGGGGTGCACACAAACGTTTCTGACTTTTCTTTTTCCCCCGAACACTGATGCCATTGCATAATTATATGGGTTGGCTTGAAAGAATGAAACCCAGTTCAAAATGTATGAGTTCATTTTTATGTTCTACTGAGAAAATTTATTCAGTGTGACTGCTCAGTAGCGAGAGCAGTAAAACACCTTAATCCCTGGTTGAAGAAAGGTAATACCTTGACAGATGTGTGCCTCCTACTTTCCTTGCGGCCATGTTTCAACAACAAACCTTTATTTCTGCTTCTCGGCTGTAGCAGGAAAAAAAAAATGAGCGGAGCAATAAAGCAGTCAGACAAATCTCAGGAGCCAGGCGGCAATGCAATAGTAATGACAGATTTTTAATGTGGCAGGAGAGATTGACAGGAAAATGTCTTCAGAGCAAACGCACGCCAGATGGAATGAAAACGGTTTATTGGAGTATGGAGGTGCTGCTGAACTGAATAGAGGGCGGGTTTAAGGTGGGTGTTTTATCTGCTTCAAGTAAACAACAACAACAACCAAAAAAAATAAAATTCCACTCACCAGGTATTGCCTTAGACCGGTCTTTGCATCAAGGGGATATTTTTTGTTTGTTTGTTTATTTGTTTTGTTTTCTATAGTACTGCACCAGAGAAAAACTTTAAAGTCAAAAGTTCAGTCATTACATGCATTGCACAAAAGGAGAAGGCAAACTGGTTTGGTCTCAGCTTTTTTTATTGTTTGTCTCTCTTCCCCCTTTCCCTCCCCATCTTTCCCCCTTAATCTGAAGGAATTTCTCACTCACTATGAACAGATAAAGGTGTTTTGATATGCTTTTAGATAAATCAGAATGATTTTTTTTTTTCAAAAAGAGAATGAGTAAGAAAAAAAAAATTATTCCAGCTGATAGAGTAGCTATCAAATCTAGGACAGAAGAAGAAGCCTACACTAAAAACCTATAAAAGCCAATATAGCTGTTTCTATATCAAGAACAACATCATTGTGTCTTTTTCAACTGAGTAAACTTGACTTGCATACTCTTAGTAATGATAATAAAGTCAAATTCAGCCTTACATCTCATGAGAAAACATAACTCTGAAATATTTCATACCCTCCACACAGAGCAAAGGCAGGAAAACAGCCATAAATGGGAAGAAACAGCACAAAAGAAAGGAAGAAAATACAACTCTAAACTGTGAATCTCCCTGACATCTTTTCATTATCAGCCTAGTCAATGAAGAATGCCACAAATGAAAGGACGGCATCATATTATTGAAACATGCTGGTTTGGGGTTTTTTTGAAGGACGCACTTGTATATTCTCTGTGGATAGTTTTTTTATTTCACTATATTTGCCATTATTAAGTCTCTGTAACTGTGTTTTACATGTAGGGCTTGGATTAAGTGTTTTGCCTGTATCATATACATTTGTACTGCTCTTTTTAGAGTTTATTCAGGGTTTTTTTCCTTATGCAAACCCATCAGAAAGAGGCCTTTGAGTTACCTCCTTTATTTGTATTATACTTTAAAACAAAACAAAGGCACCCTTTTTATCTTTGTCAACGTACTTCTTTTTTGCTAGGGAATATTTATTTAGACAGTAAAAAGATGTTATAGTTCTTTCCTCTAGTAGAAGTGTATGCACTGAATATGCACCAATGTAATTTGCAGAAAGTGAGGAAAACACTCTGGAAAAGTAAGCAGGGAGTTTTGCCATGTCGTTTCATCTGATAACTACAATACTATGATAACAAAGCTTTAGGCAATATGCTTAAAACTGACAGGAAAAGTAACTGGCAAAGTCTTGTAATGATCCACTAATATTACGCATTTCAAATTTACTGATTGCTCAGAAAATATAAGTTTGGGGTTTTTTTTTTTCATGTTTTGTCTTGTTCAGAATCCTGCTATAAAGTTCTATTTAACTCTCCTTTTGTATTAGTCCTGACAGAGCTATAAAAATTGCTTGTATAATTCTTATGGTCTTTGGGGTTTTGTTTCAATTTCCTTAGCATGTGGCTAAATATTGGCATACAGGCTGTTCATCACAATGCAAGAGAAAATATTTTTACATTTGAAAAGCCTTTAACTGGTTAAATCATTTGTCCACATAAAGAACAGCACAATGCCAAAGATAACATAGAAAAACAAAGCAATGAAGGGCTTGTAAGTGATATTGTGTATACAATTTCCTTGCACTCAAATGTAACTCAATTATCAGTGAATGTAACTTTTTCTGGTTGGATTGAAGCTGTTTTGTAAGTCAGTCCTGCAAAGGATATCACATCACTAGGAGCTGTTTTTTAGAAAACAAAAAAGTAAAAAAAAAATAAGCCAGTTTATTTTAGCAACTATTTTGCTAGCTTTAAATACTCTCCAAAATTAAACTCAGAATGAATATTAAAGCAATGTTGAAGATAAAACTTGCCACAACAGGATGTGATGGCTGCCTTTCTGTCCTTAAACCACCTTTTTGCAACACACATAATACAGAATATTAATCAGTGTTTTAAGGCTGTGGCAGTTCCTAGAGACACAATGACAAGTTAGGGACAGAACATCCAGCTTAACTGTGAATAGCATTGCCTTATTCTGTGCCAGAATCCTCATATCACTTAAAAATAGATTTTACTGTGTCATCAGCTCCATTCTGGTATCACTAGTAAACTGCACTAGGTATAAAAGCTGCAGTGGAAATTGTACCAGCACAGACACCAAAGTTGTTATCGGTAGTGTGCAATAGCTTGAGTTTTCATTTCAGAAGACACTGAATTCTGACTTTCAACCTCAATTTTTTTTTTGTTCCTAAAGTCATACCAAATATGTCAGCATGCTCTCATGCACCCCCGCACTGTGGAATTTTGATAATGTATGTCCTAACCGCTTAATTGATTGATTAGCTTACTGCAGCTTTCTGAGGCACCAAATTTATCTTTAATAGCCGGAGTCAGGCACGGCAGGCAATCGAGGGGGGGGTCCCTCGGCGTCGATTTGCTCTTAACTGGAAAGTCATTACCACTTAATACATGTAGATTGTGTTGAAAGAAAATTATGTGTAATGAAATGAGGGAAAAATTAGTGGAGTGTTATGGGCGAAAGCAGATGTTACGGAGGAATTATGCTAGCAGAGATAATCACCTTCGCTAGCATTGTGTGTGCTGGGGTGTTAAGTCAGGGAGAGAGTTGGTGAGAGAGCTAAATAAATGCATTGATTTACACAGATCCACTTTTCAAACTACAGTATATGACTAGGACACACATCTACAAACACATCCATATATATACACACACATATAGACATGCTCAGGGCTGAACTTTTATATTTCTGAAGCTCTTTTTTAGCTATTTTCCAGCTACTCACACTATATTCAGAAGTCCTAGCTGGAAGCACAGGGAAGTAGCTGTCGATTTGCATAGTATTGTGAAGATGAGAATAATATCCAAGGGCAGAAGTGCTCATATAAGCATTAAGATGAGACCTTGTATTCTTCAAACTCTGGACAACCTCTCCTGAGAGAAAACTGATGAATTTGAGAGAGGGCTTTGAGGATAGCACCAGACATTTTAGAAACTGTAAAATTGAAATAAATAGCAGATAGTTGCAAAAAAAAATTATAGAGACATAGAATGTTGTGCCTTTACTTAAACAGCCTGTAAATAAAGGAGATAGAAGAAAAAAATAAAAGATGAAATCTTTCTTTTAATGCAAGTTAGGAATATGTTTTAAGGTAGTAGTTTTGCAGACAGACAATAATGATAACACTCAGAATCAGGACAAGGGAAGGAAGAGAGATGTCAGAGATTTTATTTTGAATGCATTTTAAAACTCTGTAAATTAATCTTTCACCTGTGGGCACCTCCCTGTCCTTTTCCAGCTATGACTGATATATATGCCTGATTACATTTCTTATATCCCAGCATGCAAGGTCACTATTAATTTTTATCTTGGGCTTATCTATTTCATATAGCATGTGTTTGGATTTAGAATTATCTCTGCTTTATCACCCATTTCATAATAAAATGTGGTCTCAGGAAGATATTAGTTTGCAAAATTCACTATTGAAACCATTGGTAATTAGGGTTTCCTCATATATCTTTCTGTTCCTTTGCTACTAAATGAGGCTTTTATGAGTATAGTTATTGCTGGTGATAATATACAAATTTAAAAAATTAAAAATAATTAAAAAAAGGACTCAAGGTTTTGTATTCCCAGTGTTACCATTCAGAGATAGGAGGTTAGCAAAAAGACTGTCAATTTTCTGTCACCATATTAATGAGTTAAAGAAATGCAGCCAGCCCCTCATGAATCAATCGGAAAACTATGATGAATGTTTCAATAATTAAGAGAATAATTAAATTGCTGAATGTAAGATGGCACTAAATGAAATAGCTCTCGTAACAGCAGCATATTGCTGTTTATAAATACAAAGAGCTATGTTTAACTAATGCTGAGTCCAGCTCAGATTGATCTGCCTGTCTTTATGGGCCCAATCCCGCATTAGGGAATGCATTAGGCAGAGGTGGTGTGTGCAGAGCTGAGCACAGGGATCTGCTGCTCCATCAGAGGCTCCCCTGCTCCTCCATCCTCCCCACCTGAGCACAGCCACGTGGCCACCATGGCTCTGCCTGGGCGATAAGCAGCTAAACCCAAACTGATAACAGAGCCAGGGAACTCGCGGGTAAAGCTGACACTCCGACGGCAGCAGGCATGATGCTTGTGGAAATATTTTTAAAAGGTGATATGTGTTAAAGGTGAACTGTAAAGCTGGAGTGAAAATTATGTTAAGTTCAGAAATATGTCCTGAATCTCTCAACTATCAGGCAAGTTTTACTGTAGCTTTCAAAATTCTCTTTTCTCCTGTGCAATAATCTGGCGGTTTCTCCTTTGATAAGGACATTCCCAAACATAACTTTGTGTGATATCACACATACCAGAACCTAGGATGCTAAAAACGAGACATCCTAGAAAATTGTCCTTCAAACCAGGGTGTCTCAGAGCAACGCATGTTTAAAAAAATATTATTTTGAAGGAAAAGTGTAAACTATTCCCTAAGCTTGAAAAGTTTTGTAAACCTTGGGGGGGAGGGGGGAGGAGAGGGTGGGTAATAGGTGAAGTAATTAACTAGTATATACTTATATTTTGTTTTGAAAGCATGTCACTGCTTTTTTTTTTTTTTTTTTTTTTTTTTGCTGCTGGAATATCAGCATGCTTAAGGAGAACTTGCAAATAAGGTAGGGTCATTTCAGGTGCAAATTTCAACCAAATGTGTTTTGTTTTCCTGCCTATGAAGATCCTAAATTGCTTTTTACTTCCCCATCTTTCTCACCTCCCTGTTTTACTGTTTGTTTATTTGCTTGTTTTTCCTTTTTCTCTCTTTTCCCCACTCACTCCTTCCATTCACATACCTCCTTCTGTTTCACCATACAACCATATTCCACCAGTCCTTAGCTCTGCTTGCAGCAGGGACAGGTTTTATTTGCTTGTAGGAGAAGTCTATGGAAGGAAATTTTCTATTCAGTTCTGAGTTAGCCCCTCTTTGGAGCTCAATCATCATGTCAGCCACAATTTCACCATCTTCTTCATCTCTCATGTTGCTGAATTTATTCTTCCTGTCTCCTTCAGTAGCACATTCCAGTGCAGTCAGAAAATCATCTCTGATACACATATTTCACATTTGCCTTCATTCCTTTCCCATCTCTCTTCTACTGCACCAGAGGCACCTCAGACACTCCCCCGATCCCCATGCCCCCAATATGTTTCTTTTCCATTTTCCTCTTCCACCTTCAATGCCTCTTTCCTACTCATCACATAAATATATGTTCTGGGGTATTTTAAAACCCAGCATTATGTACTTGGAACACAAGCGATTTGAGGTGCAATGGAGAATAAATATAGACATAATATGCTTTAAAATAGGTGAATTAGTTGAGCAGGAGACTTTTAATGCCACATGGGTGGTCAGTAAAAAAGTAACAATTACCATGAGATGGAATCTGATATACCACAGTTATTTCCTACTCTAGAGATAGGGCAGTACCATGGTAACCTAGACTCCACTGTGTGGCAAGTGTTGTTAATTGTACAGATTTTTAATGGGTACAATTATATTTCTTCTGTCTGAAATCAACATTTACTGGCAGTGACCAATGCCCAGAAGGATATTCTCAAAGGGATGTTGCATGACCTACAGTTTGTACACTTCATATTTCTTGCCTATAGTGAGAAAATTTCACTCCATCAGTGGAAGAGGTGAAAAGTGTTTACCTTTCTGATAAACCCTGATAAGAAATTAAAATATTAGAAGTTCAGATGGATGGATATTCACTCTCACTTGTTGGTTAGGAAGGCTGCATATTGATAGGCCAAGCCCAGAGAAAGGAAAACATCCTGTTTATATTTGATAATTAATTAGATAACTTAATTTTCAGGGGTTGTTATTACAGCTTCTTTCTTTAGCATAGAATTTAGGGGTTTTTTTTAATACCCACATCTATAATGAGGGTGGATGGAAATTTTCTTTGGCAAAATCTGCTTGCAGCGGATATTGCTTTGCCAGAATTTAACATTCAGGTCAGAAATTTTCTGCTGTATGGCTCTGTTTCAGGTGAATACTCACTTCTGAGAATAAGATTAGGTAAAATATGTTGTTTGCCAGTGTTTAAAAATAAATACACCTCTCAGTTGTTTCCTTAACAGCTCTGCAATTTAAAACTGGGTCTTGAAAGATGGTCAAACCTTAAGCTTCAGGAAAAAAACCAACAGCATTTATTTATGCTTGTTGTCTGCTATCTTTGTCCGAGTTTTTATGGTCAATCAGGTTGCACAGTTATACCACATTCCCTAAGACATGCAGCCCTGTCACTTGAGCAGGACTTTGCTCCTTCCTGCTGGGGTTGGTTGGATCTCTGAACCAGGGCTAACAGTACAGAGCATCTCTGTCCCCCGGTTCTGATGAAGCCCAAAGGACATGCAGCAGGAGGAAAAGGCTTCACACAGGAAATCACTAAAAGATGGGAAAGAAAGGGTGTAAGGAACCTGCGAATAGAGAGCTCTGGGTGGGGTTGGCGGAGTTTGTGTTTAACAAGAACAACAAAAAAACAGCCACTTTGGACATGGAGCTAATAAGCACACACTTATCAGTAGGTGCACATGCTCCATCTCTGACAATTATGGGAAAAAATTGAAAAAATTATGTTGGTCCAGAACACGATGTGTGAAATTGGCCAGAACATCTAGGAACATGGCCATCTTGAGATTCTGGTTAAGGACAACAGCATGTGGGGTATAGGCACTAGCCCCAGCTTTGAGGAGAGTGACCAAATGAGCAGCAGTTGGATATAAGCTTATGCAAGCTCTTGAAAAGTGGAGAAAAGTGTGCATGAGAGGTACCAGAAAGGAGGTAAGAAAAGCAGCAAAAAGATATTAAATTTTGGAAGGAGGAGGAAGAAATCTACTCCATCTACCACTATTAAGCCTAAACAGAAAATATATAGTCCTGAGTTCTGATTTCACTGCACTGTTTAACAAAGTAAGTGTAATTTCCATTCAAATTGTTTTCCATCCCATGTTAATAACACGTTATGCAGCAGGTAACTATCTTCTAACGCTTCTGTGTGAATATCAGAACAAATGATATTTTTGCCCGTTAAATTGCTGTATTTCCAAAACACGATGGAAATACCTCTATGAAGTTTAAAATAAACAATGACATTCTGAATTCCAGCACTCAAAAACTGGAAAATACCTGGATTAAAGTTGCTCTGGCTGTGTCAGTTTGGCCCTCTTAGGGTTATGCAGTATGACTGCTGATGAGGAATGGATCCCACAGTGTCTCCATGGCCCTGAGGCATGCACTGGTCGCACTGAGGGCGAATGGCAAAGTCACTGCTGGCTGTGACAGTGTTTAAGGGGACAAAGCAGGTTCTCCTGGCTCAGCCACCTGAGGGTGCAGAAAATGCTCTCTAATCCTATTGCTTACAACCCAGCTCTGTTCCTGAGAGTGGAGCTCCAGTTTGCCTAACCAGTGTAAATGAAACATAAATTTTGTGGATAAAATCCCAAAAAGGCAGAATTAATGGGGAGGTTTTCAGGCTCTATATTGATTAGATAGGGATTGATTACTCACTAATTTTAACAGCCCTCTTTCAATAACTACCAAAACTTTAGGTACAAAACAAGACTACGTCCAAAGGACTGGACTTCACCCTTTTGTAATGAAGAAACAATAATGCATCTTGAAGTGCTCACAGCTGTACACTTCCATTCCCTCATACTGTTCATCTCCCAATCCAAAACAGACTTTGCAGAAGGATTCAGATCTCTCGGCAAGTAACCAAAGTCACCCATCCAGTGTCCTGTCCACGAGAAATATTGTACAGAATAAATGCTTTGGATAATCATTTTTGTCTCAATACTGATTAGGCAAAATTGGATGATTTTTCACATCTTTGTTCGAGTTTCCCAGAAAATGTACTACCTCACTTTATCTAGAATTATAGAGAATTGTGGTGAGGATTAGTTAATTTATGCCTTAGTAACAGTTTGCAACTACAGTGAGGTTCTTGAGGACAGCCTTGTAGCTAGGAGGTGAAATTCACACTGAAGGTGAATTTTTCTCATCTGTTAGTTTTTATGCTCCATTATATATTTTCTATTATAATTTGGAGTGGAGGATCACAGAATAGAAAGCTGATGCATTTTAACAGGAAATGTTTGCTTTCAAAGAAGTGTACCTCTATTTACAGAAAGCCTGGGTAGAGTTTCAAAAGTACTTTTGTCCCTATAGCATCATATTATCTTTTATATTTCTTAATTGAATCCTCATCCTGGAGGCAAGTAGGTGCTGAACAAACTAGACCTCCCAGGTACAACTGCAATGTATTAAGTCTGGGCTTGAAAAATAGGAGATAGCTATTTGGTGCTCAAAGATATTTACTTTAAATCTGTGGGTTTGTTTTTTATTTTTTCAGGGTTTTTTTTTGTTGGTGGTGGGGGGAGGAGAAATTTTCTATTATTTCTTTTCCACAGCTAGTTCATGAGAAGAGAGAAACACAGGATGGAATGAACGGAAATTAGAGTTGACAATATATTTCACAGATTCTACTATAGATGGCTAAATGCTATTAAAAAATTAAAAAGTGCCTTTGATGAAATTTGGAAATGGATTGCTATCAACCATTGTTCATTTACTGGAATTTGCAAATGGATTCCTCTCAACCATACTGTCTTCTAGTTGTGTTTGCTTTCTAGGGACATTTGTAGGATTCAATTACTATTGTGGCTATTCACTGAGAATTTCAGAACAGCATGCATAAGTATTGATGGAAACTGGATATGAGATTCACACACATGAATATGTGCATGCTGAACACATTGGAAAAATAAATCAACACCATGTGACTCATCAAGGCAGTCATATCTAACAAAGCTCAAGAAGTGATTGGGGAATGTTCACAGAGAAGTGTTCCTGAGCAATTAGAAGTACTTAGAGAGGAAAAAGGATCTCATTGAATTCTTTTGCATAATAAACTCAAGGAAACCTCAGTCTACCCATGGAGATCCCATAAGCAGAAAAAGGGCTAAACTTACTGACTAAACTATTCATTGTGAATTATTCCCTCTGCTCTAATGTCTGCACGGCATGGAACTGTGGTGCCAGCCCTGCTACACACTGTAATTTTACTCTTCTAGGAATAAAGTGGGAATATACTGCTGGGCATGTTAAAGCACTCTGCAGAGGACATTATATATATTTTCAACATGTGACCTGCCTTTGATTTTTGTGTTGAAAATGGAGCTATCAACCTTCAGAGAGAAAATATTAACTCATGGACAGTGAAATAAGATAATATTTTTTACTTTATTTCTGTAAAGTGGTATTTGGTGCAAAAACTATATAAAAACTAAAATGTAGACTTTGAGAAGTCAGGGGTCAGCATGGCAAAATTCAGCCAGATAGTTTTAACATTTTTGGGCTGACCATGAGTTAATAGTCAGTGATTCCTTTAGCAAATTCCTGCCTAATTGTTATTTTTCCTTGATTAAATTGTCCTTTATAAGGACATCTGTTCTGTTCCTTGCCAAGGTGTAAGATACAATCATATCTTAGAATTTGTAAAGTACTTTGGACAACACAGTATTAAATATATTCTGATTATGAATCCTGCAAAGGAGATGTTGTCCTCCCCCCACCCAGCTTAGCACATCTCACTGTCAGAATATTTTTCCTAACCCTGTGACTCTCCCTCTCTCCTGCTGAAGTATTTCTTCTATAATTCATCCTTTTCACCAGCCCAGATCCCTCCAGCCTCTGCACCTCCCTGGGACAACTGCATTTGTCCCTAATGCCAAGTGAGAGCCCCCCCTGCTCTGAGGACCAAGATTTTGGTGGGTGGCTGAGTACCATGGAAAGCATTTGTTGTCATTCAGAGGTCAAAGACAATTATTCCCTGAGCTGCAATCTGAACTACCCCACCCTGAATTCAGGACAGCCCAAATGTTATTTCAAAGACATGTGTTACACAGGGATGCTCACTGGAATTCCCCTCCCAGGGAGGAAAACTTGACCTTTCCCGATCTTATCAGCATCTAGAAGTATATAAGACTGCTCTTCTGAGTTGTCATGCACATGGGACATATTGCTGTCTGTAGAGGAAAAAAACTTCAGAGGGGAAAAAGTTTTCATCTCCTGGGGGTGACAACTTGAATCTAGACTGCAAGATCTAAGGAGTTCTTTTAATATAACAGAGATATGTTTTGTAAAGGCTGGAAAAACAGAGACTTGATTTGTAGAAATTAAACCTGGAAGAGAAACTGTGAAGAGCAGGTATGGTGCTAATAGTCTCCAGCATCGTGCCACAGAGAAATAATTCTGTACAATGGTGGAGAAACAATGGCTCAAAGAGGTTGCATTTTTGCTATCCTGGGCTTATGACCAGACATCTGGACACTGATATGAGTGGATAGTCTGAGATGAAAGGACTGGACAGAAGGTAGCAACCAAAGATAAAGAGATAAATGCTAGGGAGCCATCAGCTTTGTGACAGTTGCTGAGAGTGAATTAAATCATAGAGGAGTAAGACCCAGCAGGAGATGGGGAAGCATTGACAGAAAACGGGAAGGCAGAGAGAATACTGAAGAAATGATTGGAACATTGGAAAACAAAACAACCAAGCATCAAGTTGTGGAAACTCATGGTGGGGAAAGGGAGAGTTGTGGGAGATGGGATGATTTGCTCTCATCTTCTAAGGGCTCCGCATTCCCATGAATGCTTATAGCTTTGCATAAATTCACACGCAAAACATAAGGAGCAGATTAAGCTGAACTGGAAGGGAACCACAATGTGGGGAGGTAATAATTAAAGGCAGTTGCCGGGCAGCTAAAGTGTATGGGAGATTGATTATAAATAGACAGAGATAGGTTTGCTGCAGTGGCTAACGTGACAGTGATCCTGAGGGAATGGACAGCAGCTGCAGACAAGTCCAGGGTAGGGAAGGACTGTTCCTCTTGCCCCACTCATCACAGGCACAAGCCCCAGTCCACTTGTGAATCTTGAAACAGGAGGAGGGAGTGAAAAAGCCATAAACTACAGACCTCTGAAGACAAAATAATCTGCAGCTGTGTACATTGTTTGTGATATTGAGAATGACATCCTGGCTCACACTCCTTAGCAGCTTTACCAGTATAACCATCAGGGCTTTGGCCATTATAGGGTAAAGCTAGCATCACCCTGGGTAGCATCAGAAGAGACTGCTACCAGGAGGACCACCACTATTATTACTAGCTGCAATAAAAAAAGCACTTCTTAAAATGTTTTTTCTACCTAATTGTCAAAACTGAATAATATTATCAGCTTTTTTATCCTTTGAGTATTTTTCTAATAAGAAAGCGCAGAGATGCACTGCAAATAAAAGCAGAAGATTCGAGGATGCAAAGCAATCATGCAAAATGACTTTCATATCAGTTTGATAAGCAGCTGAAATTTAATAACTACATCTCTCCTATGGTGCTGGATGAAAGTTTAATACTTTATGCTTTTGCTTCTTTCTTCCGCACGATGCTTATTCAGAATCATAACTTTTCCTTTTATAGCCACAGCAATGCTTAGGTGCAGTGGATTAATTGAAGTCTTACGAGACTCTAGTACAGTCCAGACTATAGTGACTTATAATCAAGCCCTAGGAGAAGACTGTCAGGGGTCATGAGGGAAATGAGTGGAGATCCAAATGCAGGAGTAATATTTACTGAGGATAATGCACACAGATCTTACTGTCCCAGTAGGCAAGACGGAAGGCCAGTCTCTCACAACCCAGTTCCAAGAGATGCTGCATGTAGGAGAGGAATAAAAAGGGGAAGGTAAAAATGCTTCTCAGAAGCTGGCCCACAGATTTTGGCTTAAAATGTGATTCAAAACTCCAGGAACGTGAGACAAGGCAAATTAAGACAAAAATAAATAAAATTCAGCCACCAATAAATAATTATGACACAGGGGAAAAAAAAACCCAAAACCAAAACCCACCAACCCCCGTAAAAAACAGCACCCATCCCCTCTCATTTGCAAACCGGTGCTGTCAGCATTCAGTGCAGAGGCTTTTCCACCCGTAGGTGACACAGCCCCCAGCCCGGTGCCTACCGCCCTACCTCGGAAACCATAACGGGGCCAAAACAGCTGCACCGGGACCTCTGAACCCTGCCCGATAGGTTTTTTCATGTAAGCTTGTGACGGGAAGGCTCAGGCGGACAGAGGGTCGTGGGCTGGCGGGTGTGGGTCAGGAGGAGTCAGGGAGCCAGCAGTGGTGAGGGGACGCGGGCAGGGGCACTGAGCAGGCAGGGAGGCTGGCAGGGACAGAGGACAGGGACAGGAGGCAGAGTGGGCACACGGGGGACGCAGATAGGGGCAGGGGCAGGAGCAGGGAGAGGAGCAGAGGCAGGGGCTGGGGCAGCAGCAGGGGCAATGGAGCAGGGGCAGTCACGGGCAAGCGCAGTGGCACTCGGGGCATGAGCAGGGGCAGGGGCAGTATCGGAGCAGGGACAGTCGCGGCAGTGGCAGTATCTGAGGCAGGAGCAGGGGCAGTCGGGGCAGGGGCAGGGACAGTGGCAGGAGAAGGAGCAGGGGCAGGGACAGGGACAACGACAGTGGCAGGGGCAGGGACAGTGGCAGAGGCAGGGGCGGGGGCAGAGGCAGGGGCAGTGGCAGGGACAGGGGCAGTGGCAAGGACAGGGGCAGGGGCAGTGGCAAGGACAAGGGCAAGGGCAGAGGCAGTGACAGGGACAGTGGCAGGGGCAGTGGCAAGGACAGTGGCAGGAAAAAGGGTAGTGGCAGTGGCAAGGACAGTGGCAGGGACAGGGACAGTGGCAGGGGCAGTGTCAGGAACAGGGGCAGTGGCAAGGACAGTGGCAGGGGCAGTGACAGGGACGGGGCAGTGGCAGGGACAGGGGCAGTGGCAAGGACAGTGGCAGGGGCAGTGACAGGGACGGGGCAGTGGCAGGGACAGGGGCAGTGGCAAGGGCAGGGGCAGGGGCAGTGACAGGGACGGGGCAGTGGCAGGGGCAGGGACAGGGACGGGGCAGTGACAGGGACGGGGCAGTGGCAGGGGCAGTGGCAGGGACAGTGGCAGGGACAGGGGCAGGGGCAAGGGCAGTGGCAAGGACAGTGGCAGGGACAGGGGCAGCGGCAGGGGCAGGGGTAGGGACAGGGGCAGCGGCAGGGGCAGGGGTAGGGACAGGGGCTGGGGCAAGGGCAGTGGCAAGGACAGTGGCAAGGACAGGGGCAGGGACAGGGGCAGTGGCAGGGGCAGGGCCGAGGCGCCGCCGGCTCCGCGGCAGCAGCGCCCCCTTCTGCCGGCTGCCGGGGCCGCAGCCGCGCTCGGCGCCGCGGGCAGTGCGCATCCCTCGCGCCGCGCCGGCTGGGAGGGAGGCTCGAGACACGGGGGGAATGCACGGCACGGTTGGGGATTAGAAAAAAGGATTTAAAAATTAAAAAAAAAAAAAAAAAAAAAGTAGGAGACGGCCGTTTGCAGGCAAATACCGGGAAGTCTCCGGATTCACTGGTGAACGGGTGCGTGGCTTCGGCTCCCAGCCTGTGTGTGAATGTGTGTGTGCTACAAAAACAGATAATAAAAAGAATACAAATGAAAGAACATCTGATGTAGTCATCAGATCTAACTACAGCACTTTAATATGAATTGCAACTCCAGATGTTGTCTTAAGAAAATGAATCAATTAGACAAATGAGGAATCTCTCCTTAAATCATAACAGGAGAAAATAAAGTCCAGTAGCTGCAGACTATTGTATAAATGTCCTAATGGCTTTCATTCTTCTCACATACCTGTCAGCTTTACTACAAGGCTCCTCATCGTTTAAGTTGTTGTTTACCTTCCTGAATACTGGTTTGATTTGAAAAAGTATTCTAAATGTTCAACACCTTTTACCCTGAAAATAATAATACATCAGCCTTTAGGAGTTGAACCCAGCAGAAACTGGTGTCACTATTCATAAAATAATTGAGTTTACACAAAAAGTGATTTCTGTAATAGCCCCCTTTTTACAAGTATGTACATTTTATTTAAAATTACTGACTCAAAAAGCAAGGTAGGAAAAAATCACCTCCAACAACTTCCTGTAATTGCGAATTATTGTGAGGGAAACAGAAGGAAAAGATTTTGAAATTATGAGCCATTATGCTTGAGAGAGAGAGGGAGTAAGTGAGAGAGAGGGAGAGGGAGAGAGAGAGGCAGTGGGAAAAAAAGACATCTCGGCTTCATGAAACACAGCTGACAAGCTCGACTAAATTACCCCCGGACCATTACAAAAATCACTTAATTGCCAACCATTTTGTTAGGTCAATTGACTCTAATTGAAAAAATAACAAAAAGCTTATTATGCTGCAAATGCGGCCGTGGAAAATGAGTCTTCTGTTAGGAGGAAACAATAATTCTAAATTTCAGCTGCTGCTAACACTACAAAGTTCAGTGTTTTCTTCTGATAGAATCTACTGTGCAGGAGAAAGTGAATATGCTCCAATTGATTGATATTTCTTTTAATGCTGCCCCCTCTTCCTTCTTCGTACTCACAGCCCCTTCAGCCGACCCACCCACCCTGCTCAGTTTTATTTCCCTTCCTTGCTGCCTTGTGGCTCTCCTTTCTGTGGCAGGGTCGATGTCAGTTTTTGTTACTGAGGCGTTTGTGGTTTGGGGGTGTGTGAGGCTGCTGTGACTCCTCTTTTCAGCTTCTTCACAATAACCTCAAGACCCAGGTGAGGGGGTAGGAGGGGCACCTTGCTAAAACCTCCTGACCCCCTTCACTTTCCTCTTTTCCTCACACACCACAATTTCTTTAAAGCCTGATAAGAGAGAATTGTTTACATATTTTCACCAACAAAATACCTTAGAAAGAGTCACCCCAATGTAAATTAGAAAGCACAAACCCTGACTAGCAAATAGGATTGTAATTATTTATAGTGATCAAATTTTTAGGACTGTGTGCATGAGTTTGTTCATTTCAAAAGAAGATAAACCGGCTGGAGCTCCACTATTGTCCCAATTACAGATTTGAATACTGGAGGTTCATAATGCGATTGATTCTGCTCTGTGAAAAGTAATTATTTGTCCATAAAACCAGGAGGCTGCAGAAATTAACTCGGATGGCAACAGCCTTTTGTTCAGCTCCTTTGCAGTGAAGAGGTAGGGAATGGAAGAAAGTTCTCAGTAGCCACAGTGCATGATTATATATTTCCATAATCATGTCTATACATTTGCTTCTTGCACTGTGTTTAGAAAATTCCTTTTCTGATTTTATCCTTTCAGGGAAACTGCCTGCCTGTGTCGCACTTTTGCAAGGCCCAAAACTCTTGAGCCGGCTACAGCGAAATGGTGAACAAAAAACAATGCAGTACAGCAGGATGCTCCTTCACAGTATTTTAGACAGAAAAGAAAGAAAAAATAAAAATCAAACCCCAAAAAACTTTGTGCATGTGTATGTATGTTTTTGCTTTGCCTTTTATAACTACCGTAGATGTTCCAGTGCTTTACAAAGCAGTGAGTTAAATACTGGTGGCGTGGTGCCTGTGTAGGCAAACGGCACAGCCATTATGTGCTCAGCATACGTTTTTATTGTTTCTTTATATAGAACCCAATATCACTTACACAGAGGGGGATACAACAAATATATCAGACCATGAAGCACACATATGTGCTGTTCCTTTCTGAGCATCCGCAGCTGTATATAATCAATGGAACATTCCTTTGGAGTGCACCACAGGTCAGCAGGAACCTTGACACACAGCTGAATTTATGAGTGATCACATTGTTTTAAATATGCATCACTTAGATTTCTACAGGTGTTTAAAGATTTGCTTCAACATTCCTTTTTTTTTCTCTTTTTTGTTCCTTTTGTGAAAGACGTGCACATGGAAAACAGAGATTGTATAATTAAGGCTTCCATTTGGATGCTAAAATTGATATAATTCACCATAACTGACAACAGAGGATATTATATCATCTCTAAGAAAAAAAACCCACTCAAAATGCTAAAAAAAAATTAAAATTTGCCTGAGTGAAATATTACTTCTAATCAGGGACCAGAAAATCTTGAAATTCACCAAGCCTTGTTGAATGTGGGGGACTTTATAAAGCATTAAGAAAAAAAAAAAAAAATCTATTTTTATACTTCAAAATACACGTCTGTAATTTTGTCTAAAAGTATATATAAAAATAAAAACAAACAACACATCAGAGAAACCCTGTTTGAAACATGTGACTTAAAATAAAACAAGCTTTATTAATTAACTTCTTCCTTTATAGTAGAAAAGATATAAAATTAAATAGATAAAATCTAAAGAGAAACCAATGTGCATGTATTGAGGAAAGACAATGAAGCTTCACAGACCGAATAGAACCAATTCCTTTCAAATAAGTGGGAAAGCCCTACAGAGAGAAATAAAAGTGAGGAATGGTGAATTCTGTAACACTTGCCAGACCAATGAGCTTCATCAATTAATCACAGCAAAATAATCACCACCTACATTAAAGAATAATACATGAAAAGGACAGGGCATAGCTTTAACTTATTCAGAAAGGGCTGACTCCCTAATCCCTCTGAGTCTTGACATGTTAACTGGGTAGCGACTAATTAGATGTCAAAAATTCATAAGCACTCTTTAATATTGCATATATCTGCGGCAGACATTTCAATATGAGAGTTGTATACACAGAAGTCACTATAGCATTAAAACACAGCAGGGTGGGAGAAATAAAAGGAAAACAATAAAAACAATGGCCCTTAAAAACCCAAGAGAATGCCTCCTTTGGAAGTGTGTACTTTCTTATTCAGAAAAGGTATCACCTTAATAAGAATTATAGGCAAAGAGGTTTCACTGTTCCATGCTGTGTGGACGAAAAGAGGGAGAAAAGACTGACTTATCAAAGGCACTGGCAGGTAAATAGTAATTTACTATGCATGCACAATGAACATTACACAGTGCCTTGACACAGGGCGATAATGAAAGACATGCTATTGTGGCATCCATCGAGGGAATTTTTTTTCTTCGTTCTTCCTTTCCTTGTCTCTCTTGAGCAAAGAAGCAGTGATGTTTCCTGGCAGCTGCCTCCTGTTTCAAGCCATTTCACATAATATAGAAAGAACCTGAAGTTTAGTGTATTAAGTAAGTGAGTTAGTTTGCTGGTTTGGCGATATATACATTGCTTGTGCATGAACTTATATTTCAGATGCAGGACTCTGTATTTTTACAGAACAAGCCTTTTCCTGTCTGAAGAATTATATGAACCTGTTATATAAAACAAGGCAGCAAGATTAAAAACAATGCATCATATAATACACTGTTTTATGACTTGCATCCTTTAATTGTAGCTCTCAGGAATAAAAAGAGAGGAATGTGCTGTTGTTTATAATGCAGAATTGCCATTCTCTCTTTTGACTAACAATGTGCACTGTACAGGGCTAGTAGTCTGTGGAGATTCCTCTATTTTCTCCTTTACCAAACAGCAAAGTTAAATCCCACTTTTTCGATGCTTCTAACTAGCTTACAGCCTGCAAGCCTTTGAATTTAGACAGCATGCAGTATGGGAGGCTGTGACTGTAATCCTCCCATAGCTGCTGCTGTTTAAATGTGACATGGCTGCAACTGGAATGTTTTAATTATTTTAAAAGTGTAAAATCTTGTAACATGATGATATAAGGTAAGCAGTCTTGTGCAGAGAAAAACTATTACATTTGTAGATCTCATGGGAGTAGCATCTAAAGAGACAATGTGACTCTCCTTGCACCTTGCAGTGTGTGTAATAATGATATTTGCATGTATCAGCTGATTAGTACTTTCATAAGCAGACATCTCTCACTGTGATGGCAACTTCTGGATTGATGTAGTACAAGAATAAGAATGAGATGTGATTTAATGGCTGCTGACCATGGTAGGCTGAATGGTCACTTGTTCAGTTATACCTGGCCTTTCCTTTGAAAGTTGCTACGTTAATTTTGTTTCTAAAGGACCTTCTATGATCAACACTGAAATTGTAATTAACTGCTTGCATTTGTCATTATTACACTATTCACACCTTTTTCTTGCAATTGTAAATGTGTTACTTAGCACTTATGTTTGTCCATGCCTTGAGTGTCCAAGAGTGTTTTGTGGGCACGCACTTTGTGGTTTTAGACTAGAATCAAAATATTAAACGGCAGCAATTAATTAGTGATTTCAATCAGAAGGTGATGATCTGCAGTGCTGGTTGTAGTTTTTGACTCCTTTCATCCCTGCTGTCATGTTCATGCCTGTTATATAATAGTGCTGATGTTAATGTGATACTGCTCCATTTGCTGGCACACTTGGCCAGTGAGATGGTCCTGAAGTGCTCTGTGCATTCTCCACCTGCCTTTGTTGGAGCCCAAGCACAGACTGGCTCACTTGGACGAGATCTAGCTGATTGTGTCAATTTTTCCAAAGGAGTCCAAAGATGCGGGGATAGTTTCTCTGTAGCCACAGCGGTCTGTTCTATGTGACCCAGAGTTGGTTTGGATGTTCAGGAGCAGGAGGGGCTTCCACACACCAACCAGTCTGCATGTGCAAAGCACTTATCTACAAACCCCAGTGAGCTCGTACATGCCGTGGGTGTTTTGTTCAGGGTTTCCTTACTAGTTGGGGATTCCTGATATTTTGATTTGATCAAAACCAGTATCCTACCCACATCATAAATATTTCATAAATTATTTTTAATACCCACTATTTATGTAGTGAAACCTGTGGGTTTGGGAGCTTTCTGGTTGTGGGCAGGAAGGGAAAGAGAAGGAAGAGAAGGAAGTTCCTTCCTTTCCAAGTTCCTTCCTTTCTAAGACAGGCCTACTCTGATCTGTTGAATACCTGTATCTTATTGGTGAAATTCACGTGGCTTTCAGTGGGTTGAGGCCAGAAATTACATTAAATCAGAAAACCTAAGTAAACAGATTAATTAATGCCTCATTTAAAAGCTGAAAATAAAGTGGTGTAAGCATCCTTCATTCATCTGTGACACTCAGATATCTCCAAGGGTCACTGATACAAATTAAACCCCCACTTATAAAAAGTCAGGTTTTCCAGGGGGATATTTTATTTTTGTTAAGAAATCTGTTTTTCTAGTAAGACTGCTTTACTGGATGAGTCTAAATCCAAAACAAACATATAAAAAGAGACATGGTCATACCTAGTGTCTGACTGCCAAGGAAAACCCTGCAGGCCCAATATAATGCATAGAGCTGGTCATAGTGTGACCTTAAAATGGGCTTTGGTGGGGGAGAAAACAATATCCATTTTACTGATCAATAGCTGCGCATCCCTTTAGTCATTCCAGACTGTGTGCAAAGGCAACTTGTGAGCTGACACATTTGGAATTTTGTCTACAAAATGTTCTAAGCCTGAAAAATGAAGTCATGCCAAGTAAAGGTCATATCCAGCAAATGCGTGCTGAGGGTAGTGTGATCATTGTTTGTTTTAAGGGATTAAAAAGATATAACTGGGGAAAAAAATATATATAACTGGGGAAAAAAAGTAGGAATAGGTGAAGTTGTGGTTCTCCTTAGATCATACCAGGCCAGTAAGTTTTATGGAGAGCTAATAAAGGAGATGGATGTGTTCCTAAAGGGAAAGGAATATGTAACACAAAAGTGCCAGCTGAGTCAAGACTGGGAGAGTATCTGCTGACATTATAGCCATTTTCATGGTTTCACACTGGTTACAAACATCCAGAAAGACGGAAGGAGTAAAAGAGAAAACAAAAGAGAGGAGAGCCCATTTCACTACACATTCCTTGAACCAGTGAAATCAGCTAGTGGGAATGACCACTGGAAAAAGGTATTTCTGCGAATTCCTAAAGAAACAGAAACATCAGTCTGGGCTGGTTTTTGCTCTTTCTCTTGTTCTGTACAAATACTGTCCTGGGCCAAGATAGAGCTGACTGATGCCACAGCACTTCAGAAGCCCAAATTGTTGAGGAAGCTGAGAGGAACAAATGGGAATCAGCAGAACGCATCACCAAAAGGACAAATAACAGATGGACAAACATAATTCCAAAGCAAATGCCAAATACTGGAAGGAACAACAGAGTTGGGTAACATACTGGAAAAGAGGCAAAATAGTTAGATTCAGAGGATCAGCACAAATGCCAAAAGGCCTTTAACAGAGAGAGAAGGTGAAATTAGACAGGCAAAAGAGAAGCTGTTTTAAAAATTTGGATTATTATTATCACAAAATATTTCTATCTGCTAGGCTCTTGGTGTCTCATCTTAAATATTTCCATAGTACTCCGTGTTTTCTACTGGTTTAGGGCACTGTGCTCTTCACTCTGGATCTGTATGTGGACATGCTGAGAAGAAAGTATGAAATTGGGATGCCCCAACCCAGTTTCAATCCTGTAGCTCTTCTAAATTCCCACGGTGGCCACAGCAATGTGTTCATTGCGTAGATCAGCTGTGATCCAAAGGCTGTTACCCCGGGAGCAGCCCACAGACTCAATGGGAACGTGTTAAGCCAACTCTGCTGAACAACCACCTTTGAGATTCATTCTGTCATTAAAATGCTGTTCATATAAATTTGTTAAAGTTGTTAATTGTAAGGTGCTCTCACTCAAAAAATGCGTTCAGGGCCCTGTTTAGCTGTGCTCCAAATTACTCATACAGTTCTAAGTGTTAATCACAGAACAAATGTTCTTGTAATGAATTATTGGTGTACCTTGCTGTCACAAGCCAAACAGTTGTTTGTGCAGAAGCATTATAAAATAGAATGTGGTGTTATTGAAACAATATTAACCAAGGTTGAGAGTTAGAGAGTTTGGTCCCTTTTCCATCCACTGTTGAGGTCAATTCTATTATTTATGTGGTTGAAAGCACAACAAATAGATACTGTTATAGCTCTTTAACCAAAGCTTGTGGTGTTAAATTTCTGATTACACTTGGTAGAGAGTGTGAAAACCCCAAAATCTCCTGTTTTTCCTCTTCTTGTTGCCAATGGTTTCTGAATGTCATTAAGGACAAGAAGTACATACGACAATACCTACATGATGATTTTATTTTTGCTTAAAAATGTGGTAGATTTCTTGCTGACCCTGTCAACAACTATGAGTACTAATTTGCTAGCTCAATGACTCATCATCAGTTCAGTTTACATGTAGCTAACAAAGGTCAGCCCTGAGAAAAAAATATTTGATTTCAATACCTAATTCAAGGAGGTGTGATATTTCTATGGGGTTTTTGACTGCTTAATGTAAAACCCTCTAATTGTAGAACTGGAATAGTTCTAGGTTCACTGGTTCACTTTAAATTAGATTTGAGAATCATTAAGTCAGCTTCCTGAAAGGGTCTGACCTGTGTTGGCTGTGTACAGTACAAACGCAATGTCGGACAAGGGGTTCTGCAGTTAGAGGTCACACATTTTCATTGGGTTCTGCTGGCTGGGGTCAGCAGATTCTCTTTCTGAGTAATTCAGCACAGTTTCAGGCCTCAGCTGTGCTGCTGGGGGTCACTGTTCTTGGTCAGGTTGCCATGGGGAAGGGATAAGGGAAAAGTGGACTTTTGTGCTTCTTTCCATTTGACTGCACAGCTTGCTGCTTAGCACAGGGCACTTTGACAGGAAGTGGCTGTGAGGAAGCCCACACTTGTTCCAGTTCATCTATCACAACAAGAGTTATTCTGGAGTGAAAGGATACAACCTAAGGGATGCAGAAATTTCAAAAGATCAAAATCAGAGCATGTGCATGCTCCCAGAGAAAAAGCTCCCATGTAAAATACTGTAAAGCATGAAAAATGTGGCATTGGGCTGTTTAGGGATGGTGCTCTGTTCTGTTTAGGCTGTGATTCTTTTTCCCCCCTCAGCATTCAATATATCAGATTTAAGTGGTCACCGTAGAAGGAGTTAGTATGCAAATGCCAGGACTAGCAGGGATGGTTTTGATGCTGGTACCTCCCTTATTTGACACTTGAACAAAGCATGAAAGCCCAGGAAAGGAGCCAGAGCCCCTGATCAGACCAGGATGTTGCTGCTGATCTCATTCTAGCAGTAGAAAGCCCCATGGAGAGTGTAGGCCAGTGAGAAACAATAATCTGTATACATACGTATTCTAATAAGAAGGAATAATTTATTTAAAAATATATAGAGATGTTGAAGAAGAGATAAAAAGATAGGTGCTCTGGCATGCGTGAGTACAATTTCCAATAGCTTTTGAAAGCTGAGTCCTTAACTTGTCAACAAATTGAATGAATTGCAGCCCCAGTAAAAATGCTGTAAGCTATTATAGGTCTACTGGTCCAGAAACATATATTCTTCACTGGCTCCCACTCCTTTGGCATCATATTCAGCACTTTGAGAGACGAGGACTGAAAACAGTGAATGACATGATGTTTTATATCTAAAAGAAGAAGAATATACTCCTAGTTGTGACTAAAACATCCTATATAGGATAAGACAGAAGACTTTTCAAAGGTAGGGTAGTATTAACCACCAGTAACTACCGCACTAAATAGATTCAGCTGTACTTAAATGTTTTCAAGGCATTATTGTGCCAAAATATTTATTTTTGCTTATCAGGAGTCTGTATTTGCTGGAGAAAAGTTGAAACTTTTTCATCTTCATTTTAGGATCTTTCTTGTCCTTCTCCTATGCCATATAAACATTTTCTTTTTTCATTCTTCAGGTGAATCTGGAAATCGTGTTTTAGCCAAGCTGTAGGATCTAATTTTCTACCTTGGAGAGTATAAAGTAGGGACTTTTCTGGTAACTGAAAGGCAAAAATAGATTGTGCCTCTCTGTATTGTTACAGATGTTATTGTTGCATTTACCATGATTGCCATTAAAAAAGTACCACACTCCACTTCATCCACACCTGTATTTCCTTGTTCTCAGAATTGGAAATGTCTGCAGTCACTTAGAGGTTTGAACTGGAAAATGAACAAACTGCAAGGTTTCTGAATCCCATGATCTGCCTGCAGCCCTCTGAGCATACACCCATCCAGGAATGGACCCAACAGTGAGCACCTCAGAGCATCCTTTGTCCAGGAAGGCTGCTGCAAAATCAGGCTGTGCCAAGGCTGGCAGCTCAGAGCTCAGCACTGAGGAAAGGGAGTTAAGGATACTCCCCACTCAATGAAGGTATGTGCAGAACCTCCTCCAGTGTCTGAAATTTTGCTTTTAAAAACAACTTAAAATTTGGCTTTCATTTGTAGCACACTAAAAGTTCTCTCTTCTGAGAAGAAATTCCCAGTCCGCATAGCAGACCTTACAATTCACCATTCTGGTCCTTTCCTGTACATACTTGTGATGCTGTTGGAATATACTGAAAACCTGGAGCCTTTAGAGGTAATTTCAAGTTTATTTAAAAATATGCAAATTTATATTTCCATAGCATTTTAACCAAGATGAAGAAAATTTCTACACAAATAATATCAAATGATGCTTTCTTCACACTCCTGAGCTGAGAACCACTGACCTCACGGAAAACATGTTTGGGAGACCCTTGTCCTGGATAAAACCACAGGACTGGTTCAACCTGTGACCTGTAACAGAGCCCAAAGCCACTGAGGCTTTTTTGCCATGGTTTCCTGAGGCTTAGGAAGCCTAGAGGAGAGTGCCATTTGTGCCTATTGTTCTCCCCATCTCTTGCCTCTATGAGCTTAATTTCAGTAAATTAAATCAATGTGGAAAAGTGATCAGATACATTAATATTTGACAAGTTTTATGAGATAAATGCCCCAACAAGTGATTCCAGTGCAGGAAGGGCAGTGCCATGAGCTCCGCAGTGTTGTTCTCTTGGGTAGCCAGCTCACGCACACTGGCTGGCCAAAAGACACATACAGAAATCAGGCATGCACTTGTCAGGTAATGACAGAATCTGGGAAAGGAACAATGCTGATGTGTATTTAGGACAAAAGATCAGGGCATGTCATGAAGAACTGAAAATACAGTAATATAGCCACCAAGAGGAAAAGGGAGACAACAGTAAGTTCAGTGAGACCATAGAAATGCTCAGCATATGTAAGGAGATCACATTCTCAAAGTCCATTGCTCACAACTTTTTCATTTTGACAGGTAGTGCTTGAATCTACTGACTGTCTCACTTGAGACCTCCTGTGTTGTGGTTGGTTTTTCCCTTGTTTGTTTGTGTTGTTGGATTTTGTTTGTTTGTTTTGTGTGTTTTGGTGTGTTTTGTTTTTAGGTTTTTGGAGTGTTTTTTGCTGGCACCCTTATCCTTTGTAATTCTAACATAGGATTTAAGTGTTAACTTCAAATCCTGCATGGATACACTGACGTCTTTTCCCTTTACAGAACTTACAGATAGAGAAAAGAACCCTACTGCACAGGAGATTTGAATAGGTGGATAAGTACAAGTGAAAGCATTTGCATAAGGAAAAGAATTCTATTTTATAACTCAACATGAGAAGCATAGATTACTTTGCACATACTTATTAAGATTAGTCCATAAGAATTCATTACTGGCATCTTACTGGAGAAATTAGTTATTTCTTTCTCAGTCAAAGATAACACATAAAATTTTGTTTGTACAGCAGACAATTAAGATGGAGGTTATTTCCTAACACTAATGAAAGTTCTCCCTTAGAACCATTGCAAATTTCTATGGACCTCTAACCTGTCATTTTCTTCTGTTTAGTTCATTGTATTTTGCAACAAAGAAAACTGTACCCGACTGTGCACAGAAAAAGAAAAACCCTTTTTCAGACAAAAGAAGCAAAACTCTTTTGTTACAAAAAATAGCACAACTTCAGAAAAGATATTTCCTAATAGAGATCACTTGGTTATTTGACTGTTTTCAGCATGCAGAGGGTTAAGCTCAGCTGAGAATGCCAGACATACCTGTATTCATTCCATTTTGAATAAAGTGACAAATTCCTATTCTTGGTCACTGGAGCAAAAAATTAGCCCTGTGCTTCAGTGAAAGGTCAACATGGGAAGAAATAAACAGGAGGTGAGAGGTCATGACCTGTGTCTAGAACAGCAAAAAATGGCTGAATTAAAAAAAAAAAAAAAGTTAATTCTACTGTACATTGTACTTTCCATATAGACAAGTCCCATTTGAAATGCAAAGTACTCCTAGAGTGTTGTTCTGGAAATATCAAGATTGGAATGTATCTATGTTTATTTATTTACACTGCTATTTTTGTACAAGCCTCATTGATTTGGTCTATTTTAAATAACCCCTGTATATACATACATATTCCTATGATCTGGGATCCAATGGATCCAGGAGATATTTGACTGATCAGGCCCAGAGAACTCTTTGTCTGTCTGTGTCTTTTGGTCACATCTTCAGTGATTACTACAGACCTAGAGACCTCTGTAAAATGTTCAGGGAGGAGAACCAGTCGCCAATGGGAATGAGAGCCTGAATCTGACATTGAAGGTATTGGAGAGATGCAGCAGAAATAGTGGTTAGTTCTACTGCTCATGCCTGTGCCCAGCCTCTGTCACTGACAGACTAATCCTGTCTGACGCTGAATATCAGTTCTATCTAGTCCAGGTGTAGAAAAGCTGTCCTGTGTGCCCTGGGTAGATGTTGTGGACATGTGAGCAGCAGCAGCAAACAGCACACCAGAGAAAGTAAATAAAAGAGTATTTATTCAGTCAAAAGTGGTGTTCAGTGACACACCTCATGCACTGGGAGCTGTGGAAAAGAGAGCAAAGCTTCTTCAGAACACAGCACTTCTGGGAGAGCTTGCTGCTCTCAGCAGCCTGGGGACACCTCTCAAATCACTTCTTAAGTGTCCTGGAGGCACAGCTCTGAGGAAAATATCAATGTCCACTTCTTCAGAATTTTGATTGCAGAATAAAAATTTTAAAAAATCATGACAGAAAAAAGCCTTCTCTGAATGTGCATATGGTTGACAGAAGGGCCAACTAGGAAAGAACAACTCTGCCAGAAATGATTTTCTCTTTAACAACCAACACAAAATCAAGGTGTTGAACCAAAGAACACCTCCTTGGACAATGGAGTATTGATTTATAGAGTATTTGGCTTCGCAAAAAGAAAGCATTCAAAGTGGCAGAAGAGTCATTGTTCAATGTGAAATGCTGGGCAAAAGGATATTTTCTTTCCATTTCTCCTTCTCTTATAACCTGTCTGGGAGGGTTTTATGAAATATGTCTTCATCATAAAATGACAATTCACTGCAACCAAAACTCTAAGCAGTACAAGATTGATTTTGGCTAATTTCCTGTCTCCCAAAAAATTAGGAACAAATGGAACTAAAATAATTGAAACAATGTGTTTCAACATTTTGAAATTTAAAATCCCCTTTTTCATTTGAAGGTACTTTTTATTTAATAAGGTAATTATACTTACATGAGAGAAGAGAAAAATTATGAAGAGAAAAAATTTTTAAGGTCCTGAAATGAATATCAACTTACTTAGCTACCTTCCAAGAGTTTCAATTTTTATTTTCAAAATATATTAACTGGAGTATCAGAAAATGTCTGCAAAAGGGCAAAATGCATCCTGCTGAGTTCTAGTTGTGAAGTTTCCTAAAAGCCCCCCAATATGATGACCCCATAGAATTAGGATGCAACAAATACCTTGAGCAAGCCACATATTTCATTGTATAGGCTTACATTGAGAGATAACAAATAAGCTTTCAAAAACATGAAATCAGGGTTTTTTTCCATTTTGCATTGGTCTTTTTAGTTTTATTTTTCTTATTTTTGTCTAGTGTCTTACTAATGCTTTGCTAATTTGATCATATTCTTTTATTCTGAAATGGATATTTGCCTTCTGTTTGCTTTATTTTCCCTTCTAGGACTTGCTTGTGTTTTTGGCTTAATATGTCTCATATTAGCAGCAGAGTTTTACAGTGTTATGCCAATTGGCACTTCATATTTCAGCAGGTTGAAGAGCAGTATGAGGTCTTGTGTGAAAAATACCCACCCAAATTAACCAGTTATCATCCTTTATCAATTGTTTGTACATATTAGCTACTGCACATCAGGAAATAGACTACTTCTGAGACACCTGTGATGATTATCCAGTGGTTCCCAAAATATATGAGCCAAGTTCATTTCTTTTGCAGTTCAGAAAAGACAGTAGCTATACCAGTGAGACATATGTCAAAACCAGAAAAAACGGATGGTTGAAATTGGCATTACTACTTAACATTAATTCTGTTTGCATGCTGTTGTGAGGTATATTGTTCTTTTGAAACCAAGCTATAGCATTTATTCTGATGCTAGGAGAAACAAAACCAATCATCCTATTTCTTCCCATTTCTACATGGCAAATGAAGATAAATGCAAGTAAAATATAAAAAAATTTGTATGATGAAAAGGCTGTGTGATCCAATAGAATTCTTCAGTGAAATTCAAATTAATGGACTTTGGGCAAGAAGATGCACCTTCAGTATATCTTCTTGCATATCTTCTGTCTATTGATGTCTTTCAAATCTGTTCTGCTATGGCTGCAGAGTGTGTGACGCCATGGACATCAGTGTTCAGGGCATAATGAAAAGCTCATTTTTTACAAGACAGGAAGGAAACAGAATAGAGGGCCAAGTAACCAGAATAATTGTTTAGGTTTGCTCTGACATGCCTAGTTCAGAAATCTTGATGTCAATTTGTACGTGGAACTGAGAAATTATTTTAGTTTTCAAATTGTCCTGAACTCTGAGGCAGTGGCTTAGATAAACAAATTCTTTTCCCTTTACCTGTCAGCACTTGAATCCACAGCAGACCTTGATATGGTTGTCCAAGATTTGTCTCTTGGAAACTGAAGCTAAGAACTTATAATACTTCTTCAGGCCTTGCTATCGAACAGGTTCAGCTCTCAGCATTTCAGACACATTCCTGCTGTATGGCACTTTTTGCCTGGGAGGAAGCTAATAGTGTTTTATCATACCAAGGCCAGAGGTGCTTTTTTCAGGGACCAAACCATTACTAGTGTGTTGGCTATCAGATAAGGATGCAACTACAGCTCTGTGTGCCTTGAGCTACCCCTAAATCCCCTCAGCCAAGACAGGCTGTACCGTGGCCGTGGTTCCTCCAGCACAGCTCTTCCTGTCACCTCTGTTCCACACCTATAGTGACGGATATCCAAACCCCCTGCTTTGTTACAGCAAGATATTAGATCATTTCAACCCTATTCTCTTTGCTAAAAGGGTATCAAAATAAGGTATCAGGTAAGAACAAATCCTGAAATCATGAGTGAGTTGTTGTTCTGTCTGCATTCAATGCTCTGACAGTTGTTCATCACCAAGATCCTGAATAAGGTCATGTTATGTATATAAAATGGCATTCTTTGCTTCACCCATACTGATGGATAACCATTTTCATTGAGCCTTGAAGGGAGGTGAGTATAGGGAAAGAATAAGGTTGCAGGGAAGCTCTGGGGTAATTTTACAGTGGTGTGTTGTGGGTAGGACCTTTCAGGTAACATTCCTTTGCTCTGTGTTCAAGTGGCCAAATGTTTATTACTTTGAAGACATCACCAATTTCTTTGAACTTAATATACAGACAAAAATATCTTTTTTTAATGGAACAAGAATTATTTTTTTTTTAAAGTAAAAATAAGAAGAGACAATAATAAGTGAAATGTAAAATTTGTATTGCAAGAATTTTTTTATAATTAATTTTATGCAGTATTTACAACAATAGTAAAATAGACTGATTGTTTCAATCTGAAAGTGTTGATACACAAGTAGTACCTTTTAACAAAGCTAAAGGTATTAATTATCAATTAGCAGAAATTGTTTCTAATAAGACTGGGGGAGAGACAGAGAAAAACTGATCAGGAAAAGCTGACACTTACAATGTTCTGTAAATTACCAGTTTGTTGGGGGGTTTGGGGTTTTTTTGGTTGAGTTTTTTTTTTACATCTGCCTTGGATGATATGAAAAAAGGTGTCAGAAACATAATTACTAAATACATCTAAGATACAAACCCTTTTGTTGTTCTTTTAATCATATGAGGGAAGAATATTAATTCCTTGGAAGATTTTCATCCTTTTCTACAAATAACAAGTAAAATTAACTAACAGCTCAATTATTTTGTTAATGAGGTAGCTCCCCTCCCCACTGGCATGAATTCAGTTTAATTTTTTGTCTTCAAATGTCTTCTATTCTACTATCAATCAAATATCTTTTTAGTGCATAATCAGGAAATCCTAATGGAAGGAAAAACAAGTTGGAGCTGATGACAACTACAGCAGCTTACTTATAACCACTGCCTGTCACACATGCAGCCATACTAGTGATTACAGTTTGCTAAGGAAATGGAAAAGAAAATTTAAGAACAAAGCAGTGATACAGGAGCCAAAGTTGAGGACTTTTATGAATATTTACTTATTTACTCTATATAACACTACATTTTAAGCTATTGTCCTATCCCAGATGTGGCTTTAATGAACTCAGTTTCATAGCTTTTAAGAAAAAGCACACTGAAATGGTGTCTTTAGTTAACTTTTTCATCAACATTAAGCACTTTTAATGAGTGCCTCCATTTTCAGAAGTGGTCGAAGTGGTCTTTCCACTGACTTGAGGGAGCAAAAGCAGAATTATATGATTTAAGTGTCAATCAGTTTCAAAGCAATAATAAGCCAATAGTTGGTGTAATAGTTCACAGGCAACTGACAGACCAAAATTTGTTTGCTTAAACTAGTCCATGAGCACCTTGAAATAAGAATTGTGACACAAATATAACAACCCCCCCACTACCAAAAACACCAAAAACCCACCCAGGAACAATGTAGAAATAAATTTAAAAGCTATTCTCACTGAACTAATTCACAGTAAATATTTTGATTGTCCATAACTAATGTCAAACAGTGCCTAGAATGGAAAATTACTTCAAAATGAAGTTGACAAGAACATTCTGCACTAGCTCATTTCCTGAGCAATGCATACATATATAATTTCCTGAAGCATGTGCTGGAATGATCCTGTCTGCAAGTGACATGTATATGGCTGGTGACAGCACGGTCAATAAGTGGGAAGAAAAACTGCAAAACATTGGCAACAAAAAAAATATTAACAAATGGTGGTCAGTTGTGCTGTCCAGACATTAAAGACATTCAAAAGATGTAACTCCAGCAAAAGACAACTAATGGGGTCAGATTCTTGTCATTTCTTTTAGTTTTTTCTTGAACTGCCCAGCATTGTTGAGGTCTAGTAATTAGGTCAAAATACCCACAATCAGAAACACAGGACGCAAAACTCAATATGCCACTGCTGCTTACTGTACTGAACTTTATAAATAGCAGAGCAGAACCCAAAAACTTATTTAATAAAAGGAAATAGTTGCAAATTAACAATATTCTACTCTGGACACCTGTTAAAAATACTAATGAAAATAATAACATGGCCTTTTGTATCTAAAAGATACTAAAGACTAAAACTGTCTCAAAAATCTCAACTACTATTCAGCAAGGAAATTGATAGGAAAAATAGAAAATAAATTTGTATTTGGAGCTGAATGTTTTGTTTGGTCTTTCATTAACTGACATGCCAAAAAATGGGCCAAGACCAATGGCATGAGGCTCAAAAAGACCAAGTGTTGGGTCCTAGACTTTTAGTCACAATAACCTCATGCAATGTTACAGGCAATTTTATTGAATTTACAATCAGAGTTGAAGTTTTTTGTCTCATTTCTAATAGAATCCTTTTCCTGATACTGGTTCTCTTGGTGAATCATTTCATTGATTCTCATGTGATATGGTATCAAATGAAAAGAACCAACTTGATCTGAAGTTCTTAAGCTGCTTCCAGAAATTACTTTTCCAGAATGTTCACCTTAACGTTCCTCTTCCTCTGGAAATAGATTCAGAACTCAGTGGCTGACCATTAATTTCTCATCCACAGGAAAAAAAAAAGAAGACAGAAAATTTGCCTTTGTGACGGAAGGAAACAAATGCAGCAAAAAACCCAAACAAAAAAGCTATGCCGCATGGTTCATATCCAATATCTCTACAAATTCATTTATCCAAATTCACAATAGACGTTTTGGCCTGAAACTGTCTAAATATATCCTATATCTAAAGACAAGATACTGTGTTTGTCCCCGCTGAAAAAGATATTTCTGTACATCATACCTTTGTTCTAAAGAAATGTTCTTCACCCTAACTTTATCTCAGAATAAAAAGTTTGAGAAAATATTTTGCTTCTTGTAATTCTGTCATGTATTAGTTCATAAATGGAGCAAAACAAGAAAAGGAAGGATTATATAGATATTTCAACTCTTTTCTGGAAATGAGATCAAGCACACACCTTCTAAAATTAGGAATAAGGACTACTTATTTTGCGAGTAAGGAAGTATGCAAGAAAGCATGCTACCTTTATTGAAGGTTTTGTGATACAATAAAAATTAAAGAAAAGTTATTGTCTCTCATTTATTTTTTCTATTAAATATATTATTGTGTATAAAAAGTGAATTAGTATGCTGGAAATAATAATGAATTATTTACGGAATGCACACAGACCCTATTCCTCTTGATAAAAGGCCCGCAAACAAGTACAAACCCAGTTAGAGAATAACAATATCCTATTTTACAGCTGAAACAAGGCAGGCTTCTTGTATGTGTAGATTCACTAGCACAGTTAATGTAATTCAGTGGTAATGCCAGGCATGTAAAAAATGTGTTAAAAATAGCAAGAATAACTCTTTTTTTTTAAAGTGATTCAGTAACCACAAGCAAGCCATCATTACTGGCAAAATGAATCAACCAGCCTCTGGCCACAGACTTCAAGGAACTTATCAGCAGGTAAAACCCACCATAACAAACATAACATAACAAACCTGCCTCTCTTTCACCCACAATGAAAACATGTACAGTATGAAATGCATTTGTCTGGACCTCTTGCGGTGGGATCTGTCTTCTAAAATCCAATAGCCTTATCTTTAAAACCCCTTTAAAGAAAACCTTAAGATGGGAGCATAGACTTTCACTTTGCTTCCCTGAATACATGTAAAGTTATTGAAAATGCAATCAATATTATTATACATTCATTGAAGAGAAAAAAATATCTGGAAAAAGCTTCAAGCTCACCTCCACCGTGTACTTTAAGAGGGTTTACCTCTATGAATTTTAAAAAGTTTGAGGAAATTGATGGTCCTTAAGCATGATGACAGGGTATAAAAAAAAAATGGTTTTGTAACAACTGGAAATTAGTGCTTTTCTTTAAAATTGAGTCAGATATGTATTTTTTCCAACAACGTGACATATGGAAACATATTTCTCAGAGTAGCTTTCAGAAGTCTCTATTCTGAAACACTGATGAAGAGGATATGTTAGAGACAAGTGCAAATTCTTTAATAGACACGACACAGTTTTGTATTTGTGATGAGTTTAAGCACATAATTTTGTCTGAGTTAATGTTTTGGGGATTAGTCCTGTTTTCATGTTGAATTTTCATGCTTCCTATTGTGACCTGTGACTAACATTTTGAATAATGTGTAACTTCAGTTTAGTTTGCACTTTTTCTTTCACTGGTGCAGGATGTGTAACTATATAAAAATAAGTAGTGTCAGCAGTGATAAATAACAATAATCATAGTCATTAGTCATTGTTCTTCCTCATAGCTGCAATTTTGAATTAGGGTATTGAAGGATGGATTTAGAAAAAAAATATACTTTCAAGTAGATAACATACAAATTATTGTAGATGTTCAGATCTTTCCTGATGGAAAGTTACGCAGCTCTGCTTAACTCAGAAACTTTATTCCAAAGGATAGTTTGGCCCAGTCCATGCAGAATACTGCAATAGTTTTAAAAGTGGCCTCTAAAAGAGTTGAAAAATAAAGTTATTCTTTCTGCTCCAGAAGGAAAATTCAGAGATATTGGTGGAGTGTTTTGGTTTTTTTTTCCTTTTTCTTTTTGTTTTTTTGTTTGTTTGTTTTGTTTTTTGGGGGTTTTTGGGGCTTTTTTTTAGGTTTTATTTCCCTTTTAAAAACTTAGGGAAAGATTAAGACTCCTTCAAATAAACTGCAAGTAAGATAAGGTTAGGTGCAGATATGCGGTACCAAAATCTTAATAATGTGGATCTGTGGAGTCTTGAAAATAGTCATTCCTCTTCTGATTAAAGATGAGGTGCCAGAGGTGCTTTGTTATGGTGTTCTCTCATAGTTGCAATGAAAGCATGAGATAAAAATATGTATGCATTCCTAAGAGAAACAACCAGAATACATTAATGAAGGTGTAGTGTTTGACCTAATGGGTATAATAGGTAGTCTCTGACTTGCCTAAAAAGGCTAGAATTTGATAACTTAGTAAAATATTATCTAGGTAAAATTACATGCAAAATCTGTGTGCCCTCAAGTGTGTGATTAATACATTCATAGGTACTGTAAAAACATATGGGACTAGAAAGATGGCAAAAATTAGGCATCTATGATCCTACACCATGTTTCCATATTAGAATGACTTCAAAACTGTGAAATCATCTGAATGCTTCATGTAAAGACATTTTATGTTGCTCCAGAAACAGCCTTGTTTTTTGGGGGGTTTTTTCAGCAGTAGTAGTCATACACTTTTATAATATGCAATATCAAACAGCTGTGATGGGAAACATACTGGAGGCATCAGATCCAGAAACATCTAAGACGGATGACAGCCAAATGAAATGGGATGCCTTCCCCTCTCTCCTAGTTTTTGTCCTCCTTGCCACGCCCAGCCACACAAAATGAATCAAGGGATGGTTGAGATTTCCCTGTTGCTGTCATCAATGAATTCAAGAATCAGTAACTGAGGAATCAAATAAGTGAATTCCAATCATGGCAAAATGACTACAATTCTGATCTTATCAACTTTATCAGTTTATTGGAAACAAAATTGGCCAATGAAAAAACATTATATCAGGGAGCGCATTGGATGTATGATTGAGTTCTGAGTAAATTACTTTTGTGTCTCTGTGTCCTGCACATGAGTAAGTTGGAGATGTCAGTAAGGGCTTTCTTCTATCCACTGCTGGAACTAGAACTATGAATGCACACTCTGCCTTTGCAGCATAAATGTTCTCACACTACCGTCCAATTGTGACATAGGCCCGCTTATACCAAAATATTTTTACTACAATTTCTTCTGCCATCAATAGGATTATCAATAAGTATTTATAACAGAGCAATAGTGCTACATTTCATGTCCAGTAAATCTCCAGTGAAACCCCAAGGGCTTTTGACATATCATAGTGCAACTTGCAGAACATAGCCCTTGAGAATGTCTTCAAATTATCACACATACTTGTTGCTATAGGCAGAATTCCTCCAGATGTGGGTGCTTTCCAGGGGTGTCTAGAAAAAGCAGAATTCAAGTTCACAATTCGTTGTGGGTAAGGCCTTTCTGAGTGTCATATAAAAAGTAGTGATAAAAATTCCGAAGGAACTCAGCTGAATGTCGGACCCAGCATGCAGTCGATAAGGCTCAGTTATTCAGTACTGACACAGCATGGCAAAGCTATGAAGACATTGCTTATTTCAGCTTCTATTGCCAAGGTTGGGTGCTTGACAACTCAATCAACAAAGGATGAAAATGGAAGAAAGAATCTGAATCACTGCCTTATGATGAGAGAGATATTCAGAATGATTCCTTTGTTCCTTCCTTTCAATAGGAGACTGTAGGGGAAGGATTAAGAGAAGCCTAAAACCCCAATGTGGTGCCCTAGCAAGATGCAGATCAATATGCAGTGGCATCAGCAATGGCAGAAATGACCATGCAAGAGTCCAAGGAGAAATTTGGTCTCTTCAGATACTTCTCTTTCTTCTTTTCTGTGTAATCCTTCTTCAGTTATTTTCTTCCTGCATATTCCTTCCTTTACCTTAGTCTACTAAATACCCACCTACAGAGTGCATATTTTCCATGTGTTGAGTATGCAACCCTTCTCTTAGGCAGTGATTTTCTCACTCAGCACTTCCTCCTCAAATTCTTTCAGTGTCAGGCTCCCACCCTCCACAGTGACTGAAGATAACTATCATCCTGCTATTCAAATCAATGCAAGTAGATACATACCCTTTCCCCCCTTGTTTTCTCACATTTTGGTCTTAACTGGTTGGGGCAGGAGAATAAAGACAAGCAAATAGCACAGAGCCCATTGCCCTTGGAAGCGAGCTCAGCTGCCTCAGAAATGAGCATGTCTGTGCATCTTCTGCCCAGTGAAACATCTTATCAATGCTTTTTGGAAGAAAATGACATCCATATATTTTCAATTATCTTTATTTCTGCTTGGAAAAGTATGACCCATTGTTGGTCTCAGCCTTGCAAAGATAAATCTGGGTTTCTCAGATGGGGCAGACATTCATCATTCAACTGATACTATTACAGTGCAGTGAAGGCAGAGAGCCCTTATGCTGCTTTCAGTGCAGAAGTTATGGGGGTTATTGCCAGACGAGGCAACTGTGTGAACCAGTATGGAGGAGATTTTAAACTGGCCTGGTGGAAAGCTTGGTCTGTTCTGGTGTGAAGCAGTTTCTGGTTGCCATTTACTGAAATGCATGTAGACCCCTGTTGCAAATTTTTTCTTGGATTCTTTCTAGATTAACTGCCAGCATAAAAAAGACTCACCATATTTAAAAGCCCAGAGATGAAATTCTCATTAGTTATCAACTGACAACCCCTCAAAATCCCCTTTTGCCTATGTGTAACCAGTCTGATGGCTTGAAGTAGCTTCAGGCTCTTCTATGTGATAAATCAGTATGGGGTATGAATTTTTCTTCGCTTTTGCATTATAGACCATACTTTCATCTTGCTCCTACTTATTCTAAATTCTATGTGTACTGTTTACTTAAATGGAGATCCTTGAAATTTATACTTTTATGCACATTGGCACAATACAAGCTGATGATATTTGTGCATCTCTGACCCATGGTCTGGCCAAGAACAGTGTACTGCTAATATTACTGGAAGTTGGAAAATGGCTATTTTGTCACTGCAGGCTTTACATGGGAATAAGTACAACTATCAGAGCCACTACTTACACCTCAGTATTATTTTTACTTGTACCATTACGCAGCAGTTGCTACTCTTGTGGAGCCATTTAAAAAAAGGCCACACACTTCAAATGATAACTGGAAAGCCCTAAGTATAAAATGGCAGATTTAAGGGTGTTTCAATGTTTTCTTAAAATTACTCCAGCGTATTCATACCTCAAGCATTATTTTCTAATCAAATACAATACTGCAGAACATGAGTGTGTTTGCACTCTTATTCTATCAGTAAATGCACAAACTGAGAAGAACATTCAAGTCCTGTTTTCAAATAGAGATGCATTAGTGGGAAATAAGAGTGGATTGCCCTGCTGTCCTATGAAGCCATCAAAAGCTGATGAGGCATTTTTTTAGTCATCCACAGAGCTGACATGCTCTGGATCCCAGTGCATTAAATAAATCTAATTATGACATTTTAATAAAATATGTTAAAGGCATTTATTTGAGGCCAAAGTCTGGAAGCAATGCAGAACATGTTCCAACAGTAAAGCTCCTACACCTGGATGTTAACCTCTTCAATGCCCTATGGACATATGGCTTCCGTCCAGAAAAGCAGCACCTGTAGTTCGCTCTGAATGTCTGCCATACGTCCTCATATTGCAGAAAGTTAAATATGACACATTTCATAAGTAGGGAAGCACACTGACTCCACATGCAGAGTTTACTGCAAGATCTGTGAGCCAGTAGAGTACAAAAATTGTTCACTTACAGCTTGCTAGATGAGAGAACAGGGTTTGGATTTAACCTCCTCATATCCTTTATTATTCGCTGTTCTCAAATACTTATGTGAGCAAAGCAATGTTCCTACAAACATCCACAAACAGCAGATTTGAGCACTTGCCAAAGGAATATCATCAGAAAACAAAACCTGTTTTCTGATAAAATGGCATTCATTTTGGGAGAAAGCAATGGCTTGTAAAGAACAGACCATCAATACAGGAACAGATATAACAACACGTGACTGGTCACAGCACTCAGCTAGAAAATCCTAACTGCTGAATGATCAGCTAAATGCCTCTGCTTTGGATTGTCCAAAGCTTAACAGAGATGTCTGCAAACAAGGAGCAAGGAAAAATTATGGTCTTCCCTGTGCTGGTCCTTGGAAAAGGAATTCTGTGAACCACTTTTGGAGTCCTGGATTGTCTTACAGGAAAATTAAGTTATCTCTGTGAGTCTGAATTAGTTTGACATAGTTTATTTTAATTACATAAATATCATACCACAAACACATGATAATTCTGGGGTTTAAAAATATGGGGATACAAGGTGGGGGATTTACATGGCAACAGATTTTTCCTATCATACTTGGTGCTAGAGGGAACTGAAATTTGCAAATGAATATGCAATTAAAAATCCCACACAAAATGTAAAGAAAAATATTTTTATTGTGCTTTTTCTGTGCCAATATCGCAAAGTAATTACACAAATGCTTAGTAAATTTCACTGCCCTGCTGCTTTACAGAAAGCAGTGTGACAATTTACCAACAACAATTAACATCTTTAAATTTATTTAATTTTATTTAAGAGTAAAATATGCCATCTATGGGGTTATTTTTTTAGTGTTTTACAGATCAGTGTTTCATTCTGTTTCTATTTCAGATGGACATTGCTGTACCTTTAAGCACAAAATATATATATATTAATATTCTCCAAAAAATGTGAAGCCTTGTTTGCAATCAATGCATATTCCCCTTTTGTGTAAGAATAACAGATGTTGATAGAAATAGCCATTGGGTTTGTAAAGAACCCATTTCATGTGTCAGAATAGTTGTGCCTCTTCTAGATGAAATGTCAAAAGCAGGCAGATATCTCAATGTGAAATGACCTTAAGAAAAACCCGACCTCGCCAAAGATGACCTTTTTCCAGCAAGAAACATTAAAATTACAACCATATTGATGCTTCAGCTTCAAAAACAATATGTATTTCTTTTTTAGTGTTTTTCTGCCTTGGCATCCTACGTATTTTAAATAAAGATGTACAGTAGTCCACTTTATGCTGTTTCTGTTGAGCTGATTTATGGTCATGGATTTGTTTTATAAATTTATTCATACACAGGGGCATGCATAACAATATTTTCATAAATGTAGATATACATACAGACACATACATAAATACAATTATATACATTCATAAAGGATCAAACAAGATTATCCTAATTTCTCAAGGGGTCTAACATTTTTTGTGTCCATATTACATTAGTAGAATGTATTACTTACTGTAACTGAATTAAATCTTTTCACAGTATCTTCCTTTTCTGAATTTTTAACAAATCCCATGGCCACACTTTCTTCTAGGAAAATATATGTCTTATCAAAGTGTTAATCAAACTGAAGTGTGTAAGGTTCTTATAAAGTAACATTGGGGAAGTATTTACATATAATAGCGTATGTGTGTGCATGTGCCATGGCTGATTAGTGGCATGCAGTTTCTCCTTCAAACTAGGAAAATAAAATAAAATATAACAAAACAGCAACAAGAAGGAAAAAACCGCACAGACCAAAAAAAAAAAAAAAAGAGTAAATAAACCCCAAAACCAAAACCAAAACAAAACAACAACAACAAAAAACAAACAAAATAACTCCACCAAACCAAAAAACATCCTTTACTAAGTACTGGAGATGTAAAATTTCTCTGTTTGTGAATGACGCAGAATCTCAGTCTCAGCTTTTGATCTAAAGTTCACAGTGATTTGAAATTAAAGGCTGAAGTTCCTATACACCGGAGATCTTCAGGAAGGCACCAGATGTTCTGAAAGTTCTCATCTGTGTACAGGATGATTAATGAAGTACACAGGGGTTTTGGAGGTCAACAGTGTTAAAAGTTTATTCAAACTCTGCTCATATAAACCAAACCTTTCTCACAGCCGCTCCTTAGCTGATCTGTACATCCAACTGCCTTGTTCCCCAGTTCTCTCTTTCCCTACCCACAATTTGTGCTCTGTCCTTCCAGACACAGTCCCCACCTCTCTGGAAGTCGCTCTGTTGACTGAAGCAATGGGGGGTACTCAACATATTCTCACAAAAACTGTGCTAGGAAAGGACAAACAAAATCTCAGGAGATGTTCTATTGAGATGATTACAGAATAATCTTTTTTGCTCTTTTTCCTCTCTCTCCTCTCATCTCCTGGCAGAGATATAGAAGAAAAGTTGCCTTGGCTCCTCTCTGTTCAGGTGATGTTTCTTGCACTTATCTCTCATTTTTCTCCCATCTCCAGTGCATTTCAAACAAACCATTTCTTCTGAAAACATTAAAACAAGTCACTAAAATGCCTACAATTTAAGCTCTTCTCAGATTTGGTTCTGAGAAGGCACTGCTACCCACAGATTTCATAGAATCATATAGTTGTTTGGGTTTGAAAAGACCTTTAAGATCATCAAACCCAACCATTAACCCATCACTGACAAGCCCACCACTAAACTGTGTTCACAAGTACAACCTCTATGCCTCTTTTAAGTACATCCAGGGATGATGACTCCACCACTTTCCTGGGCAGCCTCTTCCAGTCCTTGACCACCATTTCAGTGAAGAAATTTTTCCTAATATCCAATATAAACCTCCCCTCGCACAACTTGAGGCCATTTCATTTCCTCTTGTCCTACTGCTTGCTACTTGGGGGAAGTGACCAATCCCCAGCAGGCTACAGCCTCCTTTCAGGTGATTGTACAGAGTGACCCGAGCCTCCTTTTCTCCAGGACAAACACCCAGTGCACCCTGAGTTTCTCTTCATCAGACTTGTGCTCCAGACCCTTCCCCAGCTCCATTGCCCTTCTCTGGACACGCTCCAGCCCCTCAATGTTTTTCTTGTCCTGAGAGGCCCAAAACTAAACACAGGATTTGACCTGTGGCCTCACCAATGCCCCACACAGGGGGACAATCCCTACCCTGGTCCTGCTGGCCACGCTATTGCTGATCCAGGCCAGGATGCCATTGGCCTTCTTGACCACCCGGGCACAGCTGGGTCATGTTTGACTGCTGCTGACCAATGGCCTTAATAAATTCCCATTGTATATCATACTGCCTATGTTACTACATTGAGAAACCATCAATAACTGCTAAACTTCAATTTCTCAGTTTAATTCATAGTGTTCAATGTTTTAGCTTCCATTTCTCTGAGTCCCATAATGCAACACAGAAATCATCCTTTATTGTCTTCTAGGTGGAAGAAAACTTGCTAATGAAATTTATTTTTTGTTGTTTCTCTGCATTCTTGGAGGTCTTTAATGTACTCTGCAATTTAGTTCTTGTATACAGACACATTCAGGTAACACACTTGTTTTGGTTGGGACTGTTTTAGGCAAATAATTAATTCAACATATCCAAGTAGGGTTTGTTCAGAGAGACTTTAGATTGCTCAGTGAATAATCAAGCAGAGAATATATTAGAGCAAAAAGACCTGGCCCTCTAGCCAGGGCAGAAAAGATGAAATGCAAGCAGCCAGGGAAGCAGGCCTGGAGAGGAAGATGGAGATGGGAGATAGCCAGGCAAGAAATTTGAGGCTACACTAGCATCTTTGCAGAGTCATTTTGTTTTGTTTGTTGCCTAGTTTTACATCTCTGACTGGATAATAGCATCTTTTCTTTAAAAAAAAAAAGAGTGGAAATTCAAGGAACACTCAAGAGGACAATGGGACATTTCTGTTGGAAATTTAATGCACCAGAACCACATGGTACAAGTAACTGCCTCTGTGTCTTTACTCACCAGATCCTCATTACTTTTAGCTGACCACTTCCTTTCTGCTCTTGTCATTGCTGACTTGCCTTTCACCAACATGAGTGATGGCCTGACCTGGCTAGGTTGTTCAGGAAGCTTTTCTGCTTTTAAAGGATGCCTTTTTAACCTCAATAAAGCCCTGTACTTCTTTGCTTAACCATAGTTTTATTCTCACCATTTTACTTTGTTTTTGTTCTCAATGATACACAAACCATCTGTGCCTCTAACACAATGTTCTTGAATAGCCTCCAGGCTGTTTCTGTGGTTTTAAAGTTTTTTACTTTGCCCTTCAGCCTGCTGTTAACCATTTTCCTCATGGTTTTAAAATCTGCCCTTTTAAAGTTTTTCACTTTTTTTTACTCCTATGGGGGAATTGTGCATTGGGATTTTGTGGCAAGGTTTTGGTAGCGGGGGACTGAAGGGGTGGTTTCTGTAAGAAGCTAATGGAAGCTTTGCCTGTGTCTGATGGAGACAATTCCAGAAAGCCCCAAGACAGACCAGACACTATCCAAAGCCAAGGCCATCAGCATCAGTGGTAGCATCCCTGGGATAAGTTATTTAAGGAGAAAAAACCCTGTGCAGCTGCAGCCAAAGAAGGGAGGCAGAATCTGCGAGAGAAACAGCTCTGCAGACAGCCAGGATGGTGGAGAAGGAGGGGGAGGAGGTGGTCAAGGCACCAGAGCTGAAATTCCCCGGCAGCCCATGGTGCAGCCCATGGTGAGATAGCTGTGCCCCTGCAGGTGCTGAGATCCACCTGCAGCCTGTGGAGCACCCCACACTGGAGCAGGTGGATGTCCAAGGGAGGCTGTGACCCCATGGGAATTCTGTTCTGGAGCAGCCCTCTGGAATGAGCTGTGGACTGTGGAGAGAGGAGCCCACACTGGGGCAGGTTTGCAGTCAGGACTTGTGATCCCGTGGGAACCCATGCTGAAACAGCCTGGTCCTGAAGGACTACACCCCATGGAAAGGATCCCTATGCTGATTTGATTGCTTATAAATTAATATAATTTCCCTCATAGGAGTCTGTTTTGCCCATGATGGTCATCATTGAGTGATCTCTCCCTCTCTTTAGCTCAACTCATGAGCCTTTTCTTACATTTTCTCTCCCCTATCTAGTTGAGAAGTGACAGAGCAGCTTTAGTGGCATCTGGTCAGGGTCAACCCACCACAAATTGCCTTCTATTATGTTACAAAACCTGATCATCCAAGGATTTCTGTTTGCCAACGAATTTCAATTTTTTAGAACTAGAAAGTCCTTGAATTTGAGAGGTTTAAAATAATTAAGTCTATTTTTAGGGCTCAATGCAGTTTGATAAAGACTGCATCAAAATTTCCATGAGCTTTGTCATGACTGAAAAACCTAAATAAAATGTCCACTTGTTAGCAGTAACTTTGCCTTTCCATCAATCCTAGAGGAGAAAGAACTGTCTTATGTTTACAATGTTTAACCCTGAACTTAAATGGACTGCCATATATTTTTATACTGCCATAGCTTCTTTGTGTTGTTTTGACTAAGCCACCCCTTTGTGGTTGTGTAACAGCACACCACCTGTGTGAGGTGACTCCTGGAGCAGATCCTAATGTGCTCCCCAAACTCAGCTGCTCACTTTCATGGTTCTGCCAAAAGTAGCCTCAGATTACCCCTGTTCAATTTGCCTGTAAAATGCAGCTGCCCATGTCAGAAAACAACATCTAGGCTTTACTGGGAAGGACCATGGAAAGGACTGTAAGGACAGCTCTGTTGTCTGTTCATCTTCAGCCCCATAACCACATGGCAAGAATGAAAGCCGCAGTTTCTACATCTGCTGGTATCATGTAATCTGACACCAAATGTTTTTTATCATGGTAAAACAATATTTCTACAATAAATCCTGTTGTAATGTGCTATAAACTGAATACTACAGTAACTAACCCTTCCCTTTCCTATTGGCTAAAAGACTTGAAATTTGTAGCAGCAGATATTGTAACTTTTCCCCTATTTTCTGTGGATAATTTTCAGTCCTTTTTTACTGCTCACAGTCTAGCTGGGTCAGGATATGATGATGCTTCTAATTATTACTCTATTTAAATTAATTGATTAAGATAGCAGATTTAAGCAGAAGTGCTGCCCACCAAACCTCACTCATCTAGGTGTCCTAAAAGGACAATAAGAACATGTATACATGTGTGAATAAGAGTTTTCATCATAAACAGGGATTTCCAGATATCAGATTTAGGATAGGTCCTGGTACTTCTCCTTTGCCATTCAGTAGTAAAACTACTAAGATCCGAGGTATAAATAGGAGGAAGCTGATGTACAAAGCCACTTTAGGATACCTGACAGACGCAAGCATGTCAGGTGTGCACAGTTGAGCAGGGATTCCAGAGTGTATAGAAAATTGACCGTTATTGTATGATAAAGCATCAGAAATACGTGCCCCCAAAATGTTATATCCCTGGGATAAGGTAGCAAGCACCTTTATTTTAACAACTATCTTTATTTAAGCAGGAGACAGGGCTAGAAAGGGAGACATAAGGTGACATGAGGGGAGTTAGCTTCATGGTATAGGAATGCTGACAGAAGCAGTCTGCCCCTGTTTTAGTCCCTGGAGAAAGTGTACGTGGACGCACTTGATCCAATTTTCAGCTATAAATCAGTATCAATCAATCCACTGTAGTCAATCCGTTTGTCATTTTCACTTGCTTTTGGTAGTTACCAAGGAAATTGGCTCAGTCTTCTTCTGAAAGTTCTTTTCGTGAACCTTCCTTCCTATAAAAGTGTGCTTGAAAGAATAAGATTAATAGGGCATGAAATACAGAGTAAAAATGAAAAGGGAAAGGAAGAAGGAAAGATAAAAACTAAGAAGAGGTGAAAAAAAGGAAATAAATAAACCAGAAAAGACTATTAAAGGCAAATCCAAAAAAGAGGTGTTTCCCAGAATATTTTTGCCTTACTGTAACTGCACCCACAACAAAGAAATCTGGAGAACCTTTCGGCTTGATATGCAGAGACAAATCCCTTCCACTCCTAGGCAGCTGTTGTAATGATGTCCAGAATTTACTGGGCATGGCAGCCAGGGGTGAAGAGAAAGTTGGCTACAAAAGAAGATGGGAGAGGCATATATATAAATGTGCCTCCCATGTATAGCCTTTATGCTTATGTGTGTGTGTGTGTGTGTGTGTGTGTGTGTGTGTAGGCATGCATACTTTTCCGTCCCGCTCTCTGATGGTGCTTTAGGAGGAGAGAAGATGGGAAAACTATGGTTAAATAGCTGTTTTCTAGTGATTTTCAGCATTTTTCCTATTAGGCTTTATGCCCACTATTCCAACTAGATCAAAGGATCAGATACCTAATATGTGAAGAAGAAGACAGTGCACTTGAGATGTGGAGAAGCAAATGCTTATGGGTACGTGGAAGAAAATGAAGGGAAAAAGCAAAAGAAAATTATAGGTGTGGTGTCAAGGGCAGGTGAAGAGGGGCTCTGTACTCCTTTTTAAAAGGAAAACAGTCATTCACATGATTGAACAATGATTTTCAGATACTTTTCTATGCAATGTTCTGAAGAAAGCAAACAATGTCTTAATTTTCAAAAGAAATCCCTTGAAATGGCAGAGTTGCTACACTGAAATGCCCAAAAGAAAGTATCACCTTGTGTTATTTCTGGCTGTCTCTCTTTCAGGGCAGTACTTACTGGAGGTCTGTGTAAGCAAACCAAGATATAAATATGAAAAGAATTGTATTCCACATGACTGACCTGTTCTGCTCTGTGCAGCCAAGTTAGGAATTGCTGGAGATCTGTGGCTCCTGGCACAATGAGTCGTTGGTGTCAGAAGAAGCCATTGATACTGAAAGAAGAAGCAACAGTATTGTCACACACTAGAGGAAGAATTGAGAAAACAACTGAAAAGGCAAGAGGTGAATATTCTGAACATAGCAAATGTGTATTAAGGGCACCATCACATTATTTTTATCACATCTTGTCTTTCTCCTGCAGTCTTATATATTAATCCTTCCTTAGGTTGGGATTTTTAATCTGTTCTGCTCCATTGCACAGTTATATCCACCCTGAACAGTTGAGAGTATCTCTGGTTCTGTTAATGTCTAGTGTAATTCTCCATTTCTTGAGACACAGCCAAACTTCTTCTCTAGTCTGTAGCAAAGGATCATTTCATCCAATTGATTTATATTTTTCCACCCTGACTCTGTAGTCACTTAGATCAGACCCCTTTGGCCAAGCTTTTTTATTTTTAGGTTTAAGGTGCTGATGTTAATGCAAAGACATCTTTAAATTTCTATTTTACAGCTAATGGCGAAGTCATCATTAGCCCCTTTTAGGTGAGACTCTGAGGACCTCTGTTCTTTACTCTGAGACTCAGGTGCTTGTTATGTGACCTTGGGTAAATTATTTAACCTCCCTGGCTTCTGGACTGGATTTTTATATTGCCAGGGTAACTCAGATGGGGCTCCAGTGAAATCTGTGCAATTTTAGCAAGAAGAAATGAATTTGAATGGGGGACACTTGGTCCCCTGTACTTCATTTTTTCAAACTCAAAACAGGTGCCATCGTCATTTCCTTCTAGGTTTGTTTATAAAACATTGGAATCCTCCTGTGGAAGTATGCCACTGATACAAATTACTGTATTGTTTCTGGAAAGAAATTTCCCTGCCCCTTATTGTTTCCTAATAATAATGTCCTGGAAAGTCAGCACAATCCAAAATGGTGTCCCAATACCATCTTACCACCAGTGCCTGAGAGTTTCCCTAAAGACAGAACCACAGCTGTGCACTCAAGACTTTGAACTCTTTGGTTCTCTGTGGCCGCACAGTCCTGCACTATAAGAAATTTGTGCTGGGGCAGACCAGATGCCCCTTCTGTCATGTCCACTGGTAGTCAACCTTCAATCCTTGCAAAGAAACAACATGATGGAGTGAAAATTCTTTCATGATTTAATGGAAGTAGAGAATTAAGTACCTTTGCTGGTAGGACTTTGAAAATAAGAACAAAAGTGGCAGTTTCTTTGCTTAATCATAGGCAATTTTTTACTGGAAAATATTTCCTTTATTACTTCAGACTGGTGCACTGACAGTCGTGTACAGAACTGGCAGGTGGGGTTAGATTTTGTTCTTTGAGGGAGAAAGTTTATATTTTCAGTGATAATGTGGAAACAAGCTGGTCTGGTGGACACGGTAAGCCACAGAAATGATTGAGATTGGCATTTGAACTTCTGTTTTCTTTTCTGAAAGAGTAACATATTTTTCAATTATATCAAAATAAATTGAAAAAAAAAAGAGGGCGAGGCTGGAAAAAACTTGGAAGATTTGATTAAATTTATATTAGTTCAAATAAAGCCACTGAAAGACCCTTTAGCTCTGAAATCATAAAGTGAATACTTGGGAAATGGGCTGTTTGGTTGTCGGGTTTTTTCTGTTTGTGGGTTTTTTCTTTTTTTTTCTAAAGATGCCTAAATTATATCGAAGCAAAGCTGAGCTACATTTAAAAAAATGCGAACAGCAACCTTTCAAATTTATTCAGACTAATGAGCTAGTCTAAATTTTGAGAATACTAATTCACAGAAGTCGGTTCTGTGGTGGGAGAAACACAACAAGGTTGTCACAGCCTGTGAACAAAGTGAATTGCTTATATGACTGACAGTAAAGATTTCTTTTAACATCAGTAAAAGGAGGCTGAAGTGACAGGTAAAAGGACAGATGCAGAATTCTGCAGCACTCTGAGAGTTTGTGTACTATCACTAAGGGACAAGTTGACTTGATACCAACTTAATAGGCTCAGCAGGGGCTGAGCAAAGGGATGGAGACTGTAAATGGGTGTAATAGGGCATCTATACTGTATCAACCTAAGCATGAAAACTATCTAGCTGGTTTTGGCTGAAGAAATTAATCACATTACCTTTAAAGTCAAGCTTGTCTTTTAATCTAGGACCTGCTCGGTGTACAATATTTCACAGGAAACATGCACATAATTTTAGTCACTTTTACTCATCTACAAAATGAATTTAACATCATCACAAGGTAGCTTAGATTCAACATCATCTCTGAGTAAATGAAATACTGGAACAAAACTATAAATGGGAATCTTAAGACCAAAGGGGTGTAAGCAGGCACACAGCATTTAACATGCTGTATAATCTGCTAGCAAGAATGCTTGCATAAGAAAAGGTGAAGCTTTCACACTTTTCTTGTGCATTTTCTTGGCAGGTCCAGTCTAATGAGCCTCTGAGAAAGTGTTGGCTACTGCACTCAGCACCAGATGAATTAAGATGGGAGATTCTTGCCATCAGAAATAATTCCACAGTGGGAAGAAATCCTGCTGTGCTGAAAGTTGACCTCTTGGACAAACATGCTGTAATAAAAAGTGCTATTTGCTACGAGCGCATTGAGAGTTTTAAATCATCAGACTAAAGTACCCCAGGCTCCGACAGTAAAATTTTCATTCAAAGAAGGGCTCAGCTTCACAACACAATAAATTATATATGACTAGGACATATAAAACATTTAAAGATATACAGAAACTCACTGTATTTGTGTTCAGTAGACGAGTTCATCTCTTGAAGTACTTTTTTATGTCAATCTTGCCTATTCAGATGAAGGTGGGGGGAGTCTTTTTCTCAAAACAAGTAGAAGCAAAACTAACTGGCTGTTTTCCACAAAGTGCCTGAATTTAATTGCTATACGGGTGTTTTTTGTGTACAGTGTGCAACTCCAGGCAGAGATTAGGGATGGTATGCACCTACATGGGGAGATTGCATTGCCCATTGAAGTAAAAAAATGAAGGATGCCTGAAAATCTTTAGGAAAATCTTTAAATTAAAAAAAAAAATCACAATGGTGCACAGGGATGTTACTCAGTGGGATATGCAGAAGAAATTGATTCCCCAGTAGCTGAACCTGGTGCCCTCCTGGTGAGGCTGATTTTAGGCATAGCTGAGAAAGGAAACAGACTGCTGGGCTCACTCTACTGTCACACAACCACTGTCCCCTCATGCACCAAAACAAAAGCATATTTTCTGATGCTTTCACCACACAAAAATAAATAAAAATCAGGTTATCTGAATCAGCAGCTGTGGAGCAATGTTTCTTCTCAGCCAATTGAAGCAAATACCAGAACCCCTTTGTTGGCCTAGGAAAAAAATAACTGTTGTTGAGAAACCTTGAATTTCCAGGGAAATTAGGAAAAAAGGTGAGGAAATAAAAAAAATTAAAATCAGGGAAGGGTCAGAAATAATTTAAATGTAGGAGAAGCAAAATTATTTTTGAGGGCCAGTTCTACACACGCTGGAAAAACTTTCCTGAAGAAAAACTAGTAAGATTTGGACAATAGACTCTTTTAGAGCATAGCTGAGCTCATGAGTTGATTATAAATCAAGGGCGAGGTCCCTCCCCACTGCAAGTTCGTGCACAACCTGTCTGCATAAGGAAAGCAGAGGAAATTTCTACCCATCTCACATCACGTGAGCCAGAGGCATCCAGGACCATCGTGTGCTCTTCTGTGTAAGGCACATTTGCTGTGGTGCTCCCAGCTGGAAATGTACCCAAATAGAAATGTTCATCTGACTCTCTCTAATGAAGGCAAGGAAATAGAATAAAATGACTGGGCTTACCCTGTAGATGTAGGGTTGATTTCCAGGATCTAGATTATTAGCACATATGAAATAGACATGGAAAGCAACAAAAAATAAAGTAAAAAGACAGGAAATATAGTCAGAAGGTAAGTCCTTTAATAGCAAACAGTGACTTTTCCCTTCTGACTCCACCATGTCCCCACAATCCTATGCAGCTTTAGACCGTATAGAAACCAGTCCAATAGACACTACCATATAATCATTGTCCAGACATCTTAAGCCTGGATTAATTTACATTAGACTGAACTGTAATTTATAATTAGTCCTTTAAAAGGGGGCTGTGAGTATAAGTAAAGCTGTGTCTATATCAGTAGTGTAGCTACATCAGAAAAGAGACTTTTATTAGTGTGCTGCTCTCTTTCCACGTGGGCAGACCCTCTGTGCTCACAAACCACTCACTTTCAGCTTCTTAGGCTCTGCTGAAAAGTCTGGGTTTATGTTTAATCCACAGTATGTGTAGGTATGTTCCATATACTATCTGCTAAGTTCCATTAATATGTGAACAGGTCTTCACTGCTGGTCTTGTAGGCTTTGAGATATGAGCTCAGGTAAAGTTACATCAATAGACCTTCAGCATTTTACACTGAGATCAGCTGCCATTTCCCAGAGGAACACTGACTTTTAGGAATAAATCCTGCCTAGCTGCCTTCATGCACCCAAACTTGTCTTTGACTGCTGCTTCTCCTCTTCTTCCCAGTCTCTTTTACATGTAGGATACTTGTCACCTCACTTTTCTTCTGAGGATGAGGAGCTTAAATCAAAATAGACAGACTCAAACTATATTCAATAACTTTGGAAATAACAACTTTTTTTTTTTTTTTTATGAGAAAGAAATTTAACTGCAGTGTCTAAGTATGCAGACAGATTCATTCATGTGTGTATAACCTCTTGCCAAACCAGCATTCCAGGGCAGGTATTCAGTTAATCACAGTTTGCACAGGGACTTCAGCCAAACCCTCAGGTAGCTTTGTTATGTTTTAGTCTTTTATTTGCTATAATTCAGTATCCTACACCTGTGTTCTCCGGAACCTACCAAAATCAAACTGGGAGGCATGATAAGCTAACCAGCTATTTACTCCCTGGTTTTTTGTTTTTTTTTTCTTCTTCCATTCTCTCACATGAGGTTTAATATTGTGCCCAATATATATAAGACAGAGAACATCAAAAATGGAGGGGGAGATACAACACTACCAAGGGAGAGAGTTCAAAAATCAATCTTTATGCTCCTATAAATGATTTTTTTTCCTATTAATCCTCTTAAAAAAACCAAAAAAGTTATCAGCAGGGATTTCTGCACCTGAAACACCTATGTTAGAATAAATTGTAAAAAAAATGTTCATGATTAACAGTATTTCAGTTAGGTCTTCAATCTGCTTTCCAGCCAATACAAATAATAGTATGTTCTGAAGACAGAGCAGGAAATAGGACAGGAGACAAGGCTCTTTACTGATTGTGTATTTCATACCAAAATAAATTGTAAGGATGCAAAACTAATGAAAGATTTAGGAAAGCAATAAGCTATTCTAGAAAGATTATTTCACACACACATATACTCACATACACAGAGACAAAGAGAAGAATTGAGCTTGAAATCCACTCCGTTCACATTAAACCCAGATGTTTGGACTTCATGCAAGTGGAGTGTGGAGCAGCTGCAGAGAGGAAATCTAATCTGAACCTGCAGCCAAGCTGGATGTGGGGCCTTCGTGTGGCTCCAGTGCAGCTCCATTCAGAGATGGGGGCAGAGGTAGATTGTTCTCACAACCTCTGACTGGCACCTGTCCTCTTCTCCTCTGTCAGAGCTCGCCCTTCTCGCTGTAACTGCCGGCGCTCTGTGGGTTCCAACAAGTCTCATTTAGGATATATTACTCTGAACTGAATTCTTTCAGCAAAATTAATTTTCCACATATGCATTCAGAATCAAACTTCATTAAAAAGAATGAAAAGTTGCTCCATAATAATTATCAGAAAGCAGATTGTTTATAAAATGTAATGAAGTATTTATCCAGTTTTTGTTTTGCTTCTGAATTCTGAAGTAACATTAAAAACATGTCTTGCATCTCTTTTGAAAGGTTCAGTGTCTCCAGTATAACACATTCCAGACTGACAGAAAAGGATAAGGATATTTGTATACATAGATATAGGTGATATTGATATACAGCTGTAGACACACACACATATTGCATTGTTTACATAATTTATTTCTCAGCTGAATCTCTTAAGGGTCCTGATACAATGCAATGACTCCCTTATTCAGAATTCTGAACACAATTTCCAACAAGTACTTAAACATGCTTTAATTTTATTCCTGGAAATCTTAAAAGCATTTAGAAAGCTGTTACTCTCTCTTAGAAGAAGAGCCCACAATATGAATATGAATACTGGATTAACTATTAAGGCTAATGTAACATGTTAATAATACAGCAGGTTCACGCTGCTGGTTGCTTTTAATAACACAGCAATACACTGAAAATCATGATAACTGGCAGAAATTGTGTCCATAGCCTCATATAATCATATTTAGGAGCTGCTTTCAGACTGCGTTGACTCAACTCAAATTTTAGCCAAAAAGAAAGCTTTATACTTACATAGTACCTTACATCTGAGGATCTTAAAGTACTTTAATTTCCCATAGTATTAAGCTAATACAACAGTCTTCTCATATTCTCTTTTATTTGTATTTGGCTTCTTCCCTGCCTTTTGTCTTCTCTCTTTCATACCCACTGCCTATATACATTTATTTCTGCTTCTTTTATCTATACCTGTATAGATTAATTCCTTTTGATATGTCCATACTGCATGCACTTGTGTATCTGGAAGGAGTTCCTGCTTTCAGATTTATATCAAATAGAGAAAAACAATTTCTAGAATTAAAAGAGATACACACAAAACCCAGCAACACTGTTCTATATCTTAAATATGTGTCTTTGTAGTTTAAAACATCAAACTTCATTACAGAACAATGGCTGAGATTGTTGGTAATTATGGCTTAGAAGAAAGGTTTTAACTTTCCTGACACAGAAAGCTCGGGTTTTTTCTCTCTCTTTTTTTCTTTTCTTCGGGTTTTTTTTTTTTTTTTTTGGTTTGGTTTTTTTTTGTTTTTTTGTTTTTTGTTTTTTTGTTTGTTTTTTTGTTTGGTTTTTTTTGTGGGTTTTTTGTTTTTGTTTTGTTTGGTTTTTTTGCTTTGTTTTGTTTTGGTGGGGTTTTTTTTGTTGTTGTTGGTTTTGGGTTTTTTTTCCTGGCTTGTTTTTTTGTTTGGTTTGTTTTTGTTGGTTGGGTTTTTTGTTTGTTTTTTTGGTTTGGGGGTTTTTTGTTGTTTTTTTGTTTGTTTGTTTTGGGGGGGTTTTTTGTTTGTTTGTGGAGTTTTTTTTGGTGGGGGGGGATTAATTTGGTTTTTTTTTCACAGCCTAAGCTGAAATTGTTGAAGAGCAAAAGGGTGGGGAAGTTCTGACACATGATTAGGGAACAGAACTGACCATGGTGCCAGTCCCATTCCTCCACTGAGTGTCGGATCATTCAGGATGTCATCAACTGCAGCTGGGGATTTGACTATGAAAAGACCCTCCTTATCATCAGGCACCTGCAAGTGGTCAGAGAAGTTGCACCTAACATGGAAAGCACACCTGAGTGTCCAGGAAGCCAAATGCAGCTCAAAAGGAGGGTTAATCATCTTCAGTATGTAAGCCCTAGGCAGTTTGGTTTGAAAAGCAACTGTTATTCTCAGTTGGTTATTTTATGAAAATTCTCTTGTTTTTTGTGTAGGAATCTGAAAAATGAACTTGTAGATCAGGTGTGTCTAGTTAATTCAGTGCATTTCTATACAGGATCTCATTTAAAGAGAAAAGCATCTGTAATAAATAATAGTTGTGGAAAAAATATCTCCCAGAAATAAAAATTTTCTCCTCTCTTAAATACTTTCAGATTGGCTAACTCACAGATTCTACTTTTACATCAAAACCTCTTTTATAGAGTAAGATTACACTGGGATAGTCTTGTTATCTATGTACATAGCTTAATCCTTTATAAAAAATTAGTTTCTTGTCCAAATATATCTCTTGTGGCATTAGTCTGCTGTCTGATCAAGAGTGATCTACTGTCAGTTTTCTGTTGTCTTTCCTCAAAAGCTTTGAATGTCTTTTTCTCATTTTCTTGTAAGAAATAATAGCTAACACATAATAGATAGCAGTAAAAACATTTTGTTTGCTTTTTGGTGGTGGAAGTGTAAAACACTATGTTATGCCAGCAGTCACAGGTGTTGTGCTAATTGTTATGTCACACGTAGCTCTTAATGAAAGAAGCAAAAATAACTAACCAAAAAACAACAAAACCAAAACCAGTAAATAGAAAGAGCTCAAAGAATCTAGAAAGTACCCATGGAATATGATAACACTCAGAATCTGTTACAAGAATAGCCTAAAAATTTATTTTGAAATTAAAACCTCTTTTACGCTCAGTGGGGCGGGGGGGGGGGGGGGGCGGGGGCTCGGTAGCAAGGCGGCCTCAGATCAGAATATGTGTATTTAAACAAAGTATTGGGTTTTGTTGTGGGGCAAATCCAAAACCAAGAGGCCTATTTTTCTCATTCTGGTTTTCATATTAAAAAAAATGTTCCAAGAACAACTATTCTCATGAGGTTTTGGCTCAAGATGGCAGGAATTTTAGGAAAAAACAGATGATCTCACAAGACCTCCGACATCCAAAGCAGAAAAAAAATATCACAAGTCAGTTTGTGCCACATGCCACTACTCAGGGCCAAAAATCTGCTGAGAACAGTCTAAAGAAATGTTGGGCTATTGAACCAAAAATAAAAATTTCTGAGTTTTTTTACTCTCAGGCTTAAAGTCTAAACACAAATCTGACCACAAGATGAGTATGGTCTCCTCAGAGTAACTCTCACATCTGTCATCAATGACCAACTCTCACATCTATTGTTGATGACCTACTGGCTGAAAAATAAGCATTCAAAGAAGGCAAATAGCAAAAGGAGAATCCTATTACAAAGAGAGTAGTATGTTTCCATAGCCCAATAACTCAGCATCAAATTACAAATGATGACACGAAGTACCCAGATCCTTATTGTGACAAGATGTGTGGGGAAGGAAGAGGGCAGAAGAGAGTTTCATCGTGGATAGGTCTGATGGAACCGATTTTGAACAGCAATGTTGGCCAGCTTAGAATATTACAGTTGTCAGCTTTGTGGTCAGCAAGGGCTGACATGGTTCACAAAAACCATTTAATTTTACACACGTGCAATACCATGCATACAGTTTCATATAGATTCAGTTTGAACCATGTGAATATTTACGAGTCTATTTTCAAAAATAAGGCACTGACATGTAGCTGACATAAAATCACAGTTAGGTGTGTCTAAAAACTATATAATGCTATAAAAGGCTTTCAGAACCATGTTCTCTGGACCAGAACCTTCATAGGTGCAAGCTGGTATATATCCATTTATTTCAGTGTCTATTTTCTGCCAACTTTGAGCCTGATCTTATATATTTATTGTACACAATCATATTCTCTGACTTTCTAAAAATAACACCTTACGATTGAGAGATGTTGTCAGTTTTGGAACAGGATTTTCTGTAACATTTTGAAATTTTACTAAAGTGAGAAAATAGAACATGGAATACTTTTTGCCAGATTTTTAAGCTGTGAGTAGAGAGAGGATCATAGAAGAAAATAGTATATCAACTCATGAGTGCAAGACAGATATTTATGGCATGATTTGCTGTAGCCTTGTAGAATGAAAGTGGGATTAATAAAATGTGTGCAGAGGAGTGTGCAAACTGTTGCATCCTCTGAATTCATTGAAGATGACGTGAAAAAGTTGTTTGGATGCTTTATTATGTGTGGATATCCTATAAAAAATGCTAGTCTGGAAGTAAAAGCGGCCAGAGATAAAGATGAGCATGATGGGGTTGACAGTCCAATTAAACTTGAAAACCTCTTTTTATGTTACACATTAAAAATCATGTTCAAACCAATAAACAGAATGAATAAACATAGTATCATTGTATGTGTATTATGCATCTATAAAAGCAGAACACAAGACTCAACTGTAGCATTTCAGTAGTGTTTCATTATTTTGAGAGATATGACTGTATTGAAGGAGAGGTTTGGGATAAGATAACCTTTAGGTTAACACATACCCTTAAATAAGTCAGTGGAGTCTGTAATTTTCTCAATTCAGCCTTATTAGGAGGACTTCATTCTCTTAAATATATTACAAAAGAAAAAGGGATTAGGATGAAGAAAGGTCAATAAAGACCAAATAGATCTCTCCAGTAATTGAAGGAAAAACTCATTTGATCCCCTGGGCACCACTGAGTTTCAGCCCTGTGTTTCCTGGTCCCCTTTTTCTCTTGTGACTTGTGCAGAGCTGATTCACTGTCTCTCAGGAGGTGCTTGGTCCATGTGCATTTGTTATATGTGTTATATATGTTATATATATACCCCAGATATCAGCACTGCTCCTCCAGGAGGACTCAAAAAGGCTCTCTGAGAAGGACCTGGGCTGAAACCCTGACATGACTGAATTAAATAGGGAACCACCCAGCGGGACACAGCCAAAATAACATGCAAATTTATACCCCTTTGAATTACTTCAGGTAGGTTGAAGCCAGCATGTGCGATACCTAACTGGAAAAGCTCATGACTTTGCAGATTATGCCATGGACCAAACGAGATACCTACTTCCATGTTATTCACATGAAGGAAGAGATGCCTCTAACTCTGACTGTAATTACAATGCCTTCTTGCTCCAGTGGCATAAAAGCATAATCGTTTCTTTATATGGCACAGGACAAGTTTTCAACCAGCCTAAGTTGAGACAAAAGAAGAGACAATTCGGAATATTTTCTAGCTGCAAATGTCTTGTGTGCAGAGAGATGGGAGTAAGTCCACTCTCCCTCTGCTCTGCCAGTGGTGCCCTGAGATGCCAAACACCAGAAATTTCAGAAGCGAGGCAGAATATGATATGTAATCAGGTGTTTCTGCATTATAGTCTTCTTGACCCACCTTGGATAGCTGGGGGATACACTAAACTGGGGTACCAAAAAGGCAGTGTAAATGAGCTGATTTGCACATACAGTTAATGGATTAATGCAGTCAAATTTTACACCTACTCCTCATGTGTTATTCTGAGAAAATATTTTTCTCCCTAGTTAAAAATATTACTAAACCAACTTTTCTCATTGTTTACAATTTTCCTATGAAATTCTTCTATCAGTATCCAAACTATCCTTTGTCTTTCAGCAGAAATGGGAAATTTTAAACAGAAAGCAATCTTAAAAAAATGAGTAAACTTACCATTCAAGAGAAATCCATTACCTGAGAGAAAAAAATCAAATACTGTGTTAGAATCTCTTGACTGACTGCAGTTTTCAGCCATTATATGGCTACTATTATTAATGCTTTTGCTATTATTAGTCCTGTTTTTTTCAGACAAGCAAACACTTCCTAAAGAAACACTATAAAACAACGTTTCATTAAATTAAAATCACTAAAATTTCTTAAAAGACATCCTATAATGGGAAAATATGAGAGAAATGGATCACTGGGAAGGCTCACACTGAATTTTAAAGCCCATCTGACTGTTGCGTGACATATAAGCACATTGTGTTGTGTGCTGCATTTTTACCCTACACAATGATTTAAAAATATTATGTTTTAGCTTTTTTCTTCCATTAAAAATTTCATACAAAGTCATGCACATTAATTGAAGCGGATGTGGGTGAAATGCAACCCTTGGATTTTATTATGTGAATTTAATTCAGGAAAAAGGGGGGGGGGGAGGGGGAAAAAGGCGCCTCAACAAATTGCTGTGGATTTATTTTCTTCATTTATATTAGGTTACCCAGAATGAAAAGGTGCCCAATGGATGTTAGATATAATAGCTAGAGAGTTTAATATGATTTCTGCTGCAAGAAAAACTGGACTAGATAAAAAAATCCATATCTTAATGATAGGTAAATAATCCTTTAGTATCTCAGATGTACATGCTACAGGCAGGAACTCTGTGTTCATGAAAACTCTTTTATTCTTGTATGCCATTACTGCAGAGATATTGCTATATTGGTAGATATATTCCTACACTGATAAATAGACTGCATAAACAATATGCCCCCCCATAAGCAAGATAATGCTAGTACATTCTAGCAATAATAGCTCCCCTGCAGGAGGCTAGATTTTTTCCTTTTTCTAAATGCTAACAAGAACAGTTCTAAGGTTATCCACGTAATGAAAAACAGGGGTAAAATAAGTGTGGTGCACAGAAGTCTCTCTCCCTCATCTCTTCTATCTCAGGTGATAATGTTGTAGATTTCTTTATCCCCATGTACTCTGATGGCATGTGTGTGTTCGTGTGTCTCTGCGCATGTGTATAAGATATTTTTTTATTTTATAAATAAATGTGTGCACTTCCCCAGTGTCAATAAAATTTTAGCTGCCAGTGAGATCCCTGTATATATTGGATAGCTACTTCATTTCAAAGATTCTGATGAAGTCCATAATCCACGGGAATGTAGCACAAGTCCCTGCATGAGGTACTGTAGGGTAAGCTGCTAAGAATCACTTGCAGCTCTGCATGGAGCCACATAGTTCTCTTTGATAAGTTGCCCAACCTGAGAAAGTTGAAAATATGTCCATTATTGTGAAAACTGTTGAAAGAGTATTGGATTATTAGTCTGGCTAGTGACAAGATCTTGGAGAGTGATTTAGGTAACACACATTGTTGATCGTGCATTTAAAAAAGAAGTCTCTTAATTTTCAGGTTACTAAAAGGCACAGATTTTTGGATGGTAGACTTTTAGCACCAAAATTTATGTTTGCCTCATAATAGTTGTCTGGTTTTTGGAGGGCCTAGACACAGACACAATGTACTGGTGTTGAGTTCCACATACACAGCTTCTGTCTGTTCACACACACCAGGGCACCCAGCTTAGGGACACTTCCACTCTGTGTGATCTGCTGAAGGGACAGTCAAAGCCATTGTTGTTTTTCTCCACCTTTCTTTGCTCTGGAGGAAATGGAGTAGAAAAGCACAGTCCCATGTGCAACTCTCACACCACTTTACATGGCTGTAGGAACGCCTGGCCAGGCAGAGGATTGTCGTGTTGTGTCCCTGTGCTGTGCACTCCCAGGGCTCGTGGTCTCCTCGTTTCACACCTTGCAGGTGCCCGGCAGGTCTGGGCTTCCCCTGAGCTTTGAGGCAGGTTCAACACAGAGTGTAGCCTTATCTTACACTGTGAGATCAGTAAAATCCCACCACGTGGGAAAATTATTTTTTCCTGCTGCACAGGGTCTCTCATTTTGTCATGAATCGAGCAGAAAGAGGAAGAGGAAGGAAGGAAGAGCTGGTGCAGAAAACAGCCTCCGATCCGGGTATTGCTTTGGAAATGCTTTGCTTTAGAAGCGCCCACATTGTTATCCATCTGCCTCTCATCTCACAGAAACCACAAAAACAAACATAACAATGCATTAGCTTAGAGGTTTTTAAGGAAATGAATCTTGTTTTCCTTAAGTATGCTCCATTCTGTGCCTACAAAGGAATAGAGGTTGAGAGGAAGAATGCAGGCATATGAGTAGTTTAAGTATCACCATTCACAACACAATGTAAATCCATTTCTATAATTTCTATCACATAAAGGATATCCCAAAAGGCTTTACTGTGTTAAATAACACATTTACAGAAGAATAAAATAATAATAACACGATGGAGGTAAAATTCAGAAAGTCAAAAGACAAAGCTTTTTAATTTTTTACTTTTAGACTTCACATGGAAAATCCTGGGTATTCAGGTAGGCAGAGAAATAGGTGTCTGTTCCAAATGACTACAAGTAGGAGGAGGAGAACGTTTTCCACCCAGGAATGGAAAATGCACCAGTATCAGATAGCACTAACAGAAAAAAGACCTAGAAGAAGACAAAGGGACAAGTGGAAAAACAGGGACAAGAATTCATTCAGACCTGATTAAATTCTACCCAGTGGAAACAAGTTTTCACTTCTGGGGTTAGAAGCCAAAGCACTTGGATGGACGTAGTATGTAACGCAAAACTTTCACATAAATTTCCAACAAGTTTCCATGAGAAATTGAAAACTCAGTCTGAATTTGCCATAAAATGTAACCAGATTAATGAAATTTTTCATTGAGATAAATCTAAGTTCCCTTCTGTGCATCTCATTATCCTGGAAAACAAGTTACAGAGGGTCTGAAATCCCTACTTGAATGGTTCTACACCAATTAAGCTTCAGAGGCACAATTGCCCTGTTCTCCTATTCATCAGGTTTTGACAACATATCCCCTCGCAAAACATTAACACTATGTAGAAGAAAGATATTCTGCCTCACAAAGGAGTTGAAGAATTCAACACTAGTTCTGACTTTGAGGAAAAATTAAGTTGTTGTCAATTTCTTCATGAAGTGAAATAATTAGAAAGTAGTAATTTCAGGGCATTCACACTATAGTGTTTGCTTAATTTTTAATGTTGATACATTTATTATCTGAATTTTTAAAAGTTCGGTTTTTTTTCAAGTGACAAGTCCAAGTCTTTCATTCCAAAAAATGTAGGAATGGGATGTTTTGGCATTATCAGGAGAGTTTCCTGTTTTTTCCCCTAAACGAAATTGTTGCAAAACCTGTTCGATTTCACAAAGCTTTTAATTTTTTGACTGAATCCTAGATTTCAAAAGAATATAGTTCTACTGAATTTTCTTCAGCCCACTATGAGCCAATGGTGTATTTCCAAATATTAATATTACCTCATAAATCAACAGAAAATCAGATCAAAAGTCCTGCTATCTCAGGACTTTTGCTTCTTACTGTGATTTTCCTACTCTTGCTTCTTCCAGTGATTTCCCTCTCCTTACTTTTTGGCAGCAGCTGTGGTGGTGAGATGTCTTTTGTTGTAGGGCCATGTGCAGGACACCCTTGGGTTTGGTAGCTGCTGCTCAGTGCGGTGGATTTTTTTGCACAGGCAGTGCTGTAGTGCTGATAGGAAAGCTGAGTGAGGTGTGTGTAGTTCACTGAAGTTGAACCAGATGTGGGCTTTTGGGAAGTTCTTGGCTGTTTCCTCTTTCCTTAGTTTTTCTCCTCTTTCTTAAGCTTTTATTTCACTTAGAACCTTCCGCATCAGAAAGACCAGGTTTGTGTTTTTCAGGATTCCAAAGCCAGCATATAGGTTTTAGGATATATAAAATACTGCAAACTGGAAGAGGAGAATAAGGAAGTGTGAGGTGGCGATGACAGCAACAGGGATATGTTCATTAAGAGGCACAGAAGGTAAAAGGGTTAGAAGTTTTCTTTATGTCTTTGCTAAATAACAATATTATTACTATATTCTGGAAGGAAATAACATTTAAGATTCCTGACTTGTAAACAGTTAATTACATCTCGTGAGTTTTTCCTTTGCAATATATTAGTAGTACAATGCTTCTCCATTTTACAGGAAATAAAACGACGCAAAACTTTCTCTAGGCAGCACAATAAACTTCCACTGGAGTTCAAAGTAGCATGCAAATTTTTTCTCTTCATTCACTACCAAAAAAAAAAAAAAGAAAAAAATAAAGAAGATATAACTATAATATAATTAAAATTATCTTCTAGACCGTTGAATAAAATACAAGAATAAAGCTACACATTGCAGAACTTCCCAACTTTCAAGCCCTGAATAATCAGAGAAACATTAGACTCTGGCACTGCTGATTTTGCAACAGGATGGTGTCAAAGCCACAAGAGAAACTTTACCTCCTACACTGGTTCTGTGTACTGTCTCTTCAATACATCATTATTGAAAAGAGAAGTTACATAGAAACTGAAATTCTAGTCACCCACAGCCTGTAGCACACATCATTCACAAATTTCAATTGCAAGACAGTGTATTCTTGGAATCTGGAAAAAGATAATACATCAGAACTAATAAATGCGGAGAAAAAGATGTTTAATTTAGGTCATTAAGTTACTCATAATATATTACAATACTTACAAGAACTCAACAACCTTGCATTTCTGTGAATTGTTGTATGTTGTATGTATTCCTGATACATTCTTGTTAGCATTTGAACACTCCTGGGCTCTTGTACCTGCTGCCCTCAATTACTTCAACAAGGAATAGCTCTTTCTTGGCTCTGTTACCACTTCCACCTGCTGGAAAGGAGGGAAAAAATATCACTGTACAGGTAAATGGGAGTCCTGAGATGTTTCCACTTACTGAAGGCTGGAAAACATCAGAAATCCCTGCCTCTTGAAACAGAGTTAGAGAACAGAGTTATTGAAATTGTTATCTGATTTTGAGACATTTAAATTCTGTACCCTAAAAGCTTATTAGTTTTGAAACAGAGTTGAGTGGAGCAGTGACAGCATGGCTGGAGTCAGTAACTCCTAGGTTATCCTCTTTCTTCCATCCCTGCCTCACTAGTTGGCCCTGGACAAAGCTTTCTGTCAGGTTTGGGAAAACTTCTGTCCCAGTTTCTTCACTTGTAAAACAGGCTAGACTGATAAACACTTCTCTAAGGCAGCTCACTGGGCTTTGTGGGATTCTCTGGATGATGCTTGTAAATGTAAATGAGTTCTGTGAATGTCAGAAGTTCTTACATTATAATGTCATGACTTTACGTACAGTTCAGGAACTTTATACACAGATCCCACAGCAGATGTCGTCCTGGGAAATAGAAGGGCTGGAGGAAATATTGGAGCAAGGAGGAAAGGATGCTTGAATGGGAAAAAGAAAATTACTTGTGCTGGAGACAGCACCATGAGAGTTTCTGCTATCTGCAGTCTTACCCAAAATAATCATCTGTGCTGCCATTCCAGCTAGAAACAGGTTGCAACTTCATATAAGCACTCACAGAATTGGGGCTTGAAGAAAACAGGAAATAACACACATTTTTTTTGTGGGAGAGATTCTAGCTGTTGGGAGCACTATTCACTTCATGGTGGAGTATGGGAGAACCATAGGGTCCTGTGTGGGAGTCCTCCAAGAAAAAAAATCCCCTCTACAGTCTGTTTCATCTGAGTCATTTCTCTTTTGAATCATGAGGTTGATTACACTTGCCTTCGGCACTTTACTAACCCATGGTAAAGATGTAGCTTGAAATCCCCTCAGCACTTCCTCTGGCTGGTTTTATTGAGCATATGGGGGTAGACAAAATCCTAACCTGCCCAAATATATTCTTTTTTGAGGAGTTAGACACCTACCCCCTCTAGAATTGAGAGGATGCTGCCAGACTGTGTCTGTCCCCTCTGAATAAAGTGTAATTTTCCACAAGTCCCTCCCACCTTGGAAATGATTTTGTAATGCCTAAAATAGACTGCTGCCTGTCCTACCTGTGAGGGGAAATGGAGCTGAGAGGGTAGAGACTGAAAATAGTGACATGTTTTGTCTGTTGTGGTGAGTATAATTTTAGCGAGCCAGCACCATCAGTCAAGTCTCTCATTGTTGCTTTCTAGGTGCTCTAATCTCTGCTTGCTTATTTATTGAATATCCCTCCAGATTTACCTGGGTTCATGGGGTAAAGAAGGGAGGAAATTTATAAAGCTGTAGTGTTACCCTAGACTTGCAATGGGAGAACTACAGCTTCTTTTTTTTGCTGAAAATAAAGGTCCATTTGAAAAACAGTCTCTGTAACAGCGAGGTGTGCACAGTAGATGGAAATTTTTGATGGTTTCAGTGGGAATTAAGCACCTCTCAAAATTGCATTCATAAAACTGTAATCAGCTAAAACTGCATAGGATGTACACTTAACCTTGGAAATTTCCCTTTATATATATCACCTGAGGAAAGGATTAATCTTGAATTTGAGACATGTGCCTCTCTCATCTGTAACCATGAGGATAATGTTTAATATCCAAGAAGGAATTGAATATCTTGCCATTTTAAAGAAAGAATTATAAAATGTTCTAACAAATATCTTCTGCTTTGCTAAAAGAAAATGTGATTCTTATGGAACAGAATTGAAATAAAACCAGATCAAGAATAAGTATTTCAGATGTGGCAGAGAGCAGAGCATGCAAATGCTCTGGTATATGACAAGAGAGCTGCATGATCTTATAGCAGTAGGTTCATGGTGCTGACAGCTCTAGTTCAGGTTGTTAAACAGTCTCCAGTGGAAATTTGGTTTCTTTTTCTCACAGCTTTTTGCTTTTTCCTCTTTCAGGTAAAATTTTTCAAGTCTTTATTTGAAATCTTACATTCAAACAGAATTAAGAGTAAAAATGAAGTGGCAAAAAATAGGCATGTATCCATTGTCCTGCAGCGTTGGCCTCTGTGAGTTTATCATGAGAGGAAGCACTTTTAAAAATCCAGTGCCCCTAGCCCCACAGACTGTCTTGGTCCTCTGCTATTTTAGGCTGTGGCCCAGAACAGGATGCAAGTCTTAGAGGAAGCTTTAGGCCAGGGAGACAGGTATTCTCCCTATAATTGTATTATTTTCTGCTCTGCAACCTGGTCATCCCAAAATCCTCAAATGTGAAAGACCACAAGTAGGACCTTTTATCAGGAGCTGATACCCATAATTCAGAATATTATACATATACAACATATCATCTTCTTGAAATATCTGTCACAGAGATAGACCTGAACTACAGGTTACATTAAATATAGAAACAGAAAATGCAGCAGTCCTGCAGCTCTGCTCCTGAGATTTATCTGAAAATCTGCTCTGATCTCAGCACTATGGAAGTTGGTCAATGCGTCTGATTCTGTTGTTTCACCACATTTCCTGCCTGGACTCTTTGGGAGTCAAGAGGGTCCCAGCAAAACTTTTTATGTTTCTGCATTTGATTTCTAAAACACCTTCTTCAGAGTGCATGGTTCTGGTCTATTTGCAGAAGTTTCTAATCAAACCTATATCAATGACAGTATTAGGGGGCATCAAGCAAATTCATTTTCATACAGAATCAAAGAGGAATATTATGAAAATGTTCATATATATCCTTGGAAGGGGATGCTTGATCTTTATAGACCTTCTAATTTGGTAGATTTTTACATAGTTTGTGAGAGAGGAATAAAAAATTATCTTGTTTTAGGGCTTTTCTTCTCTGCGTAACTTTTAGATTTTGATGGCCTTTGTTATTTATGCTGCATTGACTTTAATTCTCAGGCTTTTTGGAGTTGTGATATTTGTTTCCAAGTGTCAATTTAAGAAAAAATACTAGATGTTTTCCTCTCAATGTGGTTAGCTTTTCTTGGTCATCTGTAGGAGGAAAAAAGTCTGATAACTTACTCTTTTCTCATATTTAATTTGTGGCTTTCATTTGTTGCTGGGGTACAATACTGAGACACACAAATATGTATATGGACTTGACATCAGATGCTAACACCACTTAGGTGTTCCTGATGGACAGATGAATATCATCTTTAATTGTTTGAAGTGTTTGGGCATTTTTTTTTTGTTTGGGTTGTTTTTTGTGATTTTTTGGGTTTTTTGTTTTGTTTTGTTGTGTTTTTGTGTGTTTTTTCTTTTTGTGTGTGTGTTTTTTGTGGGTTTTTTTCGTGTGTGTGTTTTTGGGGTTTCTTTGGGGATTGTTGTTGTTTTTTTAGCTGGACATCACCATAAGATTGATGTATTCCAAATACAGCAGACATTAGTAAGAGGAGGTACAATAGCCAGTGGATGTACCTCATTAAGTGAGCTGTGTTTTGCTCTTTTTTTATCACAGGAATCTAGGCAAATCGCTAAACTTCTGCATAAATACTTCAATTCTTTCTATGTTACATATGAATGAAATCAATTATTTGATCACAGAGTCTAATGTTCATTAGGTTTTTGAAATATCTTTGAGACCCTTGAAACTAAAGTGAATTTTTATGGATAGGTAGATGTATAGTATTACCAATTCTTCTGGCAGAAGCAAGCACACATCATTCATCCCAAAATACTGAGGTTCTAATCCTTGTCAGATTTCAAGATAGACAGAGGGAAAAAAAAGGGGGGGAAATGTTAATGCATTGTAAAAACTGGAATTCAGTGCCTTGTCAGCATTTTAAAAATTCAGTTAAATATCTCTTTTGGGTTTAGGAGATGGGGTTTGGGAGATGTTTTGTTGTTGTTTTGGGGGTTTAGAGCTTATATAGTGTGGAGAAAAATTTAAGAATATGACAGTCTCATGAACCCTCGTCCTTGTATTGCAAGAGTGCAACTATGCTCTGGCAGCCACAGCACAACAAACCTGTACGAATAACATGAGGAAAGTATTTAATGTATTTTTAGATACTTTTTAATGTTACTCCATAATTAAAGTAATTTGCAGCATGTTATTACATTGTTTTTTTGTTCTGATTTTTGATGACTTTTGAAAAAAAACAGAAATAACAGAAAAATAACACCATGCTAATTAACAGCATCAATTCAGAGTGAAGTTAATGGCACTGTTTGCATTACTAATGCAAGTGGATTTTGGCCTCTAGGAAGTTATTTCATAGGGCAGTTACATGTTTGTCTCTGAAGTACCAGTAACAGCTGCCAGGTTCTTGTGCATGATGGCGAGGATGTTTCTGCCCTCTTGAAACCATGGAAAGAGGGATTGCATCAATGACCTTGAGAGTGGAAAAACAAGGCAGAGCAGGAAGACCAGAAAAGGGAGATTAGCCCCAAGACAGGAATCAGGAAAATGAGAGAGACTTGAAGGATAAGGAAGTCAAACCAGTTAGATAAAATCTAGGGTTGAGGATTACAGCAGAGACCAAAGCCCAGGTTAAATCACCATTCCTCACACCCCTGCTCTCTTCCTAACACCAGTTAAAATGAAGACAATAATGAAGTAGATTTTCATAACTGTTGCTTTATCTCTAGACACAAAGCTATCTGGCCTGAATTTTAGACCACTCGTGAACTTGTACCTAAATTCTCAATTCATTGTGACTCTTTCAGGCCATGATACTGAGTGAGGGATCCTTCAAAACAGAGAACAAGAGCAATTATCACCTCATCTGCTTCCTTTTGTAACTGAAAAATTCAGCTCTATCTATTCATATTGAGTTCCATTGTAATTTGTAACAGGATGAAAAGACAGAAGGAAAATTGTTTTATATCAGGGAGAATATTTTAGACTACTGGTTCTAGAGCATAGAAGGAACAAATATTATTTTCAGTGCTCTTATTTAAGAGCCTAAATTCTGAGCTTGCCCCATGCTTTCAAACATTGCAATCATTGCAGTGATTCCTCAATAGTGTAGTAGATCTACAAAGTCACAAGCCTAAAATATTCATTAAAAAATCAAATATGTTCCTTAAAAATATTTTTCTTTTTTCTTTTTGTTATATACCTTCTATGTTGTGCAACTCTGTAAATAGTGAATTGTGAACAGGTACTCCCAGCTGGCAAGCATTTTTTATTGAAGGAAATGTGATACTTTTAGAATATTATCTAGCTAAGAATTTTGAAGTTTTGCAGTAATATTAATTAAATAATTCTCTCAACAGCTCACTCACAGTACTATTATCAGTCCCACCTTTTAGTTGAGTAAATTGGGCCTGCCTTGTCCAACCTCAGATATCAAGGCAGTGAAAGGAATGAGTGAAGAATAATGCCAGACTTCTTCATGCCTTTCAACACTTCAGCTTGCTTATTTTCAACTATTCTTTTGTCACTGTGCCATACAACATTCCTCAGGCCAAGAGGGCCTGAGGGAAACTTTGCCTTTAATATATCGGAAATTAAAAAGAAACAAACCAAAACTGCAATTTGGGCATACATATTTTGAGGCCAATATGTGAGCATTTCTAATAAAATTGCAATTTCACAAAAATTGTCCATCAAGTTCTTCTTCAGTAAGGAATGAAAGAATTCTTCATAAACTGCCTGTTCCCATGTTTTTCTTTAATGTTTTGGGACAGAAAGGGCTTGGGGGCATCTCTAGAGGCTATGAGCACCTTTGGCCAGTCACAAGCAGGACAAATCCTCACCTTTGAGTGTGTGGCTACATTCCTGAGACATGGGTGTCCCCGCAAGTGTTTGTCAGCTGTTGGCTTTTAGGAGCTGCCAGGATAGCTAATGTTGGCTTTTAGGAACTGCCAGGACAGTTGCTCACTCCAGCCTGTGTGAAACCACTGAAGCTCAGTGGACAAGACGAAACAGGTCTGTGGACCCCTCAGGTGGAACAAGATGTGTGTTTACATAATTGCTTGAGAATTAATTTACCCAAATGCATTTAGTAATTGTAGAATAAGACCAGCAATTTAACAGAAATACAATCTTAGTGCTCTTCCCCTTCTCACACCGTCAGGAGTACAGGTCTCCCCTCTGTGGTCTGGTATGTACATATCTAAGGGTACAAATTGTGAGTATGTGTTGAAAGTAAAGATTAAATACATCTTTGATACTAAGATGACAAATTAAAAAAGAAACCATTTGAGAGGAGTGCTCATCAAAGACATTAATCTAATTCTTGGCTTAATTTCTGAAGTCTACAGAACTTTTCAAGTTTTCTTCCTGTTATTAAAAGATTATACCTTTTTTGCTGCTATATGACCCTCTCATTCCCCAAAAGATGCTTTTATCTTGCAAAGTCAATCCCTACAAAATCAACCTACTTCCTGAACCCAGATTACTGTTCTTTCCAGCCCAAATTTTTGAGTAGATAAGCTTTTTAAGAAGAGACAGAAAAATAGCTCTGTAGTCTTATACATCCACCAAAGCATCTTTTCCACAGGGAATGACAGAAATATTTCCACTGAATATCTTCACAGGTGAAGTGGTTTATATTTTCTGGTTCATAGCTGCTCTCCAAATAAGATGAAGGATGCTTCCTACTTATAAAAAAAAAATAAATAAAAGAGAAAAACCCACAACCCTCCTTCCCCACAAAGAATAACAAGGGCTTCTACGTGTATGTTAACTAGAAAATAAAGGTCAAGAAGGTGTACCCCCCCCCCAATAAATAATGCTGGAAAACTGGTAACAGTGGATGAGGAGAAGGCTGAGGTATTCAACAACATTTTTGCCTGTCTTTAATGGCAATCTCTTTTCCCACATCTCTCAAGTGGATGGACAGCAGGATGGGGACTGGGGAGCAAAGTGCTTCCCACTGTAAGTGGCTCATGACCACCCAAGGAACGTTAATGTACATAAGTCTGTGGGACCCGGTAAGATGCATCCCAGGGTTGTGAGGGAATTGGCTGATGTAGTTGCCAAGCCACTCTCCACAATATTTGAAATGAACAGACGTCATTTATCTGGACTTGTGTAAAGCCTTTGACAGGGCCCACCACAACATCCTTCTCTCTAAGTTGGAGAGAGGTATTTTTGATGAGTGGGCTGTAAGATGGATAAGAAAGGCATTGGACAGTCCCATCCAGAGGGTTGTGGTCAGTGGTTCAGAGTCCTAATGGACATCAGTGATGAGTGGTGTCTCTCAGCACTCCGTACTGGGACCAGTGTTATTTAATATCTTCATTAATGACAAAGAGATCAAGCACCGCCTCAGCAAATTTGCAGATGATACCATACAGAGTAGTTTGGTTGGCATTCCTGAAGAGCAGGATGCCATCCATGGGGACCAGGACAAGCTCAAGCAATGGGCCCATGGGAATCTCATGAGATTTAACAAGACCAAGTTTGAGGTGTTGCACCTGGGTGGGGCAACCCGACTGGCTGGGGGGTGGAGAGATGGAGAGCAGCCCTGCTGGGAAGGACTTGGGGTGCTGGTGGATGAGAGTCTGGACATGACCTGGCAATGTGCACTTTGCAGCCCAAAAAGCCAAACAAGTCCTTGGCTGCATCCAAAGCAGTGTGGCCAGCAGGGCAAGAGAGGGGATTCTGCCCTTCTGCTCTGCTCTCGTGAGGCCCCACCTTGGTCCCCAGCACAGGAACATCATAGACCTGTTGGAGCAAGTCCAGAGGAGAGACATCAACATGATTAGAGGGATGGGGCACTTCTGCAAGGAAAGGCTGAGAGAATTGGAATTGATCAGGCTGGACAAGAAAGGTTTTTGGGGTGACCAAATTATGGCCTTCCAGCACCTGAAGGGAGCCTACAAGATTGATGGAGAGAGGCTATTTATAAGAACATATAGTGACAGGACAAGGGGGAATGGCTTCAAACTGAGAGTATGTTTAAACTAGATGTAAGGAAGAAATTCTTTACTGCAAGGGTGGTGAGGCACTGGAACAAGTTGCCCAGAGAAGCTGTGGATGCTCCATTCCTGGGAGTGTTCAAGGTCAGGGGTGGATAGGGCTTTGAGCAACTTGATCTAGTGAAGGGTGTCCCTGCCCATGGCAGGGGTGATGGAATTAAATGACCTTTAAGGTCCCTTCAAACCCAAGCCATTCTTTGATTCTGTGAATTTTTTTACAAATTTTGGATTCCAACAGAATAGGCAGTGATCCAAAACATGATGAGATATTAATTCAAGTTTTGCAAGAATGAAGTATACAGGATGCTAGACCCTCAGCTGCATCCATTCTAATTGGAATGTTTGCGCACTTTCCCATAAACCTGAATGGGAACACTACAACTCAACCTCCTCCAAACAAAATGCTCCTCTGAAAAATGCCCACCAATCATTACTTTGTCTCCTGGCTTCCTCTCATTTTTGCTGCTTTATATTTTGCTTTTCTCTTAATGAAGTAGATCCCCGAACCGCCATCTGGAAGTAACTATGCAGTCTACCCATCATTCCCCCAAAGGCTGAGAATAAGGATGTGTCCACCAACTATAGTGAAGAATGAAATATATGAGAGTTAAACTGTTTCAGTCTAAGCCCCTCCAGTGTGCTACCAGCCTGAAAAGAAAAAAGGAGAGAGGGAAAGACTGTTAAATTTTTCCAGTAATCTGATGAGAAGAGAGAGAGACAGACAGAGAGAGTGCACTTGGTTAATTTTCTAGCCAGCAGCTACAACAGTGCTTCTATTAGGAGATATGAAAAGAGACAAAGAGATATAATAGCTATAGATTGGCTTTGTTGGCCAGAAGAAGTTCTAACTATGCTGGAGGGGTGAGGAGGTACAGAGGCATGCTCTCAAGGGATATTTTTTTACTTTAATATCATCATTTTGGTGCATCTCTAGCTGCACATTCACTTAACACTGACTGAAAATAAAGGTTTTAACATATCACACTGCCTGACCACATAGCTGAAATGAAAGCTGGAAAAAATGCATTGACCTTGTGTTATTCTCTTTTGCATTGACTTTGAGATTCAGATTCAAATTTTGTTGGCCTAATGTTTTGGGCAGGAACCTTCCCTCAACAGATACAGTTGTTTCATCTTCACTCTGTTTTTTCCCCTTTATTAGAGAAGATAGGAACGTGCCAATTTGCTTTATAGTCTGCCCAGTCCATTTCCATTAACTTATTCTCAAACTTATTTGTCAAATCCCTTGTCCAAACCTTTCTTCTTGTACTACTTCATTCTGAACAAGAAACTACACATCACTTGTCTCTTTCATTCATTCTTAAGCTGAAGCAGTACTGTCTCCCAAAGCACAAGCATTTGAGAGTTACACATTTTCACATTTCTCATCCATGTTAAATCCAAGATCATTTTGTTCCCCCTTACTGCCTCCCTCTTCTCCCGACTGCTTGCCTGGATAAAAATAAAAATGCCTTAAGCAAATCCTTTCATAACCTTATATATTGGGATAGTTAGACCAGAGCTCCTAACATGAGAGAACACATTTCCAGGAATGGGTGTGTGCCTGAGAGCAAGAAACTAGACAGGACTGGGTATCTTGAAAAAAGCCCTGTTTTCATGAGCTAACTAACATCCATTTAAAACACTACATTATTTGATTTTATTTCCATGGGTATCTGACCTTTGGAGAGAGAATCTCTTACAAATTTATGTGACACTCAATAACCACTGACTGAGATATTTTTCCTTCCTGCAGACAAGCACATGGCAAAGAAGGTGAGTTAATATAAGTGAAAAAGGGAGAGATGCCAACAAAAAGGACCCATATGTAGACATTGTTTTCTGAGATTTTCATGTGATTTTGTTCATCAGAATTTTCCTGTGCCTCAGTTTACTCAGCTATGACTTTAAATGACTGACATCGACAAGATTATGACAAGACTGATATTTTGATAATTAGATAACTATGCCAAATACAGTAGTCATCTGAAAATTCATTGTGATGCTTCACAACTCAGGGAACTTCACTGTTACAGCCATTACAAAATTTAAATACTGCTAGATACAGGTTCCAAATGTTGTGCATTCTTAGGGTTAGGTCTACAGAGACATTTGGGACAAATCAATCCAACTTTTAAGCATTGCAATGATCCTTAACATCTCACTCATCTGCTGCCAGAATCTGAGTCTTTAATTATATATACAGTGTTTAACTTCTTTGCTAGGAGCAATTGAAAACTTCATCCAACATGTCAGATAACCAAGTGATTTGGGCAATATTCTTGGATGAGGAGAAGAGAAAAAAAAAAGCTCAGTGTCTGCTCCAGATCAAAAAAGGTAAAGATTTCAAAACTGCACCCTGATAAGGACTTAGGTTGAAGGTGTATTTGTTTTTATACACAGCATCCCACAAGGAAAGCCTAACTCAGAGTAAGGTGCCCAGCTCCCTTGTGATTAGAAATCTGAAGGGACCCCTGGTCCCTGAGAGAAGAAATCAGCCTCTTCTTGTCTGATATGCACTTTGTGAGATGCCTAAAGCCTCCTGGTTTTAGAGGGTTCATCTCTTGGTTCCACACTCCTTACATTTCATGTGTTGCCTGCGACACTGAGGACTGCAAATTTCACTAAGCTCTTAGGCACCTAAAAATTGCATGTTGTATGACCTAGGTCCTTTATGGATCCAGCCCCAGTTCACTACATATTCCCATGTTAAGACTAAGCTCATCCTCACGTACCTGGGCTCACTGCTAACAGCCTATGACACACAGCTGAGGTCATTCTAATTCCCTCTAGTACGAAGTAAGGGATACACATGCAGGAGGTAGTTCATTATGGTATTATAATCATGCCCTGCTTATACCCCAAAGTCATTCACTTCCATTAAAGGCCAGGAGAGAGACTGTGAACTGAATCCTGAAATGAGTAAGTAGCACTGTTTGGGAAGAAGGTCGATGAGGTCATGGTGGTATTCATGGTGATGGCAGCCCTCATGAATTCACCTATTATTTTTTATTTCATTGCCTTCCCTGAAATCGTTCTGAGCTTTAAATAATTACAACCTGTGACACTATTTGTTTAGGATTTCGTTTCATTAACCAACACACATTCCTACTCATTCCTCTTTTTTCCTAAATTCAAATATTTTGAATTATATGCAGGTTAAGCTGTTGGGCTAAGTGAGATTAGCAAAACAAGTGGATTTAGGAGAATATCAGTTTTTGCCATCAATATGGTAATGTCTGCAAGGATTGTCCAGTAAAATCATTAACATTTTCTTCTTGAACTCAGGAAGAGACATATACATGAGTCCTGAAGGATATTACCTGGAGGCTATGAAAGAAGAAAAGACAATCACCTGTATAAGGAAATATTAGAAGCATTTTGATACTTACCCAGTTTTTGTGTGAATGATTTGCGCTGCACAAAACTTTTGCAGGATGGTCTGGGCAGAGGCAATCCTAGTGGTTGTGTGCACCAGTGGGTGCTCCCAGGTGTTCCTAAGCTGGGGACTAATCAGTCCCACTTCAGGTCATCAATCGGCAAGATCCGCCAAAGAAAGAGCATAGTAAATCCAAGCAGCTCCTACCCATCTGCTTAGGTTCAGTTCAGGCTATTTGATCAGGATGTAAATTTGGGTAGATCAGAATTCTTTCCCTAGCTTTTTGAGGCCTAAAGAAGAAAAGCAAACTGACCTTAAAATCAGAGTTTTCTACTCTTGTTGTGAAAGAGAAAGATAAGAAGAATTTTCCAAAACGAGATATGTTTGGAAAGACTGTCCAGCTTTCTGGTCTCATTCATTCTTTCTTCATGAGACATTCAATAAAAGAGAAAAGGAATAAAGCAAATGAAGTCATTGAAATTGCTATTGACAGTTATAGTTGACAGTCAAAAATGGGAAAGTAAAAATCAAATACGTCACTTCCCTCCTGGAAATATACACATTTTCAAGTCACAAATCCATTTCATATACCTTCATAGTTAGAATTCAGTATTTCCCCAAGGAAAGCTAGAAGGCAAATTCCTAGGTATGGAGGCCATAAGAGCATTGTACTGTTTAGCTTAACTGTCAGATCTGTAGGTAGGGAGACAACACCATTCACTATTAAGAAAACTCAATGACATGCAGGATTTGGTTAGGGGCACTACAGGGAAACACTGTGAAATGATGTAATGTGCAAGGTGAAAAGGAACCTTATCCAGGAACATTGCAGAAGGAGACCTAGCAGAAAGAGTCTCAAAGATTGATTTGGCCAATATTGATCAGAATAAGTAACCAACAGTCTGAAGTCTTTTTGCAGATTCTAACTGACACTGCAGTCAAGCCTTGTGTTTAGTATATTTATTTTATATGGCATTTATTGTTTATGGCTGTAAGTGGTCAAGACCTCAATTTTATGTCTGGTGGAACCTGCTACAACATAATGTCCTAACACCATGCTTGGGCGCTTCTACAGTACCATCTGTTAAACAGAAATGTTCCCTGACATCCTGCCATTTAACTATCAGACTAGTCCAACACTGCTTAACTCATGAGTGCTGACAAGATTCACAGTATTAACTGATAGAATTAATTAATTATTATTAATATTATTTGCTTTATTGTTACTCTACCACCTTCCATTCCCAATCACAAATAGAGCCCTTTTGTGCTCAGCGCTGTAGAAACATTATATAAAATAACATCCGTAACTCCAGGCCATTATAAATGAAATAATCAGAAATTAGATAGGCATTGAAAATACTCTAATTAGTGCCAACAAAAATGATGTAGCACTTGTTTGTCACTAAAACACCAGCATTTGCCAACAGCAAACTCACTGTACTGATCAACATGATCCTACAGTTAAGACTATGAGATTATGAGGGTTGCTGTAATTGGGAGAAGCAGGTCCTGTTATACCAGCCAACAACTTCTGCTCTCACGTGTAGCCCCATTCTTTGCTCATTCAGCCCAGGAGATGTGAATTATATGGACCAAACACTAGATACGGCAGGGATGGAGCTCATTAGGGCAAATTCACAAGCTCCAAGGAACACAACAAGATCCAGGCCAGTGTGCTCCTTCTCATTTTAAATCAAAACAAACCACAAAATGCTCCAACTTGCCTTTGTGAGAAATTCTGGATCATACAGGGATACAAGTCAGAAAGTCCAGAGTGCCATCGGCCTACTATGGCATAAGTAGTAAGAAGAGCAAGTCATATAACTTCCATAAGAAGCAGAAATGGAGCCCTTGTGTATGGTTTGATTCTTTGAGGTTTTTTTTGGTTTTGGTTTAAATCCTTGCTTTGGGACACACACAAACAGTTTAGCATTCTGAAATCTGTTTTGCTGAAAATAGAGACAGGAAAAGGGAAACTTACATCTTTAATTACTATCCTATTGTTGGTAGAATTTATAAATTATGATATTGTTACCTGAGGGCTTGCTGACAGACTGCATCGTTTCTCCTCAGTCTGGCTCTAATCCCAGCTTCTATTTTTTCTTTTAAATCCTGGAATGCAGACAAAAAAAGGGTTTCCTTTCAATAAACCAACTGTCTGAACCCAGATTACTGTGCTGTGTCACTAAAATAAAGGATCTAGCATTAATCTCCTCAGCTTTCAAACAACAATATAAAACATCTACAGTATTTCCTAGTCTCTTCCCCAGGTAATGGAATTTATTTTATACAACCATCCTTATGAAACCAGAGTAGAGCTCAGACTGGGCTTGAAACAATTGATTTGCCTGGATATTGTACCCACCATTGGTTAGCTCTTTAAAACCTAGTCAGGAATTAGCCAAGGTTTACTTGCCCAGCACTCAGTTAGATGGAAAATTAAAGACTGTTTTTTATTACTTGAGAAATGCATTGTAATATCTACTTGTCATGAGTCACTTACAGTGCCAGTGCTTTGAGAAAAACAAAAAGACCTAAACATGAATGAATGGAAATATTATCAGGAAAATAATTGCTTTTCAGTGGCAGCTGGATAAGTAATAACAAGCCATTGCTGAGGAAATCTTCCCATTCATTTTTTGGTGCCCTGTGCAGTCATCCATCTGCATCTTGGAGGAATAAATTTCTCTCCAAAATGCTGTTCCACTGCTATGGATAACCTGCAGAAATCACCATTCATTGAGCTGCAGGAGTGTGCAGAGTATGCAACTGTGGCTCCACTGCCAAAGAAGAAGCTCAAGACTTTCCAGAGTCCTACCGGAGATGCTTCGCTTCAGCTAGGATGGTGATTGTGTCCATCTACACACAGCTTTGGTTAGACAAAATGTATAAACCACATGTGCTTAAGGGTTTTCACACCTTTCACTCAGCAAACAACTCATTTCACCTGAACTCAGTACAGGGGCAATACAACATGAATGAGCAGCTCTGCTGGAGATGTCTTCATTTGGGTGAATCCAAGCCAATAACCCATGATCACTGAAGATGACACTGCTGCAAGCCTAGACATGCTGTTTCCTGGATCCAGGTGAAATTCCCTGCTGATTATTTCCACTCCTCTTGGATGAAATGCCTTCATGGCTTATAGCTAGAGACCATATACTTCATCACCTAGAACTCAGCACTCTCATTCCAGATAATACTGTGGGACAGCATTCAGACAGATTATTTATCATGACAATGAACAGCATCATCAAACTTAATTCAGCAAATTGGTACAGAACAAAAAACTAAGAGAAATAGTTCTTCCAAATATTTTCTGCAATTCTGCTCTGTACATAGAATGGAAAATATTACAGTTACAAAGCCCTTTCTTCCTTTCTTTTATTGGAAACAATTCTCTTACTGTAAAAACTATGCAGTATTGCCCAGATTTTATGCTCTGATCTTTGTTTTCCTGTATTCAAATTTTTAACTAGGATGAAGTCAAACTTCTTTGAAAGTACTAAGCAACCAAATCAGTTAGATAGAAACAGAATCTGAACCTCACATTTACAGCATCATTTGAAAATCAGTGCAGAGGAAATTAACTCTATGACTTCACAATTAAAAAGACCAAACAGACTACATCAGAAAAAGTTAGTCCCCTGGGGAAAAATGAATGTAACTGTCTCCAGCTATATAGAAGACACCAGACTTGGAAGATACAAAACACTGAAGGTTTTTTTCTACTTTTTTATGGTCTTTGCTGCTACAAGCAGAGAGATGGGAATTTGAAATTCCCTGGGCCCCCGTGGAACTCAAATGTATCCATATTCCTGTAATGCAGTTTCTCTGTACAAATGTACTAACCTCCCACTAAGAAAATTAGCTCTTTAATCACTTGAATCCAAATAAAGCATTGTTATATCCTAAAGGCACTAAAGTTCTACACTTTTAAGAGAGTGTCTGAACATTTCCCAAATACACTTAGAGTGGGAGAAGTTCTCTCATTTAATTTTCTGTAATTAAAGAACAAGTCAGGTAGAAACCAAAGCTGTATTTGTGATATTGCTTGCTTGAAGCAGAAGATCTGCCTTCCACAATCCTTATACTGTGTAAAAACCAACATCGAAAACATCAAGGAATGAGAAAAAAATACCGAACACTCCCCAGTGTTATTCCTTATGAAGGAAACAGTCTAGATTGAGACAGTAAAAGATATATTCTTTCTAAGTACAGTTATTTATGGAACTTCAGATTACAAGTTTAGCTTTTCAGGTTTGCAGTGAATGCTTGGATTTTTCACAGAATAAGCTGAATCAAATGGCTCCCTCATTCATGGTTACAATGTGCTGACCGCAGCAGTAAATTAGGCATACAAAAGTGGGATGTAAAGGGAATAGCTCTGGAAGTCCTAAAGTGACCTCCTTCAACATTTACAAGGGTCTGAGATCTTACCATCAAACCATTTTCCTAACATCTCTCTTGAAATAAGCACCCTGCTCAGATAAACATACCACAGAGAGTGTCCATTGTCCTGATATATTGATATATATATAGATATATTGATATTGATATATATATATAGATATATTGACTCATAATGAAGGAGATGTCTCTTTTGATTGGTCCCTCACAAGTCTGGCCTGTGACAGAATTCTTCGAGTCTACTGCTTTCAGCAGTTTTCCCCACTCTCAATTCGACTTGATTCCCTCGGACTTCATGCTCAGAAACTCTCTCCTTGCTCCTAAGGAAGAACACTTCATCTTCTGAGCCTGCTACATGAAAAAGATCCCCTTCAAGTCAGTGGACACAAAGGATTCATGGAACTTAGCTAACTCTGAGGCAGGCTGATCTCTGACTGAATATCTGTATGTATACTGCACAGACAACCTTACAAGTTGCCTCAGCTCTGAATAGTTTGACAAGTTTGGTGTGATTATAGTTGGGATCAACATTTCAATACAGCATAATTAGTCTGTCAGGTGATTAATTCATTGTGCATATTAGACTACCCAAGCTGTCCTCATTAAGTCTGCATTTCACTAACTTGAAGCTTAATTTTTTAAGTATATGACTAGTATCCTTGAAATCTTGGGACTCTTCATATACGTAATGTTAAACACATGTATAAGAGCTGTAATAAATACATGTACTGGCTCTTTTATAGTAGTTTTTTCTTAACTATTTGTCATCATTACTTAAAATTTATTTTCAGACTAGTTTAAGTTACTATTTTTTTTTTTTTTTTGTTACACTGTTATTAGTGTCCTTGCCCTGCTACTTTTATCCACTCATCCTAGTGCAGGACTGCTAGGACCCCTAATCAGACATCAGAGTCTCATCCCATGCTAGGTGTTGCACAAGCAGAGCCCAGTCGCAGAGAGTTTTAATCTAAATTCTACACATGGACATAGCTGGATCATGAGCACAAGACAGCTATGAGAAAATGCACAAAAGCTATACTAAGGAAAATATAATCTCTCAGTCAGGGGAACCAACGGTACATGACAGGATGGTTTGTTACATTAGACTGAAAAGTTAAGCTTTTCTTACCTGGTACCCGGACTGCTGTGTTGAGAAATATAATTTATAAATATCTCAGGCAGTATTTCCAGTGATGAGGATATGAGGGTGGTACTAAACAGACCTGTTCACTTCTTAGTTCAGCTATGTAGCTGACGAGTGCCACTGCACCCTTGTGCGATACTACAAACTGAAACAGTCTTCGACTCATTTGGAAGTAGAGTGGCACATAAGAGACAAGGTTTTTGAGTGAGGCTCTTACTGGCTACAGCAATATAAATATTTAGTGGGAATAATAATCACAAACATAGATTGTATGTTCATGTGTCTGCACTGGGGTCTATTTAACTGCATTCTACCCCACTGGATGCATGCATCCCCAACCCATGGGATTTCACCTGATTTCAGAAAGGCTTAAATATCATGTGACAAAGATCAAAAGGGGCTGGTCACCCTGGGTGGAGGTTAACTGTCATACCCTACTTCCATATCGAAAAAATACTAGCTTGCAGCTTGTGCACATAAAACTGGAATTTAAGATAAAATAAAGCAATCAGAAAGACTGTCCGTAGCTTCATTGGGGTCTGGATGGGTACCTTGAAGGAGCAGCTGGAAGTCACTGCATGTATTGCTCTCGAATGTCACAAAGTCACAAACAGCTGTGTATCAAACACAACAGAATTAAGGTGTAAATACGTACCACACTCACAAACACACATGCTTAGAAGTACACACTGCAGTGTACATCTTCTCCTTCCTTAACTCCCAAAACTGGAGACTAATTTCTTTATCTGGCTTTAGTTAAACTTCCTCTACTGGTTCTGGCACTCATCAAAAATAAATTGAATAGAGGGGGTGGAAATTCTAATTAGTCCCTGTCACAATTCATGCTGCTGTTGAAGGAATTCACAGTATGCAAAGCAGGTTTGAGCTACCCTAAGTGTCAAGCCCTGCTATGGCTGAAAGAAATCGACAATTCTTGGGTTAAAAGGCAAGAAAAACACACTATCTTCTCCACTTTACATATAACATCTTTTTGCTTAGTCAGGCTAAAATTGCCCATTACAATGAGAAAAATAGAAAGGCAAAGGCTTATCTTAATAAGTGACAATAGTAGTAACAATAACACCATACATACTTTTTGGTCTATAGCAAAAGTATAGTCTGCTATATTCAGACTTAAAAATAAATAAGTGGCTAAATGAAACAAAACTGCAATGCAATGCACTATAAATGCCACAGAAATAAATATAATACAGAGTTAATCCCATGATAAATAACTGAGAAGTCTAGCCATAGCATCATTTGCTGATGCTGATTGGTTGCTGATATGCGTCAACAGTAGTTCAAAAATCCCAAGTAGAACAGAAGCCAACGAAAATTAGGATTTATTTAGTTGTCTTTTAGTGATCTTTGCGCAATCCTAACTACAAATAACTTCCCAAAGATCAACTTGGTGCACAAATTATCAAAAGAAACCAATCTTTATTACCCTCACCCATGCACTATCCTTTCATTTAAAGTACTGCACAGAGCACATTGGTTTTTGTGAACTTTTGCTAAACTTTTATTGCTTACAATAGTCATTCAACAGGAGAGGAAAAAAAGGCCTGGCCATTTGTCCTATTCTACACGGTCTGAGGGTGAGCAGGAATTAGTACTGGTAAACAAATATTTCATCTGAGCCCAAGATGTTACTTTTTTCTGACCATTCACAACAATCCTTTAATTTCCGGAGTGAAAACTGCAAGTGACTTGGGAGATGATCCTTAGAAGTAATTGATGTTCACAACTTTGTCACCAGCAGCTGTAGCTACCCTGTACAAGGTTTTCTGGGATATATGTGTTATAACTGCATCACCACTGAGACTGTACAGGATGACATCTTCCATTTTGGAAAGTGAGCATCTGGATTGCTGAATACAGAACAAATTGTTGAGCTGAAAGACACTGCAATCTGTTACTCTTCTATTTATACAAGCATTAAATCAGCTGTTGAATTTGAGCTTAATAATGGCTTCAGAAGAAGACTGAAAAATCACTGACTTTTAAGAGGAATTTTTGATATCTTCCTGTAAGTTTGAGTGTTCTCAAACTCATGAGCCTATACTACCTGTTCTGTAACTCTCCTTCTTTTGGTTGACTTCACTATCAGCATCTTATCTCACTTGGTCAGATCCATAGGACAGACACACAACAGACTGGAACAAATTACAGTGATCTGAGGTGTACGCTGTGGAAAAAAATCAGGACTGACACCCTCCCCCCTCCGCCGAGTTCTCAATATGTTATACGGAAAGAAGGGAGCAGAATTCTTTGCATTAGATGCTTCCACAGGTGCCCCCCAGAGCAGTTGCAGCCCCTGGGTTTGTTATGGGGCCACAACTTCTACCACAATTATCTGCACTAACATTTCTCTCTCAGGTGCTCTGCTATCCAAGGTAAATTGGACCATCAATACACTAACCAAAATCATCTTCATAGCCATTATTGTACAAAGAGCCAAAGTGTTCATAAAAAAATCAGGACAGATGAGTTTTCTTAATAAGTGGCTAAAACATCCTCAGCATTTCTAGAGATTTTGCTGCTCAAGGGCTTTCAATATGATGCTCTGATGATAGAAGAACCACTTTTATCAAATATTAAGCTACTGTAAATTTACTATAATTGAATAATTTGCCTCTTAGCTTTGGTTCACTAAAACTGTAGCAAGGTTCTCATCTCTAAGTGATCGTTCCACAGTCTGTTTCAATATATGTCATGTTAGACAAGGCTCATATATAGTACCATTTGAGATTAGCAATTCCAAAGCCAAGGAGCGTTGTAAAAGATCTGGATGATTGACCATAAAGTATGTAAGTATTTAGTCAAATTAAATTGCGATTAGGGTTTTCAACTCCATATTTAAACACAAAATAGTTGGATAAATCTTTGCTACTTTAGCGAAGTACTATCTATGAATTCAAATGAGTAGAGTAAATTCCACACTTTTAGGAAAAGGAATTAGGGAAATATTTGTAATTTTCTGTGGCCACTTCCGTATAAGAGAAGCATTTGCACAGATTTTTCAACACCTGGGAAAGAGAATGGTGACAGCAGAGTAACTCTATGAGATTTTTTTCTCCATGAACCCAATCTTAATGTTGAATAGGTTTTTAGTCCAGTTTAATTTAATGAAAGGGAAGACCTCACATTGTCAGTACCTATTTGGAAAGACAGAATTGTGCCCAGGTTTTCCACAAATAACTGTCACTACAAAGTAGAGCTGTCCTCACTGTCTGTGATGTAAGCTGCGGAAGAACCCAAGCATGCCAAGTAATCACCTAAAGACTTTTTGATCTCAGGGAGTTTTCAGATGTGCTGCTGTTCTCCTTTTATATCCAATTTCTGATGGAACCTCAAAGCAGGACAATAACTAACATTACCCTCCCATCCCGATTTTTTTTCCAGGAGTGTTTTAGTTTGTTTGTTTGTTTGTTTGTTTGTTTGTTTGTTGGAGTTTGCCTTTTGTTTTGGGGGGGGTGGTTTGGTCTTTCTGTAAAATAAATGGCATACAATGTTTCTGTTCCACTTCTGTCAACTCATATAAAATCCCCATATCTTTAATGAGTTATTTTTAATTTCAGAGGTAAGTGTAGGTATTGTATTGATCCTACATTCTGTCTGCCTTAAAGATATCAATGAGCAGGAAGGACAAACTGTAGCTGTCACAGAGAATCACTCTAGTTCTTGGAAATAACAAACCTGACAGAACTATGAATGCAAGATTTGATCCATATCCAAAAAAGAACTAATTGAATGCCATTGAACAATTAAAGCAAATTCAATTTAATGCAAATTTTTATAACAATCATTGTTTTTGAAATATTGAAGATCTGTCTGCAAAGAGATGTGCTAACAATTTAGTGGAAACTTCTTCAACCTAAATGAAAGTATTGGAAATAGTTTGCTAAATGTCATTTCTAGTTCAGTTTTCAAGACCAAAACAATTTGGTGGGTCTTGAGTCACTGTGATATGTGCTTAAATTTGGGATGTAATAGTGAATATTTTGTCCAAAGCTACACTAGCAGTCATAGTGTGTGTTTGAGCTAATTGCTCTTTAGGGTTTATTTTAACAGGGATAGTAAAAAACAACAGTATCGAAGCAACTTTTCTCCTTGCTGCCATTTATTGCTTGCCATTCTTTGGACAAAAAAGTAGAAGACATTAGAAACCATTAAAAAGTGGCTTTCTTTCAGTGAATTTCTCAGTACAAGATGGAAAAAAGGGGGTAAAAATGTCAGAAATGTTGTGTGATATGTACCTACATATGTATATACTGTGTGTTCCCAAGAGGCCACTTTAGAAACTGAGGTGTAGGGGCAGGAAAAGATTTCTTTTTTCTCCCAGACATACCCATACAACACATGGGATTCCTGCAACTGTCCAAAGGGGATCAGCATCTTTATTATGAGTGGAGGTTGTTGCAGAACAGCTCCGCAAATATTCACTTGGAGTTTTAAATTAATTCATTCTGAAGGCCTGCACATCCCATATCTGCACATCCACATGCACTGGCAGGAGAATTGACCAAACCCAGCAAATTCATGTTGAATATTGGGAACATATTTGGAAAAGTCACTGCTGAATTGGTTAATAAATGAATTAACACACATACAAAAAAAAAAAAAAAAAAAAAAAAAAGGTTGGAATGCATTTGCTTTTCCAGTTAGAAAAACTGACTGTGTCCAATCAAAGATCACAATTTAAATACTGAAATGCAATCCAGCTGTAATCATGATCATTCTTTCCTGTGCCAGATCCATAAACTTTAAATGTTTTCATACTCTTGGGATGCAAAGTACTTTTTTGCTACTCTCCATCTCTTTTTATTTATCATAATCAGAATCACTGTATTTAACTCCTAATCCATCCAGTCCAAGGTTTAAGTGAAGCTTATTCTGTTACTAACATATCAGGTTGGACAGAGTACAGTGGAGTAGTGGAGAAAGTTCATTTACCAATTATGCCAGCAGCCTTTTTATTAGATTGTAATTTTCTGCCTGCTGTTCAGTGGTGTTAAGCACTTATCAAGTTATTTGCTTTTCTTTAGAAAAATATTTTTACATTTATCCATTTTTAGAGTTATCCATTAAAACTCTGCTTCTCATTTACTGCAGTTTCTTGTAGTTCATTTGTTGCTTTTTTTTTCCCTTTTTTTTTTTTTTTTGGTGTAAGAGGCTGGTTTTAAAGGAGCTTGTGGAGAGCACTGGTGATGTTTCCATCAGAATCTTTCAGATCCTACAGCTGTGTTAAGTCAATGAAGCAGTCAGTCTTGTCTTAAGCAATTTTAATCTAATCAAGAACGGTGCTCTAACACCCTTGGCTGCACTTGTACTTCTATCATGGCAACATTACGACTTTTTTCTTTTGAAATAGCACATATGCTACTATGCACTGAGAAAAGTCTGAAAAAAAGGAGCCAAAGGCCAAAATCTACTGGCAGTGATGTTGTTGTAAAGCTGGAATCACAGCCATTCACTTCAGAAAAGTATCTCCAGATAAACACTAAGGTACCTGGGAGCAGAATTTGGTGATGCATATACAGCATTGTGATAAGATGCAAGGTCCAGCAGGCAAGGCCTTTCCTCAGCATTTTTACTGCAGAAAGATGGGAACATTGCCTCACTTTGCCAAAAAGGGTAAATCCAGCACATGACTCCTAATGTGCCAAGTTCTCTTCTCATGCATCTTAGGAAAAATCCAAAACAACTGAAGTGACCGGACTTTTTTCTCTGTAATTGGCTGGCCAAAAGGTTAGACACTTCATGCCAAATTTATCATTCCTAGCTTGGTAACAGTTGAAAAAGAATCAAAGCTTTTGGATCATGGCTTTTGGATCTTTCCCTGTGCTTCCTTCCTCTTGGAATAAAGCAGGACAGAGCATGGCCAGTGCCTGTGTCTAAGCGTGCAGAACTCCTATGAGGTTTGCATGTGAGGATGTTGGAGCTCCTGGTTCAGGTCTCCATCTCTATTCTGAGAAATCTTGAGGACAAATTCAAAAAGGAGCCCCAGGGACTGATACAGGACTCAGACGGCCTTGAACGACTGGACTGGACTTATGCTCTGGAAATTTCTCACTGGGCTAGCAAAGATGGGCCTCGCTTTGGAGACCTTGAGGCACTCAGCAGCATCTTCCATGTATATATCTATTTAGCTATTTATATATTCCTCCAGATATTATCTAGGGAAGATTGCAGATACCCAGGGACTCTCTCTTGCAGGTCTGGACTCCTTCCCATCAGCCAAATGCCAAGTATCTCATTATATAACTTTAAAAATGTCTCTTGCTTCACTTTAAACCATTGAAATCTTGGACTTAGATCTTTTTTAATGTATATGTTACAATGTTTGCTGAACAAAATCTAAAAACTTTCACAAACTGTGACATATATAAATGACCACTTATGAGAGAAAAAAATTTCTTTTCATTGAATTGTAGAAATTTTGCTATAAGTTACCTAGTTTTCTCAACAGTCCAGAGTTGTGAAGCCAAGGAGGGAAGGAAATGTCATAAGAAACTGTTCTATCTTTGCTACCCACAGGTTGAAAGCCCTATATTATATCATTTAGATGCACAATTTAGTCAATTGTGACTGCCCTTTATTTTCATTACCAAATCAGGAGAAAATGGCTTGATTTCTTTGTGTGTGTTTTTATACTGATACATGTGCAAAAATTAAATATTTCCTCATTTTAAAAGAGCTTTACATGGTTTAATTTCTGACTGCTCTCCATGTTCTTTGAGATGTTTAGAGAAGAGAAAGATTGTTAAAGTATTATGTGTCTGTGTTATCAGATAACAGAATCTGACAGGAGCCATGCAAGTAAATGCAAAGAAATTTTCTGTATGTCTACAAGGAAATGTCTTATATGTAATTGGATTTACATTCTTGGGAAGACTCTAAGATCAGGCCTAGGATTAGCCCTTCAAATTCAGGGTGAAATAATATCATACTGGAGACTTTTGTTTTACCTCCTGCTGTTGCAAAATTGATTAAATTTAAACTCTGTTTTTTAAAAAATTACTCCTCTCTGCACATTGAGTATCTGCTTCCATTACAATAATAAAATAGAATCACAGAACGATTTTGATCAGAAGGGACCTACAGAGTTCACACAGAGTTCACCTGACCCATGCTCAAAGCAAGGCTAACAGATGAGCTTTCAGGCCAGCTTTGTATAAGGTCAAAACTATTCCAGGTTTAATTATATATATCTGGGGTCCTCTTTGATTCAATTTAATTTTTATCCTTTGATATTTTTGAATACTTCTATTTTCATTCCCGGACCAAAATCCAAACAAAAAATGTCTTTTGAACCCTTTCATATGATCAACTAAGTGTTATGAGAAAGCAGAAAGAAAAGAAGAGTGGACTTTAGGTGCATATGATAAGATTTTAAAGACTCATGGATTGTGCATTTTCTCAAATGACCATCATGTTTAGGTAAAGATCAGTATAAAAATAAATAGCAAAATCTTTAAATCATCCTTATCAAAGACTACAGATTAAAATTTGATTTTTCAACCAAATGAAGTTATAATATGCAATTCTATTTTTATGTGGTGCTAGAGGGCCATTGAGAGAGGATGTTATTCAGCAGTCTTGAGTATTTCAGTTCTTGCACTGAAAAGGGTTAATTGCCTATTATATAAAGTTTTTGAGAGAATGCCATTCTTCTGTGTCAAATCCTATTTTCATTGCATTCAACCTTATTTTAATGACATAGAACTGGACAAATGGGGAAAAACACCCATGGCACAATTTCTACCAATGAATATTTCAGCAGGTGCCTCTTGGCTAAAAGTCTAGATAAAAGCCTTGCTCCAGGCAAATTAAGAGTGGAAGAAAAGACTTCTAAGTACTGAGAGCTTATGAGAAAAGAACGAGCATAGAACCCTAGACATGATCCTTTCAATCAAAAATCTAGAGATCACAGCAAAAGGCAATTACGGTGGCTCCTCCCTTGTGTTGTAGTCTGTGTTTTGCTGCTGTGTACAGAAAAAGTTTCCAACTAGGTGAAATGCTTAGTCTCCTCTTTCATTTTAGATATTTAGTTATGGCAGTTAACTACAGTTTTTTTCCTATTTTTTAGAGCACGAAAGAGTCTCTTACAGGAGTCCCTGTAAACACAGGATGTAGGCTTTTACCTTTAAACTCCTCTAGATGGTTTATTCAGGAGGCTACAGAAAGGATTGTGTTGCTGTAACATGTTGACATTATAAAATAAATCCTGATATGAGCTAAAAACTGGGCTTAAGCTGGCAAATGCATAGCCCTGGGTAGCCTTTCTTCTCTGGGATTTCCTTTGAACTCTGGCTTTGAGAATCTTCTGAGTGCTGCTGAAAAGCACGAAGGTGGGGATCAGAACTGGGGTAGCAAAGCAGAGCTGCCACAGAGAAGGGAGAGCTGAAAGGGGCATGAGTTACAGCAGTGGGGTTCTCAGGCAAAACAAAAGGAAAAGGCACAGAAGTGTGTCAGCACCATAAATACTATGGGGCAAAGCATGGTGAAATCGGAGAAGTTGGGGCATATGGTAAAAACCTGTGAGTAAAACAAAAAAATCCAGTCAGCAGCCCTAGGGGGTTTCTCCTTGGATTTCCCCTATACTTGTAACTCCTCACTTCTCTTTCTGTGCCTTGTCTCGGAATGCAGTCCACACTTTTGAAGGGTGTGATAAAAACCACGAGGCACAGCTAGGGTGGGCATACCCTGCACCCCAGCTGTGCCTCAGCCCCACAGATAGAACGGCACCTGCTTTCTTCTTGCCATTTGATATGCAGGCATTAACTCTTCCTATCGATTTCAAAGATGGCTCCATTAAGAAAAGCACAAATTGAAGCAAACCAATGAACAGATTAGCTGAAACAATAAGAGTTTCTTGGCAGACATAAAATGTCAAAACCAAATCTTCTACTGTCTTTACCAGGAGTCACGAGAAAGACGTGGGTTTGCCCTTTTGTTTTTGCACCATCTTTTATCCATTTATTTTCTTTTACTGACTTCCTGTTATTTGTTCACACTGATCGCTTTTCTGTCCATTAAAATTCTCCCAGACATATTCCATGTTACTATTTTTTTCATATTTTCTTTACTAGCTCTGTTCTTTTTTTTTTTCAACACCCTTCCCCTTCCCATTTGCATCCTAATACTGTAGAAATTGTTTAGAAGGGAATAGTCTTTTATTCCCTTAAAAAGGACCCAAGAACTATGTTGTCTCCTTAAAGCTGCCTGTCAGAAAAAAGAATTTGCTCAAAATTTCACCTATCAAAATTTTTGGATTTTGTTCTGTTGAAATATATCAGCAATCTGAAATGTTCCTCCAAATGACAAATCTTCTCACAGAAATTGTTGTTCTGCCAAAAACACCATGGTTTTAGGAAGAAGATATTTGAGAATGACATCTTTGACCAGCTTTACAGAATACTCTTTCCACATCTCCATACTTCAGGGTTGTTTCCCTTGTTTTCAACTTTTATAACACTCTTGATCTGCTCTGCATTTTGTTACATTCTTCCACAATTCCATCATTCCTGTATCCACGACTTTTCTGTGCTGTCCTCTCTGCAGAGGGGTGGGTTAGGAATGGCTGTCTGGAAAGGAGAAGGATCATGAAGTTTTGTTTGTTGCCAGGGAGTATATGCCTATTTTCCCTATACTCTATTCTATGTGTTACCAAAGTCAAAAGTTGTACACTATGCCCACTGAAACCTGTCAGCAGTGTTTCAATTCCTAAAAAAAACCCAGTTGAATTACAGAGGTGCTGATAGAGGCAGCTTTGGCAGAAATTTAATTTTTCTGGGAGTTAATGAGGTCAGCTTTATTTAGATGGACATTTGATATTGCATAGCTGTAAGAGACAGAATATTCGTTAATATTTTACTTTTAACAAAAGTATATACTTTACGTTAATATTTTACTTTTAACAAAAGTTAATATTTTACTTTTAATAAAAGATTATAACATCATTTTCAACCAAACATAACTAGGAGCTAACCCACTGGGGGACTGTAGAATCACTGTTCTTAAATTTTAATTTGTTGAAAATTGTATTCTTGCTATTGTTAGTATTCCACAAAAGAATCACTGAAGCTTCAACTCATCAAACCAAGCTAAGGAGTGTCTATTTTGCCTTCCTTGGCAGTGCTCTTCAATTAAGCCTTCATGAAAGTGAACCACAAAGTCTCCAGCAGCACGGAAAGAAGCTGATGTTTATATGTTAGAATTATCAATAGCTTCTGTAATTACTTCCACGATAAATGGCCCCAAGGTGCAGAGCATGAGGGAAATATGGTAAGGAACAAAATAAACATTGCTAAACTTTGACTGATTTGAAGAATATTTATTTTTATAGTGTTTTTCAGGTATTCTTTTATTTTTAATAAGGCTATAAATACTGAGTCAGAAGCTTCACCTTCAGCAAGAGGAGTAATCTTGTTAAGTCGATAGTACAGATATGAGCACAAGAATGGTGTTAAACATTTTTGTGTTTGACAGGTATCATTTGACATCAGCCATTTCACTGACAAACTCTAGACCACAGTGGTATAACAAAAACCCCAGCCACTCCTCATGACCACTCAGTCTACAGATACACTCTTATGTCATCAGCAATCATAGATTCCTTTGCCTATTGTTGTTAATATGTCCAAACAGAAACACACAGGTTATGATCTGAAAATCAAGCCATGTGATGTACAGTATTGCCTTTAGAGTACTTTTGGTGCCATTGCCCCAGTCTCAGTGTATTCTTGGACCCACCGAAAATTCACTGCCCATTGGCCATGAAACACTTCTCAGGTCTGCATCATCATCATCATCATCTACTTTATGGTCCTTTACTGAGGCAAGCCAAAATTCATATATCGAATTAACACAGAGCAAACAGCACAGAGACAACACAGTGTGTGCAAGCTTGTGAGGATAAGTATGATGTTGACTATGTGGAGAGCAGCCGTAATCAGAATTAAGACCTTGGTCTGTGAGACCTTATGTAAGGCCAAGACAGCAAATGATTTGTGATGGAATTGCATGTATGGCATATCCAAGATTGTATTATGGTTCAGTTGTGCTGCAGCTGTAATCACACAGAGCTTCCATTCCAGGAGCAGAAAGGGAAGCTGTATAATAAACAGCTAATCATCTATTTCACCCTTTTGTCATTACTGCTTCTGTCATTGATAATGGCATTCCTTAAATAACAAGAGATGGTTCTTGGGACAGAAAAAAGATCCCAGATTTGTGTAGTTTTCTGGTGCAATAGAAACTTTTGATTCATGACTGAACTACCTTATCTGTAATAAAGAAGAATGTATCTGTTTTTAAGAAATAAGTATGACTAGTCTTTCAGGTACAGCAACTGAACATAGATTATGAGTGTTCAGTTGCACAGAAAGCATTTCAAGCTAAATTTTCCACATATGTAAGTAGCTAAATTTGTAATTAGATGCCTAAGCTTCTTAGGTATTTAACATCCACTGAATACCAAACCCTTTCTATAACAGACTTTGAAGAGGCACTTTTGTGACTCCTACAAGGTGCTTAGCTGGAACTTTAATTCCTTTAAAAACAAACAAGCAAAAAACCCAACAATAAAAATACCCCAAACCACACACACAAACATAAATATTTAAACAATATTCCTTTTTTTAATTATAATTTGAGCTGGTTTATTGTCCAGTTTGCCTTGACAGTTCAGGGGTTAAAAGCTCTACCCTTAGCTGCCAAGTGTCCTTGCAGATGCTGTTGGGACTAACCACAGGGTACAGTCACTTTTTCTTCTGGCTGCCTGGAAAAAGGCAGGCAGCCTAATCGGAGAACAAGCCTTCTGAAAGGAAAGTGTTAACAAGCCTAATTGTCAGCACCAGCCTGATTAACTACAAGGTGAAGTGATAAAAACCAGAAGCAGAAAAAGAAGTAGGAGAAAGTGTGAAGAAAGGTTTAAATAAGGCTGGTAAGGTTGTTTCTCAAGTTTGGTTTTTTTTAGGGTTTTGGTTTTTTTTTTACTATTATTTCTTCAACTAGGGTGCAGGCTGAGAGGAGCATTGTATTGTTGGGGAGTGGAGAGCATTAGCTGAGAAACCAAGCTTTGCCTTAAGATGTTTGCAGTTTGAATACAACCTGATCTTTACCTTGACAGGCAGCTGGCAAGTACTTGACCTGAAACCCTATTGCTCCCCTTGCATTCCTAACATGATTCAGCAACAGAAACTAAACCTGGCAACTAGTAAAAATGTCATTGGAAAAACTGACTGAGAGGAATTTTCATTAATACTTTCTTGTTATTTTTTCTTCTACCATCTTTGGTACTAATCCCAGGAACATGTATTTTCAGACAGTAATTCTTTCTTTCTTGGTACTTTCTTAAATATGCTAAACAACTTTTTTTTTTTTCTTTTTTCTTTTTTTTTTTTTTTCCCTCAACACACTGCCATGTGATTATCCACTGAATAGCTTTCTTCTACATCTCTTCCCAGTGATAATCGAAAAAGGATATTCTAGTGTTCCTGGGAAAAGATTGCTAGTATTCAACACAGTATGTCAGACTGGGGTTTCTCAAAGGTCTGATGTGATGAGCGAGGAGTGACTGGCACATTCAGAGTGCAAACTTCTTTTGAATTAGAGCAGTTGGAGAACAAGAAAGCAAGAAAAACTGTTGAAAAATGCCAGTTATTAGAGCTGGACAAATTTCTGCTATTAGATAATGTAATTATTCCCCAAACTGTACTTAATTATCAGGTACACAGATAAATTGGCATTTTTATTCCTTTTTTAAATATTGAAAATTAATTGAAAAAGGCTTTTAAGAAAGATAATTAAACAAATATGCTATGAAACAAGGCCATGTGCAATTTCATTTTATGTGTAAATTACATGTAGGCCCAAAGGGGATGCAGTCTTATTATACAGTTTGTTCCTCTATTAGCATTTCAATGGAAAGACTTTTCCTCCTGGTTCAGAGGAAAACAAGGAAAGCAAGAGATATATGCTCGAACTACATATAGACAGAGGGCCTAGAAAAGCTCCGTTATTCCTCCTCTCAACCCCCGAAAAAGGAATGAAAGCGGATAAGGTTGTGATCTCTGCAGATGAGAGGAGATTGCAGAAGTGTGAAGTGCCGCTGATTTCATTCTGTAGTAGACTGGACTGCAACTTGAATCAGGTCCTAAGTCTTGATACTGTAATGTTAGTTCCCTGCTGGAATCTGTTCGTGGCAGGACCTCAGTACAGAGTACAAAACCCAGCAGAAACAGTTATATTGAACCTCTCTGCTTTTCCAGCACCTACCTTCTTCAGACAAATAAATGCAGAATTCAGAGAACTGTAGCTACTAATCCAAAGTGTTTAAACACAGTACAGAGCAGTTGTATTTATAGAAAATCTGAGAAAATCAGCTTCTGAGGTTTTCAGGTTCAGCTCTTCCCCTCTCACTAAGAAGTTCCTGACATCTCCCCCAGCCAACTGTGGTGTGTTTAGTCACATAATCATTATCCCTTTGTGGTTTTTGTGCACTTTGGCTTCAAATATATAGACTGTTGTCTAATGAAACAAGCTATGTTGTGCTCATTTTAAGTTCACACTGTCAAAATGGACATACTGTGTGTATACCATCACGGACACCTTAATTTGATCCACAAAGACTGTAAAGTCTTGCTTCTCTGAAGATATTCACAATCTGTCTGGACATGATCTTGAGCAACCTGCCCTAGGGGAACCTGCTTTAGCAAGGAGGTTGGACTAGATGATCTCCAGAGGTCCCTTCCAACCTCAAATATTCTGTGACTCTGTGAAAAATAATTACTGCTGAGAAAAGTGACAATATTTGCCGTAACAAGCAGGAGAGGACAAAGCAAGGTGGGCTCATTCAAGTGATGTGTAATTTAACAAAGTGTGCTATAATCTCAAACGAGCAGCGTCATACTGAGAAATGGACAGTGTATCCTGATTCCAGTTTCTCAGGAAGAGATTTAAGAGTGAGAGTGGAAAAACAAGTGGAAGTGCATATACGATGCCACGGCAAAAAGGACTAAAGCACTCCTTTGCCATATAAGCAACAAGCCAGGTACAGACCATGGCATGGAGCCATGGTTATGTGTCTGCATAACACATTGGTGGAAAGGATGCTGGACTATTACACGTGTTCTTGTGTCACTGTCAGGGGGAAAAAGATGCCCAAAGACTGAGTGGATATAAAAAAAAGAAACAAAATTTATTCTGAAGATGGGAAAAATGTTTTGAGCTGAAAAACTTTATTTATCTAAAAGCTGGTTGAGAACTGTCCTGAATTACCTTCCTGGAAGATGATTCCAGCTGCCAATGAACACTTAAATCTAACAGAGTAGATCAGAACAGCAACAAATGACTGTCAAGTGAATCTGGATAAACTAGGAAGATATCAAAATATTTAACAGTCAGGGTAGTTACCCAGAATAACAAATTAGCAAAAGCAAATGAAGGATACTTCATGTATCAATTTTTCTCCATCAAGGCAGGACAACTCTCTGCATTAATTCAAATATATTATTTTGATTAATAAAGAGATAATTAAGAGAAAATAGATTGTCTGAGATGTATGAGAGGTCAGACTAGATGATCTGCTTGGCCCTTTCAGAGCCCAATATTTTGAAATATGTGAATTACTTTCATCTTCTTTTCATACAGACAAAATAGGAAGTTTTCTATGCTCCTCCACTGGGGAAAATCATTTTCCAAGTAGCTATAAAGAACATAGCTACATTACAGGAACTAAAGACAGATCTAAAGATAATGATTAGCAGCCTTCCAGATGTACTATATTTTGCATAGAAGGCTAAACAATGACTAGGTAATTGTTGACTACTGTTTACTACAATAATCATCACTGTCACATTCCTTCCCCTCCTCTCACATTGCATCTACCTGTTGTCTTTCACTTTGTATTCAGATTAAGTGAGACAAGAATCTTTTTTTTTCTTGTCATTAAAATGCAGACTTGATCTCTTCCAGGAACATCTTTCTATATCTAAAACATAAATATACAATAATAAGTAGGTACATAAGTACTTTTACCTCTAGTGAAAGGTGTCCCTGCCCATGGCATAGGGGTTGGAACTAGATGATCTTTAAGATCCCTTCCAACCCAAACTGTTCTATGATTAATAGAGGGAAAAATTGGGTGAAGTCTCTTTTTTGCATTATCTAAGATGTTACTTTCTTTCCAGTGCTCAATGCTGCCACCAGCAAGTGAACGATCTAAAAGTACCATCGTATGTTTGAGCCACAAAAAATGACTCAACACACAATTCTTTTCAAATCCTCAGATTATCCTAATATGATTTGTGATTTCCTTGGCGCTTTCTAGGAATACCTTTGCTCTCCAAACTTTGTCATTTGCATCATTTATACAATAATATAAACTGCAATAAAGTGAGGTAATACATCACCACGTCCTGTCCAAAGGGAAAAGTGGCAGTAATGGCATTTATAATAACAGTAATGATGCCATCACTTTCCCCCTTTCCGAGGCATGTAAGAAAGAGCTCTATGAGAAAGCAGAACTTGTGTGATGTCTTTCAGCTTTTTATGGTGTTGGGATTCAGTAACATTTTTACTATATAAAATGCAGCACCTTTGCCATTGTTGAATTAGACTTTCCCATAGTTCTCTGCAACTAATTTGTGTCTATAAAGGTGGTTATGTTGGTTATATATTGTATCAGCTTACATATGTTTTATTTTCCATTCTTCTGGGACTGAATTTAACTCTTTATTTCAAAGGCTTTGTGATTTCTAAAGTATAAAGTTCCAGTATTTTTATTTTTGAACTCATAGTTTGTTATCAACATTTCTTCTCAGCACTGGGGTAATTTTTTTTCAGCTAATGAACAACTAAATGAAGTCATACACTTTTAACTGAATGGTCAAGCTGCCTGCAATTCCACTTACTTTGTAGGTGTTTTTTCATTAAACATTTCATTGACCCAAATACCTTTTTGTCGCCTCTCTAGAGAAAGGTCAGCTGTTAAGATCTCAGACCTCCTGTTTTTCCACAGATGCCTTTCTGTGGGCTTCTGAAAGAGGACAATGATAGTAAATGTGGTCCTATTCCTGTCTTGCTGAATGGTCCAAAATTGTTCCGTCCATTCTCTCCCTTTTAAAAGGGTTCCGGAGATATTTAGAGTTTGATTCAGAAGTTATAAGTGTGATTTCTGACTATTTCTGCTTAGACCTTAGAATCTGTTCTGTAGATTTTCTGTCTCTTGCATGCTCCCAAAACATTTTCATACATGATTGCCAGCAATACATTTGCATATAATCAGTGCACAATGAAAATATTTAGAATTTTACATTAAAAATACCATTCCAAATGCACAATCAATTAGTTTATTAATACAAGAAGACAGCCATTGCACTAAAAGGCATGTTTAAAGCTATATGTCTGTCTCACAAATGAGACCTTTCCTGGAATGTGTGCTCAAAGATTTATACCCCAGCTGGTTAAAAGAAAACTTTTGATGGATTATCAACACCTTTTCAATTCCAATTTTGTGGTACACCTATGTGCTTCCTCTGCAGGGAGGATGAGGAAGAAGGTTGGTCCCTCTGAGTACTTCCCAATCGTGGAGTCCCAGAGACACATCCCAGGAGAGAGCTGAGCAATATGCCCTGACATAGTGGTGGTGACAGAGCCTCTCATAGCATACAGTGCGTCAATGGACAAGAATAGAGTGGATTGTTGACTACAGCATTTTCTTTCAGGCCTGGAGTTTAACTTTTCCCAATTATTCTCGTTTGACGCCTAGTGTATATAAAGCACTGAATTGCAACATTAGAGTTTATTTAAAAAAAAAAAAATTCTGAAGAATTTTGAAATCAATGGGTGATTTCATTTCAGTGATTTTCAACATTTTGGATATGTGCTGGTTTGGGGTATTGCAGAGTTAACTTTCTTCCCAGTGGCTGGTATGGGTGAGGCTAGATTTTGTACTTGTGTTGAACACAGTGATGAAAATGTAGAGATGTTTTTGTTATTGCTGAGCGGTGTTTACACACAGCCAAGGCCTTTGATTTCCCTACTGCCACACTGGCGAGGAGACTGGGGGTGCATGGAAGGTTGGGTGGAGACACAGCCAGGACAGGTGACCCAAACTGACAAAAGAGATATTCCAGATTATATGACATCATTCTCAGTATATAAATTTGGGGTGGAAGAAGGAGAAAGAAGCAGGACGTTTGAAGTGATGGTGTTTGTCTCCCAAGTCACTGTTACATGTGATGGGCCCTCATGTCCTGGAGATGGCTGAACACCTGCCTGCCCATGGGAAGCAGTGGTTTAATTCCTTGTTGTGCTTTGCTTGTGTGTGTGGCTTTTGCTTTCTTTATTTACTGTCTTAATCTCACCCCATGAGTTTCCTACCTTTTACTCTTCCAATTCTCTTTCCAATCCCACTGGTGGGGAATGAGCAAGTGGCTGTCTGGGTCTTGGCTGCTGGCTGGGGTTAAACCACCACAGGGTGATGTGGAAAAAAACCAGGGACAGGGTACTGAAAACAACAGGCTACTGAAAGCTACAGGGTTCTCTTCATGATCAGGTTGCTAAAGAGCGAGAATGTGACTTTGAGGCCAGTTCCTGTCAATATGCAAAATTCATCTATTTATTATAAAATAAAAATTCAGAGCAAAACATAATTTGAAAACAAATATGATATATGATGGTATTAAAACTGAAAAGAGGAATAGAGCATGTCTCCAGATATATATGTATACATATATACATAGAGTTTATGTCTATAGTCTTTCCAGTGAAGAATCTGCCAGTCCTTGCCACCCTATTAATTATAAATAGATCTTAACCAAAGGATGTATGTTGTGTCTAGATTTAAAAGCATATGAGGTTCAGATATTTATGGGCAGAAGTTTTCACAGTCTGCATGAGCAAGACAAAGCACTTTCAGACTGGGACTTGACACTTGCGATATGCATGCATGTCTCAGTTACACAGTAGTCAGAGGGGTAGGCATGCAGAGAAAGAATATTTTATAAGTCGATATCAGTAAACTTCAAAAGCAGGCCCAATGATGGAAGGGAAAGCTGTTCATAAGGTACAGTGAGCAAGAGCACACCTTTAAAAGCTTGGCAAGCAAAAGCCAGAATGTGATAGATGTTGTAATTCAGAACCAGAGGCCAATGCAGCAGAGATACAGCTGGAGTGATGTACTGCCTGTTTGCGCTGCCAAGGTCTCTGTGTGAATAAGATGAAGTTTGAAGATCACATTTCTAGGAGATAGTTCAGCAATCAGTTCTGGATCCTAGGTCAGATTAAACTGCCAAATAAGTAAGTGATCTCTATGACTATTTTAATTTGAGGTTTTTCTGTGTGGGACCCTAACACAATTTAATTTATACTTTTATTTTATGTTTTTACAGGACACAGAAGCTCTCTTTTGCCCCTTGAAATACTTACTGTGAAGTGTTTTTTTTTATGAATGTTCCCCAAGGGAAGTTACAAGTTGATTTAAAGGCATATGATTAAGAAGAACACAGTCCAGAAGAAAAGCTGGTTACGTGCAGCAGAGAGAGTGAATCAGGTAAATGTCCCCCGACGTGACATTACCAATAGCAGCATGTCACCAAGTAGCAAGGTTTCCTAAGGTTTCTAACAAAAATAAGTATGCTCCAGTTGGAATTTAGCTACAAGTGTTAGAGGAAACATCAAAATATGTCAGACATTTTCAAAGGTGTAATCACCGCAGTCCAATGGAAATCTTGGTAGCAATCATCCCCAAGAGAATGGATTTGAATCATTCGGATGCAGGGAGATTGAAATTGCTTGCCTGCCAAAAGTTTCATAGTGCAAAAACTTCGTTTTGCTTCAGGTCAGGGCATTCTATACACTGAATATAATAAAAATGTCACCATTTTTAAGGACAATATCCTTGTTATGTGAAGAAAACAAGATGGATGAATAACATTGCATTAATTTTCCTATTTCAAATGGCATTACGGGAAAGATTTTGTTGAATCATTTTGTGTTTTTTCTGTGGTTTTTAGTTTTTGTTTGGTTGGTTTTTTGGTGTTTTTTTTTTTAATTTTTATCCAGCTTCTCATTTGTACTCAGGGCAGAAGTCATTTCATCTAACTGTGTTTGGTGACATCATCATATAAGTGGAACAAGCTACCAAGAGATTCATCCCCTTCTAAGTTTTGTGGGATGAATCATGCTCTGGAGGTGTCTGTCTCTACTGAATACAGTGAAGGCAGCTGAGATAATTGGCTTAGACTAGGTGCCTAATTTTTAAATGATTAATGTTAGATAAGGTGAATCTTACCTTAAAAGGATACTTTTAAGGGCAGTCAGTGTGTATACAAATGTAATTAGTAATGCCATTATGAAAGTCCTCAGTTTAATCAGAGAGATTCAAATGTGATGTTTCTCAACAATAATCAGCATTAGAAAGCAAATACCTTTTTTAGTATGCCAAAGAGTCAGGAAACTATGGACTGGGATCCAGTGGTTTTTCTTCCAACATCTTATTTACAGATGAAAAAATCTTTGTGTTCTGCTGTGCCTTAACTGTAGGCATCAGTTGGTCTTCCATGCTGCAGTGTGGCATCGTCTACTAATTTACAGTCACAAAAATGCAATTTGAGGAAAGCAAATTGCTGTATTCTGCAGCTGTGTAAGAAAAGGTGCTCCATTGGAATGGCTCATTCATCCTCTGTTCGAGCTAATGCACTGAAGTGGTTTCTGTAAGTAAGGTGTAGTCCAAGGGCATTTTGAGGAAAATAGATAACTGAGTAACTTTGACTGAAAACAATCTAAAATTTGTAAGAGTGCCAAATTATTCCAAACATTAAGCCAGGACCCAAAAGAATTCCAGTTTGCCTGTGTTCCATAATGTAAACTGTAGATCAACTCAGAATCAAAATGCCTCTACTAAGCTTTCTATCCATTTATTTTAACTCAGGGCAAATCAAGTACACACACACCTAAGAACTAAGAAGGCTTTCATTTTTCTTTTGATTCAATTTATTCAATTTATTCTATTACTGAATAGTGCCAAAGGTAATTTTGAAGTGATCAGGTTAAAATTTATGTGAGCTAAAACAAAGAGGTGGCTTAATTGAATAAGCACACTTAACTCATTAACCCTGTGCCACTGGGACTAATCAGTATGAACCCAGGGCCTCTAATAATCACAAAGGTAGCAAAGTTCTGCTTCTTGCACTTACACAGAAATGAAGAGGGGTGGAAACAGGCAAAGGGAAAACAGAGGTGGTCTGTAGGTATTCCTGGAGTAAGAGGGGAGACAATACCACGACATAAAACAATTAGTGCTTGGCTCTCCAACAAAAAATCCCGCATTTAAAATAAAGCTGATTTTCCCTCCCACGCCGAACAGAAGTTATTAGTTAGAAAGTGAAGCAGACAGCTGCTGCTTTCATTGTCATGAGTTATGGGAATGTGAGAAAGGTTGGGTAGTTTAAAACAAGAATGAAGAAATACAGTAGATCAAAGACCAGTGACCCCGTCTGACCTGCCTTAATATAAAGAAGCATTGGAAAAGGCTGGTGTGACAGGAGTCTCAATTTCCACCATTGCACAGGATGAAGGAAGGTAGGGACTGAGGGGAGCAGTGTGGGTCATCTGTAACTATTTCGAATTCTCAATGGAGTGTTTAGTGAGCTGGGAATAGGTCATAACTGTTCCTTTAAATGCCAGTGGGACCAAATCAATTCTTAATCCTTCCATTGTAGAGAAGGCCTTACAACATCCCATCTGTTGAAGATGGAAATAAGATTTCATGAAGCATTTCATAAGTTCTCCAAAACTGAAAAAGAGGTTTCATTTCAGTGGTATGATATCCATAGTTTGCATAGTAGTTAGAGAACCCTGGGAAGAAAGATATTATTTAAAGGATACATTTTAAGGTCTTCTACAGTCAGAGGAATATTTGGTGCATGTGAGAATGCTTAATGCTTACAATAACATCGTTATCTCCTCACTGTCCCAGGACCTGAGTGAAACCAATGCTCATGAACAGATTTAGCTCAAGCTCAGTCTAGGCAAGGTGTTAGCAATACCACTGGAAAAAGTAGATACTTGCCAAAACCACAGTACTCCAGTCAGGTTGAATGTTTTACTTCAAATTCTTCAAGGCCTCAGTAATCCATGATCTCAGGACCTCCACATATGTGCTGTATATGTGGGTCATATGAATACTAAAAGAAAAAACTGCCTTGTCACTGAATCCACTGAAATTCTGTATTCTGTGGTGATTAGCACTGATTCTTAACTTACTAATCACATACTTTAGCCGAGAACATATTGTTTTTGGGAAAGAAGCAGTTTTAATAAACAATTTGACTTGGAAATATATTGGGGAAAGAATTTTAAGTTAACCATGTTCCATGTTTTTTAAGAGACAAATTGTAGCTTCCTTGAATGTGTGCTTAGAAAAATAAGAATTACAGAATTATTTTACATCAAGATTAACTGAATATTTTTGATTTTAAAAACAAAGCACTTAGAATAAATTCCTTTTTTCCCTGTCTTTTTTTTTTTTTTCCTAATAAAAAATAATCATGATCTTCTATATTCATCTGGAGTCAGGGTTTTTAAATCACTGAAATCCAGAGCTGCATCACTTGTGAGTCACAAGAGATTGCCCTGTCCAAGATCATAGCTGATGCATAGTCAGCTGTGCCCATGCTATCCCTAATTGTGATTTAGTCTGAAAGGCTCCCAGGTAAGAAGCTTTTAAACCATGAGCACGTGACCGGTTCCTGCATTCCATCAGATTGAAGTTTGTTGGGTTTGGGGGTTTTGTCCTAATGTTCAAGCCCCATCTCCACTGCTGCAAAATGAGCTGCCTACTTCTTTCCAATCTCTGCTCAAATTATCAGCAAGGGTGTTGGTACCATTGCTGCCACTGAAGCCGAGGACAAGGACAGTCTGGCAGCCAGCATTTGCAGATGCTTTAGGTGGGACAAGTCCAATAAATCACAATGCCTTGTGATTGATTTAAACTAGGAAAAAAAAGATAAACTGAATTAAGGAAGAGAACAAATGTATTATGCTCCCCTTCTGCCTGCTCTTACCTAAACAAACTTGTTTCCTTCCAACATTCTTCATGGGCAAAAATCTCTTCAGTTTACCTGTGTATTCCTGAAGTCTACATACTTCAGTGTACTCCCTAAGCTTGAGAAGTGTAATCAAAGAATTACCTCCTGTGTCTTACATAGGGTAGACACCCCAGAAAATTATCACTTTTCAATGGCATCACATTACTAATTTTTGTTTAGATAACAATTATTAATCTAATAAGAATATTCAGGAATGAAAAATAATTTCGTACCCAACTTCGGTCTGATTACTCAAAGCTTTTATCTTGTTGAACATGAGCTTGATTAAATACAGATTTTCCTGCATTGAGCATGAGTCTCCATGAGAGAATGGTGCCTTTGGTATAGTGGACAAAGAATAACAAGGGTAAGACTCATTAGGTAAGGGAACAAAAATTGCTTGTTCACATCTTTTCCTCAGAGATTGGTCGCAAAAGTTTTGTCTTCCAATTGGAAATCTGTTCTGTTCCCAGTGACTTACTAGTAAAGAGAGTTAAAGGATAGTATTTTTAGATAATTCTGGAGACAACAAAGCACTAAGAAAAGCACATAGATTATAATGCAGACTGGAAAGTCATCAGGTTGTATTCCTTAAAATGGCTATATTTATATATATATCGCCTGATTAGGAGCAGAACAGTGTGTCTTGGACACCTCAGAACTCCATATTCTAAAGAATAAATGACAAGGTAGAAATAAGCTTAAATTAAGGAGGAAAAAATCCACCTGTTTTTACATTTTTTATAGAATATGTATTTATAGTGCCTTTAATGCTCATTAGCAACAGAAAATATGGAATGTGATAATTCACTAAGAGATGCACATTACTGACAAGTTCAGAGATTTTCAGATGCTGTATCTAAATGAATTAATGCATGTCTGCAAAGTGTGTCCAGGTAGATACAGGTGCATTTTAAATTTTTAACAGAAAACATGCCATTATTTATTTATTATTTTAATATTGAAAAATGCCAAGTACATCCTTCAATAAAACTATTTTTTATTTTAAGACTGTGGCCAGTGTCAGTGAGTTTGCTAATAGGATGGTTGACAGCTCCTGTGGAACATTTTCAGCGCAGATGCATTATTGGTTCATGAAGCATTCCCTCAAATATTATGAGTGACAACAAACCTGGAAACAGTGCAAGACAGGCACTTCCAATCTATAAAGACAGCTCACGTTTGAATTCTCCAACACCAGACCATTATGCAATCAACCAACACTCCATCTGTACTGTAACCTCATGTCACAAAACTGCATTGTCTTCCTGGGAAGTGAGATACATAGCATGCTTCCTAGGACCAAAATAAACTGCCTCGAAACTGCAGGTTGTTTGTTTTGTACCTGGCATATGGTAAGACAGCAGCTAGTGGGTTAATAATTTTCATTAGTTTATGTGCCTTTGGGCTACTCTGGACTTATTGAGCAGAATACCCAGAGGTCAAATCTGAGTTGGTGTCTCAATTTTCTTCATTTAATTCTAATATTATAGTGGTAACAGGCTATACTGAGCTTTCAAGGGAACTGCAGGCATACTGCTCCATAGCTGTTCTTAATGTTGACTAAATCTCTGGCTTTTAATATTTGTTAAGGAAGCCCTGGCGGGTGCTTTGTGCTTCTTCAGTACTTATTTTGCATCTCCCATCCTTCTGCTTTCCTTGCAGAAAAAACTTTTTTAAGTTATATAGCCCACCCAGTTTGTGAGTCTGTAATGGGAATACTGTCCTCAAATGGGAGGTCAGACTTGCAGCATTAAAACGAGCCTTGAACTGGTGTGGTGTGGCAGGTGAGCACCTTAAGGCAGCCTCAGGAGGATTTGTGCCACCTACTAATCCACTTACATAAGTGTCTTTAGGTTCTTCAGTAAGGCAACTGTCTTAGGGACTGAATTAATTTAACTGAGATTCCCTTTGGAGTTGTGGAGAGAGCAAGGCACCTGAGGAGATGGTCAGTCTCAGGATGTTGTTATCCTGCTCAGCACGCTGCAGTGCCTCACTGCTTCAGCTATGCACCAAACAGGTGGGAACACAGTTTCCTTCCAGGCTGTAGTGTAGATCCCAAAACCAGGCATGAGCTCATAATCCTTGGGAACCAGCAAGACTCTGCACCATTGTAGTTTGTGTGCACATTTACATTTCCCTGTCTCCTTCAACCTCCATCTGCCCTTTCAGCGTTCAACACCAAGGATCTTTAAAGAAATACCATTGCTTTCTTTGTCTTACACTAGTTGCTTTTGAGTGCGCCAGTAACACTGGGACAGACAGAGACTCTATGTACATTGTCCTACGGTCTGACTTCATGGCAGATGTATTTGCCCTTGAGAAAGTACTAAAGCACAAAGGTCACCCACAGAACCAAAAATAACAGTGGTTGAGGTTGGCAAGGATCTTTAGAGACCAGATAGTCCAAACTCTGTGGAGGGTCGCCCCTCTTCCTCCCAGGGTAATGCTTCCTATCTTCTCTCCCCTTAGAGAAGAGAGCCTCGCCCGGGCGGGGAGTTAGGTGGATCCTCTGCCACCCAGGCTGACGCTTCCTATCTTCCCACCCCAGAGGGAAGAGAGCATTGCCTGGGCGGGAGTTGGGCCCGCCCTTCGCCTCCCAGGCTGACGCCTGAGTGGGACGCAAGGGCCTTGCCTGGGCGGGCTTTGAGGCGTGCCTAGGGCCCTGGGTTCGCCCATCCCTCCAGATCCTTCTTTATCGTTATGTATATTATTGGTTCCTTTGAATTGTACCCCACCCCTTTATGTTATCATTGGTTGTCTTCGCATGTATCCACCCTCTCCCACTCTCCCGACTGGATGTATGGTCCCCTATTTAACAGGCAGAGCCGGTGCAGTCGGCGGCCATTTTCTCCTGTGCCTTACATGAGTGCCATTTCCCCAGCACCTCACGTGGGTGCAGGAGGGATGGTCAATAAACTCCTACCACCCTTTATCTCGCCAGCCTTTTCCATCATTATGTGTCTGCAACAAAACTCCATCTCAGAGCAACATCAACTAGAACAGGTTTCCCAGAACCATCTCCATTTGGGGCTTGAGCATCTCCAAGGAGGGAGCCTACAAAAGCCCTCTGGGTAACTACTTCAAGTGTTTGATCACCCTAAAGGTAGAAAAGCTGCTTCTCACATTTAAATGTTATTTCCTGTATTGTAATTAGTACCTGGAATTTTCACCATATAATTCCAACTCAGTTTCCCAGAAAATATTTCTACACAGAATCATTCACATGAAAAACTTAGCCCCGGGTTTGTCCATAAACCTATTTGCATACAGCTTTATAAGCATCATTTTTTTGACTGGGGCTGCTTGATTGTTCTGGGTCTGGTTGGTTGGTGCCTCATGATCCCATTTATTGACGGGGACAGACAATGTGCATTGTGTGCCGAGTAGAAGAGGGGCAGATGATTACTGTAGATTTGCTAAACTAAGTCACAGCTATTACCTTGTTATTACATTTTTATAACAGGACAATATTTTCAGATATGGAGCTTATCATCCCTTTAAATATCTATCTGCTGGCGAGAAAACGCTTTGCCTTATAGCTACAAACATAAGGCAGAGGAGAGAGAAGCTTTGGTAGGGCAGTTTCCTTTGTTCCCTACAGGAGCAAAGGTTAGGCTCTTCAGTTCTTTCTTCCTATTCCTTTCCCTAATCTATTTTCAATGCTAATTGCAAACAGGATTATAGACTGACAGCAGATGAATTCTCCCAAATTCAGTGAGGACTTTCTCATGAAAGAACAAGCCGTCTGATTCTGAGGGCTGGCTACTTGTATTAGAGGACAGCGTGCTGGTGTGCTCCCGCTGGAGACAGAGAAGGTTTCTGTGCCAAGGGTGTGGTGCTCTGGCAAGGTTAAATGAGGAGAGAAGTGGTTCTCAGCCTAGAGGATAGGTGTGTGCCTGAGGTTTCTGAGAAGCTGCTTGGCATAACTTGGAGGAAGATTTTGAACCATTTCAGGTTGGCAGAGTTTTAATTCAGGAAAGGAAGGGAGACAACTGGTAAATGAGTTTGTGGGCGAACGGATGATATACTGGTGGTAAAAGGACAATGGTAGACAGATTGGAAGAAGATTGATTGACTAGGCCTTCTTAGAAAAAAAAAAAGTAAGAGCTATGGCAGATTAATTACTGTTTTCTCACCCCCTTTTAATTTTCAAGAAACCATTTGTTCCCCTGCCATTTTCATATCTTCTTCCTGCCTTTCTTTGGGAAAAGACAGAAAACAAAGAAAAAAAGGAGGGAACTCATAAAATCTGTTTGAAAAATAAGCATGTGTGTGATTTAATAATCTACTTTCGTGTCATATATGCACTATAGACAGGGAGAAATAGCACAGTCTATGGAATCAAATATGATTTACAGCCAACTTAGGGTCATGTCTCCTGAGGGTTCTATTACACTCAGAGAACAATTAAGATGCTTTAAAGATTGCCTGGCTCTTTATTCTTCCAGTAAATTGCAGAAAGGTTCATATAAGGCTGAAGGTGGTTGAATAGGCATTTTCAGATTTTTAAGTTTGGGAGGGTTTTTTTATTTTTATCTTCCCTCAGTGGAGTACTGAAGATTGAGAAAAGCCATGAGTCCAAAATAAAATGAAAGAAGAAAAGAGAAAAAGGATTTATAAGTACCATCGAGGTGATGGAAAACATCAGTGTATTTTAAATAGATAATGTGTGTTTTGAGAGGTGGCATTTAGAATTTCAAGGCAAGTTATATCTCTGAGCTTGGTTGTTTACATATTTTCCTTTCGATAATTTTTATTAGAAGGAATGTGGTTAATGCTTTGCAGCAAATATCCAGCTTTTCCTTCACTTTCTTTTCCTTTTTGTGCCCAGAAACTCATATGTTATGTTATTCTGAAAGAACTCTAACTTATTACTTCCCTTTAAAATACTTATTCAAGAGACTTTACAATATATGGGCAACTGGGTGTGTATATTCTGTTACTTACTGTATTTTTCTACCATGGGCAGTATGCATTCTTGTCCCTTATATCTCATTATTGTTTGAGTTGGAGGAGTAAAAGAACAAGATGAAAGAACAATACAAAATTGTTATAAAACAATTTGACATTGATTTTACATATGAATTGAACCTTGGATGAGTTTTCTTTTGAGATTTTCCTACTTGAGAAATGTTCAGGATTTTATGCTCAATATAGTATATGTTTTCTGTTTTATGCTAAAGCTTACCCAAATTTTAAATATCACTGTAAAAATACAGTACATAGTTGTGTACATGGTTTCCTTATTAAAAGCAGAGGTGAATTTTAGATAACTCTTCTTGTGTTTGGTGCAGATCTGAAACATAATTGTGTATAGTCTTTTTATTCTGTGGTCTGCTGTCCAAACCCTGATCCAAACAAATTATTATGTATTCAGGCTAATTTTAAGTGCAACACACTGTTGTAACAAATCAAAATAGGATTGTGGGAGACTGCTCTGCTATAGAAAATACCTAAAATACCTTAGAACCCACATAGTCATCTGTATGGTTGCCTTCCACATTACATCACAGAGACACAAGAGTGGAGAGTCTGGAGCCAAATAGGATGAGAAAGGATTTTCCTCATCAAGATAAAATTAAGTAAGGAATAAGAAAAGAAATATAAAAAGTGTTCTCAAATAATTTTGATAGAGAAAAGTGTGCATATTAATCATCACTTTTTCTTCAACAATTCCAGATTTTTAAAAAAATTTTACCTCTTAATCTCTTTATTTTTAATATTAAAATTATTAATATCCTGAAAGAGAAAATTATCACTAAATAGGACATTTGAGTTTTCATTTAGAAAATATAGAAATGGAACACTAGGACAATAACTGTACCTTATTCTACTTCCAGTTTAAAATAATTCAAGATTAATTCCTCATAAATCCGTTCATTTTTTCACAAATTTGTATAGACACCATATAGAAGACTCCTCTGGGGCACTCTTAGGCCAGAATGCAGGTAAAAAATTACCATGCCAAAAAGATGACATAGAGCTTTTTCAGACTGTCTTCTGAAAATCTGGAGCATGACCTTCAAGTTTTCACCATTTTACTGCTATTCTCTGCAGCCCCAAATAGGTTCTAATGTTGTCCACATCGCTGCAATATCTGAAAGTACCAGAGCAGGCCATTAAGCAACATGACTGACACTGTCACATGTGGTTTGTTCTTCCACTCTCTCCCCTAGGGAAGAAACAGGGCGTGCTGTTTTGTTTTGGCGTGTCATTTTCACACATCCATCATCGTGTAATACTCCTCCTTCTATTAGCCAATGCAGCAGCTTTTGTCCTGGGAGAAACAAACTTCCCATGAAGCTGGTACAGCCCCTGAAAGGATCCTGTAAAACAGGGCATCTTCTTTATCCCTCACTTTCCAATCCCGCTTGTCTCAGCAGCACCCCTCTGTCAGCAGGCAAAAGTACTGAAGTCATGCCAGAAATTGGCACACTCAGGCAACCTGTCTGTGCAGTGCCGAAAGCCACCAGACCCATCCAATATTTGCTGATAAGAATTCAACATGGAAGTGACCATGCAAGGTGCTCACCAGTTGGGCTGTGCCTTGCTTGTTAATTAATTGGCTAAATAATGAAAAGATCAGCCCTTTTACCCCCCACAGCTGCAGTGGTGGCATCAGCATTATGGCATCTGCCTCATGTCAGACACTATCAATGCTGCATCTCATTTGGGGTCAAAGCATTGCCACCATTATTCATCCAGGTCACAGGTACATGCACTTTATTCAGCACAAACAGATGCTGAAATGGCCTGTGAAGCAACCCTTGGGGGAGAAAAGGGAGGATGAGGCCTTGCTGGGTTGCTTGTGTTCCTTCATGATACATTATATATTACCAGTGACCTCCTTTCTCTAGGAAAGAACCTAACGATATTCCTGACTGAATTTTCCACATTATGAGAGTATGTCTAGGTTTTTTAATTTTCTTTAAGTTTCACGTAAGCAAACTAGATGAGAAAGGTGAAAATGTTTCTCCTCATTAGAACACTGATACAAATGAAGCATTGCCTTAGTTAATATTCCCCCAACATTAATGGCACTGCATGGATTAGGGGTGTTATGATAATTTATTGAGACTATGCAGCAGCTGTTTTACTTTCTCCACCAATGCATCATTTGGATGCACCAGGCAAGCACAGAGTGAAAGATAAAGTCTTGTCTGTGTTTGCAAGTATTAAGTGAGACTGGAAGCAGAGGGGCAGAGAGGTAAAGTGATCTCCTAAGGACACCAAGAGTGACAATGAAAAGTTGGAACTAGAGTCCAAGTTTTCTCTTGACCAGGTTAATGAACTGTGTCAGAAGGGTCAGACCTGGACCTTGGAGAGAGGCAGGAAATGAGAACAGAAGGGTGAAAAAAAACCCATCATGCGTGGTACTTTCAAATTCAAATGAGAATATGTAACTCTGAGTCTTGTTTCTTTAGAAGGTGACACAGGTAAATAGGGCAGTTTCAGCTAGGCAAAATGTCCATACTGACACTCTCAAGTTGCACAAACCTGGTCTCACTTCAGGCTTAATAATTTCAGAATCGCTGAAATGATGGCTCACTGGAGGATTTTGCCTTAGATTTGTCCTTAGATTTCTTGCCTTAGGTTTATCAAGGGCACAATTTCTAAAAAACTGGACACAGCATGCTTAATTTTAATAGGAAAAAATCATGTTAATTTTGTTCTGAGGAAGTGACTGTCAGTGACAAGTTTTCTGTATTTAGAGATGACAATGTTGAGTTGAAATGAAGCAAAGAGAGGCGATAAATACAGTAAATGTCTAGAGGCCATGCAGGGCAAATAGATAAGGCAACAACAAATAGATTTAGCTTTTCACTAAAAAAACAGGCTACCTTGATATTGGAGGGACAGCAGCACTGTCAGAGATGTTTTGACCAAGTATCTGATCTGTCATGTGAGGAGCAAAGAATGCTGGAGTCAGGCTGGGCAGATTATGTATCAGGCTTCCTGTGCTTGTTGCTGCTTGCACCTGAGACTTTGCCAGGGAAGGCAGGAATGAAAACATCTTTACTAGTTATGGGCATTTCATAAATGAGGGAACCTTGCTCTGGGTGTGGGTGGGAGAAGGCTTGCAGCTGCCCTTTGTGAAACACTGTTTGGAGTAGGAAATGTTCCTCTTGGTTTCAGCATTCTGTGGTTCATGGCTGAAAAGAAATCTTAGGAAGTTTGGCTGGCAGTATTACTAGCTCCTGGATGGAAGTGGGATGGGATGTTATTTCTGCTTGTTAGTGGAAAACAGGCTAAATTTTGAATGCATAGTTGCTGCAATGATTAGTTTGCACGCTCCTGCTCCTACGTTTTGGCAATGAGCTACAGGCATCCGTCAGTGGTGTCTGGATGGCAGCATAGGCGTGTGCTCAGCCTTAGTTTTATAGGATATCAGGAACTGGCAGCTGAGGGATCTGTAAGAAACTTTTCTAGTGGAGAAAAGGCTAAGGAAGGCTGAACTAAGCTTGTCCTGACAGACTTCTTTGAACCCCGTTAAATTTAATGAACACAGATGTATTTGTGGTAAAGGGTAGTGCTCCCTTCTCTGAACCCCAAGTGCTGTCCTTAGTGATTGACTCTGCTCTCACACTCTTCTAAACTCAGATTAAAAGACAAGCATGAAGCAGGGCAAGGGGAGAAGAAAGGGCAGCGACTTAAATAAAAGTTTCCAGTGCAATCTTATGGCCAAAAGGTCTAAGGGGATACAGTGATCTATAAACAAGGGACTATTGAGAGAGAAATCTTGGCCTCTCTGAAGTCAGAGACAAAATTCACAATGACTCCAATGGGATTTGGGATTTTTCCCTCTCAGACTTCAGTACTGGTGCTGTCTTCAGGATAGAATAGAGGGGAAACCTGAAACTGGATATTCCTAGTTATGCTGAAATAAAGGCACGGCACACTAAATAAATCCTTTGCAGTATTTCTGACAGAAAAAAAAATAAAACAGCAACAACAAAATACCACATAGATTGTAGTTTCAAAATTATTTGCTTATTACAGAAAAGTCCCTGAATTTTTTTTCCTGATTTTTAATGTGCTAGGGATGAGAGGATTTTTGTGGAAGGATGGGGCAGGGGCATACTAGCTTGCATCGAGAAGCAAGCTCCTGTTGTCCATTTTATTTTTTTAAGAATTTCTTGTGGTATATCTAGGTAAGACTGTACTGAATGGAGTTTTATTATTGTGACTTTTGTGTGAGTAACTGTAGTTTTTGGGTTTGTTAAAGCTTGTTTGAGGAAAAGTAGCTTTCCTAACCCTGGAATACCACTGGTCATAGCATGGAATGCATGAAATGGTGTGTTTAAAACCTTTACTGGAGGAATAGTTGTAGTGTATAGTGGAACATTTTACAGCTGCTGAAATAATCATTTTATTTATAACTGTAATAAATTTGCTTGCTAAAATGGGGTTCTTTAGAACTATTTTGCTGACAGAAATGAGGACAATATGAATATACGCTAGCAATTAAAAAACATGATTCTTTTAAATAACAAACCAGAAAAGTTAATATTTAAATTATTTTACTTTGACAAGCAAGTGTATAGGATTTTTTTGTCTGTAAGATACAAGACATCTGCAAAGTCTGACAGTAAACCAGATATAATTTTTCATACATTTTAATTGGATTCAGTGCTGTTGATTTAAAGTAGTATATTTTTTGTGTCTCATTAAAAGATGAAAGAGACTATGAAAGCTGTCTCTTTACTTGAAAATAAATATTTCCTGGACATGCCTTTTTAGGTGGAGCTGCAAAGGGAAATAAACATGATTGAAACGTGTTTTTCAGAGCCAAAGAAATCTTTCCAACAATTTAGCATAGCATTGCAGTGGGTGAGCCCAACCATGAAAATTTTGGGGACAGGTTAAGAGCTACACTTGCAGTTGTACAGTTTGTCAGAACACAAATCTGCCCTCTGCAGTGCAACTGGACCAAACAGTGGCAGGGAATGGGCTCTCAGGCATGTTCTCTGTGCTGTGCTCCTTCTGAGGACTGCCAGCACAGGCTCTGGCATAGAGGCTGCTTCCTGACTGGGATGCAAGGAGGGAGGACTGGACTAAGAGGAGAATGTGCCAAACATGTCCTTCAGCCATTTCTGTAAGTAAAGGGGTCCAAAAAGGACTGATTGGTGGCTGGGCCAAAGCAGAGCATCTCTGAGCCATATTTACAGTGACACAAAGATGCATTTTTTTATTTGCTTTCTCTCACCTTTTATTTTCAGTGCCAGAAAGGGGGGGACACTGAAGGACTGGGTTGTGCTTGGGCTCTGGAAGGTCACATTTCATTTACAAATTTCTGACCATGTCTTATAACCAGACACACACTCTGCCAATTTTCCTAGTGTCGTAGGTACACCCAGCTCTGAAACAAATGCTATGTGCTCTAAGTTTTACATGTCATGCTTAATTAAATGATCTCTGCAGGGAAAGGTGTTGAGAGGCACCATTGTGCTGCATGATCCAGTTTCAGTTTTGGGGAATATCTCGTGCCTAGACAGTTCAAAACATCAGCAGAGTAGCCTCTCTCCCATCTGCCCACAAAAGAACAGTCCAAGGCCGGGTCTACACAGTCTTACTTTGCTCTGGGTATGTAAGTATGGGAGGTTGGTGGTGGGGACAAGCACATGCCGTCATTCTTGTTTCTCTTCCCCTCAGGGCTGCCCCAAGGCTCCGTGGAGTTGATGGAAATACTCACATCAATGTGCACAAACTCTGGTTTAGGTCCTTCTATATCCAGAGAGGCACAACTCATTCTGGAAAGGTCAAAATCACACCCATCTACCCCATCTTTTTTAACAGCTTGCTGCATGGATCTGATGCAGCAAAAGCTGTACACAGAAACCTCTTTTAGCACTGATGACAGCAAAGTCTGTAAATTTAGCAAAGTTTCCAGCAGTGACATGGAAATAGAGTAGATGATTTAAACAGGATTTTCCATTCTCGCTTCTCACTTGTCCATTTTTCTGCTGAAACCTCTGAATAAAATTGTTAATAGCCAGAGGCCTGGTAACTTGGCAGATCTGAAAAAGGCTGGCGTGGGGAAGCCTGCATGGGCAGACCGCAGATTTGACATCGAGGTTTTGATCAGATCTGAACAAGAATTTTAATGAATCAGCACAGGTATTTACCTCTGTTGGACAGTTATAGTAAACATGCTTGGGGCTGGTTAGTATCAAGATAGGTACCTTCCAGAGGAAAATAAGGAAGAAAAAGAGTGAGAGGGAAGAAAAGAGGCACCACTCCTTCTTTTGAATGTCTGATAAACTACAGCCCAGACTTCATTAAAGAATACATGTCTGTTACAAAGCCTTCTTCCAGATAAAATACATGTAACTGAGATACAAGATCACTTGTATTAATTGCATTGAAACTTGCTTATTTAAGCCTGATACAACGCACAGAAGATATTAACAATATGGTTTTGCTATCAAAGAAATCTGTTTTATAGCATAGCTAATAATGAGAAACAGTATTATTAGTTCTATTACTAACAGATTTTTTATTTTCTGTATCTGTACCTGTGAAATGTTTTTGAGCTTCTGTCATGTGGAAGTTTGGTGAAAATCTGGGGTCAATAGTCCAGGCAGATTCTTTAATCACCTTTTTATAATTTTTTTTTCTTTTTTAAATTTCCTTTTCAGTTCAACATAAGTACTTCTTGTAGAATCTGCCCCTAAGAACAGTGCCTCATTACCAACAGCAGTAAACTGTTAAGAGGATCAATTATTTTTACCTTTATTCAATTTTTTTTTCATTTTTATTCATTCACTTGGATGATGGTAGCCCAAAGCCAGAGGGAAGTTTTATTTTGCTAATCGTTTTACAAATGTTAAAAAAATGCTCCACACAATGATTTAACAGCCTTGACATGTCTTACTTCACAACCTCATGGTGTGAAGGTTTGTAGTGGCCCAGTCCACCTCCAATTAAAATTGCTGATGAAATGCTTCCTAGTAACTGAGGCTCTGAATTCCTGGCAGGACATGGGAATGCTTCCTCTCCCTTTGACTGCCCTTGGAATATCAAACAACTGTGCAAGAATACTATCGTGGACATAAGGAGTAAAGAAAAGGCAAAGCCAAAGAGGTCAAAATTGAACATTTTCCCTACAAACCAAGGAGGGAACTAGCTCAAGTAGAATTGCTTCTGCACAGCCCGAGAGCTAACCCACTCCTTAGACCCTGCTCCTGATTCCATTTGTAAGAGGTGCTTCCTACACATTCATCTCTTTGGTGCAGAGCAGAGTCCATAGTAAGGGACAAATAAAGCTTCTGGGGCCATGAAGTCAGAGCAGATTTACTGGTAATGATCACAGGTCTTGTGGGATGAAATGCACACCAAGGACCTGCCCTGGGTGCACAAGGAGACAAAAGTACTGAGTCACTCTGCGCCTCTCAGTTTGTGGTGAAGTACACAGGGGAAAAATCAAGGGAAGTAAGGTATGGCTAAGTGTAATTTACACAGGAGGAAAAAAGTGAGGATGACACGAACAATTTTCCAGATATCCAGAATGAAGACACTTTGGCTTGCACATTCAGAGTTAACTGGCAGTGTGTGGCTAACACAGTTTGGAATAAATGGGCAATGTAAAATATACATGATCTGTTGGTTTCTTTGCACAGAAATTTCTTTGATGTTTGCTATAGTGTCTATTTATAAAATTTGTGCTTGCAGGCGGGACAACATGTGATTCTTTTTTCCCCCTACAGCATTTCAAGTACTTTGTTTCATTATTAGATTTTCTTTAAAATTAGGAGACATACAAGAAGAAAATCCTAGCCCTTCCAGGCCAGTTGCAAAGATCCTTTGTGCGTGTTTTTATGCTGCAGGTTGATGATACAGCTACAGTTTTCATTTTGAATAAAATGTTAAGACTTTACAACAAAAGAGACAAGAGACAATACTTTGAGTGTCACAGTCTTTGGACATGAGAAGAAATCTTTTAACCCTATACATTGGATTGTCCTATATGATGATGTCAAGTGCCAATATAAAATGTATTTGGTATATGTCTTTGTTACTGTTGATCTCAACAGTGTCAGATAAAAAAAAGTGAGGAGTGGCAGGGGAATTGTTCTGTGCAATAACTAATAAAAAATAAAGGAATTAAATTAAACAACCAAGCAAATATCAACATTATTTTGAAGGAAAGAGTTTAACAGAAGAGTCAGGAAAAAAAAAAAAAGGTTAGGAAGAACTGAACTTGGAAAATGTCTTTGCACAGAAACTAATAAGAAAAAATAAATGAATGATTTTTGAATATATCAAGGTGCATTTAGAAAATAGTAACAAGAGTACAAATGCCAAAAAAACCCAAACAAATAGTTTTAACAACAACATCATAGCAAAATACACACTTAAGAATACTTAGAGCTTGAACGTATAGCTCTTCTGGGAAATTACACACTGGAGTTGCTGCCAATAATGCCCTCTTCTGGCGATGCTATTGCAGCTAAGGCGACATGTCAGTCATCTCAGGACCCTGCATCTTCAGTGTTCAGGGTGAATTCGACTGTAGGCAGGGAGAGACTTTTATCTGAGTTAAATGTCACAACCCCTTTTTTTCCCTCCTCAGTTCCAAAGACTAGCTGTAGGTAAATTATTTTCATAAGGTAAGAGATACCACAGTACAGTTTTCTTTTCTTCCTTTTTTTTCCCCTTACCCCAAATAATGCTCTCTATGTCATCTGTATATTTATGATAGCTCAAAGACATGGGTGTGTGGATCTAATTAAAAATGTGAAAGGGTTTAGCAGCCTGCTGCTTCCCTGTGAGTCTCTTGTTGCCAACTCTTGGCAGCTCTGCTGTCACTGAGCCAAATGTTTAGTCTTCAGCTGAACTACTGCCAGTGAGCTGCGCTGCATTCTGGGACCACAGAGCCTCGAGGTACCGTGTTAAACTATCTCACATAAGGATGTGCAGTGAGCTGGACTTCATATTCAATCACCCAAAAGAAAAGTGAAGGAGAAAGCCTACTTTTGCCTGGTGAGCCTTAACAGTGTCTAAGACACAATGACCAAATCCTTCAGGATTTTGCATCACGGAAAGCAAATAGTTTCTTGAGGTGGACCAACCCATTCATTCGTTTAGTGTACCTATGCAGTAATGGCAGTAGTTACATTTAGCAAATGAAGTTTAAATTTGTCTACTCTGGATATGAAATTTAAAAAAAATAAATAACAAAAACCTGGCTTTCTGCAATGTGTCTCTGGCTTTCAAGTAAATGCCTCATGTGAAATAAATATATTCCAACTCAACTCCAGGTATCCTTTGCAAGAATAGGGCAGCTTGCTCCAGAGTAAAAAAAAAAAAAAATTGGCATATGTGCATTCCAGCCAGCAGCAGGAAAGCTATGTTGATAGAAACGTGCTTAGCACAGTTGCATTGCTTAATAAATTCAGGTATAATGTGGAGATAGATGGGGTTATAGGCTAAGCTGGCCTGTAGGCTTTGATCAGTGCTCCAACTCACTTAGGGCTTAAAGTGGACTGGAAGAATTGCCAGGTCTCATGAGTCAATGATGGATTTCCAGCAGATCAGAATTAAATTCTCCTCTTAGCTGTTTTCCCTGCACTCTTTTCTGCAAGGGAAATTACTTCTGCTAACAGCAAAGCAGAGTGTGTGTCTTCATGATATTTTCTTTCTCTTTTCTATTTCTCCACCGTCCCATTTCTATCTTTTGTTTTCATGCTCTTCTCACTTTCACACCATTTTTCTTCCCTTCCCTTCCCTTCCCTTCCCTTCCCTTCCCTTCCCTTCCCTTCCCTTCCCTTCCCTTCCCTTCCCTTCCCTTCCCTTCCCTTCCCTTCCCTTCCCTTCCCTTCCCTTCCCTTCCCTTCCCTTCCCTTCCCTTCCCTTCCCTTCCCTTCCCTTCCCTTCCCTTCCCTTCCCTTCCCTTCCCTTCCCTTCCCTTCCCTTCCCTTCCCTTCCCTTCCCTTCCCTTCCCTTCCCTTCCCTTCCCTTCCCTTCCCTTCCCTTCCCTTCCCTTCCCTTCCCTTCCTTTTCACTCCTCTCCTAAGATTTTTTGCTTCATATGCCCAGATTTCACATCACCCTTTTTTCCCTTAACTTTCACTATCCTACTCTGCAGCTTCCCTTTGCTATCATAATATTCTACTTGAGAGAATGAATGAGCCACCACTAATGTTAGTTCAGGGACTTAGCAGACACTTTATTCCTGAAAATATTTTCTTTGTATGTTTTTGAAACCAGCACAACGGCAAAACAACAACTAGGTGCTGCTGATTGTACTGTTGCTCCAACTCTTACTGCTGGTTATTTAAGAATAAAACTACAGTTAAAAAATGTTGGCTTAATATCAAAAACTTGTCTGCATTCATTCATAATGCTAAGTATAGATTAGACACACAGCACTAAAGGGGCAGAGAGAGAGGAAAAAACAAACATTTACACTAATGATCACGCATTTTTTGTAAAAAGGCTTTTAAAGAAATAGAAACGGGCACAAGTGTGCAACACACCTGAACTCTACCTCTTTGATCTTTCCTCTAGGGTCCTTTTTGTTGCAGTGGGCCAGCTCTGGGAAGGAGGCAGGACTCAGAAGCCGCTTGGCATCCAGCCCAGGCTTTGTGGGCCACTGGAGAGATGGATAGCTAGGTGCAGAAGTGCCCTGAGGCAGGTGTTAAAATGTTGTTCTTAGTTCCTTGGTGGTAATCATTGCAAAACAATCCTGTCTGCTCTATTCGTATCAACAAGCTGCTTTCCATGGCTCGTTGCTAAGAGACAGGACAGTTGCTTACAAGTTGCTTAGTGCCTTAGACTTTCATAATTTATAATCTATTATCTTAGCATAAAAATTTGTGGGGTTTTTTATTTTCTTTTTCCACCAACCCAGTAATTGTTACATAAAACAAAGGTCATGTATCTACCAGAGTAGCAGTTGCTCTTATAATATACTTTGCCTTTGTATGGTTTTGGCTCTGCAAAAAGAAAATGCTATTATAAACTGAAGATGAATATCATTTTTGTCCATTAACTTCTTGCATTATAAGACTGGTTAGGTCAATGGATTCCCTCAAGATTTCTTTACTATTGAAAACATGTTTCTGTCCGAACAAGAAGGAAATGAATTGAAATGACTTCAATTATCACGTGAAAGACATCGGCTCTTCTTGCTCTACACTTCAGCACCTAATAGTTCAACTCAACAATCCTACTTTCACAAAGTTAGTGGTAGAGATGTTTAACCAATGCCAGAAATTACTTTTGTGAATTTCTCTAGCTTTGTGAATATACAAACCTTACCTTGCTAAAGTGTTTTTTACCAAACACTAGTTATATCAGCTCAATGGGAAGTAATGCCAAAGAGGAAATGAGAATAATTTGCAGACTTGTTAAGCTGCAAAATACCTCTGTCACAGCTCACGAGTTAAAGGGAAAAAAAACTATGGAGAACTTCTTATTATACTCCCTGGTGGAAATTAAGGATACTGACCTGAGGTTAGGTTTTACTTCCGTCTTTAACAGAGGAGATGTACATACAGCTGATACTGTGGTATCAAATTAAAACATCTCTAGGAGCTTCACCAGTACGAAGCATTGTTACCGTTAATGCTTTAGAAAAATGAAGGCAAAGTTACTTTTGCCCCATCATTTCAGTGAACTGCTTATGCCAGTTAGAACCAGGAACTGCAGCAAACAGAGATGTAGAAATGGCTCTGGAAATGGCTTGGTGCAGATAGTGCTCCCACTGCAAAGCTTTTGAAGGAGTGCCTCCCCAGCAAAATAAAGGTGTGTTTTCCAGCATACATGACCTTTTTCCATCCAGCAAGAACAGTGAAGTTGGTCTTGCAAGCACAGAACAATACAGCCAGGGCTAAGGCAAGTCTTAGCTGTCCTAGCTAACTAATGTAAACAAAATTATGTCAATGTGTCCTGTGGTGACACCTAGATTTTGTGTTGGAGGAGTATTCTTGAGTGCTTCAGGAGCTTAATCCTGTTTAGCTATGCTAGTCAAGTATATTTTAGCCAGTCTAAATTGCATTTTGGAGTTGGTCCTGTAACCACTGAAGGTTACCATGGGGTAGCCATGCTGATCAATGCCTGAGATCACTGAAAAGACCATCCAATTTACAGTCAGAAATTTTCCATGACTGCCAACAGTCCATAAGAAATTTAGTTCTTCTCAATAGTGTGATGAAAGACACTACCTTCAGTTTAGGAAGAAAATGCAGATATAGCTTAAATAAATGTGATGCTAAGAATTTGTGTGTTCCTGGAATTCTCTGAAACCCTGCTTACTAATTCTGATGTAAATATCTACCCTCCATATAGTTACTTAAGCAAAATGGGATGCAAAACTACATAAAAGAAGCCATAGTGAATTTCCATTCTGTTACTTGTAGAGTTTGAGTGACATGGAGTTACCTTGAGGCATCTGGATGAGCAGAGCATCCGCTTCTAATTTCCTTGTTTATGAGTATCTTTGGCAATAACACCTCATTTCCCATAAAAAAGGGTACTTTATATGCATGCAGGTGTAATGACATCATCCGTGCCTCCTTAATATAAGTTCATGTTACTTAATTATTACTGCCGCAACCATTGACTCAAACATCAGAAGAGATGACTTGGGAGGAGGAATATAACCTTCCAAGAAGGGCACTCCTGTTGACTCTATGCATGCACCAGAATTCTCTACAGAACCAGCTGAAGCATATTTAGTGCAAGGAAAAGGTGGACTCACATGCTAGGGAACTGATCTATTATGGGAAATTCTGACCAAAATTATCCTTCAAAACCAATATATATTTATCCTGCTTTATTGAGGGGGGTGGTGGTGGAGGATATAATCAAATGGTGATAACCACTCACTGTTTCTTAGATAACATGAACTGGAAAATGCATCAACAATAATATGTCTACAGACGGTGACTTGACCTTCTGAAAGAGTCTTTAAGATCTGTGAAGGAGGATTTTCCGATTTTAAACTCTTATGGCTGTTGGGAAAAGAAACAGATTTATGGTTGGCTGCTATGTTAAGGTTCTTGGGTGAGCAATAGGCACCAAATGCTTGGAAATCATTGTACAAGCACAAAAGAAAGAAGCTGAAAAAGGTGTCTTTAAGTGACAAATCTACAATTTTAGTCCTTAGGTAAAGATTCATGGGAGAAAGAATCAGAGATTTGATCTTATGACTAATTCTACTAGCACCCACATGTGAAAATATCCAAATATTCTTGAGGGGCAATTGTCAGTTGTTCTCTCAGGTATGTCAAGTCCATAGTCTAATCTGGAGGTTCAGGTCTGGGGCTCTGTCAGAAACCTGATGAATTATTGTATCATACAAAATCAATGCATGTTCAACAGGCCAGATCCTGGGGTTCAAAGAGAAAGGGTTCATGGATCATTATCTAGGTACAGTTCATGCATTAATAGGTTCATTTGTATTTTATCAGAACAGTAATAACTGATTTAAAAAGTCATGTGAACTTGTTAGATTTAATAATCATAAGAAAGTGAAAATGCCCTGAGTTTTCAGCAGATCATTTAGAAGTTACTAATGTGTTTTAAAGATGGAGGCGGGGGGGGTGGCAGTGGGCAGGAGGGTGGTATCTGTTGCATTTTTGTTGGGCTTTTTCCCCCCAGTGTAAGTTAAATATTTCTCTGTTTGGACAAAAAACTCATTATAATCTGCAGAGGGGATATTCGTCTGAAGGACTATAGCACAAACATGCTGCTGTGTCAAGAAAGCCCTCCTGGTAGCTTACAACTTTTGGGTGAACAGAGGAAATGCTTTTCTATTGTTTTTGGATGCTCTGCTTTCACAAGCAACTAGTATTATTTATCTAAAGTAAATAAAATAACTTGTGATTTCAAAGGAGTTTATAAATTAAAGCATTTGATTGAAGGTTTGCTTTAATGGATGAACAAAACAAAGCTGAAAAGACAAAGCTCATCAGAAATCAGTTTCTTAATCACCTGATTAATTTGTCTTAGGGCTTATTGGATGGAGCTCTCCTGAGAAGATACATGGTCCTGTGCCACCCAGCAGCAACTCAACATCTTGAATGCTCAGGCCCCTCTTCAGGGAAAAGCCTGAAAACTAAGAGGGAGGCCTCTTCACTGCTCCCCTCTCAGGCAAAATGCCCATTGAATTCAATAGGATTTTTGCATGAGTAAGTCAAGCAGGATTTGGCTCTGGAAGGACATAACAAGATTGAGCAGACTTGGTTCCCAGTAACGGTGTCCCATTGTGCTGTGGTGTGGTAGAACACACAGTGCTGGAGTGCATTCTGTCAGTGCCTCCGTCTTCCAGAGGATATTGTAATATCTCATTATTGTGAACTAGAAGAAAGGGATCTGGTAGAATTAAGACTGGAGATTATTGTAGGGTTTTCAGAAGTACAAAAAAAGAAAAAAAAAAGCAAAGAAATGTAGCATTATGAATACAGGATATTAATAGCTTACTTTTGCTCTGTGAACTGTCTTTAATTCCAAGCATATTGAGGCAGATGACATGTTTCTCAATGATGCCCAGTGGCTCCATTCTAACTTATGGATACATTATGAAAAGTCTGACTAAACAGCCCAGCCTGTGAGCTGCTGATTGTCTCCTGAGAGGATCTAAGTGATTTTCCTCTCCCTGATCTCATTGACTCTACAGAGCTGGCGTGTTGTGTTGGATTTGGGAAGCGAGGCATCTGAAACAGGCTTTACCAAGCATCCTGAGAACTTGGCTTTGGCAGCAGGGTGAAGTCTGGTATTTTCCCTGGCTCAGATCTGTGTATTTCTATTGGTGGACACTGGACACTTAATCATAGCATGGCACACTCATTCTGTTGTAGGGTGATCCAAGCTCAGGCCACCCATAAATTCCACGTCTTGCAACGTGCAACCTCGAAGCCACTTCTGGAAGGGCACCAGAGCTGAGAAAGGAGACATGAACCTCAGGTTGTGCATGTCATGTCAGTGTGCCCTGCCCATCCACGGAGTGGGCTGTGGTGTGCTTTGGGCACATGCCAGGGAGTAGCTCAGGCCATGCTTACCCCTGTGTGACTCAAACCTTACACCTATTTTGTCCATGTGATAGAATTAGAAGGTGACTGTGAACATAGGCTGGAACTTGAGAGAAAAATGTTTACCCGGAGTGTGGTTTAGACATGTCCAGTTTGCACCTGCAAATACACCAGTGTTACTAGATGTACAAATTCCAGACCAAATCTTTCATAAATCCTGGGTATTATGGTGTTTGCTCTAGAATTTTAAGAGATCCTTGCTGAAGAATGCATCTGGTTTTGCTAGGTCACCTTAGTACAAACAGAAACAGGTACCAGATTAAAGGGGTATTTCTGGAAGGTATCAGGTGTGTCCATGACCTCACCTCAACTGTGGCCACCCTCACCTAGCATTCCTATTGTTTGAAAAAAGTCCCAACAGGCACAAGAGTTGCACAAGCCCTCAGAAAGCTGGAAAGTGCCTGTAAGAAATATCTCTGAATGCTGTAGCCAGAGAAGTGGGGTAACACGTGGGTTTTTTATGTCACCCTGACACAAACAAAAATCAATGTTTGTCCTCTTTGGGGTGTTTTTCAATTGATACAGTGCCTGCCACTCTCTGCTCAAAAAGAATTACATGTTGAGGTCCTTTACAAAATACAAAGAATTTTTTTGAAAAACACTCTGAAAGGTAATTTATACAAAGTTTATATGGGATGTGTTTGTATGTGTGTATACATACACAAAATATTGGTAAGCTGAAAAGTGGAAAGTATCAAGTACACAGTGAAAACCACTGGGTCAGCATGACATAGTGAAAATTTCTAAAAAGAATGCAACTATTTTTGCATTTACAGAGTCTCTGAGACTGTCAGTGGTACCTGGAAAGCATAACAGGAATTTTTATTTAATACAGACCTGCCTCTGATGTGCAATATTAATTGATATTTATAGAGAAGAGCATTAAGAGTTATCTGAGTATAGGCACTACTATAAAGCTATAAATATATTTAGCTAGATTTTATAGTTCCTTAAGATCAGTCACCAGAGACAGAGAATGATATATATTTGATATGAATAACATCTGTATTTGTGTCTAAATAGAGGAGGAAATGCATCTGTCTTTAGTAAATCTCTCTTTTTAATGTTTCAGCCTGCAAGAAATGCACATTAATAGCAGCTTCTTCCCTGAGGAAGGTTTTGAACTGGAGTACTTGAGAAGAAACTTACAACAGAGCAGCCTAAAGTGCCACCCAGTCCCTTTTAATTAACACATATAAGTCCCCCAACATCCAAGATATGATTGAGAATTTCTGCCATTTCATTTTAATATCAGTGTTATATGCTAACGTTTGTCAGACTAAGCTAAAAAACCACTTCTTTTTATGTTGTTTCCCACATGCAGAGCAGACCTCTTACATTTTTGTTGGCTGCTAACGTACTAAGCGTTTTTTGGCAGCATGCGGTTCTGGATTGAAGCCATGCATGCAAGTCTTCCACAGTAAGTATGGCCCAAAGGATTAGAGATCAATGGATTTAGTTATCTGGTGAAGTTCCCCTGCCTCTCTGGTGCTATTAAAAGGTTTTGCTATTGTAACAAGCACCAGAACTTTTCATTTTAAACTTGCCCAACTGAGGCTTCCACTTAGGCTGCAAAGTATAAGAAAGTTACTGGACTTCTGCAGGCAGATTTACTGTCATGCCACTGAAATGCAAGTCCAAGAAAAACCCCAAACATATATTTCATACATTGGAAGACAAAAATTGTGCATAAAGGAGGAAAAAAACCAACACTGCAGTGTGTCTTCTCAATGTAATCAAAGGATGCTGTCTTAGAGAAAATTGCCTTCTAATTAGTTCATAATCAAATCCTGAGAAATGGGGTAGAGACTGTTAAAAAAAGTCTGATGCCTGAAGCTCTGCCAGCCTGAGGAAAAGGAATCCTCAGTCCCAGGAGCTCAGGGGCCTCCAAACCACAGACCTGGCCCATGGCTGAGCTGCTGCTGGCTCTTGGCTGAGGACTAGTGGACACTGCTCATTGCTCCCCGCTCTGCCACTGATTCTGAAGCTTTTGTGTGCTGTCCAAAGCTACTTATTCGGGCCCCAAAACTCTTACTTCTTCCCCCTTCCCTCCACGAGGAAATGTGAACAGCTGCCACAGAGATTTTCTCTGCTGTGCATGTGTAGAGATTCCTCCTGTGTTTGGCGTCCCCGCACAAGAGAAATGTATCATGAAGCCCTTCAGGATTTGGCCCATGCCGTGTGGGAATATCCTGACTTTCAAGTTTGAAGGACTAAGCAGTTTTTCATTTTCTTATTTTTAAACATAGGACTTCCTGAAGAGAGAAAAATTTGTAACCCGGCTGATTTAGCATTGTTCATTTTAAGCTGAACAGAATAAGCCATTCCAGGCATTTGTCTTCATGGCAGACAGAGTGTTTGTAGGTAAAAATACAGCTGAAGTTTGGGTCCACCCTGTGGAAGCTGAGCAGGAACTGTTCTACACTTTCCCACTATCTTTGCCCAGACCTCAGTACAGATTCAGACTCTGTTGCTGTAGTTACCGAACTTTATAGAGCTAATCATAACGAGAAGGGAAATTAGAAGAAGGAAATTATGGAAGAACAAATTCAACCTTCCCACCTTTTTTATTAGCAAGCTGCAAATAATGACACATACTACACCGTCACACAACTGGATAGCAGAAGTTGATAAAAACCCATAGAGTCAACAGGACAGATTCCAGCTTGAGCCATAGGTTGACACAGTATTAATGCTCTGTGTCCAGAGCTGTAACTAACATTGCACTGTGTATTTATTAAATTCTTTGTAGCTGAAGTGACCTACAGACAACTGAACAACCCCAAATTATACCAAGATGGCCCTCCTACCACATGGTTTAACCAAGACTCACCAACAGCAAAGAATCCACAGCTGTTAACTCAAATTCTTACCAGGGTGACAGCCACCCTAGCTCAAGCACTGGCATCTTTGCCACCTCAAAGTAGAGCACACACCTGCCAAATGAAGGACAGGACAACATATAGTGGAAGAAGGCACAGTCCTGATGAGGTGGACTGGTTTTGACAAAAAGCTCGCTGCTGATTTCAGGATTTCGCTGTCCATGAAAAATGCCCTCAGTTGCCAGCTGTCCTGAAAAGCTCTTCAAACATACTAAGTGTGCCCAGAGACAGACTATCAGGCTACCAGGCTTCCTAGGGAAGCCACACAGTGCTATATTGCAGGGAACAAAATGTAAATGTACTCTTCATAAGGGCAGCCAGATAAAATACGAGCTAATCCAAACACCAAACCAAGTCCAAAACCTTAGTGAGAGTGCAGATAAACACTCTCTAAGTTATCCATGTAAAGTATTGTTCAGGCATAAAACACTCCTCTAACTATACTGCTGTCCTAAAGTCCTAAAAAATCCTGTCCTGCAAACATCTGCCCTTCCAAGACAATACAGGTATTTTCGAGCTTCCATTCACACGAGCTGAATTTTTGGAGCTGTATCCAAAGTGAATTTCTGAAACCTCCCCAGTTTTAGAGGCTCACCCTTCAATGTTTTTTTATGTGTTTCTAGTTCTACTCATTTATCAATAAAAAACCCTGACCCATAAAGGTTTCATATTCATTTCCATTTTCAGATCTTCCAAAACTCTGAAAATTCTTGCACAAGTAACTCTTTCCCATAGCTAGAGTGCACCAAAAGTTTTCCATGTTACAGTGTCTGCTACTGAGCATTGTTTGAAGCCAGGAGGCAAATGGGGATTAGAACTTTCTCAAAATTGGAGCTGATCTGTGTCTGAGGTTTATCCCAGTGCAGTGTAGATGTAGGAGTCAGACAAATATATCAGATACGAATACTGTCTGCTTTGACAGAGAAACTGTGTCCTGAAGTCTCTCTTCCCAGACATGACTCTTTCCCATTTGGGATTCCATTCCTAAAGCAGCACCCAGCCCATTAGACTTCTCTCATTGCCAGCACCTGCAGGTGTCTCCAGGTAGAGCTTGTCTTGATTTTTTTGTGTTCTCTTCTGCTTCATTTCTATATTAAAAACAAAAAACCCCTTTATTTTATAGTCCTTTCAACAATCATGTTGAATGATTAGCTATAACCTCCCCTAACTGAGCTCACACACACCTATGTTTACATTTTTGTGGGGTTTTTATGTGTATGCACATTTCCTCTTGCTTTTACTTGCTTTTAGTGGTCTCAGAGTCCTAAACCATGCAAACAGACTTAAGAGATATGCAGCACTGTCAGGGACTGCAGAGGAAAAGGAAACCCAGCCAATTTCATCTTCCCTGCCGCATGCTTCAGTGCAAGTGTGGCTAGAGGAAGAAGTGTAGACTCAGGGCCATGATGTATGTGGTGGCTAAAAATTAGGTTATTACATCATGTGTACCATCATAAAGGATTCCTCCCATTTCCTCAGAAAAGTGGGAAAATGAATTTAAAAAGAATAAAATACAGTGTTCTCTAGGAGCCAATGATTTAATAAAAAAGGGTTGTCTGGTTCTTTACTAAATTACATTAACAATTTTCAGTTTTCTTTTTTTCTTGCTTACCAGTGGGGGAATTGTGTTTAATTTAAAATATTTCTCAACAGCTTACAAAGGAAACAAGTCTAGGAGCAAATGTCTGAAGTTTTCTTCTATTTAGTGACTCATACTGATATTACTCTCAATCTCTGTTTATATGTTAATGCAATTATACCTATGTCCTTCCCCCGATTTCCTAGCATGTCTTCTTTCACTACACTTCTTGTAGCCCTCCCCAAAGGTTTGCCTGTATCAGTCCACAGTGACTGATTTACACACCAGAAAGTCTCTGAAAACATAAAGATGCATCATGCATAGTACTGCCTCAGTTTAAAGCAGGGACAAGCATAAATTAATTCCCATGATATTTATGGGAACTTAAACATAGAAGAGCAGAGAATTAAAAACAGGGATGCTCCCTAGCAGGCAGGGAGACTGCTGGCTAAAATACTCCCTTGGATGACATCTCACCAGGAAAGGTTTGGAGCCTAACCCCAGACTTTACACGCCAAGCTCTTCAGTCTGGTGCTATTCTAGATGTACCAGTTCAATCTGTGGCAGTGCGTGACTCAGCCAGACCTCACACAGCTGAACTGAGCTTGGAAGCCTCAGCCTATGAATTCCTGGGTTAGACTTTACTTTCTCTGCCTGTTTTCTATTAGCTCTGTGGGTTTTCAGGCTTTTATGGCAATCCTCTGACTGAAAATTACTGCTGCCCAAGACAGCCTGACTGCCAACAAGGTTGCAAACACAGAAGATCTTTTTCAGTAATTCTTTGGGCCATGAAAGGTTGGTTATTTCCAAACTTTTCATTAAATGTACATTTCTGAAAGCTGAAACGTTAATTTCCATACGCTTCTCTCTCTTTTTTTTCTCTCCCTCTCACTTACTCTCCTTTTTAAGCTGACATCAAGAATTCAGGCACAGAGACAGAGAGAGAGAGAGAGAGAGAGGGAGGGAGTAAAATTATATTTTTCATGTAACTCTACTGAAGTCAAGAAACTTACACTAAGGAAAATCTAGGGCTGCTCTGTTTATTTTCTTACTCTTGGTTTGCTTAATTTCATGCCACTTAAAATTACATTTAATTGCAGCAGTTCTCTATTTCATTTTCAGTCATGCTCCTTTCCCAGCATGTTCCCCAGGACATTGGAAGAAGAGAAAAGCTGAATCAGTTTGGAAAAACATGAATATTTCTGAACGTGTGGACACTTCTCACTTCTCAAGTGTGGGAGGAATATTTCACTGCCCGCCTACCCATCACTCAAGTGTCCCAATCAGGTTATTGAAATAAATTAACCTTAAGAATAATTATCTGAGAAGATTCTCTTCCTGTCTCAAAAAGCACATCTACTACCATATAAGCTTTTTTACCTAGGTAACTTAGGCTGATTTCAATAAATAAACTGAGTGATGCCTAAATCCTCTGAGGCACCCACTCCTCAGTACTCAATGGATCTGAAGTTGCATTGCTGGCAAATAAAAGTGTTCCCTCAAAACTCTCACTCTGCTCTAGTTACATTTTTGAGACAACAGCTTGTACCAAACGAGACAATTTTACTCTGGAAGCCAAGGCCCTGACATGTGGCCAGCTCCACCTGGGCCGGGGGAAACACAGATCGAGGATTTTGCTAAAAAGCCTCTTGCTGTGGTTCTTTGGCACTCATCAGCACAACCGCTTGGACCACATTCACTCTTACTTTCATTTCCAAATTCAGTTAAGTGCTCACACGGTGGAGCTTAATTCTCTTGAAATTCATGGCCAGTGAATTTCAAAGTAACGTAGGCATTCACACGCATGAGTAGTCACATAGGGGATTGCTCATACCCCAGAGTGAAACTGTGCCACGTGACTTAGGGAGGCACTCATAACTCAGTTACACATCTTGAATACTGTATATGGAATATTTGGAGACAGCTGTTCATGGTTAACCCAGAAAGGTTTTAAAATATTTACATTCTTCCTTGTGGCCCTCATTCAGCAAGGTAGTCAGGCATATGTCTAACTAAGCAAATAAATAGCAAAGCATGGTGGGAAAGCACGGTGTGAGGAATAACTGAGATGCTTTACTCCTTCTGTCAATGGATATCACCTCTCAATGGATAGATGGAAAGAAATTTGGATGAAAATAACCAGAGGTAGGGAGAGGACAGTGGTCTGGAAGTGGAGTGTTGTGACCTGTTCACGCATCAGTGCTGGTCCTTGGAATTGTGGGAAAAAAAATCACAAGAGAATAGAAAGCACACGGGACAATCTTCGAAAGGAATCCCAGTTAAATATATTTTCAATGTCAAAATCCTATGTTGCAAGTAACTTTTGCTTCTGGATTTTTCACGAGCAGGAAAAAAATGATACATTCATTGGATGATTTATGCATTTCAAATTATTTGCTCTGCTCACTACAGAATGAATTGATATACTGCAGAAATCCATATTACATCAATTTCACCTTCTTTTGGCTTTGAGGATACATGGCAAAACAGCTTTGCTTAATGCTATACTCATGTCCTATGTGAATATAACTTTTTTTTTTAAACTTTTTCTGCATTTGTGTATTCATTGAAGACACACAGAAGCACTGAAATATGGAGAGAACCCCAAAAACAAAGCAAGCTGATTGGAACATATTTCTGAATTTGTTTGCAAACCTGCGACAGTGAACAAGTCTCAAAAAATAATACTGCTGGGTGAGACTGCAAAGTTTTGGGGAAGTTCTTTGAACACATGTAAACATGATGTGTGTAGGCAAATGTTTAACTTGCCTTTTTTACTTCTACAAATTATATTATGAAATCAGACATCTCTGACTTCTTAGGAATGTCAAATCAATGTATTCCTTCAAAACAGATAATTGCAGGGAACTGCTCTGCTTCTCAGCTTCTATAGTTTTGATTGTTCCACTTTCAGACTGATAATGATCAGACGCTTCAGTTGTTTTAGCAGTTCATTTACATAATACAGATAGTTTGGGAAACATCACCTGCAGCCCCAAATGTAGTGTGTTAGACACTGCAGACTGAACAAAAAAGAAGCAAACACATTGAGTTTATGCAACTGGAGGACAGAGACAAGTCTTGTGCTTTCATTCACTGCCCTTTGATCACAGGGACCTACATTTTAATCCATCCCAGGCAGAATCATGGAAAATGTATTTGATCTGATAGCTGTATCAGCACTACTTTAATACGCTTCTTTCTCAGATTCAGGATTGAAGCATCTAGATTTAAAATGTCCTTCTGCTGCCAAAAGAGATTTGATTTGTCAGATGAGGATTTATGAGTGCTGCTCACATGTAGCAGAGGTCACCTCATATGGTCACTCCTATATTGTTCCTACGAGAGAATGCACTGTAGTGGTTGGGAAGCAGCAATATGAAAGATATAGTGTGTGTCTTGTTACCACACAAGTAATTAGGATCTTAATGAGAAGCTTTCTATTAACATTGTATTAAGGCTAGTGACCTAGAGTGATACAAAGTCAATGGACCCATTACATTTCGTGCCATGCTGTACAAAGTCCCACTGAGAGACACAGAATATTGAAGGACCGTCCATATGATGCCCTCAGGGTCTATTCTCCCTTTGATGCATATGTATAACTCTCATTAATGTTAATAGAAGTTACTTCTGAATAGTTAGGGGAGAACAGACCCTCTGTTTAACATGAAAGTGTTCTTGGAGGAGATTCCATAGGAGCTTTGGGATCCCAAACAATGTCAATGCAGTTATGACAAATCAATAGGTGAGCAGAAAGTGAAATCAACTGGATATGGTGCACAATCCATACTGTGTGCCCAAAATACATTGGACAGACAATGACCCCCTCTTCCAAGGCTCCCCCAGAAAGACCTGTGGTATATTTTATAATAGAGGCCACCTAAGACAAAGCTGTCATATTCTTTATTCATCTCTTCCTCTTATGTAATATGTTCAGGAAATTATTCTCATTTTACAGATGAGAAACCACCTCATCTAACTTTCATAGCCTAAAGATCAGTTTCATCTACTTTTCTAGACTTTTTTTATGATTCACAGGGACCATAAGCCACCTAAAATAGGTAATAGATTCTGGTTGTGTTGAGACAAGATGATTCAGCCTCTAGGGGTGCAAATTTCCCCCTGCTGGTTGCACAGGAAGTGTACACTCAGCTGACTCATTACATGTGTCCGCAACCACTTTGTGGTCCTACAATATGTGTATAGCTGCACGAGGTCCTCAGCCTTGGTTTTCAAGGGTCAGTCCAACTGCTCTAGCCACCATAGTGCTTTCCTTTCTTGACAATGACTCTAGGTCCCTGGAAACCTTCCTATCTTTGAAACTATAGTGTTTTTGTTAAAATAAAATCTGTGATACTCATCAGGTTTTCTCTGGAGAGCAGCATATTCTCTGTGCAACTGTAAGACATTGCTGCACAGGCACTGCCTGGCACATGCACAATTATAATCATTCTCTATATGGATACTATGAAGCAATGGTTTAGATTTTTTTAATTAAAGACTATAACTCTAAAAACTCTGAACATCTGCTTAAAATTTCCCACTGAATCCCCTGGGCAGACCCTCTATGACTGCCAAGGACCAGGAAGAGCAGGCAAAGTGGGGCTAGTGGGGCAGTGTGGAGTGGGCAGTCCCACCACATCCAAGCAAGAAAAGAGAAGATCCAGTGATGAGCACTGGTTCAACCAATGTCCAGTGGTCATCCTTAAGTCCATATAAGTGAGGCAGGTTCAAAGTCAAGCCAGAAAACCAAGCCAGCATAGCTCAGGAAGAGGGCAAAGGTGAGGGCCTGAACTTAAAGGAGGCTCTATCAAGGAGGGACAGGCCTCCACTACAACTGCAGTTCAGACACGTGAATCATATCTATGCTGATCTTGGGTCCAGGGAGCCAAACTCCCAGCAGGAGTGGAGAAATGAACTCAGGTTCTTAGCAGCATTGCTTCACAGTGGAAACTTCAAACACTAATTTCTAAAATGCTTATGCTGTTACATTTTACTTTGTATGTGCAATAAAAGTGATCAAAGTCACTCAGAATTTTGAAAGAAAATATGGATCACATGTCCAACTATGTGGCTAGAGGAGGGCCTTATCGAGGCATGCATCAACCAAGGCACTTTTAAGTCATCATGAGGATGAGTCAAGGAGTCCTTGAGGCTTTATGCTACAGTTCTCTTCTGCAAACACCTATGCTGGCAGTGAAGCACTGTGTGTTGTGTCATTAGACCACCTTGGAGCAAGGACAGGCACAAGGGTAGATCTGCATTAGTGAAGGATGACAGAATGGGAAGGTGCTCTACTGTCAGGTCTTCTCTATACCTCACCAGCATATCTGGCTATCACTTCATTTAAGAATCTTCCCATCCCTTGGGCAATGACTTATCTGTGATTACTCTATGACCATATTATCTTTTATCAGTCCCCTCTCTGACTCACCCTGCCCTGTTCTGTACCTAGGAGCATGTTCCCAGGAAGTGGGGACTAGTCATCAGTTTCAGCACACCAAGGTTCAAAGGCATTGCTAACACCCCTGGGTGAGATCCTCTTACAGCGTGGTTTAGACCTGTGCAGGAGAATAACCACAAACTCTGCTGCCATTGTCAGAGTGAACTCCTACACACTAAAATAGTCCCTACAATCTCTACCACAGCTGTGAGGACTACATGAGTTGTTACTTCATTGTCACACGATACCTTTACTTTTCTCATGTAAATACACATGAAAAAAGACAGCAATGACTGTGATGGAAGATTAAAACTCTAGAAACAAGCTTCCCATACAGTTAAAAAAATAAATCTGTGGCTTGGAGTTTAACAGTTTTTCAGGCAATCACAATGCTAGTGCTTGTGCTGAAAAATATATGCAAGACTGAAATCTTTTTGAACAAAACCAACTAGGAAAATAAAAGGACTATGTATGTGTAGGTATCTGCATACAGACATGCCTAAATTTGGCGGTGTGTGTTTGCAGATATGACTTTCTCTCCCTTTGTATGACTATACATTGAGATACATGCAGACAACGTGTGTATATACTACATTTTTTTAAAAAATAAAGACTTCTATTCATATCTGCCTTGATAAATGCATAAATGTACAGACAGTTTCTTGGCCACAGCTACTGCATGCTTGACAGATATGGTCACCTCATACCAGACCTCACCTAGACCTGGGGCAAAGACAAATCCAGTTTGATTGATTGGGATATTGTGTATTCATTCATTAGTCCAGGCTTTGGCAGACAAGACCTGGCAGGTATCTTCTTGTAAGCAGACGGCTTTCCTGGTGTGGTCTTGGCTTTTCTGGCAGCTTAGCTGTGAAATTTTATACACTTCTGTGGCGGGGATTAAGGCTATCAGGACTCCAAGATTTCTCATATATTAGACAGCATATGCAGATCCAACCCCATGCTGTATTCCCTGTCCCTAAGAAAGTGAAGTCTGAATTGGTGCTTTTGGGCTTTCCTATGTGGACCTGGACCCATTTTTTGAAGTTTCTTTTTACAAAGAAAGCACCTAGAATTTGCTGTAAGTTTCATATAAGTATCTCTTCTAATTGATTTTAACACAGTCCCCCAGACCTGGGCTGGGTTTTAACATGCACTCACGGGAGAGAATTAAAATGAAAAAGAGAACCAAAATTGAGGACCAGAAAGTAAACCAAAACTTTCAATGATAATGCCTGATTTATAAAGCAATTGTATGTCAGAAGTACAGGTTTCCAGGCTATAGAGATATCTCATCATTAAGGTTGGTGTTAAAGTCTGTAGGCTGAAATACTTTGGTTACCCAAGCAGACAGCAGAGGAAAACAGCTCATACTGGCCATTTAAATTTTTTTATTTATTCGTTATTTTCACTAGATCATAAATCCACCACTTTGTAAACTCGCCAAGAAAAACGTAAATTGGATCACACTGCAGAGGACAAATTTGTTTAAAGTGAGGAAAGTTCATCAGTTAAAAAGTACCAATGGGACCAAATTAAAATAAATGTTCTCAAGCCTAACTTTCAGAAAACCTATTTTATAGTATTTAGCTGGTAAAAAAATGCATTCAAATCCACTAGAAATCTCTTTATGCACTACCAGAGTGGAATAAAATGCCTTATTATAAATAAAAATCAGGACTAGAATTTTGAGGTGGTTTTATATAGTTATAGATTCCTGGTGTATGAAGGGCAATACTAGAATTTAATAAATTTGGTCTTTCCTTTTAAAGAAAAAGTTAATACAAATTATGCACTTATGCTTTCAAAGTGTTCAGCTATATTAGGCTTTGAGAAGGAAAGCAAAGTATGTAAATATTGCTGGTCTGCTGCTTTTTTTTTATAATTCACTCAACATGTAGTCTTTGTTTTTAATTAAATAAAGCTGACAGTATTATAGTCTCTGCACTCCCATTCTTCCAATGCCAGATCAGAACTAAGCACAGTTTTAGACTCTGAACCTGGAACAGCTTAGATTAATGCTTGACTTGATGGGTATGATTTGTATATTCAGTGGGATGTCTTCAATACAGCTTCTCATTCTTCAAGGAGTTAAGCAGGCCTGTAAGTAATTACAAGCACAAAAAATGAATACATTTATTGAGGTCACTAAGACATGGCAGAGCAGGGAGATCAATATTCTTTTGAGGGGACACAGAGCAGTTGTATTATTATTAAATAATTAAAAATTACTAAATGATTCATGCTTTGTTTTGTTTTATTCATTCAATGTTTAACAGGTAGGATTTTCTGCTACTTGATTAAAGACAACTACATTTCCTGTGAGAGCATAGCTAAAATTATTGTGTAGCATTATCAAATAAAAGATTTGATAAAACAGACCTTTTGCAACTGCTGACTGAACAAACCTAATTTCTGCTAGTGAGATCTTTACTCTGTGTTTCCTCCAGTGTCCTGGATGAACAACCTTCCTACTGTACTAGGAATGGATGTTCTATAATTACTTTCCTTTTGGTTTAGTAACTTTTGGGATGTGATTTGTCACATGCTATTCTTTTTTTTCACTGGATGTCTAAATCTTTTATAGTTAAAAGATGAAACCTTCCCATTAGCTGTAATTGGCTCTGGATCACACTTCTAGAGGAAACTTAATGGAATACAATATAATTCATGCACAAATATGTTCACTGAGAATTCTGCCCATTGCCGATGATAGCATCATCCCAGACAGTAGGTATCTTAGCAAAGCTCCTACAATTCAGTATTCTCACAAACTCAATATAATAAGAAACCCCATCAGATATCTCAGACCATAAATCTCCAACCTTAGGGAAACTTGGAATTTTTAAATTTAGTAGTAGTAACAGTAATAGTAGTAGTAGTAATAGTAATATATATTTAGATAGCCAAGAAAATGGTGAAAATTATTACCTCAGATAACAGCAAATCAAAAAATTAGTGTGACTCATTATTTATTATAACTACCTTAATTTGAGGGAATCCACTTATATTTTGTAGTTGTGTCGAGGTAACCGTATGTACAATTGACTACTCAGACATAAAAGACATATTTTCAAAAATTACTAGAGCAGTTGCTATGTAGGTAATCAGATATTTGTGCATCAAAGGACAGACAAGGCCACAAATAAAATGTAGTTGTGTAGATCAGAATAGAGATAAGTATAACATGCCCTGCTTATTAAATACACATTTGATAGATAAATGCTGCATCCTCAAGTGAGATTTGTGAAAAGCCCATAGAAGAATATTTTTACAAACCAGATGAAAGTACTGTAGACTGGTTGTTTAATGCATAAGCTTTTCGCTTTTTAGGATGACTAGCACAAAAGCCTTGTTTTTTAGTGTTGCACCAGAGTATGTATAGCTAGCATGGAAAATTCTATGTAAATAATGGTATAACAAGGACGTGTTCCCACAGTAAAATTGGACTCCCTGCTATATGTTTGTATTTAACTTGGTTCACTCGAGGCAAATGTTTTTTTAAAAAGCAGCTATTCCAGGGAATGGATGTTTGACAGGCAGGGCAGTCCCCAGAATTGGCTAGCCCTTGGAGTACTGAAATGAGAGAGCTTTGGTTAGCGAATGTCATTGCATTGCTGGTTCATCCTCTGTTATTTTGTGAGCAGCTTACCAAAGTAAGGCTGCATGGTCCCTATAGAGAAAAATAACATCCTGACATGAGCAGAATGGTTTATTTTGTACCCAACCTTAATAAACAAAGTTGAAGAGAACTCAGAGATAAACGCTCCTTCCCACTACCTACTACAAAATATATAAAACAATGACAACTTTTCCCTCTGCTTTTCTAAAGAGCAGAGGTTTGTGTGAAAGACAGTAGGGCAAGGGGACATCACAGGTCCTTTTCACCTTGTGAGCACAGATGAGGACCAGAGATTGGTTTGATGGGACATGGCAGCCTGCTGGTTTTGACTGACTGCCAATGCTAGCCCATTCTGGAAGCAGGAATGGGCCTTCATCAGCAGAGCTGGCACAAGAACAATGCTGTTTATGATGGTGGTGTGGCAGCTGTGCCCTTGCAAAGCATTGGGGCATCCTGCCTGCCACAGACACCAAGGCTGCAGAAGGTCTTGCTATTCTTCCACTTCTCTTCCTTCCTCATCGCTCTTCAGTTCCCAGTTATGTGGACTATGAGTTAATGCCATAATTGACCCCAGCTAATTAATCCTCTAAACACTTCTCTCTTAAGTGCATTGGTAGCCCCATTTTGGAGGTGATGAAAATGAAATAGATCAAATGGTTTTTCTATGGCCGCTGAAGAACTCTATTGGTTGGGCTCAGTCCCAAACAGACATGCAGGACTGACTCCAAACATGCAGTACACTATTCACTCAAGCAGTTCTATAAGCATCAATTGCAGCTTAACTTTGTTCTGGTACCTGTTTTTTGGTGTCTCTTCCTCAGCTAAAATTTCTTTTTAATTGGTAGAGGGGAAGAAACTGTGAGAACTTCACATAGGAGCATAGTATTAGAAAGAACTGTGAAAAGAATTTCAGGGCACCATTACTTGGGAAAGATAGCAGTAACTTCCAAGGCCAAAGGCTACTTCTGGACTGAGAACTGAGGCATGAAGAGCTTTGGTTGCTTACCCCTAGGGAGGTTGTGGCATTGTTGGTAACTGAGCCCAGAGTTTCTGAATTCCAGTCAAGTTCCATAACCACAGGATGACTCCAAGACTAGCTGTAACCTATGACTGCCCCTGCCCAAGAATTCAGCCAGGCGCCTTGTGATCAACGAGAAGTTGTTTATTGCTTTTGATGAAGCACAGATAAATTTCTAAATAAGTGTCTGAGTCAGTAGGAACCAAGTGGTTTTCCTTCAGTGAGAAGGCATATAATATATTACATTGCCTTATCTTCCAGAGCACTTTGCTTCCTCTTCTGGAGCTCCGTGAGTTTTTGAGGTTCCATCCAGTCTTGAAGGCATATGGCAAAACCGGGTCCCTGCAATCTAAGACAGAGATGAACCTTTTTTAGGGAATGACTTATGTTGTCTTCTGACAGAGTTAATTTTCCAGGATTTAAAATATGTCAAGATATTTTTAGGAACTAGTAGCACATGCCAAAAGTTTGCCAGAGTGTTTTATGACCTTTATGGTGAGGCCTTCTTAAGGGGCAGAACATTAGCAAAAAATGGTGTAGGATTCCAGTAGAGAAGTATTTTATTTAGATATAGATATATATAGATATATAGATAGATATATATATAGATAGATAGATATAGATATAGATATAGATATAGATATAGATATAGATATAGATATAGATATAGATATAGATATAGATATAGATATAGATAAAGATAGATACATATAGATAGATATAGATATAGATAGATAGATAGATAGATAGATAGATAGATAGATAGATAGATAATATAGATATAGATATATGATTAAGTATTGCGTCTGAAGAAGCGAATCAATACATAGTTGATAAAGCTGGCATTCCGGGGGGGGGGAGGGGGGAAATAAAAACAGCAAAACAATACACATGCAAATAAGCTTAATAATTTTCCAGCAACAGATCTTACAGGAGGGCTGACCACTACAGAAGATTTCTTGATCTGTAATTTTGCCTCATGCAATGCCTGGCTTCCTTACAATAGACTGAGGTGATCAAACCCCACTGGAACCAACTACTTCAGCAGATTCCTGGCCTTGAACTCACAAATTTTCTCACCAGTTGAATATAATGCTAAATTATTATATATCATGCTAAATTAACAAGTAACAATCAGGAGCAAAAAGAAGGAGAGCAAGAAAACGAACAGAAAAAATACCTGTTTTTAGTCTACAACTTTAAAGGTGGCCATGTTGAATGGTGAATTGAAAAACCTGGTCTAGCAAAAGAGGTCCCCGCCCAGGAGAGGCTGGAACAAGATGATCTTTAAAGTTCCTTCCAATCCAAGACATTCTGTGATTTTTTGATTCTATGAATTTTCATTAAAAATACATTTTCTTTGAAACTAAATCAGATTCTTACATGGTCAAGGTGCAATAGTAATACTACAGGCCTTTTTCATACTTCAGATTATTTTTCCTATGAAACAGAATTAAAGGAATAGAAACCTTTAGTGAAATATTATGGATAAAATCTTACAGAGTCAAATTATTTTCCCTTTCACTTTTATGGGCACTAATGCTTCCATGCATAAAGGACAGAATTTGTATAAGGCACTTCTTTGAATACACATGGTAAGGTCAATCTTAAAAAAGAGGTTACAAGTACCAATTCTATCAGTTAAGTGATATAGGACAGTACCAGACAAAATCCAGGGCATTAGAGCTTAGTGCTGTGGCTGAACTCTGAATTAAACAATAGGCTCTATTCTCCATAAATTTCTTTCCATGCTTCATATAGTGGAGAAGATTGCATCAATACTGCTACTTGTGATCTTCTTAAAATTAATATGACAAGCTTCATGGAAAAGTTACCAAAAGAAAAGGAGGAATGAAAAAGGGAAGGGAGAAGAAATGAAAGAAAATTATTCTGTTCCCCAGTCTAGAAGCACTGCTTCAGTGAGAAACTTAAGCACTTGTTTAACTTTCACTGTATATGTGTTTCTATTACATTCAATACACTCTGCTGAATAAGACAGCTCGTTTCCAAAACTTCAATTTGTGATGCACTGCAAGAAAGAAAAATATTGAAATTCAGGTTTGCCTGGCACACCAGGCTGTCATTAATCTCACATGGCAAGGCCACGGTGTCTTTAATTAATAGAATATAATATTTCTAAGGCTAAAAATAAAAATTGTATCTTTTTTTTCTTAAACTTTCTTTAACTTTCATATGACACCTGACCACTGCTACAAGGAATATTTAACTGGAAATTAATTCATATAATAGTCACATATTCAAGATATAAAACAAATATTTGTTCAGAAGAGTATGAAATATGCTTACCAAAACATATTTACAGTATTTTTAATAACACTAAGTTTTCATGAATAATCAATCGACATTAAAGATGACAAGACAGATTTGGTACCTACTCATTCTACAAAATAGTGTACTTGAGTAGCTAGAAGCAATTGAATTTTCACCAGTGCTTTGCATAAGAAACTATACTGTCATGTATTCAAGATTACTTAATGACAGTGCCCTGGTATTTACTCTGTTTAGGGTAGGTTCTTAGTACATCCATATGGGGCTCATCAAAATCTAGCGTGGAGTGACTGATCCACATTTTGGCTGAATACAAGAGCAACTGAACTTTTTCTGTGATGCTGTAAAATGAAATGAGTAATGTTACAGTCAAAAGTAATTTACAGTCTGTAGATTTAAGCCTTGTTTATATACATAGTTGCTGCAGTTTAATTAAACTGGTGCCAACCTCCATTTGGACATCCTTCTGTTTTAGTTGGTTTAGTTTAAGCCTATTTTAAGTGACTTACAAATAACCCAAAATATGAGGGTCCACACAGAGCCTTCTGTAGTATCTTAACCAAATGCATTTAAAGTCAGATTTTTAATTTACATCAGTACATCTCAACAAACAGCCAAGGCTCAGATACAGAAGGGATTATATGAAATGATGTAAAGGATGAAGGTCCACCTGATATCTATTAGTGGTAAGTGCAGTGCAATAATTTAGAAGCAAGTGCTAAAAGAATACAGATGGAAGACATTAAGCGAAACTAACAATAATTACAAAGATTAATAACAAGAACAGAAAAACTCAAATGAGGTTGAACCACACTCATGGCCTCATGTGTGCCTTCTGTGTGCTGGCCACTTTCGGCCAAATCCCAAGTAACTATAGGTGGATATGTAAAGTTGTCTTCTCAACATTTGTATCACTGCCTTCCATGATGATAAAAGAAAATCTGGAAGATGGAGGAGACTGTGGTAGAAGCAGCAGGCACTGGGATGGGATTTCTTTAGGCTCCCTGGTTTGTTATCTCTCCTTAGCACATCAACAACACCTGCTGGTAAGAGACAAAACCTTTTCAGACAGAAAGCTTCAGTTTCTTGCTAACTCAGAGTTCCCCTGGGGCAGAGTGGAAGACATATATTTATAGCAGGCAATAAAGAATATGCATAAAGTCTGTTTGGGTCAGGCCAAATACATTTTATTGAATCGAATTACTTTGGATTTCCCCGAAAAATCTGTAACTCCAGCCTCCCTAAGTATATTGGCACAAATTCTTCATCTTGATGGCACTAAGGTTGTTCCAGGTACATCTGCACAAGAAGCTACTAACAGGTTCCTACACGCTATTACTTCTTGTGAGCTCATTCACTTCCGTCATCCCATCATCACTAACTGTGGAAGCAGGATGCCAGCACATCATGTCAGAATTTTCCAGAAATATAAGGACTGGTACACATTTTAATCCCATCTAATTCAACAGTAAAGGTTTGCACTCACTGCCAGATGGCAAATGCTCAAATTTCCATTGATGTTAGGGGGAAGTTGTGCAGGCTCAGAATGTGGGACAGAAGGGCTACTGAGGCATGGACTGAGATGTAGTATAGCAGAGCCTTTCAGAGGCTGATCAAATCAAGAGATGATCTTTTCAAACCATTAGAAATGGGAACCAAACCAGCTGGACTGTCCTGATAATTTATGATATTACATTTATCCCATGGACATACACATTTTGTTTTAAGTGGTAGCATTTAAGAAGTTGAAGAGTTGTAATATGGATACTTTAGAATATCATTTATGCACTGTAGGGTCCTCAGCATACCTTGCTTCAAAAAGGCCATACAAAACATGAAAGCATCAGACTGTATCAGGAAGGCACATACACATAAACTCAAAATTACACATATTGATGTGAAAAATTAAACATCTACATAAATTAAGACATTCACTTAAGAATGATACTCAGGTGTTTTCCTAGGAAATAGCCTGTAAGCCTGGAACAAAATGTCTATATTATATAAATGTTTCTAAAGACTCCAAAACCATCTCAGAGGTTATCACAGAATGGTAGCTGAAAGGGCACACTAACTAATTACATTTGAAAGCTGCTGGTTAGACAAGCATTTCTGTGGTAAAGATCTCTAAGGAAAGTGGCTGATTAGCTTTACAAATTGAGAATCATGTTGAGATCTGTATGAAATCAGACCCTGATACTGTCTTCCTTGCCCTAATTTAATTTATGTATTTGATGGCCTTGCCCCCTAGAGAATACCTACTTAAAGTATGACCTACTAGAGTCAGGTGCAAAGAAAAAAATTAACACAGACTTCATAAGAATTTGATTTTCTTTCCTAAGCAACAAAGAAAAGGGGATCAAATCCTATCATTGTATTGACCTTAACAATAAATATGCCAGTGTATTCATGTATTCTTTGAGTGCAGTGAATAACAGACTACCCTGCTTTAAATAGATAAACAGGTAATGGTTAGGACTGTCTCCCATGCAAAGTCATATGTTATACAAACACAGTCATAAAACAATATTGCAAGCTTTGTTTTAATCAAGACTAACATTAGGACATATACATTGTCAAGACTGCTTCTGTCTGCAGGCAATTGCATTTTTACACTTGGAAGAAAAGGAAGAAAAAAAATTGAGCTGTCTAAAGTTTTTTGTCTATATTATTCTTTCAGACATATTCAGTATGTGCATTTCACTGTGTTGCAAAACTAAAAAAATTTATATATTCAGGCAGGAATGAACCAAAACCCAATTAATGTACGCCAACACACAGAAGTCTGGAAAAATCTTAGTTCTAGATGCTCATGCCCATTTCTACAAATTGCTTATGTAATCTAAAATAGGACGTGGTTGTGAGTATCCAGACTTGAGAGAGGTCATTTTATTGCACTGGCAAAGGAGATGATCTATTTTGTGTCTGGCTCAAACTCTGTTGCGCATGTATCCACTTTTCAAACTAATATGTCAGCCTTTAGGGAGCAGAAGGCAGTGGTGCACATCTTCTTGGTCATGTGGATGCCTGCTTGAATCCTAATCAGGATTCCTTAGGATTATACTGTTTTTCCTCTTTGGCCACAACAGCAGTGAAACTGCTGATTCCTTCCAAATCTGGCAACAGAGAAGTATGAGCCCAGAGGCAATAATTCAGGAATGCAAGGTGAATTTTTTTTACTTTTTTTTCTAGAGAGGAATATTGAAATGTGGGTGGAAATTATTTTACTGCAGAGGATTTGCATTCATGGTTCTGGTCTTGTCCTGAAACAACCAGCAACATCCAGGAAAAATAGGTGGGCATACTGTCAGTCATGCTGACTCACACTGGGCTGTTGTTTTCCACACTTCCCTCCATCAGTCTGTTTTACTGTGTCTTATATTTGGACTGCAAGCTTTGGGGGAAGAGGTGGGGTTGGAGAATCTGATCCATGTTTGCACACTGCCTAGGATAAGGACAGTGGGGTACAGTGTTAGGCCCCCTGGCGGGTTACTACAGTGTTATCTCTGCTGTCACCAAGGCTGACAACAGTGACACTATATGCAGGTAATTAAAACACAGAAAGATCCAAAACCATGTGGCACTGAGTCATTTTTCTTCCTCTTAATTTGAATGAGAATGCTACAACAAACACAGGAAACTCTAAGCCTGTAGGCTTAAAATCCACAAAAAGGAAAGTTTGTTTTCATACAGAAAAAAAAAAAAGTGAAACTCATTGTCATGTCAAGTAAAGATAGCTAAAAGCAAAAAGACAGTTAAGAATGGATTAGATAAATTTGTGGATGATAGGAACATTGGTGTCTATTAAGATCAGTGGGCAGATGCAAGTTCAGGCTCATGAAATTCTTCAGTTTATGCCAGCAAAAAGGTGGGCAGGAATACCTTGGGAGGATCCCTTTGTGTAAACCCTGACCTTTTTAATGTCCTATGTATCATCTACTCATAGAATGTGCTGAGTTGGAAGGAACCCATCAGGACCATTGTGTCCAACTTCTGACTCTGCACAGGTGCATTGGTTTTGCTTGGCCTAGTTTTTGCTAGTGAGTAGGGTGGGCTACAAAGATGGCTCCTGTGTGTCCTGCGTAAAGATTCTGGAAGTTTTTCACCATGTCCAGCAGAGCCAATCTCTGATGGCTCTGAAGATGATGGACATGCTGCTGGCCAAGCCTGGGCCAATTAGAGATGTTAGTTACGCCTCTGTGAAAACATATTTAAGAAGAAATCAAAACAATGTGAGCACACACTTCTTTTTAGCCAGAGGAGGAGGAGGCAAAAATATGTGAGGGAAACAACATGGAGGCACCAAGGTCAGTGGAGAAGGTGGGGAAGGAGGTGCTCCAGGTGCCAGAGGTGAAAACCCTCTGCCAGCCATGGTGAAGACCATAGGGGGAGCAGGTGGTCCCCCTGCAGCCCATGGGGTCCAGGGGGATGCAGAGAACCACCCACAGCCCATGGGGAGGTGACCACACCAGAGCAGCAGGTGGATGCTGCAGGAAGCTGTGTTCCAGTGGGAGTCCCAGAGACTGAGAGTTGCAAAGGCCTTGCAGGAGAGAAAAGGGCCTTGCTCCCGGGATGGAAACAGACTGGCCTTGATTCAGCCTTGGCTCAGAAGTCTTCACATTATGGGCAAAAATCTCGTGCTGCAGCAATCGGGCGGGTACTGCTCATGAGATTGGACCCACGCCAAAGAAGTTCGCAGAGGACTGTCTCTCGTGGGAGGGACCCCCATGGCTAAGTAGAGGACACTTCTCTCTGATGGACTGACCCTGACCAAAGGAAAACCCTCATACCCTGCCCCCACCCCAGAGCTGTTGGTTGGAAGGAAGGAGGGGGTGAGCTGAGAAATGGTGTCTTAATAGGGAGAAGGGTGAGTAGAGAAACAGTGTTTGTAGCAGAAGAATTGTGGTGATGGACTGACTAAGAAAAAAAACCCATACCCTGCCCCTGCCCCTGCCCGAGAGCTGTTGGTTGGAAGGAGGAAGGGGAGTGAGCGGAGAAACGATGCCTTAAGAGGGAAGGGGAATGAGTGAAGAAACGGTGTCTTAAGAGCTTATTTTTTACCTCTGATTTATCCTCCAACTCTGTTAGGTTAATAAATCACTTTGCAACTTTAAACATCCTACCTTTTGCCATTTATTCTGTACGTTCTCCCACTAGGGTTTATCTCAACTCATGAGTCCACTGTGTTTGTGTTAGTTTTTTTTTCTTCTCCTCTGCTCAGCTGTGGCAGGAGAGAGTAGAGAGAGCAGACATTGTAAGTGCCTGGCATTTAGCCAGGGTCAAACCTCGACAACAGGACACCCAAAGAGTCACACTGTGTGCCTGAGAGGATTGTTCAAATGCTTCTTGAATTCAGACAGGCTTGGTGCTGTGACCATTGCCCTGAGGAGTCTGTTCCAGTGCCCAACCACCCTTGGGATGAAAAACCTTTTCCTGATATCTAAACCAAATCTCCCCTGAGTCCACTTCATGTCGGTGCCCCAAGTCATGTTTCTGGTCATGAGAGTGAAAAGATATAGACAGAAGAATTGTCCTAACAGACTAATGTTCAGACTTCAGTCTGAATCAAAATACGTGTTCTCACAGACTTAACTTCATGTGCTTAAGATTTTGCCAGAAAGGACCAAGAAAGGCTATTGTAGTTCTAAAACTGGATTATGTGCCTATCTCAGTCATGGTCTTGGTATTTTTTTTTCATACCTGTGATCATTGTACTACGAATGTCACAGAATCACAGTATAGCAGAAGGATTGAGGTTGGAAAGGACCTCTGGAATTCACCTTGACCAACCTCCTGCTGAAATAGGGACAGCTAGAGCCAGCTTCCCAGGACTATGGACAGACAACTTTTCAATATCTCCAAGGATGGAAACTCCACAAGTTCTCTGTACAATTTGGGCCAGTGCTTGGTCCTTCTCACCATGCAAAAAAACCCATATCGTGATGTTCAGACAGAAACTCCTGTCTTTCAGTCTACCCACTGTCCCTGGTCCTGTCACTGGAAACCACTGACAAGAGCCTGATTCCATCTTCTGTACACACTCTCTTCACACACTGTTAAGATCCCCCCTGAGCCCTCTCTTCTCCAGGCTGAACAGTCCCAGCTCTCTCAGTGTTTCCTTATGAGAAGTGTTCCAGCCCCTTAACCATCTTCCTGCCACTAACTGGACTTTCTCCAATAGTTCCATGTGTCTCTTTTACTGGGGATATTTTTCTGCTATGGGGCAGCCCACAACTAGATGCAATGCTCCAGGAGTGGCCTCATCAGTGCTGAGTAGAGGAGAAGGTTCACCCCCCTTTGGAAATACTTTGTCTAATGCAGCCCAGGATACCTGTAGCCACTTTTGGGGAGAGATGACAATGCTAGCTCCTATGTAAAATGATGTAGATAGCATGTAGGAGAGCACACATCATCATAAAAATTCTACTGGGCTTTTACTTTCCATGTATGGCCAATAGAGCTTTTGCAATGATAATGTAAACATATATATAGTGCTGTGCTATGCTAAGTAGCCAGCTCAGGTACAGGATGTGTGTACAGCAGTCAAATATTGCCCAACAGCATCATTTTCAAGGTAAAGTGAGCTGCTCTATCTTTACATAGGTTTACTCCTTGGTTTCTGCGAGGAGACTGCCAGCAAGGCTGACAAATAGTGCCAGTTGTGGTGGACTTTTGAAGTTGGCCAGTAATTTAATTGCTGGCTAACAGGTTCCACTTGGAAGTCCGGGAACTTTGTGGTCTCATAACTCTCCCTTCTGTCCCCATTCTAGCCCTGCCATTTCACCGGGTTGTTTCATCAAGGAAAGCAATTATAAAAGCTGATAGCAGTTTTCTCTAAATTGCTGGCAGGGAGCCAGCATTATGCTGTGGAGGTGCGGTGCACTGCATCAAGTAGTTGCACTGAGTGACGCTCTGTAATGATGTGATGTGGCTATGTGATTAAATACTGGCTTCCTGCCGAAACATTCTCCCTGGGAAACAATTGTCACTGCACTTAGCATCTCTCCCCATTTGAGTGCAATGTGCCCTGCTTTTACCAGAAGGAAAAGGCTTTTATTGCTAAGGGTGAAAACCTGATGTCTTTGACTGGTGCCTTCTTTAGCTAAGCTCTTCCTGAGGCCAAGGACATGAAGGTTTGGTCTCAGGAAGGTTTTGTCTTTCAGTCAGATACCATTAAAAATAGTGAAGAAAACCTACAGGAGGGAAAACTCAATTTACAGTGTTGTCTATCTAGTCCTTCAACTTGTTTTTCTTTTCCATCCTCCATATACTTTCTCCCATCCTTAATCCAGGGCCTATTCCAAACACTTTCTGAGTAAAAAATAATTTTTAAGGTCTTCCTCTATATTTGCTAGGACTCAAAGGGACAATTCAAATAGGCCTTAATACCCTACAAAAAATATGGGCAAAGCTCATTTCTCTGAGATGCAGTGCTCCCCTTTCCACCTCTCCAACAGCCAGTCCTCTGCCAGGGTGGCTTTTGAATTATAGGAGATCCTTGTATTTTGTGAGAAAGAAGTTAATTTTAGCAGACTTGATAAAGGACAAACCTCCTTCTGGGCAAAGATAAGACAATGCCAAAATAAAACTAGTGGTCCTCTACTTATCTTAAGCTCCCTTGAAAATTCTGGCAGAACAATAAATCTCCTTTGTGATCATAAGAAACCCACATGCAAGGTAAATCCAAACCTCTGGCAATTCCCTAATTAATCCCTATTGACCTATTAGCTATTAGGGACAAAGCAGCTACTCTGGATTCCCAGGACTCAGCGGAAATACATCTCTTGCATTGAGCCAAAGCACTCAGGGTCCTTGAGAGAACAAGGTCTGAATAGGAGAAGGAAAAGAGGGGGACACCGCTTTTGTACAGCTAGCACCATCTAGTGACAGCTGCCAAAGGGACCTCCAGGAGGAGAGAACTTACGTGTCTATGAAATGAGCAGAAATGCAAAAGGTTACGAAAAAGAAAAAGTTTTACCTGCCTGCACCTATGTTTATCAAAACAAGTTCCATGTGCACAGGTTCACCTATGTCTACTGCAGACGTAAGGTTGTGATCATATGTGATCCACCAAGTCTCTCCACAAACACGCAGCTGATGCATGCTACCGATATTAGCAGGCTGGTCAAACTTGCAATGCACACTGCTCACATGTTGAGCAGTGTAATCTGTCCTGGAGGCACTGATAGGTGTGTGCAAATGCACAACACAAAGACAAGATCAGAAAGAGAGCCAGAAGAAAACCTCCGAGGCACGGATGCCATTGCCAGGCAAATCTGCCATTCGTATGTGTACAGAAACGCGAGCAGCCCCCTACTCCATCAGTGGGACACAACTGTGTTGTTCTAGGATACTGTACTTTCTTAGATCACTAAAAAACTGTATTTATATGAACACACATAGTTCCTGATTCTCAGTGAAGAGTCTCTCTTTTATCAAGGGTGAATTGTGAAACGTGATGGCACGTAACAGCCCACCAGGGTCATCTTGCTAACTATTGCCTTTGAAAATTATGGATAGAGTAGATGTCGAGTTAATATTTTTCTTGGCAATTCCTTTGTTTTCTCCTTGCAGTATTCCCTTGAATACTCTTTATGAAACCTGCCTTGATATGAATAAAGAGGATGTTTTTCATGCAGTGAAATAGGCAGCACTTTCCTAAGTCTGCCTTCACAAATAAACCTAACTCCTCCTCTATGTTACAATTCTTTTGCCATTTAGAGCTAAATTTGAAAAATATTCTTTTACCATTTTAGAATTCTGTTCTCTCTCTCATGTTACTTCAGGAATTAAAAATTACAGCATCCCTACTCATTAAGAAAAATTAGAACATCGTAGAGTTTCCTTCCCATTTGTGGCTAAATAAGTGAAATATATTATATTATTGTAATCTTAATATTGAAATTATCTGAAAGAAAACTAAATAAACATGAAATACTTACATTACATAAATTAATTTTTATTTCATCTTATTCTACCAGTTTTCAGACAAAGTCCTTGCTTATGGAAAGATGAACCTAGTCAGATAAAAGAGACTTCCCACATACTTAGAATGGATCAGGTTCTTAGATAGGTGTAATATGCCCCATATGAGAATCCGACTTCTAGATTTGAGAATAAAACATTCTCTATAAAGAGACCATCACTTTCTTAATGAGTTGTTTGTTTATTTCATGTAGGTTCTAAATAAATGATTCTGTGATTTATTTAAATATTCCCTTTTTAGTTTGTTGTACAGATTTCATATGGAAGAAATGTGACAAATATATAACATCTGAATGGGAGAATGCCTTGACACACCTCAGGACATATACAGCCCAAAGTAGGTCTGCTGACAAGTTATGATCCATGAGGGATCTAGCCCAAATCTCCCAGTACACTCCTTGGAGAGAGGTGTTCACTCATTTCTAATGAAGACTTCTGTACACTTCATCTAAGCTTTGATCACTATCTTTTCTTTCCTGTTGAACGCTCCTGCAGAACAGGAACCTCAAGACAGAAATGAACCAAAAATAACCATTTATTCAAAAATAACACATTGTGGATTGCTATAATTTTTTCTGTCTTAAAAAGACTTTTGGAGAGAGGGACTATCTTCATTTTTTTCAGCTTTACGGCATAATTCCAAGTTAGTGGCCTTGCCAAATTGAGTTCTATAACTCAGCCTCTATCAGGACTTTTTAAGTACATGCATGGATGATTACAAAGGCAAAAAAAATGGGGAGGTGAACCTCCAGTTCTAACACTCTCTCATGTCATGGTTGTTGCTTGTCATGCAACTGCATCACTCCCTGCACTGTGCGTGAACAGGACTGTTTTTCCCTTCATGGCAGAAAAATTACCCCTTGGTGCCAAGCATTTAAACCAGGTGTCAAAGAAAAAAAGAAAAGAAAATTATATCCTACTTGACACTGGACCAGAATAAATTCATTTGCTATTGATTTTCTTATTCAGAAGCTTGATCTTCCTTACTCATTTCTCATACACAAATGGGAACCAATATGCCTCTTCTGCATAAAAAAAGAAATTACAGTATTAATCAAAATCAGATAAATGAGGCAAAAGCTCAACCCTGCCCTTGTGCCTAACTAATTATTTTGAACAGCTCTGGTCTGTTCACCTCTGTGCTGAGTTGGTAATGTATCCCCCTTTGGTCGATTCAAGATCTCTAGCAACACCTATGGGAGAGTCTTTAATTAATCCTCTGTTACTGTTGTAATTGCATTATCCTGAGGGAAAGCCTGACTAGCCAGGAATATTATTTTAAACGTATACTGTAAACAACATATGTCCTCAGGAGAGTTCAGTTAATACAACCATTTTGACCCTTTCACTGCTGGGTTCTTAACAGTTTATTTTCATAACCACTAAAAAGGACTTTTTCCTTTTCATGTGGGGCTATTTTGTCTTCATGCTTAAAAACTATATAGTGCAATTACATATCTACCCACCAAATAAAATAATTGCTTGCAGGCTGCTCAAAGTATTTCCAACTAAATGAAGAAGTCATTGACATTTTTCTCTGTTCCAGTTTACTGTCTCATTATGAAACGCAGCCCTTTGTGAAAACAGATTTCTCTAACAGTGGCATAACCTCTGCCTCTGTTGTACCTCCCATACATGCTGCAAAGCAGTATGATATAGCCCAGCAGGATCACCTTGCTCTCCTCATTTCACTCACACATTTGATATAAAGGCAGGATTACACATCTTTTGGAGCAAGAGAGCAGGAGCCTGGAGTGCTGCTCCCAGACTCGCAGTTCTTCCGTGAACTGCACCAGTTGTAATAAGTTTAAATATTTTGATTTCTAAATTTGTGAGGACTTCTTAAATACCCCAAACTTTGACCAAAATTGTAAAGTAATTAATTTTCAGTGGCATTCTCCATGCTTCATTTCACAAGCTTTCTGTTGTCAAAAAAGACATGCAACTTCTTCTGCTTTCTCAAGGCAGAGATGGGCAAAGTATCACCTGCTATTTCACCAGCACTTTGGGAGGCTGTGCAGTGTCAGCAATTCTCCTGTGGAAAGTGTTATGCAAGTGCAATGTACTTTTAACAAGGACATGAATAAGAAGCAAAATAGGATTTTTTGACTGTTTTTTATTAGATGCCTTGACCATTTTTTACTTCTCTGATCTACAGATACAAGGCGTGACAGGTGCGGTGTAATGAGATCAACCTATTAGATTAAATGTAGAAGATTAAGGAAGGTCAGTCTCTTGCACAATTTTTAAAGCCTTCATCTATTTTAGGCACAAATATTGCCCCTAAAATATGGATGGATTAACCTTGCTTTCTGATTTCAAGTACCTGATTTCATTACCTGACAGCCACAGCTGGTCACTGATTTGTTCTCATTTCTCCTAAATATTTTTCTTTCTTGTTTGTGAGGCAACGACTCTATAAACAACAGCTATCTTGTGAACATTCTCAGTGAACATGCTCTTTGAAATCTCAGCCTGTCCCAAGACCTCAAGACATTCTTAACATGCATATTCAAATGAATACTCAAACAAACTTGTTCTCTTCTCTTGCTCATTTTCTTTTTCTGAAGTGTGTCAATAACCTTTCCTGAAACATCTGAACAATGATTGCTTGCAGGACAGGTGCGATGAAATAAATCTCAGTGGATCCATTTCAGAAATTCGGCATTGATTGGATGGCATCCAGAGGAGTATGAGGAAAACATACAACTACAGACAAACAGAACACAAGTCGCACAAATTCATTACCTAGAATGGCTGAATTAAAGGCTCTTAGGCTGAATAGGACTAAGCTGAGCCTTTCCTCATGACTCTCCCCACACAAGTATTATCTTTCCAAGGAAAACAAGAAAGAAAGTAAACTACTTCAATGACTTGTATAATGCCAGAAAGACACTGTATATAAGGGGGGAAAAGAAGCTTTTGTAGTGAAATCATGTTTTCCACAGTGTGAGAAAAAGATCATGACCACAGTTAAATCATACAGGATTAGGCCATAATGTATGAAAAACCTTTTTACAAACAGAAATATTTTCTCTGGATTTAGGAGAAGGTTCAACTGTAATTAATTTATAAAAGAAAAAAGCAAACATTACATTTCTTAAACTAACAGTCCTGGGAAGATAGTATGTGTATCTCTCTTCTGGAGAATTTATTAAGCATTAGGAAACGAGGGAGAGAGAGAAAGAGAGACACCAAATTGAATCTCTCTGTTCTTGCCAGTTTTTGCTGCTGTGGTGAATTATCACAAACTTCATAAATGTAAGTGAAATGGGACCCTTGAAGTCTCAGTCACTTTATTTCAACAGAATGTAACCATATTCCAATTTGCACTTGAATTAATGGGAGACTACATAGCTTTGAAAGTCTAAAAGTGCATGTCACACCTATTATAACACATTTTATTAATCAGTGACTTACATTAAGAAAGACCATCCAGCCCAGCTTTCTGCAACTCTTTCAGGAGAATAAAAAAATTTTTAAAAAATAGGAAAAAAACACCGAAACAAACAGCCTTATTAGTTCTTTCCGTGCAGTAGCTCAACGATATCACAGACTGGCTCGGTTAAGCAGACACATTAGGAATGTGCTATGCCGAACATTTCAGCTTTACTTAAATCAACTTCACTAATAGTTAATGTTAGATTATTTTAAGAACATTGAATGTCAGTCTTTTGATATCAAGGGCTTATTTTCTTCCACTCCTCCTTTCTACACGTCATCCCTCATGTCCAAGCTCCATCAGAGCAAATGCAGCCTATCTCCCTTTGATGTTGTCAAATATTAGGATTGGATTTTGACAATGTTGATATAGTGCTGTTAGTCAATATTCATTCATAGGTGTAACATGAAATGTTCAAGAAGCCCCTGATACATGCTGGGAACACTAGTGATACACAGAGTGTTCCAATGGAAAAAAAAAGGGTTTTCTACATACAATTCAGAGCAATCCAGGCATCATCACTTTGAGTGCCCTGCTGCTGCTATATTTTCATGAAGTAGAGAAACATAAACATTTTTCTCCTATTCTTTCCATCTGAATGCCTGGGAGAGCAGGACCATGCAATTGCTATGCATGTAATAGCAGTAGTATTAATAACTTCTGAGAGCATATATTATCCATATTCATTACAACAAATATAGACTAGAGAAACTATAAATAGAAATTGCTGTTTTGCTGAAATGCAGTGGGAATATTAGATCTACATAAGGAAAAGAGCAATATAAAAGGATTTGAATTGGCAACAAGTCCAAGTCTGGGAATGTTTATACACATGAGCTTTGTCTGATAATATTTATGTACAGGAGGCACTGCAGCCCACAGAACTCCAGAAACTTTGGTGAGCCATTTGACACTACTTTCAAATGAAAAATAAATAGTGTTCTGTAACCTGGATTCTTGATATAGGTTTCTCTTTTTCTGGGACACACCAGTATCATTCTTGGCAAAATAGTTTGATGGGGTTTTTTTTAAATGTTTTCATGCAACTTCAGGTTAAATTCTATCCTCCCAAACACATAAGTGTCAAGGACTCATAAATGATAGCCTATGGCAAGTAGAGCTGGAAATTATTCAATAGCACCGAATGTCCCAGTTCTATCTATACATTGGAGTGCTTTGTCCACTTCAAGTTTAACTTGAAGCAAGCAATCAGATTTCTGTCTCCTCCTTTGGGAGCTGAGCACACTTTTCTACCAAAAAAAGGGTTTCTGATGCTAATTCTAAATCTTCTTATCCTTAGGCTCATCTCTCCCCACTACCAAGTAGTATCAATAAACAAAATAACATGTAAAGAACCTGACCTGTACATAGTGCAATTTGTAGCACTTTCCACAATACACTGGGCCAAACAAACAGGCAAACTATACAGACAGTCATAGATACTTTTAATTTTGTTTATTATTCATTTGTTCATTCTGTGAGGCCTTACATAACATCTGTGGCTGACCTCGAATTAAATTACATTCTCACTCTGCTTACATATCCTTGATACACCAAACAAACAGGAGAACACAGAGCATGGCATTTCAGCATCTTTATCACCACTACATACAGCATCAACTGAAAAATTTCTTCTTGCTTCTTGTGGAACATTGACAAGCTGTTGAAATGTCTTACATCAGACAAATGGGCTTTATTATACAAGAGACCGCTTCATAAGTGCAAACCTTTTGGGATGACAAAAACCCACTGAATTCTCCACTTTCCACCAAAGCTGCCAGCAATTTCCTGGTTTTGGCAGACTTACTGACAAAATTTTGTTAGTGAAGGCAGAAATTCTAAGCCCAGGTCCAGTTGCTGCCAGTCTGCCACACACAGAAAACAGATCTCAATTTTCCACATCTGATCATTGTTTGAAGGGGCATTTAAAAGCTTACATTCAGGGGAATTTCTTTCTATACTCAGAACATTTAATCCTACTGATATCCAACCCATTCTGAAAGAGAAATAAGTTTATGGTAAAGTCATTTCAAATTAAACTGTTGTATTATTTCATTTATTAGGTGAAAAATGAGGGCCTGATCCTAAGAGCTGTCAGTCATCCTCAGAATGGAGGGCTCAAAACCCATTGCTGAAAATACTTAGCACCTTCCAGGTTAGAGCCCTTAATGCTATTAAAAATGTTTTCACTTGCCACACACAGAGGAATATGTGTGCTTTAACTAGACTTTCCAGGAATATATTCAGTACAGATTTACAGTGCCTTATAATGAATAAATTATCCTGTTCAGCTTGCATTGCAAAGCTGCCATCAGTGACTGAGGTTGGAGATGGGGATTATGGCAAAACAGAACAGATCTCTATACTCAACTTCCCACTCTGAGCCCTCACCTTTAACACATAAACAGTGCTGTTTGCATGGTCAGATAGTTCTGATATGCTCAGCGATATCCATGGATTATTTTATGAAGTCATGAATATAAGAAGACAAGAGGGGAATATTAATTTCCAAGAAGAAATGTACAAATAATTTAGAAAGAAAAGGTCCACTTTTTTTTCCTAGAAAACCACTCAATAAGTTGATTTGATTTTTTTCCCCTGAGGGAAGTTACAGTATATCCGCTTCTTTTATGAAAAAGTTATCTTTAGCTTTGCAAGGAAGTGGTACAAGTCTCTAAGAAGTTCTCTTCATGTAGAGGTCAGGGAATACGGCTACTAGTCTAGACATAACCTACTGGTTTTATGGACAGCCCATGGCTTTTCTCCCTGAAGAAGGCATGCTGAATTTTGTTCTGAATTTTGTTCCTTGTTCATGGCACTGCAGAGAAGGCAAGTGTCTGCCCCCACAGTTGATGCACTGCTATTGATTGCTCTGTATGGAGATGCAAGCTGTGATGTGAATCAGTTGTGCCACTCACTGGGTTTAAAATCATTGCCGTATCATAAACTACACAGCACCTCAAAAGATTGAGAGCTAAAGACGGAAGAGGACAGAAGGAGTTCCAGAATTAAAAATAAATCCTGAGGCTTCTCTGGCAGCAGGAAATTTGGGTGGAGCAGGCTAAAGAGACATACAGCGTCTGGAGAAGGAGAATGGCCTGGAATAAAAATGCAAGATAAATATTTATAATATCATGGAGAACCTAATTGTAAGGGAATTGAGTTAGTACCTTAACAAATCTGCCAAGGTTAATTTTTTTCCCCTGAATTAAAAAATGTGTTGCTGCATTAAAAATGTGTTGCTACAGAGGGGTAGGTAGCTTTCCAAATGTGTGTAAAAGTGTAAGAAACAAATAGTAGGAGTCTGAATATAAAAGACAAGAGCAGTAACTAAGCATCTCCCAAACTATTCTGTTTTGTGGTTGTTTTTGTTTCTATTTCTCTTATGGATGAAAGAAAAAGCCAAGTTTAGATTGTATAAGGCTCAGTGGATAGGGTCCCCAAGAAATCTTGTCAACTATTTGGCTGAAGGATCCCAAATATTTAGTTCATATGAGCTCAGGATTTAAAGAAGGAGTTGTTTTGGGGTTTTTTGTTTGGTTGGTTGGTAGTTTTGGTCAGTTTTTTGGGGTTTTTTTTGGGGGGGGTTGCAGCTTTTCTAATACAATGGAATTTGTTCTGGATTCCTTGTTTCCAAAACTGTCAAATAAACCCCACCTTTCTTCTGTTTATACATTTGCAACACACACAGACAAATGAAAATAGAAAATAAAGATCAAGATACATATAAAATCTTAGGGCTTAGACTTTGTCAAATGCTTCTATCTAAATGCAGATTTCTGGAAAAACATCCTAGAAAATTTACATTCAGCATGCAAATCCATGCTGTATGGAGAATTTCCAGTCAAAGTTCTTTTAACTAAAGTGAGGCTTGCATTTTGTTTGTATTTGGGTATGTAGGAGATCTGAGAAATGTCCTGTTTTCTAGATAGCCCTGGCTGAAGTTCAGTGTAGCCAGTATTAAGATTTTCTGTAATAGCCCTGACTTGTAGGTTGGCTTACATAGAAATTAGTTCCATTCTTAACATGGTGATGAATTTGTTTTCATATTTACTACCATATTCAAAAGCATAACTATCAGTCACCAAATAAAAATTTAAAAAAAAAAAAAAAAAAAAAAAAAAAAAAAAAAAAAGTTAAGAAATAACCAGCAAAGATTGTACTTTTCACAGGTACATTGGCTTCAAAACACTTAGACTTGGTTCAGAAATAGTCCCAGCTCATTTTATTATTTAGAATTAGTGGTGCAGGGCTCTATTTCAGCCTAAGAAGCTGGAGGAGAAGGGAGGAGCAATAGAAGAACACCTAGAAATTTGTGAAACCACCAGACTTCATGATGTAAACATTTGCATGGTAATATCCACTGTGCTTTTCCTGCTGGTTCCTCCTACAGGTTACTGCAACTATCAATCACTCCTTGGTGCATTTATAAATGTTATGTTCCTAAACTTTTCTTGCCTTTTTATTCCTCATATCTCATTCAAAGTAATGCTTAGTGGTCGGGGCACCACCATGGTTCAAGGGTCTCCTGTATTCTATTTTATTTGACTGCTATGATTTATTTTCTAGCTTTATTTATTTTGTAAAATGCCATAACTATCTGCAAGAAGTTGTGGGCATGTTGACCTCATTGTCCATATTAATGGGACACTACATTTTCTCATATAGAAAGAGCTCTCATCTACATATCAGGACAACAACATTCTAATATTGAGACCCCAGCTGGCCACCCCAAAGAGCAGCAAGAAAAAAGTGGGGGCCATTTAAAATCCTGAAATGTTTATGCTGGAGGACTGAACTACTTTTAAAGCTACATAAAAATCTTTTTGAAATTCGGTATAAATGAAATTGTAAATAGTTTATAAGTTTTCTCACTGTTAGAAAATGTCTGATGTACACAGGCCAAGCAAGAACAACATCTAGCAGAAATACTGGTACAGTATTAGCTTAGGGAGTTAGGTATTAGGTATACAGGTTAGGGAAATCAAATCATCAATAAAAGGCTTTGATTTTTCATAAAGTTTGCATAATGGTCTGAAAAATCCCTGTGAAGTTGATAAAGGTCGGCTCCCTCAGAATGCCTGTAATCATTAAAACTTTCTCTGATCATCCTATCAGCTCCTGCTGAAGTGCCCTCAAAAGCTTCAACATCTTCACAAATTATAAGTGTAAGTAAGATACACAGAAGAACTGGCTCGGCCAGTGCTGACTCTGAAACACATTGAATGTTCAGACAGAAGGAAAAAAAAGGAAAGATACTATATGAAAGCTACTTCAGCTTAAATGGCTGAAACAAGCCCAAAATCAACAAAGCACTTTAGCATGACTTCACTATGGCATAAGCATATGCTTACATAATTTTTCTCAGCATAGGTTTAGAGTGCAATTTTTCTTCAAATATCTCAAATAAAACCAACAATTTTATTAATTTCCTTTTTATCTCCCCTTTTTCTTTAAATTAAGGGTTCTATGACTCTGCAACCAGTACAGCTTGTGGTACCGCAGTGATATAATAAGAAATCCATGCCCAATTGGACACGATAACTTGACAATTTTGCTTTGAGTGTGAAAGTGTTCATACAGCTCTACCATCTAACACCACTGACACTCAGTTATTCTATCTCACACTGCAGCTGTTTGCATGCTGTTTCTTCTCAGCTTCACTGCTGTTCTCTACTTTCTGACTAGCTAACTGGTGTTGGACCCAACTGCCACTTGAATGCTTTTCCCTTCCCGCCGCCGCCAACAAAGGCAGCACAACCTAGCGACTTGCTTCTAGCTTCAGATCTACTATATAACTCTGAAAATTTCCAGTCTGACTCCATCAGTCACTAAATGAAAATGATAGAGTGAGCTTTGTCCCTGGTACCTTGTGCAACTGCTTTTGGAGCTGAAGGGAACATTGTGCTGCAGCCCACCAACCTGTTTGTCCCTCACTTTTTTAGATGTGTCTGATCTGATACGAGCTCCAAGGGACTGGCCCTTTTTATGGCTTTACTGACAGACTAATACCCCAGATGGACAGATAGACAGAATGGTCACCCTGAAAATTAAATATTTTCTTTTCATAGCATTTTTTTAGGCTAAATACATGAACTGCTGTATAATTCTGTGAGAGCACGTGTGGTCATCATTGCAATATTTGCAGTAGAGCATTCACTACCTGTAAAGGTATTGTACCTATTCTGTTTTTGAGAACTGAGTATCAGAAGAATACATTTTGTTTCCTTTTTGGGCCTTCTGCAGTGTGTACAAGTAGTTATTTTTTAAATGACACTCACCAACTGTTGTCTTAATATTTCCACCTCCACTCCATTTCTGCAAAATGCACGCACATGTACACACGTACACACACTCTGCAGCCCTTGGAATTAGAATCCACAGTGAGATTTGATTTTACTTACAGAGGATACTCTGCCATGACTGTCACCAAAGTTATATAATTGGAAGGAAACAATAAAATGACAGATTGCTTGTTCTAAATAATTGGATAGACAGGATAGCAAACAGTGGGTTATGAAAAATATTCCTCAAAGGATGTCAAACTTCAATAACTCACATAACAAAAAGACACTGATATCTGTCCTCCTGTCACAATGGAATATATTTAAGATCGAGCTACAATTTTCTACATGAATTTTTAAATCTTTTTTTTAAGAAATAGGAAGAGAAAAGCTTGAGGATCATTGCTGAACTTCCGTTTTAAAAAATGACACCAAAATGCTCAACTGTGTATTGGGGTAAAAAGTATTTAAACTTTAAACTATGCAAAAATATCAAGTTCAATATTAATTAGTTTTCAGTCAGCAGAGCACACAGAGACCCTGACTGAAATCACAACACTGATGTGAGGTGTGTTTTCCACATAGTTTGTGAAAGGTAGTCCTTTCTTACAGGAGATTTTATCTTATAGACTGTTATTGGGGTCAAAGAAAAATAAGTGGTTTAGTCCACTCAAGTGTGTTGACAAAAGAGCTTGGAATAAAATCCAGTGTTCCAGCTGCCTTATCAAGTATGCCGCTGTCACTGGTTGTTTATTTTTGTATATCCTAAAAACTACCGCCTGTACAATACTCACCAGGATAAAAGCTAGCATGATTGAAAAGGGTAAGGTATTTCCATCACCCAGTTTTGCTGTTTCCATTTTAGAAACAAGCGCCACAGGTTTACATCTTCAGTGACGTTCTTCCAAGAACTGCAGAAAAATCTGGAAGCAAAAATCACAATCAGAGTTTGGTCTGAAAAACCAAACTTATTGGCAAGTTTATTTGTGGCAACAGGACCAACTTGGCAAGTAACTGGCAGCCGTTCCTGGACCTGGAGATGTCCATGCTCCTCAGATGGAAGCTTTTTCCCATTGTGATTGCTCCATCACAGATGAACAGTTGCCCCCCACATACATGCATATATATCTAAAGAGTCACTTCACTGAAGTCTGTAGTCAGAGATAGTAAATATGAAATCTGAAGTAAGATTTAATCTGTGATTTCTCTGTGATTTTACCTGGATTACAAAACCATGAGAATACATGAAATTCTTTCACTGATATCAGTATTCTCCAGAGCAGTTCCTACTCCACTCTCTGTGTAGTATCAGACCTTTCACCAATAAAAGATTATTTGTTCACCAGAAAAACATGTTATTTTAGAACATCTGTGGGTTCTAGTGCTGTTTCTAGAATATCACTCTTCTGTTGAAAACAATATGTGCACCAGGCCTTAAAACCATGTTCCTACTCTTCTTCATTAACATTTTCTGGAACTGTAGAGAGTCTTACATTACATTCATTTCTGTGATAAATGAGAACTGGAAGTATAGGATGTCTCTCTGTCATCTCTCCCACACGCTTACTCCTTGAGTGAATCTAACTTGAGTTGAAATTCTGATATGGCCAAAGATTACACATAGTGTTTCCTGTAAGCAGCTGCTTCATATAAAGACTTTTTTTATATTGTTTCATTTTGTACTGTGCTGTGTGATTGTCTCTAAAAATGTGCGTGCTGGGTTTTTTATTTGCAGTACTGAATCTTCTTAATTGAACAGCATCTACTGGAAAATATTGTAAATGGTGGGAAAAAATGTTAAAACACTGCTTTTCAGTGTGGGCTCTCTGCACAAATGAATCTGCAGTGAGGTTGCGCATTGTCCAGGGAACAGATGGGACAAGAGTTTTCAAAACTTAATCAGAACACATAGGACTGGCTGCCAGCCTCTGGGGAAAAAAAAAAAAAAGACAAATTAATAATAATTCAAAAATCAATGAAAATAAACTTTTATTGTGTCAACTCTCACACAAAACCTCGAATCATACAATATCTCAAGTTGGAAGTGACTCATTGGGATAATGGAGTTCAACTCCCTACTTCTTTCAGGACTACCTGACACTTTGGTCTAAGAGGACCAAAGAACCACATTTGGGTGACCACAGAGCAGGATTGCCATAATTTTCCTCCTGGATTTAAAACAAATAGATTTCAAAGCCTTAGTTTATATGTTATTTGCTGTTTGGAGATACTAATAAAGGATTTCATTAAGGAAAAGAAATAATTTCATTGAACCCTGCTATTTATAATATAAGCTATTATAATTTCAAAGCAACCTCCAGAACAGGATTGGTCTGAGACCCAGAAGAAAAAGGAAAGCACGCAAGCAAGCAAGCAAGAGCATGTCTCTAGGCAGAAGATACGGCTTGAACAGTCTGAACATGTTTAAAATGCTGCTGTGTAGTAGCATGAATGATATAAGGTGGTGGTCTGTATGAATTGCTCATCCCTCTACAAATGAAGTGCGGTTGCTGCCAAGATATCATGGTAGTTTGTGTTAACTGCCAACCATAGTTGTCTCCAATAGGTTACAAAAAAACATTCATGTTTAAGATATATTAATGGCACTGCGTTATCTCATAATAAAGTACTTGCAAATATGTGTCATTGCTGAACACCCACATGGCACCCTATTCTAGGGCATATGGTACTGTATGCTTTTGCTAGGCAGCGAGTGGACTAATTAGACTGTGCCTTAAATAGGTATTTAGTTTTAAAGGGCTTCATGGTATTTAAGTATACATTTGGTTTAGTGAACAGAAGATGCGTTTTCCTAACTGGGTTCCAGACTAGTAATTCATATTTCTGACCGTATATTTTGGTAAGCATCTCAGAAAAATGAGGTGTTAATTTTTAGAAACAATTATCATCCTGACCTTGATGATTAAGTATGATAATTAAAAGACGTTGTGAGTAATATGTTTTATATCATAAACATTCATTTCTGATTTACTTACTGAAAAAAATGCCATTTTAGAAAAGGAATGAGTATTTTTTTAACATGATTAGCAAGCCATCTGTTGACATTTCAGAACGGTCTCTTATGAAAGTCCCTAGCTTACTGCTTCAGTTTTAACATAGGAAGAACCCAAAATAGTAATGCCTTTTGCAGTTAAATCAGAATAAGGTGATTTAGAAAGGGCAGATTTGAGAGAATAATAAAATACATAGCTCCTTGAGCTCTGCAGAACTTTCACAATGAAGCCTGAAGGCAAGGGGAATTCACCCCGTTTCAGTTTTTTCTGTTTTTCTTGCTGGAAACTGGTCCAGATTCCACAAAAGATTAGCTGATGCTGGCAGACTTTTCAGCTAACCTCATCAGCGTTTCAAGGCATCTTTGCTAAGATTCAAAGTTTCAGCCTGGGTGATACTTGGGTGAAACCCATAGGAGTGTAAGGTTTGCCTCCCTAAAGAAAAAACCTCCATGAGTGAGTAGATACATTATATATTTTGCTCTTTAGTATGTGCCACACTGAAATATAGACAAAGGTGCTTGAGGAAAATTGCTTTGTGCTTCTCTTTGAAAGTAGAACAAGCTATCCCACATTCAATCGTGCTGAAAGTTTCCTCATGAAACACAAGATAGTGAGGTAGTAATTCACAGCCTCACTTAGCACACACAGACTTCTCCCTAAACACATGCTGAGGATGAATGAAAAAAGGCTAAAGTCAGCACACCCTTACTCATCTCATAATTACACACCAGTACCCTCACAGTGAAATTAATAGTAAATTCATTAAGCTTGATTCACCACCATGATAGTCCATTTGTGGAAATGTAGACTGTGCCTATCAAATCCCTATCAAAGAAAGAGGACTTAGCTGAGGTGTACATTTTGTCCCACATGCTGCCCATGTCCGCACAACCCCAACAAGTGCAGTTTTATAAGTCAAGCACTTAGCATTAGGGAATAAACTTGAGAAGATGTGTCAGAATTGACCAATCTTTTGAAATAATCCAAGTTTGCAGCGCCCCAACACACAGCAACAGATCTCCAGTGATGCAGCTCTTTGTTCTGGGGAAGGGAAAATACATCCATAGCACCCAGAGACCGCTGCAGAGCTTGGATCAGGAAAATCTGACCTGTTTCACTCCTGCAGAAACAAAGATTTTCTAAGGACCCACAAGACAAAAGCAAAGAGGGGAGTAAAATCCACTTTCATGGATTTCAAGCCCATCTCTGAAACTGCCCTGATTCTCATTTAACTTTAAATAAACACCTTTTTTTAAAAATTTTGTTTTAGACAGTGCACTGAGAAAACCTACTTCCATTTCTGAAGTATCCAGTAGGCTAAATATGTTTCTCAGCACCCATTCTCATTTCCTGATATAGTTCATATACAATTTCTCTTCTCCCACCTGCTCTCAGTCTCCCCTCCCTTCTCCTATTTCCTATTTATAGGAAGTCATGCAGGAAGGGAAAGTGAAAGGCAGTAACCAGCTAGCTCACAACTGGGAAAGGAAAACTGAGAGGAACTAGCAGTATTTTTTTTTTTTTAAATTTATTTACTTGTCCTAATTTTTCTGATAAGCATCAGTTAAGCAGAGCTTTAGGAAGACAATGTTGACTTCCCTATTGTCTGTGAGACTTTTGCAGATAGAGAATAGCTCCAGGGCTACTCTAATCTCCCCAAGCCACCCAATTAGCATTCGACCCATTGTGAGAAGCCTGTGTATTGAATTTTCAGTCACCTGGGCCTGGCGGACATCTGTGGATGATGAATGTTTGCTTGTTCTCACGATACAGGGGTCCTGAACAAGTGGACAGCATATGTACCATAATTTCCAGGCTAAACACTGCAGTTCTTTGCTAATTATTAAAGATGCAGAAGCCTCTTTCTCTCTCCAACCCTCTCTCCCTCCGTCTCTCTCAATTTCTGTGTGTCTTTGTTCTGAGCAGCAGCCTCAGCAATGGAAGAACGGCAGTTTAGGCGCCACAGTGTCTTGCTTGATTGAAGTGGGTTGAGTACAATATCCTTTCGTTCTGTTATATTTACAAACCAGAACAGCTGAACTCTACATCAAAGAGCAGCCAAAACATTTCTTCTGTCACTTCACAGGCACTGTATCTCACCAATGTCTGCTTGTATAAGGTAAGCAATTAAGATTTCATTGAACTCCTCTAAAATACTGATACACCTACTTTGGGCTTCAGCCTGTCTTAGATCCAATCATCTTAATTGAATCAATTCTGTGGTTTATGTTAGTGTTTTTCTTTACATATATATATATATATATATATATATATATATGTAATGTAATTAAGTTTGATTTATTTCTGGTCACTTTTGTAATTGAATGTACCTGGGTAGAATGGAATTTAAGAAAATGTTAGACAGACTAGGGCAAAAGGATGAAAGGACTTTGACCCAATGCATCATTTCAGTCATATCCTGCTTTTAATCTTTTCTTCTGTGCTCTTACAAGAAAGAAATACATCCTAAAATATAAAATGAGGTAGACATTAAGGGCTCATTTACAATCCCCAGTGCACAACCAACAAAAAAGCAAACTTGCCCTTCTTCCCATGTGTGGTTTACTTGCACCGTGACAGCTTGCAGGATGGCAGTGGGGAGTGAAATCAGTCACTGCCTTGGAGGAACAGGGAAAGGGCAGGCAGTGGTAGAGCTCTGAGTCCAACCCCCACCCCCAGCCTCTGCTCTGGTCCTAAACCAAGAGACATGGTGTGTTAATCTGGCTGCCACTCTTCAGCTCCCTGCTGGGATCAGATTGCTCTGTTCACTCTGATGTGGCTTCCATGAGAGCTGTGCAAGTTCTGCCCAGTCTCATCCTGATGGGATGGCAGCACCCACATTGTCACCTGGGGACAGGCACAACACTGGCATCAAACCTCCCTGGAGCATGACAGGGGTTCAGCAGTGAGTTTGCTCGGTTTTTAAGTCAGCTCATTGCTTAAACCTTTGCAGAAAGTAGGCCCATCTTAGCATATTCCACATGTGCACCAATGTTTCAAACCCAGAAGTCTGTAAAGAGTGAATTCCACTGAACTCCTTTTAATGTGGTCTTTTGGCTGCGGTCAGGAGTAATGCGATCCATTTAGAAAATGTTTCAAATGCTTTCCATGTTCATTATGAAATAACAATGTCCTCTGATTAAAAAGCCATATCAAAGCTGAAGGGGTGGGTAGCACAGCTTTCTCCAAAGAATGTTTCAATTAGATTTGAAATGGTATCAATAAGAGAAAAAAAGTGACCCATGCACAGAGATTTTCCTCTCTGCTTGTTCCTTTGCCGAGCCTATGCAGACACACTTCAGAGAAACTTTTTTTCTTTCAGAGGGGTCTGTGTTTGTGAGTGTGCATGGGGCTGGGGGGGAGCAGGGAGAGGTTAAACTGCACAGCAGTTTAGCCAGACACTGAGCTCCTTTGAGGTACTTAGATGACCGATCTTCTCTATTTAACCGAGTTTTTTAAACCTTTTGAGCACTGCACAGCCCGTTTCATTGTTAAAACAATAACTTTATAAAGGAAGTGTTACAGAGCCCTTCTTTGTATGAGTGAAAAATGGTAGTAGCTGGCTCTGAACCAGTAGGGTCAGTGCAGGCGACTGCGGGCACAATTACCACTGCTCCTGCAAAAACACGGCGACCATCCCTTGCCTTGCACTGACCTGCACAAACAATGCATCAATCACAGAGCAGATCCGGCTATGTACTTACTCGTCTGCCTCTCGTTGCTGCGTGGCTCTGATCATCGCGGTAGTGTGAAACCTTTCCTAATCCACCTACTGTCCCTCCTCTTTTCTCATTCATTTTGACAGTGATAACTGCTTGAGCCTTCCCTGTCATCATGTGCCCTGGACTCTTTGGAAGAGTTTGGAGATCTTTCAAAGGCTTGGCCTGTTGTCAGTGTCAGACTGTGGCAAGGAGATGGAAGGTAACAACACACAGAGAGGTTTGAGCTGTGGAATACGCTCCACGGTTAATTCATCTACTCTGCCTGAAAATTAACAATCCTGAAGCTTTCTAGGAGCATGTGTTCCTAAAAACACTCATAATAGTGAATGGACTTTAAAAAACGTTTCTAGTACCTAACCATCAAGCAATGAATTCAGTTTGCCTGGAAATTACTACAGCTTATTAAAATATTTTCCTTTGTGGTATATCATGCAATCCCATAAGTCCACCTTTGTTTAGAGTCTTTGCCTCCCTTTTTTTTTTTAAGATGACATTGCAGGTTATTGCTGTTTGATGCAGTTGGAGTTGGCATTTTAAAATATTCATTTCAGATCAGAAGTGATGTATTTGCTAGAGACGTGAGTGGTTTATAACTGCCAGCATTGACTTTAAATTTAATGACACAAAGAATGTCACGTACATGTGACACAGTCATCATTCCCTTCATTGTAATGCAACTTTGTGGCACAGACGACATCATTTGTATGCAAGTTTCCATGCAAATAATGTCATTTGAATCCTTTTAACAGGAGATAATGACACAAAATTCCAGGAGAACAGGGAACAGGCCATGAAATAAGGACTTTCAAGTGACAAATGGCAAGTTACCTTCCTTATTTACATTTCTCTAATTTTTCTCCTTTTTCTTCTTGCTCGAGGCCAGTTGCACCCAAAGGAATGGTCAGGCAGGGAATTAGAGCTACAAACACCTTCATGTCCCCACTAATACACAGTCTGGATAAAGGGGCACTCCCTCTGGGCTGCACTCAAAAGTTGCTCTGATAGTTTTATTCCAAAGTTTAAAAAAATAATTAAAAAAAAAAAAAAAAAGAAAAAAAAAAGAAAAAAGAAAAAAAGAAACAAACCCCAAAACTTTTCACCTTTCACAAAAGAAATGTCACTACCTTTCACCAATACAAGCATACCCCCATGATCTCAGCCCACCCGGTAGAGGCAGTGAGTATCTCAACACGGGTCTATTCCTCCCCTCTTTGTCCTGTCTTTCTCTCATCCTTCACAGCTTAGCCAGGTTTCTGGGAGTCCTGTAACATCTGTCCCCCATATTACACATAATGTTTCATGGGTGAGGGCCTGATGCCCAGCCTGGCACTGTTTTGTCGCTGCCCTGGGGAACTGAAGGCTTGACTCCCGCTGCTCATCCTGCAAAGCTGCCTGCAGCCCCATTGATCCGAGGAGGCCAGGTATCAATAAATAACAGCAATGTCCTCGACTCCTCAGCCCAGCTTGAGGAGTAGAGCTCTCTGTGCCATCATGCTTAGGATTGATGCACAGACAGTGCCTTTTGGATAGACTGTGTTCAGTTAGTTCTTGTTTATTGATTCAAGCGTGTCTATTTCTGAGTGAACTGAAGTGCATCATTAACTGAATGAAAAAATAACACATAAAAGCACAGCTTTTTTTTTCTTTCCTGTGTAATTTTACAAGTTTTTAGCACAGTGATTTGTAGCTAATACTAGTGAACAGAAGCACTATTTTGGAATTTTTCTCCACTTCCCTCCCTCTTTAATTTATGCACACATATCTTTCTATCCTTAGCGATCTTTTGAGCAGAAGGCTGGATATGTTGCCTCTCTTCACTCTGCATCCTGAGATGGGATTTGACACAAGGAATCAAACCACTGATCTATCATGCCCCTCACAATGTTTTCAGGGGTGCTTGATGTGTCAGTGCCTGCAACAGAAGATGAGTCTGTTCCTTTTGTCCAGTAGCTGCATGTTTAAATGCCCCTCTCCTCTATGGATACGTATATTGTCCATAAGTAGCCACATTAGGGGCTTGACATGGCAAGTCTTAGCATCCAATTTGCATAGTTTTCTGACACAAAAAGTAGCTCTCCCTACGGAAAGTGAAGGGGTCAGAGGATTGCATGGGAAAGGCCATTATTCATGACAATGTGTTTGTCTGTTACGTCGTGTCTTTTACAGCTTTAGGATCCAAAATTCATATACAGTGATAAACAGCCCTCTTGAGGTGAAAAGACAAGGGTCAGCACTGTCTCTTCACAGGACGAGAGAATAAATCACTTTTCTCAAAGAGGTACAAACATGTTCCCAAACTTGAAGCTATTTTGGGTGTTTACCTGTTGTTATTTTTGCCCAACTTTTCACATCCCTGTTTTTATTTTTGCCGAACTTTTCACATCCCTGCCAGAATCATCTCATGTTTTCTGTTCTGTTTGGATGGTTACCTTCACAGCACTCACCGTGTCCGTGGGTACCTGTGTCTCCTTCCTGCTCACACGGCACTGCCTGCACATGGGAAGAGGCAGCCCAGGGACTGCTGCTGCTTAGGGATCTGTAAATTCCAAGGCATCAAGCAGCCCTTGGAAAGACAATGTCGAGCAAGGTAGACCACAGTTAGATTCCTTTTGATGAGTTTCATCGCAGGCTGCAGAGTGTAAGACATGATCTTGCTGCATTAAACTGCTGTCTGCTTCTAAGCTGTGCAGCACTTTTGCCTTGCCAAGTGCCCCAAACCCCAAATATCCAGTGTGGAAACATGGCAAGATTTTCATGCATCCCTTTGGCCTATTAATTTAGGTTTTCTTCAGGGGGAGGTCATGGATGGGTACAACGAAGAGCTAGGGTTGCAACTTTAAAATATCTCAGGAACACTAAGGCCCCATAAGCACAATGGGCTTTAAATTGGAAGCATATGAAATGCACAGATTTCAAGGCAAAGCAGTGTAATTCCAATTTTAGCTTGTAGCACTGGGGCAAGTGCTGTAAAGTTTGAAATCTGTGTAACCTGTGAAACACATCCATTTTTGCTGTGGAGATAACAGCACAGAGCAGCTCATATGCACTGATCTATGAGGCAAACTGATCCTTAACCTACAAGTCCAGGGCCTTCCCCAGCTGCTGCCTGAACCAGCCTATATGCATAGGTTTCTCACCAAAATGCAATTAAAAGTGCCCTTTTTGAGGTCCATATGAAAGGGAGATATATGCTGCCTCTCAATTTTTTCCAGACTTCAGGGTCAGACGGTGACCAGACACGCAAATAACAGTCAAATTATACAGGAAGTTGTCAAAAGGGTCCTAGCATAGGCAGAAAGGACTTTTGACCTTCCTGGGTGTCAAAGGTCTGGTTCGAGTTTCTTTATAGTAATCTGTAGCTATGGCAATGAAAACAGACCCTTTGAGTGAATCAGTTCGTAGATTTTACTTTGAAAGTTTCTTTGACTTTCATATTTGAATTGAATTTTAATTAAAAAAATTGCTTAAAGCTATAACCCAAGAAAGACTTTATTTACAATAGAAAAAGAACTGAGGCTGACAGCTGTAAGGGTGGGCTCAGGGAAAAAAAAAAGAAAAAAGGACAAAGGAAAAGCACAATGATGCCTCCCCATACCAGAATTAGACCAAGGTTTCTTTTTTCTCTCTCACTTCCTCCCTATCTCCCTCTCCCCAACCACTTAGGGAAGAGGTTACCTGCCTTACACTTTCATAGACCCTAAAAATATTTTCAGAGATGTAAGTAGCCTGTGAGAAAATCAGTAGGATGTGCTGACAATGCCTTCAAAGTCAGAGAGAAAAAGAGAAGGCTAAAGGCAAATTAAAATAGTTTGCAAAGAGCAAAAAAAAGGGCTGGTTGATTTTTTTCTCCTCCATGGTCACTTGTCATAATCAGAACCATCCTTATTTTTTTTGTTGTTGTAGTAGTAGTTGTTGGCTTGCAGATTCATTAATGCAAGCATAGGAGAAGATTAAAAGAGTTTAGATTATGACACAACTATCGATATTGGTGCCTGACAGCAATATTATCACCTCATTGATATAAATGCTGAGCATAGGTGATTTTAAAAATGTGACTGATTAAAGCAACATAAATAGTGGTCTTGGCACTAATGCTGTCAAGAATAAATCTGGGACCTTGACAGTATTGTGTGAACCCAGACTCTGACTGGCCTTAAAGCCTCCTTTTATGCCTCATCAGGAACATGCTTGTCACCTCTCTTTTTTTCCCTGTTTTTAACTGAGGACAGCAAAAATTGTTTTATTTTTGTCTTTTTTAAGTGGATAGTATCAGAAGGTTGTCCCTTGGTGTTTACCATATCTTACCTGGTGATTTTTGAATTCTTTAAAAGTGGAAAACTGATCAATGGTTGCCAAGACCATGCTGGAGACAGCCCATGAGAGGGAATGTGATGCTGTCATATTTTGTAACCAAGGAAATGTTCATCATTAGGCTATGTATTGTCCTTTTTCTTGTTAGGTGTCTTTCCTTCTTGGAAACTCCCTGCTCTTATCTGCCTGAGCAGACAGTGCAGATGGTCTGTGTTTAATGCATCATGTCCTTGACCCATCAAATTGCCTTCTCTCCTTCAGGGGGTGCAAACCTGGCCTAAGCAAAACACCCTGCCACCTCCACAAATGGGAGATTGCTTTGAGTGATGAACCACTAATATTTTGGTCTCTCACAGCAGTAAACCTCCTCTGCAGAATTTGTAATAGTTGGCATCAAGTGTGTATCAGGGTCATTGTGCATAAATTTCCAAGAAAGACATTTAGGAGTATGCAGTACAGAATATATCCAGGTTTCCCTGCACACTGTTCCCTACGCTCCAGCCAAGGGCAGTTAGGGTGCATCAGTGAGTGCAGGTGGGGATGGCAGGGAAGGTCCCCTTGTGTCATAACTTGGACTCAGCTGTTGTTTGCTGAGTGTTGGGTGAAATCTGTGCTCAGGACCAGAGGTATTCACAGGACGTGTCCCATGACATGGAAGGGAAGCACTCAGCATCCAGGTGGCAAGAACACTTCATCCGTGCAGTCCAGGAGACCTGGCCAGACCTGAACTTCTCCCAAGCAGGGATGAGATGCTTTGAGTCAGAGGTAGAGTTGGGCTGCAGAGAGCTGTGGGAGAGGATGAGATGGGTTAGTGCTTCCACATTTACCCTTGTGCTCTTTTACAACTCAGTAGATGCAGACAATTCCAGTGTCACCATAGCACATCTGCACTGATAGAGGAGGAGTGGAGGTTAGGAGGATAGTTTTCTATGAAATAGTCATCCAAAGCTGTCCAAAAATATATTATAACAGGGCCTGTTCTTTATTTCCCATTGCTTTTAAGATTGGGTTATGGTCCCACTTTTTATCACATTCACCCTCCAAAGATAGCCAAACAATTGAATCAGACACCCAGATTACAACAAATACTAGAAACTGCAATATCCGTGCACCATGTGGCACAGAGGAAATGGTATTCCTGAGATCACTGGCCCTAATAAGAGGAGAAATGTTGTCTTAAAGTAACATATACACACCCTAAGTCCTTTACAGTGAAAACATGCCATCAGGTATCTCAACATGTTCTGTTCAGTTCCGCATAAAGACGTTGTGTATTTTCCACTTATACTTTACAACACATTTTGATTGAGGATCTCCTGATAACCTTGCAATTACAAATGAAATTGTGTTCCCCACACACCCTGGAATAGTCAACGTTATTCCTTTTTTTTGCATATAGAGGACTGGCTTCTGACATCCATTGTGCCACACTGTTTTAGTTATTTTAGTGGAGTGTTTATTATTTTAGTAGACCTGTTAGCACTTGGGACTCTTGGGCTCTGATGAAGCAAAGGTCATTTCTTTTCTTTTGCATTTTTCCAGATAAAAGGAAATGTGTATGTGCCAAATATAAACAATCTTAGAAGACACCACCCAAACTGCCAATGGAAGGTAGGGAAGGGCAGAAAGGAGTTTAATTATGAAAAGTATCTGTGAAAAAACATATGAATCAGATTGAGCCAAAATTTCAATATATTGTTCATGAAAAGAAAGGAAGAATAAGAGCACACTGTGACTACCACACACTTTACACTCTCCCCTCAGTTCAGCATATTCTTCCATTTCAGAACTCAGATGGGATACTGAAGATTCGCATTCAGAATAGTTCTTAGTACCTGATATGGTGCGCTGATTTTAATCTAAGTCTCTTCCACTTCAGTGAATGACCACTGAGTTACAGATTATTTTAGGGCAAATCTTTGAAATCTTCTTCCCAAAAATTGTGTCCCAGAGGAGATGAATCTTTTTTTGGCCAGTCAGTATTTTGGGAGATAGCGGAGAGGAGAATATTGAAGAAATCTTAACGAGCTCCACTTTCAAAGGCTGAAAAGATTAAAATACCCCTCCAAACACAGCACCATTCTCACTCAACAGTCAAAGGATAATCACTGCAAAACACATAAACTCACAGAAAAAAATGTTCAGTGGTTGAATCCTGAGATGGCTGATTTTAAGGCCCAGATCTGTATGTTTTAAAATACTTCTAGTCACTTTGGGGTTTTGTTAAAAGTCACTGAACAGGGAAAAGGTGAAAATTTAAAATATAACACATGATCAGTGTTCCAATACATGATTCTGACTGTATTTTGACTGAATTACAGTAATTGTATTTTGACTCAATTAATTAATTTCTGCTTTTGTTTAAACATTTTCCTATTTCCAATGCAAGCAAGACATGGCCTGATGCTTTTCCGACTGTCTTTATGGCCTTATTTTCCAGATTACAGTCAATGGGAGATTAACAGGAGCCAGCTTCAGTCAAGACATATGAGTTCCCTCATGGTAGCTTTAGACTAAGAGGATACCCAGAGCTCTTATATTTCTTCCCCTTCTGGTTTTCTCATGTTTTCAAATTTTAGGAGTGAGTTAAATGCAGCATGCTGCAATTTTAATAATGGATAGTAACAATGTGATAATAGCTATTTGGGTGGAAATGCACTATATTTGTCCTTTTTGTTCCCAATTCCTCTGAGTCGTGCAGTCCGAACCTTTTTGCCATTGCAAGAAGTTGCCTGTAGTTGACGACTAGGAAGGATAGCACCTGTTTTATAGGAAAAACTTTGCTGAAAGGAAAAAAAACCCAGCCTGTTTTTTCCTTTTTTTTTTTTTTTATATGTACAGTGGCTAATTACAGTTTTGGCAGGCAGCATGTAATGGGACAGACCTTATTTAAAGTGTCCCAAACAGCCTTCCACTAAGCAAACAGTAATCAGGTTTAAATGAATATTTTTGCTCTTTGTGCCAAAACAGAGAATTGTTCTTATTCAACTAATAAGGGATACTAAACAGTGCTTGGCCTCATGGATTTGTCTGCTGCTGTTTTGCAGAAGGAGAGCTGTCAAGTACAACCTAGGTTGCTACAACTGCAAAAATCATCCTTTGAAAGGTTGGTTAAACCCAAACACTCACTGATTAATGCCAGGCAGAGAGCCCAATTCCCTGAAGTACTAATTTTGCAGCTTGAGGAGTAGAGGTGGTGCTGTGTATAGTTCCTGAAAAGTGGAGGAGAATGGGAAGTCTTTTAATTTCAAACTTAAATGAGAACTTAGAATCAGAAATGCCTGCCTCTCTGTTAACCTTTATGATAAAAATGTACAATTTGCATTAAGCCAAGAGTGTGTATAGCTTGCAAGTTCCCAACCATCTGATTTCAGCAAAATAAGCAAGTAGGGCACTATTTAAAATAAAATCTCAAGTCAGTGTTTTAATTTGAATCCTGAGAAAAGCATGTCAGGCACCTTGCAGTCTTCTTGGTCTGTTTGATGATCTAAGTGTACAGAAGGATTCATTTATAGAGAGGTGTCATGTGAAAACCAGTCTGGTAGACAGACATTAAAACTGAGGGGACTAAGGGTTTTCTGCCACTGCTGCAATTCTTTCCACAGTTGATCTTACCCTTTCCGGTTTTTTTTATAAATAACTGTTAATAGGAGGCTAAAAACTGAAGTCACAAGAAAACTTTGACTTCGCTGGGTTAAAGATCAGTTAATTTGATTAACTTCCCCACAGTACATGTTTATCTGTACAGGTCTCTAAGGTCAGTGCTTCTCTGTGCATCTACCAGTTTATAGCACATTCATTATGTAGAACTGAAGCATATTTTCACTATCTTCTTCCAGCACAGCTCAGATTATTTTTCATTTATTTCTCCATCTCCATAACTTTTTTTTTTCTCCCAGTTCTTAATAGCTGTGAGATCTCTACTGTCCAAGACTCCTATAGGAGACGGTTGGGAATATCTCAATTTGGTAACTTCATAAGAGTCACTTAATATGTCCGCTAAACCATCAGAGAGGTCTGACCTTCCCCACTTAACAGGAATGTACTTTTGATCAGTTCCCCTTGTTTCAGTCAGAAATTTAAAACTGTGATGATGAAAGTGAGTATCTTTTTGAGGAAAGGCAGTAAAGGAGTTATTGAAACTGAACCTGCTAGTGAGAGGAAAAGATTTATATTTAACAATAAATTGGTTAAATTTTATGTTTGCAGTTGCTAGAACTGGAGAATTACACTTCAGTTCTTCTCCATGCCGGTGTAGATCCTACTCTCTTCTTGTTAAGAGATTGCCAAGAAAGTTGAAGTAAATCTCTAAAAGGCTTAAATAAGAACACAGTAGTTTAATGTGTCAGACTCCTGCATGGATGCTTTTATTCAGAAGCAGTCTGTGTTTGCCTCAACTTCATCCTGAAGCTATGCTACCTTACCCAAAGGCCCTTGCAGCAAGGCACCAGCTGTCTAGGTATTCTTGAAGAAACAGAAGATATCAGAAAACTAGGAGAACTTCAAGGTTCTTTACAGATTTTGATTAAATCATATTATAATAATCTGACAGTGTAAAATCTGCAGATCTTGATTGCTCTGGAATTATTCATCTTCCCAGAGTGGCTTTGCTCGTGCTGAAACTGATCTCTCACTTGTGCTGATGGTGGTGCAAACTAAAAAAACATAATAATAAAAAAAAAAAAGATGCTTTTCTATGTTGATATTAATTTTATTTTTTTGTGCTGAAGAAAATGTTTTTCTGCAGGAACAACTTTTTTAATTGCTCAAACTTTCTTTTCTGTGCCTTCTACTCCTTCCAGTTCTCTGGTCCTCTCCTCTACTTTTTCTCCTGCCTGCATTTCCTGGTCAAGGTGCATTTACCTTAACAATGTAACATAATAATAAGAGGGTTCCTGCCTCAGTCTGAATTTTTTATACTTCCAGAATGTATTACTAAACACTGCAATTACTCTTGCTTACTGGCAGCAATGTTCATTCAGTCCAGCTCATAGACAATGGGATCAGTGAGGTTCAAGAGCCACACTCTGAATGCAGACACAAGTTTTTTGTTTTATGTAGCCAAAACTAGTATGAGGCAGAAGTTAGAGGTGTGGTTTTAGCAATCCCATGCCTAAGGGACCTCCATTTAGGTCACCATTCCTATTTTTCACTCAGCTGTGAAGTGTCTTTGAGTGTGGAATCTTTGCTCAATGTCTGGCCAAATGGCCGGAATCTGATCTTTCAAACCATTCTCCTCTCGTTCCTTTGTTCATACCTATTTGAAAGAAATACTGTCAAACAGAAGAAGAAAGGTGAGGAGAAACTTTCTGGACACCTCTCAAACTCCAGTCTCAAGTGACATATCTGTCCCTTGCAACCTTTTATAAGGTGCTGTCAGTGAAACCATTGCAGAGCCCAGTCTTGACATTTCTGTGTTTGTGTCCAAGGTCAGACTTCCTCCTGAATGTTCCCACACCTTTATGCCTACCTGGCTTGTTTTCAGGGGACATCAGGTTGGTAGACCATAGAGGACTTTGTGGTATTTATCCTACCATGCATGAGGTCCTCCCAGAAGCAGCACGGACAGGGTAGAAAGAGCTGGAAATTATTTAATCTCCCTTTGATATCATGTGATTGTAAATGGAGGAGGATGGACAATGGGGAAATGTCATGCCAGACAGGTGAGCAGAGGACATGCAGAGTGCCAGGGAGTGTGGACATGTATCATAACATCTGGGGGCCAGGGAGCCCGTTAGCTTCACAGAATCATTTAGGTTGGAAAAGACCCCTGAGGTCATTGAGTCCAACCTTCAACCAATTACCACCTCGTCAGCTAGACCATGGCACTAAGTGCCAAGTTTACTAATCATTTGAACAACTCCAGGGATGGTAACTCCATCTCCACCCCGGGCAGTACATTCCAATGTTTAACAGCCCTTTCCATGAAGAAACTCATCCTGACGTCCAACCTGACCCTCCTCTCATGCAGCTTGTGGCTATGTCCTCTCGTCCTGTCACTGTTTGACCAGGAGCAGAGACCGACCCCCACCTGGCTACACCCTCATTTCAGCAATTGTAGAGAGTGTCAATGTCCCCCCAAGCCTCCATTTCTCCAGGCTAAACACCCACAGCTCCTTATATGACACTCTGTAGAAGCTTCACCAGCTCCCCTGCCCTTCCCTGGAAGTGTTCCAGCTCCTCAATGCCTTTCCTCAAGTGACGGGCCCAGAAATGGACACAGCACTCAAGGTGCCAAGTACAGAGATACAAACATTTCCCTGATCCTACTGGTCATGCTACTCCTGATACATTTTCCAACCTGCCCCAACCAGCCTCCATGACACTATAAGCCTCCAGAGGTTGCATATTACTGCAGCTGCACAGCTTGTGACAAAGTTACCAGCCCTCACAAGATGACCTTTATCCACTAAGAATTACCCACAGTAGGAAGGAGCAAGACAACCAGCAATTCTCCTTATGCACAGAGGGACTCCAAGTTTGAAAAGCATCACAGAATTTGGATTTCTAGCCCTGAGTGAGGTGTCAGGAAGAGGATGTTATCAGGTTAACCCTTTTACCTTGAACCTTCAATGAATAATTCAGGCCCTTCACATTTAATATTCATCCACATAACCTCAGTTGTCACTCAAGGGTCATTACTTCCTATCCATGTCCAATTTTATTTGTTCCTGAATCTTTCTCTCATATCTCTATTAAGTGGTCACCACATGTGGCAGAGATGCACACGGTCTCTTGCCAGCTCCATCCCTGAATTGGAGATTACCATGTCAGGCCACTGGGAGTGTGATTTGTGTTCTCATTCATTCTGCGGTGGTAGACTATGAAATCTATTCTCAGAAAAAGAATACATCTTAGAACTGGCCATGATATTCAAGTTACCTAAGACTGAAGAAAATAGCAAGTCAGCAATGATGGAGCTCTGGTCTTATACCCTAACTACAACCTTAGGATGGAGTGGCCTTGTGTGATATCCCAAGAAGTTCTTTCTTACCTGCCTTTCTGTCAGGCTCCTATCATTGCATTGATCTAGATGCTTAAAACTAACACTGAGATATTTTCAGCTATAATGGCCTTTGCTGTATGTTAAGAAAGAAGTACATCTTGAACACCTCCTTAACAATATCCATGAAAGATCCCAATGTGTCTCTTCAGTAACCATTTACAATAGGTGCACACAAGTGGCCTCGCTGAGTTGCTCATACCAAGATGAATGAGAATAAGATGTAGTGAAAAGAGAGATATAACCTTGCTGAACCAGACAACAGCTGGTTCAAGTGACAAATATAAACAAAGAAAGTACAGCTTTAACTGTTACATTAATTTTTCTCCCATACTCTATCCTGGACAGGCTGAAAATGCTCACTGACAGTTCATTGTGGCATTTAAAAGAGAGCAGAGAAAATTGATGAGTAGTAAAGTGTACCCAGAACTAGTTTACAGCTGTAGTATATCATAACAATGCAGAGAGTTGAAAGCAGGACAAGATTTGCCTCCCCTGCCCGGAGAAAAAAATCTCCTCTGAAGATACCACAAGAACCAGTGATTTTGCAGCCTTACAGTTCTTCCACTTCCGCTTCCAGCCAGAAATAGCAAGTGCAGAAGTTCACAAAAAGGCAGTGATGTTGGAGAAAAAAAGGCTGATCAACTTCCACCAAAAGTGATTTGATTTAATCCACTTTCAAAATATGAACACAATTTTGCACTGAGTCAGACTTTGCATTGTCTGGAGTGTCCTTACTTTAATTGAGATGTGTTTTAGTGATATGTACTGAGAAGGGAGATCTTACTGCACTGCAGCTTGTTCTCAGAAATAGCTAGCTGTGTAAAGGGATCCCTGTAGTAAAGGTTAAGTGTACACTATATATTATCTCTCTTTTCTTTTTTTTTTTTTTTTTTTTTTTTTTTAACAAAAAAAAGAAGAAAGAGAAAAAGAAAAAAAAATGTTGTGAAAGTTTAAAAGCATGACCTCCAGAACCAGACATGCTGAGACTGGGCAATATTGAAGCCAGAAACAGAAGGGGTTGGATAAAAGGCTTTGTGATATGAATCTCTGTCTCTCCTGCCCTCAGCAGAAAGGCTTAAATATCTCCTTCTTGGACAAACAGATCAATATAAGCTTTTTAACATCTTCAATGAGAGCTCATTAATGCTCTCATGGTGTCCTCTTTTGTGCCCTGGTGACCTGGTGGGAGCCAGGGAAACTGAACTGCAGCTTGGTAATTATCACAGGAATAACACTTCATATCATCTCCTAGCGAAATGTGAATTGTTTTCCTAATTATTCAGGACAGCAGCGAGCAAAAGTGCAAGCTAATTGAAAAGACATTATGATTTATTTGAGTATGTGAGATTGGACCTATTAGTTTGGGTTAAATGTTAACCAATAGAATATTTGCTATCTCTTTGAAGAGCTGAATGCTAGGAAAGCACACGAACAGAAAACTCAATTTCCTACAATTACTTCTTCATTATATGTAGTTTATGGATTTTCTTTTGCCCCTGGATTCATCTGGACATTCCCCTTATAATGCTGGGATCCAGGCTGGGTTCAGGATTTTGAAATCTTTTGAGGATCCGAGTGCGATGTAGAGTGACCACTTTTGCTAAGACAAGTTGTGAAAGAAGCAGGAGTTTTATATGACTGATATATCAAATAATTGAATAAATAATGTTTTATTCAATTCAAGATGGAATTTGTTTAGGAAGGTGTCTTGTTTGTTTCATACAGACCAGTTCCGCCTAAGTGTTTGAAAGTCTTCCATAAAAAAGGGACAAAAAGAAATATTCAGTTTAAAATATTTCCCTTAAACTAAAAAGGAGTACAGCACATGCACAAGAAGAAGAGATTAACAGAGTAAAAAATGTCTAATGTAAAACAGCCTGTGAGGTTACTCACTGCATTGGTGTAACCTGGCATCCAAACTGACCTATTTGATTGAACTCCTGAGTGACAGGGGAAGAAAAGAGGTGCTCAGACATTTTAATGAAGTTGTATCTTCCATAAACATTGAATATTAGAAAATCAGACCCTCTGCATATGTCTGATTTTGAGCCCTGGAAAACGAGAATACCCAGAATCACTCACTGCCTTTGAAAATTGGAGCCATGTAGTTGAAAATAGGTATTTAATTTATGTAAGAAGTTTGCTCTTTCAAGCACCTGTCTCAAGCAGCTTCTTATTATTGACAATGTAGGTTGCCACAGTGCCAAGCTATTACTACTGCATATTAGCCTGAAAATAACACTATACTCATAGAACTGGGAAAATTCTTTTCATTTTCACAAATAGTGTGTAATTTTTAGGGTGACCCATCTCTTAGCCAGGCATGTAATAGCTAATCAAGATACAGTGCAAAGATATCAGAACCCGTATTTTTAAATTGAAATAAAAATATAAGGGAAAAAATTAAAAAGCATGGAAAAAAATGCCCTGATCTATTTTAGTCACATATTATAATCTGTTTTTAGTGCAAGAATTTAATTATACATATTTTCATCATTTCTCATGTTCTGACATATTAATTAAGGATGCTCTAATTTAATTCTAGTGGCACTATTGGCCTATCCTGTAAAAATATTTTCCTGTTTTGGTAAAAATACAAAAACGAAGAAGAAGGTAAAAGCAGCACCTCAGTTTGCTGCCTACACGCTGCTGTTTCTTCTTGTCATGGAAATAGCAGACTAATTATTTTATAAAGTGATAGATGCCCCCATCTGTACAGTGTTTGGTGACATTCTCACTTGATAAAAGATACATGGGAAAACAGCAGTCTCCTGAAGGCTTCTGCACTGAAGTGTGTCTGTCCTGATGGCAGAACCACAAAAACAAAGTGAAGTGCCTCATACTTTTACTATGGCTACATGTGGACGCTGTGCCCATTACACTGCCCTTGAAAACTTTGAAAATAGTAGGTAAGACTCATAAGTCTTCTCAGCTGCTCCTTAAGACCCTTAGGAACTAGAAAGCCTTACCTTGGGGCTAAACTAGATGGCTAAGCTTGGTTTCTATTTTTTTTGTCATAATATATTTAGTTTTTCAGCTATGAGTCAAAAGTATTGCAGCCTCACTATGCACAGGGGGACGTCAGCAGTAACTAATGCAATGACAGGACAGCAAACAGTACACAACCTGCCGTCAGATAACTATCAAAACCAAAGTTGCCATTCATGATTCAAACGCACCAATATCTGTTGCTAGTCAGCCTTTAGAAGCAGCTGCCCAGCACCAACTCCAGCCACTTGAGACTAGAGCTGAATGGTTGAGGTTGCCATAGAAAGTGTGACAGATGGAAATGCCTCACACCGCAAGCCAAGAGCAGAGCCCAAACTCATGTCACCAAAATGTGATTGTGCTTTCGCACCACGAGCACAACCTGAGGATGATGCTCAGTCTGGGGGTGTGTTTTCTGTCTGTTTCAGGTGGGTTTGCATTGAGTAGGCCGGGAAGGGAGAGGTGTGTAGCTTTGCCATTCCAACAATTATCCACCACCATTACTGCTGTGGTACATGTCAAATTGTGTTCATGCTGAGTTCAAGCCAAGCCATCTCAAAATGCACAAGTGGACGATGGGAGCATCAGTGACTAACGAGGGCTTTAGGACAGTCCTGAAACTGAACCCAAAAATACCCGAGAAGCACTGAAGGGGACAACAAGGCTCACATAAACAGATGCATGCACACAAGGGAGGGGAGAGAATAGAATAGCCTTGGACTCTTCAGTACTGGCAGGTGAATTAATGTCTGTAGAAGTTGCTCAGACTATCATTAACATATACCTGATAAGTATGGCAGAGGGATCTCAAGGTCTCCACTGTAATCCTGCCTTCTTTTAATTCAAAGGAAAGTGTTGTACCTTAAAGCGATGCAGACATGCAACAATCATTTAGCTGTCCCCAGTTCCTGTCAGAGGGACATGAGCTGGTTGTGAATCATTCCCTCAAGAAATCTTGGTAATCTTGACTATTTTTGCATTTCTTAATATATTTTGATTTAAAGCCTAAATTAGACTTAAGCCAGCGATAGTGTGTCTTGAACCACTTTTGAAAATAAATGAGATATGCTGATGCCGAAATGTTGGTAAAAGGGGATTAAGAAGACTAGGCTGCTTTCCACCCCAGTGGCTTTGCGTTACTATTAAGAGGGATGGATTAATATCAGATTTCTGGTATCTGGTTCCTCAGTGATACTGCTTAATTATCCAGATAAGTGATCAGAGTCAAAGCATGAGTGACAGCATAAATATAAAGAACATCATAGTATAATATTTTTTTCCCTTAAAAAACATGTATATTAGTTTTAGTCTCATAAAGATACATTTTTAAAGTGCTCATTAAAGTTAAAATTTTAAGTAGTTTTTAGATACTCAGTTTTGGTTAGTCATTCTTTAAAAAGTTGCAGCTTATTTATTCATTGACAGGCAGAGACAAGTGGCTTACACTGAAAGTCTTCAAAAAACACTGGCCTGCTTGTCCCTGCATTAAGCAGCTTCTCCCACCCATTTCCCCACAGTCAATTATTTCCATTTTCTTCCTTTTCACTCTCACTGCACTATTCTGGAGACCTCACCCTTGCTGAAGGGGGTGGGCCAGCGAGGCTGAAAACATCTGGTCTCTCTGCTCGGTCTGTAGAGAGGAGGTCCCAGGTAGCTTCTCAGCCCAGATCTTCTTTATAGCTCTAGTCTCTGCTGGCTGGTAATTTTATCCAGTAACACGTTTGATATGTGTAAGTGTGTGAATGCACTTGTGTACTTTCAATGTAGACAAGTACTTGGACTGATCAGGATCTTAGGATGGGAGAAAAAGCTTTGGCACCTATAATTCATTCAAAAGAATCGTTTTGGCTGTGGTTTTTTGTCCCTTGCTAAGTCCCTTTTCAAGAATCTGAGATTGGTGTCAGACATGAGACAGTGAGTTAAGCACGATTTTAGTAAAACTTCCTACTGGAAATTTTTATGTAATCTATGCTTGCCTTGTCAGCAGGGCAGGATTTCCAGATATCTTGAAACTGAAAGGTTGAGTGGAAATTTCTGTGTTGGGGAAGAATGATTTCCTCAGTAATTCAAGAACATGAAAGAGAAAAGATTTTTGCTGGGGCAGTTGCTCCATTCCATAAGTAAGCAGGAAAGAGAACAAACTGTCCATATTGCCCAAGCTTTTGCAAACAAACAAAAAACCCCGGAAGAATATTTGGGGAAAATAGGCAGGCAAATCTGAATACAACCTCAGTCAAGAACTAGACTACTGTTTTCTTCCCCAAATGCCCAAAGTTCTTCAGCCGTATATATTTTAGGCTTCATTTCCATATATATTTTAGACTTCATTTGTTTCTAATAAGGTCTGCATGCTTGTATTATGCACTGTAGCACACAGCAGCTAGATTTCATACTACGGAACAAACTTTTTCATTTTATTTTCTGGTGTTCTGCATTTCAGACATTGCAACTACTGCAACTTCTTCTCAACCTTTTCCTCCAGTTGATCTGGAGAAATACAGATGAGGCTCCAATTCATACTTGCCCTCCTCCCTTGCAAGTGAATAACAGCGCAAGCAGTGCTAACGGAAACCATTCATAGAGAAAACTGCCTCCCTCTTTTTTTTTTTTTTTCCTGCATCCTCCAGGAAGGGTGCTAAAACCTGAGGTGGATTGTAGATAGAAAAGAGAACTGAAAGTTGTGGACTTGAAAACTCCACACATATTGATAGCAGTCTAGACCTCATAGAGTTCATTCTTGTACTTCATTCTGTAGGTGTCATTTGACAATGACTCAGAAATAGGGAAGACTCATCATCATGCTCATTCAAATCTGAGTCTGCAGTGGGAGGAGGATTTTTGCTAAGGGTCTAGCACCTTCATTTCTGCAACTGAGTTAAACTGGAGGCACATCTTCCAGGGTTTTGTTTTTTGTTGGTGGTGGTGGTAGTGGTGGTTTGTGGCTTTTGGGGGTTTTTTTGCATGGTTTTGACATTAAAAGCAAAAAATGTGAAATGATCCTTGTGTGTTAGACACACCAGCATGTTGGTAAGTAAACATAAGACAAAATGCAAAATAAACATAGATTAGAGTTTCTGACAATGGTCTACATGGGGCATTTTATATTCTTTTCTTTGACATACTTTTCTCAAGGGCTCATCTCTTGCCAGGCATCCCTCAATCAAATAGGTCTGGTCAGCTGTTGTATTAGAGAAAGTCAAAGAAAAACCCTCTAAACTGCTGTTATTCACTGACACTCACCTGAGTTAATAATATCATAGCATGGTTTTTAAGACTCTTTAATGTGGGAGGTCACACCTTATGAAGAAGATGTGATTTAGTCCTTGGCCATCCTCTCCCATTTATCCCACAGTGTTGTCTGGAGTGACTGTTCATATGTCATAGTTTAATTGCAGCCAACTGTTATTCTCAGTGCACAGTTATACATGCTTTTCACCTCATATCAATCTACACTGTATTTTTTTCCTGTGGATAAAACAATATTATTTTATATCAAAAATGTGAATTTTAGTGTTAGGAAAATGATATGGAAAGTGATAAAGTCTCTGTTCAGTCCTTTCTATGGGTCAGCTCTGTTCTCTTCCTGAAACTTTTATGATTTAACCTTGTAAGGAAAGTATAGAAACTTTCCTAATTTTCACAGATGCTGCAAGGGCTGATGTGGCTGACCAGGACACTTAAGTGCTCACAGTGCACATTCTTCATTCTCAGTAGTAGAAGAGCAGAGGATCCCTTGAGTACCTGTCCTCAAATACAAACACAAGACCATATGGCTTTACCACACTCCTGAGTCATCAGCTAATGCCACCCCTGAACAAAATGCAATAATAAATAATCAGAAAATTAAAGCAGCAAAATGTTGTCTATGGCAAGATTTCACGTCCTTTCCTGGAAATAAACTGGTACTGCCCATCATGCAAGAGAGATGGTGACCTTGGTAAATTTTCCCAACTGCAAAAAAGCCACTCATATAGCTTAACTTGTAAATATTGTCATATGGACTGCTGGAGATCTCCCATTGGGCCGTCCAATCTTTCCCAGGCTATTTTAAATTGTAAATTTTTTCACCTGTAATATGTCAGGCTCACTCTGCAATCATCACTACCTGTCCTTGTTTCTAAGCCCTTGGAAGCACAGGCTGACCAGAGGGAGCCATCTAGACTTCCAGTGTGTATCCAGTGGGGAGGAATGTGGAACATTCCTTGAAAATGTAGCTTTCTCCATCCTACAGCTCTCACCTTTAGTTAATCACCCATGAGAAAGTGCAGTCTTCCTAGTCCTTCCGAAACTACCCCACTGCTGGGCCTGGGAAAACAGGCACAGCTTACGATGTTCGCATCTCTCTACATAAATCAAATAGTGCCAGAACACAGGTCTCAGCATTGCCCTGTTTAATCTGAGCTGCATACTTGTTAATATGCTCCTCGGAAAAGGACCTCTAAAATGTCTAGGCGTTGGAATATCATATAGTACAGGATACAGGAGGGATATCAAGGCATGTGATTAGCAGAAACTGTTTGGGTTTCTGTGTCACCCAATTATTCTACTTTACATCTAATTTACTATATTATCATGGCAAGACAAGTTCTGGACTTGATCAATTTTATATCAATTTTAGAAATATCCAGAATCAGAAAAGAACATTTCCTGTCTGGCGCATAAATTAAGTAACTCTCAAACCTCATTTCACATAAATAAAAACAAGAAGAAAATACATAAAGTTATTAACTGCAGTATTTTTCAATCATTAGTGTGACTAGATATAAAGCAAAACAAAATTTGTGTCAAGTTTATTGCCTTGGCCACTAATATGAAACATGAGTGTTGAAACATTACCCAGTGAGTATGTTACATATGCAAGCACCTTGTGCCTGACTTTATTAACACCATCTACATTGACTTTGCTGTGCTTATATTCTGATATATTCAGTACACAGATACAAAAACTACACTAATAATATCAGAAGTATAAAATACAAACTGGGGGACACACTATTAAAGGCAGTCTCATCACAGAAATATTGTCCCAGTATTAGCCACCTGTGAAGAAAAAGATTAAATACATTATTTTTGTGTGAGCACACTAGCTACAAAAGAAGACAATTTCCCCCATAATTTATACAGTTGTTTCTGTCAATGATAATTTAACTAAGGCCAGGAAATAGAGGGAACATTTTCAAGAATTATTACACAATACTTTTCTCAGTTTATTTTGAGCTGTGTCTGACTCATCACAATGCTATTTTATTAATAGTTTGAAGGGCTGTTAAAGTGTCAACTAAGTAACAAGATTTACTTCTTCAGTTCAAAGTCTGTTTGTATGTTGTTTTCATTTGGTTTTGTTGGAATATTTATTTATTCTTTTATTTCACATTCAACACCAAAATATCATGGCAGAAATTTTAAGCAGTCACAGCTTCTAGTGAAAAGGCATCGCAAGAAGAAGCAACCTACTGGGATGCCTATCTCTGTGGTGTATCACTATATAGAAAGAAATAAATACAAATTCAGCTGCTGGGTGTGAATATCTGATTTTAGTGGAGATGTGCCAAACCCCATCACCTCAAAACCTAGACTGTCCATAATGCTTTTGTCAACAGAAGTAGCAATGAGATTTGTGGTAGAGCCTGTGCTTCTACAATAATCCAAAGATTTGACAAGGGCTCAGTGCTGAAGCAAGGCATTGATATATCTAGCAGAAAAATTGAAGAATCCACTTCTCTTTCCCTTATAATAATTTACAGCCCAGATTTTAAGCTGGCTTCACCCCTTATTTTGTGACTTGTTTTCAAAACTCACACCCAGGGCTGTTACTATTCTCTGATACATCAAAACAACATTTCAATCTCAAGAACTATTTGCCTAGCAACTTTCACAAGCATTCAAAGAACTTTAAACCAAAACGAAGACGGATCTATGTCTGATAAGAAAAGTGAAGAGTATTTTTTTTTTCTCCTGAAGAATTTAGCATGTCAGGAAGTGTCAGAAATATTTTAGTAAAAGTAGAATTCATACAGCAGTACTCAGCCTCTGCAAAACAGGCATTAAAAATGTTACAAAATCTGATCTCTCAATAAGTGTTTCCTTTTTTTTTGTAACAGATTCACACATTAAAGTTAGATCTAGGGCTGATGTAAAATCCATTTAGCTTCACTGAGGTTAATGAACCAAAGATGATATACACCCGTTGAGAATCTGCCTATGTGTGTGATCAGTTACAATGCTATTTGTTTTTATTGGCTTAGCCATTGATGTACTACTAGGTGGCTCTGAGTTTTTTAATCAATAAGAGTTAGCATACTTGAAAACTATGCTTCTGTGAAACTAATGCCTGAAAAAGGCTCTCTTGAAACTAGATTTCCTTTGAGATGAAGGTATGGTTATATACTCCAGAAATCATAAGATTTTAAACTGAATTTTCTGCTAAATGAGTCAGCACACATTTATCCTCCATGAGAAACAGTAGAAAATTTGAAAAATGAGTGCATCTTTCACCCCTCATAAGGGGTTATCTTGCAGTAGGGGAATATTAAGAGGAAAGAAATATCTCATGCACACAAGATTTAAAAAAAAGAAAGCATAAATTCCACTTTATAAATAAATGCAAAACAGTGTAAAAAAAGCAACACATTATGAATAGACACCTTTGGAAATAAATTTCAGAAGCCTCCAGAGAGCTTGAGAAAATAACTAGCTTGCACAGCATTAAGTGGAAGGAGTTCCCCTAAGGGAATCAAGGGATCAGAGATATCCTGTCTTGGTTAGTCTTTGATAAGTTTGCATCTGTGTCTTTTACACACTGCTGGTAATAAGCTGAGGGATGCAGTGTTACATGGAGGCAAATGGAAAAATTGTTTCTTAGGCTGAGAATGCTAAAAATGATTGATTTTATTGGAATTATATTAGCACAATTTCACACCCTATTCAAAATGCACAAGGGGAAATGGATTCAGGGTTTGCTTTCTCCCCTTCTCATGACCTCATTGTGTAGCCTTGAACAGAAGTGCTCAAAAATGCTTCAAGCACAAAATGAATCTGTGCTGATGAAACTAAACATAAACCACCCCTCTTTGCTGATGTCTATTAATAGTTTTTGACAGACCTAGAGAAATATCACTCAGTTTCTTAAATATGCTTAAAATAGAGCAGGATATGTCAGCACATTTTTGTAAGTCAAAAAGTTCGTAATTCTTGTGGGTGGATGAAGAGTGCAGGATTCATCTCACCCAGCATCAGGCATGAACAGAATAGATATTTATCTCTGAGCTAGTCAGTCTAGAGTCCATTTAGTCAGTAGAGATTTATAAGAACTTTTAAGGCATGAGTCATTGGACTTATTTCAGAGGTCTGCCTTTTAATGAGCTGCACTGCTCAGAAAAATACCTGTTTCATTCTGTTGACTGTGAAGGAAGCTTGTATTGATTAACTCAGAAACACATTTTAGACTTCCATGTTTGGTTAGATGAATGTCACTTGATAAGAGTGGAAAATAAAACTGCAAGTGACCGTAGTTTGTGAGATATTAATAGTTGTCAAAGTGATCACCTTTTTTTCCTGAAGTCTGAGATTTTTTTTTTTTTTTACTTTATTATTTTTTAAAAGAGGAATGTAAGCATTTGATCAAATTTTTTTCTGGCTTCCTTTCATACCAGAAATTGGTGACAGAGATCTGTTTCAAGAAGCAGATCAGACCTGATACTCTGCCTACAGCTACATAAAGCCCAAGACTAAAATAAGATTCAAATCTAGCTGGACAAATCTATGTACCTGCAAGCTGTGATTCTGAGTAACTGGAATACATGCAGTCAGAGATTTAAGACACTTGTTATACTAATAAATACAAAACCCATAACATTTATTTCTGCTAATAATCTCTAAAATTTGCCCTCCTGAAAACTGAGCTGCAAAACTTTAAAATGGTACAAAATCCACTGAAAACTCAGTGAGACAAAAAAAAAGTTGCAAATATAATTTTCACACTGCTGGACTCTTGACTATTTCTACACAGTGCTTCATATAGGAAATTAGTATTACTTGAATTGTCTCTCCTTTTCATTGGTGTAAATCAATAGTGACACAATACTTTGTGGAAAGAAAAACCATTATTAGAGCTCTTGTAAATTATTCGATGTTAGATATTTCTTGTAGGAAATGAAAATTCGTGGGAGACAAATTCTTGGAAACATGTCTAATGTGAGGAAGTGTTGCCTAAAAAATATAATGATAGATTACAATAAAATAGGAAAACTCCATTTTGACCACTGCTGTTAGCTGTAATCTAGAACTACTATTGCACTGTGATTAAAAATAAGTTAAATTAGGAAAACAAGAGATTTGATTTAATCAAAACATGGGAATTAAAAAAGAATGTTTTATAATGCATAAAATTTGAAAGTATTCTAAAGCATTGATTTTGTTTATTTTGTGCAAGAGGAAAAAACCCACAGTTCTTACTCTTTAAACAAAAATATCATTCTTCTTTCTACCTTGTTAACAACACAAATCTGTAGTGAATGAGAGAAAAATCACACACCTAAGAAGCCAGGAAGTCACTTAAACCCATACCCCCAAAGACCTAATTTTTATGGCTCTAATTCCCATAAAACATTTCAATGTGACATAATTTATTTAGATGTTAGGAACTTCATAAGGACAGGGAAACGAGAAGTAGGTAGAAAAGACATGAAAAATGAAACCTCTACAGAAGCCTAAGCATGTTAATAACATATTCCTGTAATAACTGGAGAAAAACACAATATGCACAATATGTTTTGCATGAATTATTTATTTTGCCTATATGCATACACTGGTGCACAAAAAATTCCTTCCCAAATAATTGTGTGTTTTTAATGGGGAAATAGTGCAGCATATATTTTGGCAATACCTTTCAAAGTCATAGAGGCAACTTAATTCACCTGAAGAATTCAAAATAACTGAAAATGGCGGTACACCAAAGAATGGAAATATTTACATGTGGCAAGCTTTTAATATGACCCAGCACTATCTCATTGAAGTTAAGAATTACCAGGCACACAGTGAACACAAAAGCACAGGAATCTGCCTGACACTCCCTTCCCTGTGACTGGTTATCAGAGGAAGATCTTAGCGACACAGAAACAGTTTTGTCATTGACTTATCAAGGACTGAAATTCAGTCCTGAAATTTCAAAGAAATCCAAGACAAGTGTTAATAATATATCAGAATATAAATAGGCTAAACAGACGGTGCCTCCACTTTCCTGCTTTCCATTATCTACCACCATATTTTGCCCTAATTCAAATACTTGCCTTATGAAAAGACAGAGCTTCCAGTGAAAAACAGCAAAGCCATCACAATAGTATCAGTAAATTTTTTAATGAGGCCAGATGGGAAAAAATATTTGGAGGTGGACAAATCAGGGTATCATTCTCCTGAGCTTGTGGCAGAAGCTAGAGGGCCACTGACAAGAGCCTTTACTATTTTTGACAGCAGCCCGATTAAGCTTAATCAGCCTTGGATTAATTCCCCTCTGATTTTGCCCTTTATTAGCCTCCTGGAAACTCATCAGTGACATCAAACTTACAAAAGCTGTTCATCTGCTGGAGCTGCAAGTTCTACACATGTATCTCATAATCTGCTTGCACCCCTCTTTACTGTAAGAAAATTATTATAATGATGCAAAAGGGAGGTAAACTTTTTATAAACTCAATGCAGATACATTTATTTCCATTTCAAATGTGAATAATATGCCTAAAATGTATTGTCCCAGTTTCAGCTACATTGCATTACTGCAACATGGCAAACAATTTAAAAATAGCATATGCCAAGAGAAATGCAATAATACCTGTGCATTTTATGCATTGTCTATAGTTATTATTCCATTGTATAATAATAAATGTTATTTGAGAGTCTTGAACCAATACTGAAGAATGCTTCTCTGTTTTTAATGACAATTTTTAAAGGTTTAAGCAATATCTATTTACCAATGTATTTATACAACCCTAGTAAATGTAGTCAATAATAATAAAATAACAATTATGGAGGAAAGCCTTTCTTAATGTTTTATCTCATAGGCCATTCTTGCCAAACAAAAGGAGCTGAAATGACCTAGTTATGTGAGTCCTTTCCTTTCTGCATCCTGACAAGGATCTACAGGCCCTAAAGGAACCTGGATCGAGCATTTTCTTCCCTGGAGAAAAATTATTAACACTAATCCTTGTCTTTGAACACAGCAACCTTTTGATTGGTGTAATTGAGCTACATTACCTCACTTTTCTACTTCTGTCACAGCATCCTATGGATGTAGCACAACTGAATTCATGAGCCTCATACAGAAAGGGTCAGAGTATTAATATGTTAATAGTGTGCTGGCTTGCAAATTATGTTTTTTTTATAAAGTCTCAGTTAATTACATTGCAAGGTTTTGAAGCCAGAGTGAATTTTACTCCTGTAAATTTGCAATGCTAAGTGCCTTTAAGTAGACAAACTGAGAGAATTCCATAAGAATTTGGATAAAATACTTGGACTTGATTTTTAGTATAGACATCTGGTTTTATAGATGCCAAATCTATATGTGCATGATTAGCTGTTACGCGCCTGAACATGAAACATGAAATGAAACATGCTTACTTCTTTTCATATCACATGTTGAAAAGAAAAAAAACAAAACCAGCGAATATAGGAAGGACTTAAACCCTCTGTCACTTTCCAGCCTGGGCCCGTGTGCTGTAAGTCAATCCATCTGAAACTATTCATCGCTTCTTTAAAGTAATTTTAGACAGTGACAAAAAATAGTAATAAACACTGGGATGCATGTCCGCTGCACTGACGGGATATGGCAAAAAGTTGGTCCAGCAGTTTCTAGATGTCTCATTAAAACTGAAAAAAGGAATATAAAATATATCATTCAAAGTCCTCTTAATCTAATAATGTCCCAAAGGCAATTGAAGACTTTTCAATTTCCATTTATCGGAGCCTCCTGATTGCCATGTTAGCCAGCTTTGGAGAGAATTTTGTGCCATGGAAATTATAAGGGCATCTCAGTGGAAGATGAGGAAAAAAATCAGGCTGGACAAGGTTTTGAGCAATCTGATCCTAGTGCAAAATGTCGAGCCCACAGTGGGAGGGTTGGAACTGGCTGATTTTTAGAGGTCCTTTCCATTCTGTGACTCTGTGAAATGAATGTGCTTAGAGGGAAATGACCAATGCTGAGAATTAAGAAAAAAAATAATGTACAAAATCTGGAGCAGGGCATTTCCCACCAATCTATTCTGAAAGTGGCAAAAACATTTCTAATATAAGATGGCTTCACTCTGAGTCATACATTTAAGGAATGTGAAACCTCTCTGATTAAAATCAATCCCCATACACTCTTGATATAGAAAATCTCTTTGTGACTGTGGTGTCAAAAGCACTTTTAAAAACATTTGCCTTTCTCCAGGTCAATCTTCTCCTTTCATCCCCGTTTTTCAAATTATCACTGAAGGAAACATCCAGGAAAGGGGAAAAGAGAAAGCTGAAGATGCTTCTGGACTTGTCTCTTATGCAAGGGAAGTCAGGATCCCTATGGTTAAAGACAAGCAAACACAAGCTCAGTTTAGCCCTTTCTCCAGGTTATGAAGGTAATATAAAATTATGTTCCTGAAAAGACAATCTCATGGTTCCTGGTGAGAAGCTGAACTACAGCTCTATCTCTGTCCTTATCCTACCAGAGAGCTCTGCTGTGACCTGAGACAGGCCATGTCTCATGGGGTTGATCTCATGTGACTTTAAAGATCTGCAGTGTAGACACCTGAGCCAGTTACCCATGTACCTTTTAGTGTCAATTGAGAGAAGTAGGCATCTTTAGGGAATATTTTTAGTTTTAATCTGAGTTTCTTCTTCAAGAGAAGCTATGTTGTGTAACTCACAGAAGTATGCACTTTATCAGACTGCTTCCCCCACTGGATTTTCCATGTATTTGGGACTTTTTCCATGCTTTTACCTGACTTTGCTATTTGGACTCTCTTCACAAAAGATGAGTGCTATCAAGATACAGCTGGTTTGCACAAGGTCAGATTAGGTGTTTTCTCTGTTCAACTGGAGAGGAGGTGACAAATGTATTAGCTACAAGTCAGCAAAGATTTTAATTTGTGCTCGTTTCCAAATAGATTGGTAGAATGGAAAAGAAATATTTTCTGATTTTGATCTGTGTAGAAGTAAGAATATGTTTACATCCAACATATAGCACAGCAAGGACTCAACTGTAGTTCAGTTCCTTGGCTTATGGAATAAAAATAATACTCCTGTAAGATATGTAGGTCTGCTGCCTCTACTACATATTTCTGTATCACACATCTTAAGAAAACCAACATCTGTAGGGCTTCTTTCAGTGTATAATACTACTTCATAAAGAAAGAGAAGGCACAGACAAATGCAGAAACATCTGTAGCCCATGGAAATCTCTCCCTCCTTGTGAATATCAGCTCATGTTGTGAAAAAAGACTTCTCTCACTGGTAGCATATATTTTAATAGATGATTTTCTGCTCTGCACAGCCTTTAAAAGGCATATCAAAACCAATAGCCAATGACTTTTTATCAGGTGCTGATCTAGGCTGGTGGTTTTAGTGGTCTTACTGATTTGCAGTGTCAGCTAACTGCTAAGCAAAAGCTGTACCTGGTAAGTAGCTGCTTTCTCGCCACAGCTAATCTGCTGAAAGACATGCTGAAACTTTGTTGAGGTGCAGTAGGTAGAGGAATACCAGGCTGTCCCACTGTTCCAACCTCACTGCAGTGGTGCCAGGTCTGGGTGCTCCCTATTTGCCCATATAATTATTGCACCCTACCACCACAACACCCTGACCAGTGGTGTAGTAGTGAACAGATTGCCACTCATTTTAGAACAGAGGTTAAAACGTGAGCCATGTTATCTCTTAGGATAAAATACCTGGAAGAAGCAGGGATTTGTGTGTTTCATGAAGAAAAGAAATTCTGTATCTGATTACACAGGCAGATTAATACATGGATCTGCAGCGAAGGGTTTAGATCTGGAGCTGGACGTAAAGATGCTACAAGTTTTTTTTGGTGATGCAGCATCAGGGTGCTCTCTGGCGTATAGTAGGTGCTGTTTCCATCCTCACATACTGATCAGAAGGCCTAATGTAACATAGGGTGCAGAATTAAGCACCGTGCACTCTGAAAGAATTGCAAGTCTCAGATAAGCCAGTGTGTTTCATGTGAACGATTCAGTTTGTATATGTGAGTCCCTTTCTGGACTCTGAGTATCAGCAGTTCTTATGCCCTGGAATAGCAATAATGCCACCAGGTTTGCTTCTGTGGAGAGCTGTTACATGGGCAGAACAAAGCCATTTGTCTGTAAACATTCCAATTGCATTACCCTGCAGTGTGGGGCCTGAGCATCTACAGTTTCGAACTACTGTCTAGTCTCAATATATCATATGCCAGCACTTGTTTGTCTAAACACTTCATTCAAGAAAACACATTAGTGTTTTTAGTCAATTATCTATTCCATTTGTTTTCTTATCTGCATGTGCTTTTGAATGGTTATCTTAGCTTGCTACTGTGGCTCTGTGAGGTATGTCCAACACTTAGAATGATATTTCTCATGCTCACTGAAGCAGAGAGAAAAGAGCTGAAATCAGCAGCAATGAATGCTTATAGTTCAGCTGCATTCAGCATGCGTGTTTGGATCTGAGTGCTCCATCCTTTCATAAAAAAAATTCCCAGGCAATCTGAGACAGTCTCTACTGAATCTAAAGACCTTTAGGAACAGGGATCATTAAGGATCAGATCCATAACAAATACTTTAGTGACTATGCAGGCATACTGAAAATAACTTGGTGCTTAGGGATTTCTGACTAGTACTGATGACTGGTATGTAATTTTGTGAAAAAACAGAGCTTTGTCTGGGAGTAGAACTCCTTCAATCTTGAAGTCAATGGCAGATTTTCCCAAGTTCATAGTAAAAAGGGCTGAAAGGACTTCTTCTGCCATCTAGTCTATCAGCTTGCAATACTGCTGATTTATTTCCCCTCGATGTTAGCAAGAGTAGAACTACAGGCAGATAGAGGTCAGCCCTAAGATTTAAGTTTCCGCAGGACTCTCTTATCGTTCTTGCAGAAATTGGCTCTGAAGTGCCACAAAAACACAGGAGTTCTTGTTCTTTCCACTGTTCAACAGGCTCCAAGGAGTGAATGCCACATCCTCTTCATTCAAGATCTCAGGATGGATTTGAACTGAAGCTGCTGAGGTGAAAGAGCTTGACAAGGCATACTGCTGCCTTCCTCTAAACAGCTGGAATAGCATCAAAAATCTTTCATTCTGTGCATCTCTCCCATACTTTATTCTGGAGGAAAATAATGCACTGTCTAGTGAGCTGTATTTTTTAAGATAATAGCAAAGTATGTCTAATTCAAACCAACTGAACTAATTGGACTAAAAAGGATGCAAACAGCCCAGCCTACCAGACTGTATTTAAAACAATTGTTAGCAATCAATAAATCCTGCTGGATTGTTTGATTTCATTAAAGATGTATTTGTTACTAAGCAGCTGGCACCCAAACAGCTGCTTTAAATAGAGAGATATTTTTCCTGCTCTATTTTATCATGGTCTTCATTATTTTATTTGCACATTTTCAGAGACAATGACTACTGAATAGAATCAAAATGCAGATAAGCCCATCTCATCCTTGTCTGAGCATGTGGTGGGTCAGGGGAATGCATAGGAGAAATGACAGCCTGCTTCCCTTTCTAGTATCCCTGAACATTATCTTTCAGGCTTTCAACAGTCAGTCATGAGTATAAAACCAAGCCTGAGACTGGCTCACTGATTAAATAATAAACTAAAGAAATCACAGCTTCTTTTCAAAGCCCTGAATTTGGCTTTCTGTGAATACTGACCTGAACATTCACATCCATCGAGCAGAGTGGTCACAAAATGAGGACTCCCTGGTGTTATAATAGTGCTACACAGTGGAGTTAGTTCCTTTTAAAGACCACTTTAAAGTATATTTAAACTGAACCCTACCCAGATGAAACCTCTACCCCATTATATAACACATATAATGAAGGTAACAGTTTTGTGTTACATTTTTATAGCAAACCAGGTAGCCTTCCCTTGCGGCTATGTTGTCACCAAGCAAGAGCATTAGCAGCTAAAGCATGGGCAGCTTTTACAAGGGAAAGCAAAATCAGATAATGAAACAGCCGCAAATTTGAAATCAGCTCCAGGATCACATAGGCACATTCAGCTGAGCCAAATTCCAGAGAGTAATGTGGAATCAAGATAAACTTAGATTTTCTTGATTTACAGTCAGATTTAACCTCATTGTGGCCATTGTGATTCTCTCAGCTCTGCACTCACATGCTCAAGTAGGAGGACAGTCAGCAGAAAGGCCAAGGTGGCATTCCCTGTCAGCAGTCTGCCAGCATGCTTTGGGCGTAGACATGTTTCGTTTTACCCCTTCTTCATGTTCCAGGAGAGCTGGGCTTTGGGGCTACAGATATGTTTGCAGCACAGCTGGCATCATGAGAGAGAAAGGTGCCCTTTGTTGTCCTTATTCCTAATGGTTGCAGAGGATTTTATTTCAAATTTGAAACACTTACTCTACCTCATACCTACACTAATGTCAAATCTTCCTCTGTTTTCATGGCATTCATATTTGTCTGTGGTGCACATCCATCACCCTCAGTTAAGATGCTCATGGTCTGGAGTTTATCTTCTCTCCAAGTGACTTAGACTGGGTATATATAGGCTTCTTCCAGGGGAGCCCCAACGGTTTTCCTCAGTGGTGTTCCCAAACAGCCCAGCAACTGGGAGAGCAAGTTAGGATCTCAGTCAGTATGAAGTCATAATCATGGTATTCAGAGTACAGTATAAGATGAAGGAACGCATTTCTTTTAAAATTATTTATTTTTTTGGATTGCAGATTGTTTTCAAAACCTGGAATGGTTAGCTAGCAAACAAAAACTGAAAAATCAGTCACAACGAACCTTTGCACAGTCATGTGATGTGGATAAATCCATGGTGGCCAATGGCCAATGTGGCCAGTGTGGCTCAGGTGACACAGATCAACACTTTACAGAAGTTGTGAGGTACTTGGATCAAGGGGTTTAATTTCGTGCTTGCTCTGTGATCAGCACAAGCAGCTGAAATCTCATACTAAACCCAAATTAGAGTGATCACTCCTTGAAGACAAAAAAGGACTGAACCACATTGATGCTGACTTATTTTAACTTCCCTTTGAATTTTGTGAGGCAGATCCTGAGCTGACGTCATTAGAGCTATGCTGATGTGCACGACCCCAATCCAAACAAAACCGAAAGGCCTAATTACAGAAACATCACACAACACTTTATTCTTGCAACATTTCAGACTCTTTGACAATCGCATGGTGGCAAGAACCTCCTAAGAATAAAGCTTGTCTGTCAACCCTGTTTCTAGACCAAAGAAAGTTGCGTAAACACACAAACTTTTTAGACTCACGTTGCAAACTTTTTGAAGTCTGCCCAACACTAATTATCTGTCACATCTCAACCTACGGCCATGCAGGTTCTTTGCAGAGAGCGACAAGAAAAAGGGAGCAGTAGGTATTTTTTTAATATCCATCTATTCCTCTGTAGTTTGGAAAAAAAAAAAAATCCTATTTTAGACAGGCGAAATGTTTCAATGGAACTTTAGATTCATCCTAACATCTTAGGCCCTGCTGTGTTGACCCTCCCCTCTCCCTCTGCTCTCTGCAGAATTTGTATGCAAAATCCACGAAAAGATTTTGGAACAGGCCATACATCCAAAAGCTTTTGACAAGGAACAGGGACTACTTGAAAGAAAAGGTCTTCTGAAGCAGCTTTTCTTTTCTTCTCTCCCCTTTTTCCCCCTGAATTCATGCACCTCTTAACAACTTCACTGGTACTTTAGCCTGTGTGGGCTTCGTCCAGTACAATAAATGAAAGACTGCAAACTCTCTGTGTTTAAGACACTGATGGAAGGGAGAGGCTGTGTATGCCAAAAAAGAACCTGTCTTGCTTAGAAGTATGTGCTGTATCCGATGCTTATTAGTTCCTGTTATAAAACAGAGGACAACATATTTTCATAATAAAACACATCTCTGACATAAAACTTTGGGCCAGATGTTTGCAAGCAAAGTCGTCAATGATAATTTCTCTCAGTGAAACCTGAGCAAGAGTGACTTTCAGCAAGAATTGGAAGAATGGTTTTTCACATATTCACACAGATTAAGTAGGGCATGTAGAATTAAGACAGGGCATCTGCCCACATCAGTTTCAGGCAGCTGAATTTTACATCTTAATCCTTCAATATCCCACCCATTACTTGCAACATGCACCAAAAAGTTTAGTAGATGTGTCTAAAGGGATCATAATACCTATATATAAATGTTAGGTCCATTGCCCCAGCTCAGTAAATCAGAAGATGATGCTAAAACAGAAGGAACTTTCATGCATTATGTTTTATTCCTGGCTGATTTGGAGAATGGCTGAGCCTTTTCTACAGCCCCCTAAATCCTCTGTGCTTTGCCTGCCTCATAATATCCCAGTAGCTAAAATAAATCATTCTCTAAGAGTCTAGTACAACAGAAAGCAGCAAAAAGCAACATAAAGCAACAAGGTGTTCAAACAATATAACAGTAAGGTAAGTAATTTTTGTAGATACATTATGGACAAAGTTTGACTGCAGGTTTCGCTTTGAACTATATGATCTTTCATAAGAGTTCAAGAGCTAGCTGACAGACCTGACTTGCTCAAATGTGACCATCTGAAACACTCATTGGTACGATCTACTACATTGCTCTCCAGTAAATCTTATTGGTGCAATTTCCCTGCCTTAAATATTATATAAATCGAGTCTTCACACACAAAACCACTTTTTTTGAAACTTCAGACATATGATTAAGCAATCATAGCTTAACATGTTAATGTGTGTCAGCTCAGCTGAGCCATATACATGATGCTGGCTTTTAAATATGGATATAGACTTAGACATGACTACATCTTGAGAAAATATCTCATTCACTTGCATTTTGTGTGGTCTAGCTGTGTCCTTATGGCAGTCCAGTTTATGCAGTAATTTATTACATAATAGAAATATATTAGAGTATAAGTCCCAACTTAAATGGTGCTACTTTAACTGATTGTATTGAGCCAAAGACCCCTGTTATTTCAGTTTAAAGGTCACATTTGTCAATTTAAATTAACCCTGTTAAATTAAGATTTAATCTCTGTCAACAATAATCAGACTTCAATCAAGTGGAAAAGTGTCCATCCTTCTTTTGTTCCCTCTTAGCTACATCCTTTCCAACTTGGACTTTTCTTGAGAGAGATGTCATCTCTTGATTAACATTACCCTAACTTCCTTTCCTCCTTGTCTGCATATGCTGCAGCAGTCAGGTAGAGTCCTAGGCTAGGGTATGTGTCTGGCGCAGTGCCAAAATAGTACAGGAACTGGATGTTACCCACCCCGTGCCTCAGAGGTGGCAGAATAACAAAATATTCTATTGACCACAAATACCCTTTCTTCAGTGTGGTGTAGCTTAGAAAAAAATCAACAGTCATCTACCAGTAATACTTAAATTAGCATGAGACTTTGTTACAGGTCTGTTTTAGGTTGCAACTAGGCATGTCTTTTAAATGAGACAAAAGTAGCAAAGTTTTGGTCACAGAGATGAATTTAACCGAGATAACAGAACAAAAGTACAGGCTTAGTTTTCCTGTGCTCACAGCTGTGCAGAAGCTGAACAGCTATTTCGCAGTGTGGAACAAAGCAGAGCCCAGGCTACAATACATTACATTCGGGCAGCTTAAAACTAGGACAGTGGGAGAGCACATCTGTCCAAAGTCCCTCAGGACAGCCCATCTTTCATAAAATGGCAAGAGGAAAAAGATGAAGCATGACCAAATTGTAGGAGAATGTACAACTCACCTGTGTGTGTCAGGCCAGCCACAAACACAACTGTGTGAAAACACAGTTTTGTAAAGTTCTAATCTCCACCCTGACTAACACACTCATAGTTTTATCCACTTCCCAGACTATAGTGTTTCCTGTACATGATTCACAAAAGGCTCACCAGTCCTACAGAATTTAGCAGGCAAAGAGAGAACAATTAGGAGGAATATTTAAAAGCATTCTTTTCATTATACTTTGGGGAAACATTTTTTTTTTCTAATTTCCTCGATGATGTATTGTATTGTGCTGTCACTTTGGGCTTTGTCAGTCACGTCTGCTAGTGTAATACAGTATGACTGACACAACATGTGACATGTCACCATGAAATGCATCACTTGGAAACTTTGGCAAACACATTGAGGAGAAAGGATTGCAGCAAAAAGGCTGACTGTTTGTCTTTCTTTTCTTTTCTTTTCTTTTCTTTTCTTTTCTTTTCTTTTCTTTTCTTTTCTTTTCTTTCCTTTCCTTTCCTTTCCTTTCCTTTCCTTTCCTTTCCTTTCCTTTCCTTTCCTTTCCTTTTCTTCTTTTTCTCTCCTCTTTTCTCTTTCTCTTTAAAATAAATGGGGAAACATTTATCTTAAAGATAAAGGCATAACTAGCAATAGCAAATACAATTATTCCCTCAGTGAAAGGACTTGTTAGCCCTTTATTAACCATGGGAGAAACTGTGACAGCAAATCAGCAGGCTAAGAAGTCAATTTCCACAAGTGGCCTGAAAAAAACTTATGCTTTTTTATCTGCCTTTAAGAGGTTTCATTAAAATATTTTTAGTTGTCATAATAGGTAGTGAAGCTCTATGAAAGCAAATTCTAGCTCTAGTGAAACTGCTAATACAGACATAGAGAGAACTTCACATTTTAACAATCTCATCCTGATGACAGGGTGGAAGTGTAATAGCCAGAGAAGCACCCAACTGTGAGACTGACATCGGCTTCTTTAGACTGATGGAAATCAGGACAGTTTTCATTTGTTTCTTTGACAATCCTGGAAATGCCCTGGTTGCAGGAGCTAGTGGAGGCTTTCCAGGAGTTTTCCGTATTTCACTCTCTGGATTGTAAATTGTTGTAACACACAGCAATGTGCATTTGCAATAAAAAAATGTATAAATACCTCTGAAGATATGAGGCAAGCAGACCAGCATAATTTAATTAAATTGAAGAAGTTAATAAGCTTTTTTTCTGAAGGCCTTGAAAGACTGGGTGTATTGTGCTTGAACGACAGTAGTGTCTTAGAACTGCCCAGCATTGCCCAAATAATCCCTCCTGACCCATTACTCTCCAGTTCTGAACTCAGATGCAATGTGGTGATGCTTATTACAATCCTTTACATGCCCCTGCTCTTTGGAGCTCAAAACAAATTCTTCATTAATAGAAGGTACTACCCTGTACCCCACTTATCTCTTGCCATAGATAAGGCAAAAACCAGTGCAATGAGTGCACAAAGTCAGTCATGAATGCCTGACAATTTGTTGCTTTTATTGAAATCATTGCAAGTTTTACACACTCTGTGTTTAACCTTATGCCTGGATATTTTTGCTTCCTTAACTTTGGAACTTGCCCTCTAAATTTCAAGAAATATGTTGGGTATATAAATATGTATGCTATATATTTTTGTCAATGGGAATTTAAATATAATATTTATTTCTTCTTTTTTTTCTCTGCCTTTCTTTTTCTCTTTTTTTTTTTCCTATGTGTAGACCTTTCACCAACCCTCTACTACAAATATGTCTGTCAAGTATTAGTGCACAGTTAACTATATAGTCCTAAAAATGAGTTCTTGAACAGTCTTTTTTACTTGCTTTAGGGAAATGTTACCAGTTTATTTCAGAGTCCAAGGTCTGATGGTAGACTATTAAATTGTTTTATTTTTTTGGTCTGTGATGCAAAACTTGGATGGTGATACCTGAAAATAGCTCTTGTGTGAATAGAAATTTTTTCTGCAATTTATCTCTTTATTTTTTTTCTGATGCATTTTAATTGATGAGTCTTACGTGTGGTGTGCCATTAAAAAAAAAAAAAAAAAAAGGAAGAAAAAGAGCTTTCTTTGTAAGTAACTGCAAAAATAAGAGACACCCTAAAGTTTAACTAACTGTGTTCATTACCGTGTGAACATCTTGCAGGTTTGCATAACAAACTCTTCTTAAGAGGTTCGTGGGAAAGGTATGAGGAGGGTTGCACATAGTCTGGTAAAGGAAGGATATTCAGTGCTGCTGTTCTTACATACTTGTACTTTTATCACTTCCTATCATCTCACTGGTTGTTAACCTCAAAAGTAGGACAAACTGCTAGAAGCACTATTATGAGGCCCTTTTAGGGTATCACAAAATGGTTAGAAACAGAAAACAGTGCAGCAGTTAACATCTGTATCACCAGGCAGTGATACTTAGCAATCATAAAGTCCACTGTTCCTTACTGCCCAGTGTGTTTTAATTTGTTTTCATGAAGAATAATAGGGCCTTGGCAAATGCCTGACAACATTTAGGCTCTTAATCTGCAGTTTACTGAGCAGCTCTGTGTTACTGCTGTAAGAGTCCTTCTGGGGTTTGCATTAGCAGAAGGCCAGAGTGCTTGCAGTTTTCCTAAATGCAGAGGAGAGCAAAAGTCACCCAACACCTGTGAAAATGGCACTGCCTCTTTCAGTGCGATCTTGAAATGCAATCAGTGGGGGAGAGGGCAGATATTAAGGTTTAAAGAAAGTGTGTGTGGAGGGGCTGATCTCAGTGGATTAAAAAGAAAAAAAAAAGAAGGAAGAAAACTGACATATCCCGGCAATAGTATTTGGGCATTGCAGCTTCACCCGGCCTGAGGGATGCAGACAGCAAGGTGTAGTGATCCTGAGAGGAGGACCATTGCACATCAAGGAGTCAGTGATCCACAAAGGGGATTTTTGTGTGCCTGAGTGTGCTCAGGAGCAGGCGATGTGGTCCTCAGGCCTGGCTGTGCTGCCCCAGTCTCTGGCTGCAGGACAGCCTCCACCAGGGCGCTGTGCCACAGGAACCTGTGGTAGCTCTGCTGGGTGCTGGCCCCTCACCACCTGCCTGCCCTTGCCTTTATCTCACAGTGCAGCAAGCAGTTCTCGTGGGAAAATCCTTTCTTTCTGACTGCAAAAATGACAAATAGAGTTGTTTCCTTCTAAGAAAATCCTACAGTAATTTGAAAGACCAAGAACTGAGAAACCCTGCAGTCACAGAATCATAGAATGACTTGGGTTGGAAGGGATTTTAAAGATCATCTCATTCCAACCCCCTTGCCATGGTCAGGGTCACATTCCACTAGGTTGCTCAGAACTCCATCCAGCCTGGTCTTAAACACTTCCAGGCATAGGTCATCCACAAATTCTCTGGATCTGCAGGGCATGCTGTGCATGGAACAGAGTGCTGTTCTCTCTTACACCACTCATGGCTTCCAGAATCTGAAAGGCTGTGTGCTCATCTGTGCTATTTTATTAATATTTGCCCAAATAAATAGCATTTTAAATAATTTCTCATATAATATACATTCTGTCTTTCATAACAGACCTGCATCTCCTGATGCATTACACAAAGCAGGATGGAGACATGGATCGGGGGCTGGGGACCAGTTAAAAGGGGCCAGTGCAAGCCCCTCATTCAGGTGATGATGTGATGGGAATGGGCAAAGAGATTCTGAATACTTTCCAGTGAAGTCAAAAAACGGATGGCTGCCATTCAAACCATGAGCCCTAAAAATCCTCTCACTCTTCTGAGAGGAAAGATTTTAAACTCCGTGTCTATCCTTGCATACAAAGTGCCACTCTAGACCAACCAGACAGTAACTCCAGCTCCCCATCAGAGCCCTCACTGGGCAGTATAGGCTCTATGGGCACTGGTGTGAGTCACATAGTGGTCAGAAAATGTAATGCTTTGGATTTGCCCTGAAACAGCAACTGAGTTTACTGTTTCTGATCTCACAAAAGGGAATAAAATCAGGGACAAGGAAATCAGTGTTGCTTGACTGTTATTTCAACACTCAGCAAACCACATGTGTATGAAAACAATTACCTCTAGATGAAAGAATGATGAGTGCATTAAGTGAACATAGGTAGTAGAAGATGAGTCATAAAATATTCCATTGTCATTAATGCACGGAATGGTTAACTAGAGAAATAAAGAATTAAAAGGTTAGACCTCTCATTAATACTAATCTAGTCCTCATGTTCCTATATTTTACTACTATCTGGTGTAGCTGCATATATTTCATTTACAGTGTGGGCTAAGTAATGCCCACTATAGCTAATGTTTTTGGCATAGCCATATATTCTTGAAAGCTTATTTTGGGACTAATACCTTTCAATATTGTCCTTTGATCTGCAATTAATTTATGTTTCAAGGAGACAGAGGCTAAAATCTGTGAAATTAACTAATTTTTCTTTGGCTGTTGCACAAAAAGTCATCACAGCTCACATGTACATGCTCTGTTGTTTTGGATCATTCAGAAATTATCATTTTCAGGATTCCACTTGGTTGCATTACAGCATTTCTGGTTGAAACAAAAGGTTCCTTCAGCCTGGAACAAAATGTTTCAGTTAAATTTGGTGTATTTTTAATTAAATAAAGAACTTAGGAAATGCAAGGCTACCCTCATAATGAGATTCAAGTACTAACCACAAGGCCCAGAAGGGGCTATACTTCTGCCAACGAGGCCAGTTCAGAGGGGTTATTCTGTGATGTGGGGGAGTCAGGCTTCAAACCTTTATTTGCATGATTCAGCACGGGGCTTTGGGCTCTGGAGTACTCTGGGTGCTACTTCTGTCTGATTGAAATACTCCTTAAGCCACCTTCGGTAGGCATTTTTCATGCATGTCTCTTAGGGATGCTTGTGGTACTGAATTTTGCAGTTCGGGTGCACTGTAAAAGGAAGGAGTATTTTGCACAGAGAAGCCAAGGCCAGTGGCAGCTTATATTTGGGCAGGCACAGTCCTAAATTCAGAGAAGCTTTCTCAGGGTCTGAAAGCTTAAAGATGCATCTGAGGTACTAAGTTCTGCCTCTCAGGCAGGATGGTAGGCTGCTACCTCTGAAACTCTTCTGGTCCTGCAGCTATTTTAGTCCTGCGCAGTTCTGGCACCTTTGTACCCTGCTGAGTGCAGTAGTTCAGTATTAGGTCTCTCCCCACTTTCTCCAGGCACATGCACATGAACATTCAAAATCTCCCCACTGTGATGAGGCCTGTCCCAGGTCATATGTTCCTTCCCCTTGTGAATTTAGCCTCAAATTCTGAAATACTTAAGGAAACTGCTTTCAGTGTTTCTCATTCTTTTATCCGTCTTCTTTATCACCAAATTAAATTCGTATGCAAACACCAGCTCCAGATGAATATTGGAATAGACCTCTCTATGGGGACAGCCAGAGTGGAACAGGCTGTCTCCACAGGTTGTACAGATGCTGATCTTGGAGGTTTTCAAGACTCAACTGGACAAAGCACTAAACAATCTGGTCTCATGGATGACCCTGAGATCCATGCCAGCCTGGATTATCCTGCCACCCTAGGGTCCGATTCAGATGTTCACTTTCCTCAACTCCCATCAACTTAATTGGGAGCCTCGGTTTCTCAGCACTTTATATACAGAGGGACTGTAAAAAGGTTTATGAGATCAGTTCTTACACTCGTGTGGAGTGGCAAAGTTACTGAAGAGACAGTGAACAAGACTCTGTACCAAGCCTCAAAAGTTTAGACGTCACCTGAGAATGGCTCTTTTATCTTCTATGCCTGTCTGTTCATCTCCCTTTTTTTCCTCATATATTTCAACAGGGACATTCTTCATAGAGCAACTGCCTCACTGCACTTACAGTCTATAATAAAGCTAGGTTTTAATTTCACTTGGGACTTTGTGGCTCAGCTATTAGGTAAATAATAACCATTCAAGGCTTTCAGTGGGTCTATGCCAGTTTGAACCCTCTTAGGGGATAGTGAAGGCCAGAGGGATCATGTACTCTCTAATTATATACACTGACCTCCAAAAAAGCTGCACTCAGTCCTTCAGGCAGTGCAAATAATTACTACAGGTTTGAGGCCCGGAAATAATGTACTCTTTATTGTTCCCAAATAAGTATTTACAAATTTAAATTTGTCACTCTAAGATGTCTAAGCACAGGTTACAAAAGTCAACCCAAAATTAAATGTTTAAAAATGGCCTATCCATCAGCTTCAAACAGTTGATACCAGAGAGTAACTCAGACAAAATAGATTTAGATTTAACAAAGATAGGCATCTTTAAAAGTTGACTAGTGACTGGGAAGAACAGCATATTTCAAATATTTGCCCGAAAGAAACACATGCAAGTGCATGGACTGTCCATCAGCATCCATGGGACAAATTGCTTCCCTCCATCAAAACTAATGACTCCACATGCAAAGAAGAGTGATATGGGGCAAAGTGGGACTGCTGCAGGAATGTGCACCCACAGAGCTCTCATTTGAAAAATGGTGCTGCCGGGCAGCCTGCCTCAGGAGAGAAGGATGGATCACACTGCAACACTGCAGAAAGGTGAGGCTTAAAATTATGAAATGTGTTAGCTTATCATTCACCTAGGCAGACTGCAAATACTAGAAAATCCTCTCTGGCTGTAGTTTGCAATAAAGTATGTAACGTAGTTCTATATTTGCTCAGTGTCAAAAGAGGAAAATTCCTCATGCATATTTGCCCTTAGAAAGCAACCCAGCCATTAGACTGCCTGCTCAGTAATATGCTTTGTGGTTCAAACAATTTGCAGATCGTGCACACAAAATTTGCAAACTCTGTCCTGTCATACCCTGCTCATATGAAAAGTCTATTCAGCCAGCAAGTTACCTTCAAGGCATTCAAAATCAAAGACTGATTATTGAAAGATCCACCCTTCTTAAAATCATACCTTATAAGCCTGCGTGTCTATCTCACATATATGTATAGACAGATGTGCATGCCCAAACCACGCCAGCATCTAAATTTGCTTTATGGGAAGGCAGAGGGTTTACAGAACCTGGCAGGCATGCCCTCCATCCTGGATTTGGGCTGTTTGGGTTTTGATTTTATTTGGAGTGGTGTCAGATACCAGGCATAAGTCATGCTCCTTTTACATAGCTCAATTAAAATCTTGCTTTCAGAAGCATTATATTAATTGATGGCTCAGAATTACTGAAGAGTGGTAAAAAATATTGCCAGGTAGCTTTGTGGTCACTTACATCTTTCATTCAGCCTAAAATACTTTCCAATAAAGGTTTAAAATACCATACAGAAACTTTCTTATAGTACTTCTACCTGCTATTTCACTAGTTTAATTGCAGCAGTCTGAGATGTCAGTGCCCATGGAAATCCTGAGTAAGAGTGGGGGGAAGAGAGAGAGACAGAGCTCTCTAAAGAAAAAAAAGTGGGGGAGGTGGAAAGTAAAGTTAAAATTCATCCAAGGAATTAGTCTCAATTTCAAAGTAATATTCATAGACCATTTAGAATGTCATCATGCTTCTTAAAAACTCTGATTGATGGCATCGGTTGGCAGGATAATGTAACATGAAAAAGAATATCGGACTGTATTAGATTACTTTTTCCATTCCTTTTTTTTTCCTCTTTCCAAATTTGCGGGTGAATTCTAATGTGTATGGGAATCAGGGAACTGCTAGTGGCCAAGGGTACTGTGGTCAGGAACTGAAAAGGCATCTCCACAGGCTCTGCCACCATGTCCTATTTGCCCCTTCACAGACCTACACACGCTGCTTCCCACCACCACTCCACCTCACGAAGGAGGTTGGTTTTCCTGAGTCATGCCAACCCAAGTGGTGTTTTTCTGATGTGATTGGGAGTGAATGAGAACTCATGAGGTGACTTTACTGGAGCAATATTATTACATTTCATTCTAAGAGTTATGGAAAAAAGTCCCAAATATTTTATTTTGCAAGTATCTAAATCAACATTTTATTTCTGGCTACTGTAATTTATATTATATGATTAACAGATTTAAAGAGATTTTGAGGTATTTCTCATTTTTTAAGTAACCCTACCTTGCCACTCTATGGAGACAGGCAGTTACTGGGTGGAAAAAAGGGACCTTGCAACATGTAGAAATTAAGGGCTCTGCTGTCCACATTTCTCATGACTTGACCTTTTTCCTTCTGATTTGTGCAATCCTATTTATTCCTTATCGGTGAGGTTTCTTCCCCTTGCTGCCTTTCTTCTGAACCTGCTCTCCTTTCTCCCTAACTTCTCAAGACTTTGCTGAAAAGGATGCCACATGACAAGACTTGTCTCAGCAAAAGCCACAATCTGTCTTGCTCTGTGACCCCTGTACTTGAATACATTTGTTGGTCTGCAGGCATTCACCTGGTGGACACATACACAAAGGTGGACATTTTTTAGTCACAGACCAAACTACTGAGGGACACCCAGACAGGACAGCCTTGTGATCCCTAGACTCACTGTGGAGGCTTGCTGGGTCTTTCCCCTGTGTCCGGTTTCCCCTCTGAAGGAATTATTGTGGTTTGAAAGGTGTATTGAATATGAAGGCTGCCAAGGTCCATGGCACTGCCTGAGTGGATCATGAAAGGATGCTGCACACTGGCAGAAGCAGGAGGCAGTGATGCAAAGTCCCTAATGGTTAGGACATACAAGAGCCCTCCACTGCCTTCTGGGTTTGCTACAGTAAACTGGAAAGCAGCTGTCACCTGCACGCAGGTGCTTCAGTAGATGAACATGAGTGAATATGTCAGTGCCTCGCAAGGGCTATCTCTGCAAAACTCATTTTTCTTCCTGAGGGTGGTGAAGGCATTGTGGTGGAGTGGATGGGAATATTGTGGGTAGGACCATAAGGTGTTACTAAACAGGAGCTGTGTTTGAACTTGTTAGGAGCCATCTCTGCACCAGACTTTTCAGGTAGACACAAAGCCAGAAGGATTGGCTTGAGCCCTCCCAGGTACAATATTCCATGGGAAGAACACTGTCAAGGGGCTTAAAGCAATATTGTTTGTCAGGACTGGTATCATGCATAAATGATACTGGCAGCTATGCTGCGGATGCCACGGTGGGGTTAAGATGAGCACTCTCACCATCTCCAGGCTCTGGCAAGGGGATTCAAGGTTTCCAACCAGAAACACAAAGCAAAATGCAGACGTTGCAAACTCATGCAAATTGAGACTGAAACAAAGGTCAGTGTGAACCCTTGTGAACTACTGTTAATCTCTGAGATTCTCAGGGCTCTGATTGTGCATTTTAATATATTGGAAAGGTTTTTGCTTTAGCAGAACTAATCAGGACACTGGATACTACACCTAGAGAATCAAAAACCTTTTATCTCCCTTGATACTGCAGGCAGAACCTCAGGATAGTCAAATCCAGTCCTGCAGGGTTTTAGTGATTGAAATTCTGTGTTTGCATGCCAATTTTCCAGCTGATAACTCTTAGAGTTGTCAGGACATAACGGCCTGAAAATGAGCACATTTCTAGATGACCATCAGTGTATAATTAGTCCATTAAAATTGTCAAGATGCTACTTTTGGTTAGTTAAAAGATGCATCAAAATCATTCTATTGTTTAAAAATGGAAGACTTTTTTTTCCTCCAAGGAGAAAGCAAGTTTATTCCTTCATCTGTGATTTATGATCAGGGGTGTGTTGCTGTTATAACACTCTGTTGACACCACTAATGGGCTTGCTGGTAATTTCGAGTGTAACTGCAGGTAAGCCAAGTTTAAGTCAATGAAAACTATGCTGGGAATGTGTAAAGTGGTGAAAAATTTTAAGCCTTCGGAAAAAAATCAGACTCTAGATTTTTCATTGTGAACATTCAAAGACATCTTTTGACTGCACCTCAATCCCCATATGTAAAATGGAGATGATAACAGCGCCTAGGCTCACAAGGTTTCTGTAATGATCATCTCGTTCAGTTTGTACAGAACAGAGGATCAGAACCGCCAGTGCCCCGAAGCTCCAATCTTTTACATCAGACAGTGACCTGGCCTCGGGCAGAACATCATTCATGCCAAGAATCCTTCTTAATTGGTGGCCGTGTAACAGTGACATGTTGAGCTAGTTGTGCTGCGATGCAATGTGTCGTGAGACGTGTACATTCTCAGATAAGAAAATGTGTTGCAATGAAGCAGATTCTTGCTTTTATATCAATAATTACATTTTGATTGTGATTTTCATTTTGTGAACATAGTTTTGAATGAGCAATTCCTGTGTTCACAAAGCTCAGAAAAAGCATGTACAGTGTTATAGGAAGCCAGAGGAGCTACCTGATTTGAATTCATAAGTTGCTTTTTATTCCTTTTTTTCCATAGTTTTTAATAGGTAAACACTGAGAATGGATGATTTGCAATCATCAGCTGTGTGAGGGTTGCTCTATATGCATGGCATAGTTTTCCCATGAAAAGCTTCGTCTGGAATGCAAAAATTTATTTGTGAAAAATTATACATACAAAATTTCCAGCATATAGCCAAAGAAGGATAGCAAGACTGCCTCTGCCAGGTTAGCCCCAGAAGCCCCAAATCGGCAATGCTTGTTTGGATGAATTTGTTTTATTTTTGTCAAACTTTTTTTCCCCCTATCCAACTTGTAAAAACTCTTTGCATATTTTTTTAATACACATGAATAAAAGATATTCCTGTGGACTGAAATAGTACACAGGCTTTCCAGATCAAATGTTTTCCTTCTCCAGGTGAAATGTGGAAATGAGAGATAGCGTTGTCATTATACTGTATTATTTGTTTGTTTGAACAAATATGGCCACAGCAATCATTTTCATCGATTTTCTAAGAATAACAGTTTGCTTTTTTTTTTTTTAACAGAAATCAATAAATGCAAAATTTTCTGTAAAGCCTTCAGTTAAAAATATTCCTCCCTCAATCTCATGTATATTAAAGTGCACAGAATATGCTGACTAGCATAATGCAATAAAAGTGATTACTGGGAGGCAGTGGAGGTGATTAAATATCACACAGTAGTCAGAGTTACCTGGAAATATTATGCATCCAACACTCAAGAGAGGGAAAAAAAACCCCACATCACAACAAACAAGTTCCTTAGAAGTTTGCAACTCCTAGCCAGCCACCCTGTTCTATACATGGCTCTGTGGATGGGGTTTTAATGGATGCGTGACAGCAGGCATTGTCTTACACAATGTGAAAAACTTCATCATTAGGAGGGAGGCAGATGAATGTCCATTGTAACACATATTTTGACAAGGAAGGTTTAGATTCTCCTGAGAAAACAACACAGGCAAAGGATCTGCCTGTTTACAGTTGATGTGGTTAAATATTGAGGAGCTTGTTCAACTGGTTGCTGAGCAAACTGGAGAATTTACTGTCGGCGCTGGGGAGACTAATTCCTCACTTGACGACTGGCTGACTTAGCTATACATTTCTAAGTCCGAAATACAGTAATGATTTAAAGCAGGGAAAAACCATCAATTAGTCATTTTCAAACTCCCTCGAGGTATTGAAAGTATGGAAACTATTATTTGCAGTGGGGAGAAGTAACTTCAGTCTTAGAGCAGAATATGTTGATGATGGCATGAAACTTTAACAAATACAAGATTCTTTGGTCTTCCTACTAAATTTATTGTCAATATGGGTGAAATCTGAGGAGGGAATGTGAGTAATGAACCACAGATCAGAAAAATCCCTATAGATATTCTTCTATTCATTAGAACACATATTCTCTATTGAAAATGTACATATTGGAGCTTATTCTTTTTTACTGGACCTCTTCTTTGTATCCTCTATCTCCCTGTAGTGCCAGACTGCAGCTCTTTGTCTCATCGCAGACCCCCAATTTTAATGCAGTACCAGCTTGCCAATCTAGTTTTTTTCAAAACTCCCTGAACCTTAATTTATTCCAGATCTCTCTTTAAATGAGAAGCATGAGAAGAGTAACTTAAACAATGGGTCTAGTCCCAGGAGTTCTTGAACACCTCCAAATCCATGATAACTTTAGTGAAAATTGTAAGGTCTCAGCTCTCCTTCTCTAAGACCTGATTTCTGATTATTCCTAAAAATATTATGTTGACTCTAGACCACCGATCTTAGGTCTTCTCAGCTTTTTTGCCATAAATACACTCCACATTTTTTTTTTACTGAAGCTTTCCACATTTTAACTGTCTCACATTGACTAATTTGATCAAGATTTGCACAAGTAATATTCCTCTACATAGACTGCTTCTTTCTGGATCCCTGAATAAATTTATAGGTCAGAGTTGATCCCTTAAAAATGTAGGTTCCTAACTCTTCATGCACAATAGCATATGCTTAAATTAAGCCACACTGCCCAAATTGGAAGAGCTCTGCTCTGCTACTCAGCCCTCCAGACCTGTGTTCATTCAGGCATGACTGAGTAACCCCTGGCTGCCTCATATTCAGCTTTCTTTTAGACCCAGAAACTCATATATAAATTCCCAGGAAGGAGGAGCACAGCTATAGCCCAGTATTCTGGGCATTTTTCTAAGGAAGAAAAGTTATGTGGTACTCCAACAACTTTTTATACATTCATCTGAGTTCTTTTTTTAATTTGTAGTTCAAAACTGCCCTAAAAGCAACATTCCCAAGTCAGAGGTTTGCTTGCAGTATGTAGTAGGAACAAACACTGGAGAAATATTGAATGAGACCATATTTTGCTTGAAAGATTAAGACAAATTGCAAAATCATCCAAGATTAGTAAAAGTCAGTCTATTGGTGTCTACTCACTGAATTACATAGATTTGGGGTTTCAGTAGGGGAAAAGAGTCATATCTGACTTGTCTTAAAAACAATTTAACATGCTAAACAAAAACATCATCCCAAAGCACCTCTTCTCACAAAAGGCTTCCAATTGCTTTATGAGTTAAAGGTCAAAGAATATTCTGAAACCCCATTGTGTAATGGGAGAAATTTCAGATAGGAGTATCTTGGAACAGCTGCTCCTTACCTACTCAGACTCAAAGGTTTTTAGAAAATATTGCATAGTTTCTTGGGGCTTTTTATCTCTGTAACACAGAAATAGTTTCTAAGCCTTGTTATTATTATTATTATTATTACTATTATTATTATTATTATTATTATTAGTTGAGGCTACAGAGGTAACTTAATGACTAGAAAGAAATCTGAGACACCAAAGTTTAGGAATATATTTTTCTTGTATTTTTATTAATATTCTCTATAATATTCTCTTTCATATGAAAAGAAAAATCACCTGAAACTTCTCTGTAAATGTAAGTCTGGCCTTCACTGTTAAAACAATGCCATGCTGAGGCCAAGTTCAAAGACAGCGAGACAATGGCAGCAGCGAAGCTTTGATTGTGTTTCTCATTTGTCTTAATATGATGATAGCTTTGAAGAGCAGAACCTACCTCTTCTTGCATTGAACTCAATGGTAAATCTTTCAGTGGGACATGCCCTGGGCCCAGTGAACTGAAGATGCATGTTGAGTTCGAATATTTGTTATGAAATGGTAAAATAATTTTTTTTGTTCCCTTGTCCTTTTCTACTGGATTCAAAGAGTTTGCTTTTATTTTTTGCAACTGTGATCTATCAGAAACACAGTGTGAGGAGAATGTTCCTCTCTGTAGAGCTGGGCCACTTTGAAGGGAAAGAAGGAAGCTGAGCTGAGAAGGAGAGGTGATGAGCCTGAGGCATTTCACCAGAATGAACAGCCATCTGCTCAATGTGATAAAGCCAGAGCGTGGCCATATTCTACCTTAGCTGACCACAACCATAACCAACTCTGCCAGGCTGCCTTTTAGGCCTGAGGGTAGCAGTTCAGTAACTCTGAGCCATGGGTGACACTAGTGACCCTTGGGTGATCTCTGGGCTTCACTTGAAAATAATAATGTCAGAACTACACTTATTTAACTTCAAGCCTGAATGCCAGGTGGAAAAAATGACCCACCGTGTACAGACAGATCATTTTTCTGAGGTAAATATGGATAGGTGCAGCTAAATGAGAACATTTTTTGATTGGTTTTAAACTTTAGTCATTGTTTTTTGAGTGCAACAGCACAAACAGAAAATGCAAATCACTACATTATTGGGAGAAATCACACCATAACAGCAGAAGTCCAGATGTCTCATTCTAGAAGATGAAGAGCATAATTCTGATAATTTCCATATCAGAAAGATACAGCCACACTTTGCTTTTACTGTTCTCTTGAAATTTTTTTTTTCACTTTCCAATACTAAATTGAGACTTGAGGTGTTTACCATATTAATAATTACTTCAGAACACTATGTCTTTTCATTATAATAGCAGGCAAAACCCTAAATTTCAAACCCACTTTACCACAAATCACCTCTTGGACAACAAAGTTTGTAACTTTTCTCCTCAAGAATTCTATCCCAAGTCCCAATTTCCTTGCATGACACTTCTAATAGGCCAAGCAATAAGACCAGACATGTAAGCTCTAAACATTTATCTACATTTTTCCACATTCAGAAATGCTGGACATGGACTGTTCTTGGCCCAGAAGCTCAATAGCTACGTTAATCCTGTGCTGTGCTAATCCAACATACCTTCCTGAAATTCAAGAGAGGAGTATTAAAATGAGGGGAAGGGAGTGGTTAGGAAGAGTAGGAGAAAGACAAACATTGTTTGCGCATGTGAGTAAAGAAGTCATGTTGGAAAGCTGACGCAATGAAGATAATAAGCAAGGCTGCTTATATTGAAAGGGAGAGATAAAAAACACAGCTTCAACCCAGCTTTCTTATGAATGTTGTGAGATGGAGAGCAACAAGGTTAAATGCAAACAAAGATCAAAAATTTCCCCAAATCCCTCACACTGCCTAAAGTTGTATACTGCTTGGTAAGACATCTATATGTTGTGTGTCCCAGCCAGCTATAATGTCAAGAGAATAGTCTTAGATTCATGTATGCAGAATTTCTTTCCAAGGTGTGATCTTAGCACTGACCTTTGGAACAGATCTGGAGTCATACCATAATCTAAAGAAAAAAAATATACTGCTGAGTGGATAGAACTGGAATCTGCAATCTAGGCACCTCTTATCGGAAGTTCAGACAGGTCTGGAAAAGTGGCAGAGGGCTGTGAATTCTATCCAAATGTCTTCTGAATTACTCACAAAATGTATATACCAAATCTTTCCTACAAAAAACAAACAAAACAAACAAAAAAACCCCCAAAAAACACCAACAAAAAAAACTAACCACCCACCTTCCAGACAAGTTATTTTGTAATTTGGGCTGTTTTGAAAGCTCTATAATGTCTATTTTTTTTCTTTTTTAAATCATCAGTTATTCCTTTTCACATCAATCCTCTGGGTTCTATTCAAGAACACAGAAGATCAAAGGCTTCACATTTGTCTAAATGAGGTAATGGTGTGCCAGATAGCCACAGAAATAGGGCAACTGTTGTCTCTCTGTGTCGTGATGTGGCTGACCCAGAATGCAAGACGAAGAGTGCTGTTAAATGACCAATCACAATCTCTTCAAACAAATTGCTTGGAAGCAGCTTGTCTACTAACATAAGAACAGCAAAAGAAATGTTAAAAATTATCTTGTGGATTTAGCATGATCTGAAATCTTCAAAAGGAAAAATTCCTGTGAGTCTGAATGGATTTTGGACTTGGTTTAAAATCAATTAATCATTAATATAGGTGAGAATGTCAGAAGGTAAAGAGCATTGTGTGAATAGACACACACTGAAATGAATTAAAACTAGAGCAGGGTATATGATAAAGTATGATTGATACTGAACTCAAAAAATTTAGTTTTGATATAGAGTGGGATTTTGAGAAAAGTTCAAACAGTATAATTGTATATGTTCAATGGATGAAGAGAATGATATCTTATTAGATACAATATAAGTTGTATGAAAAAAAGCTACACATAATTTTCAAAGAAAATTATTATTAAGAAAACTGTCAAAATGACTTTACGGTAACACCACCTAAGGGGTAGCTGTCACTGCCAGACCAGCAGTAACCCACTTCCTTTGTATATGCCACTGTATTAATACAATGGTTTCTACAGAAATGCACTTGCCACGGGAATTAATATCTAGTCATTTACTATAGAATTTCCCTCTTAAGTTAAAGAGCAGTGACATAACATTTTTGTGATACTTATTCCCACATTCCCTGAAAAGTACCTCAGGAAACTTTTGCATTCCTGTTTAGAGATTGCCTTTCATAAGTTTGTGTATCAAACTGGGCATCACACGAGGCGATCGACGTATCATCAGGTAATATTTAGGAAAGATTTAGTGATTTGGGTTTGTTTGTTTATCTATATTTTACATATTTTATGGGTGAGACTTTGGTATAAAAAAGAAGTCTGAAAGCTTGCAATCTTCTCCAACTTGCATAATAATTCCATAACAGTGTCTTGACTCTATGATGTCTTGCCTAGACTTCACATTTACGTCTTGTTAGACTAACAAACGCATGCCTCATGCTTGTATACAGCAAAACTCATTTACCTTGCTAGTGACTAGAGGTGTGCATATTATCTTATTATTCGTAATGTCACACACTGTTGTGAATTATTGTTTGTGTGTTTCACAGAGCTGGACAGGTAGAAGCGCTTTTGTTGGAAACGCCTTTTACAATTCCTCCCTTGTATACGTGTTTCCTCAATATGATACTTCTGCTTTCCAAAGAGCCACCTTTATTTGTAGTACTCCAAGACACAGCATTTCTATCCATGCTAGCAAGCTACAAAGTCAAGCCTATTGCCTGAACACAAAAACTTCCATTCAGACTTCATGCTATCTATAACATACTGAAATTCAGATTAACCCTTGACATGATGAATCTTTAGAAGAATGCCAAAGACTTGAAGCTTCTCACTGGAGGGTATTTAATTAAAACCGTAAAGGGTTCAATGTATCAAAAGCCTGTTGTGAAGAGTGATAATAAATAAAGGTAAATTACCTTCCTGACTCACTTGACTCATGAACCACTTCCTCTATAGTGAAGATTATTTGTAGTAATGATATACATTACTACAAATAATTGGCTTGTTGTTATCACATGTAATTTTTATTATTAAAGATGAAAAGTATATGTGTGCTATATAGAGGCAAAAACATTGCAGCTGGTGACTGTTGCATACACCTTGGAAGGTTTAAGTTGAAATGAAAGGAGGAAAAGCTGAATGAGTTCAGCAAGTCACTGTCAAATCCCACACCTTTAGTTTCAGCAGTATAAATACAAAAGATTACTCTTTACAGAGGCAAGGCACTGGGAAAACAGCGGTGTTACCTCTCTAAATACCTCATTATGTGGTCAGTAGTAAATAAACATTCATAACCTCCTGGTGTTCAGGGCACAAAGATGATGTGAAGATTACGATAGTCTCCATTTGAACATGTTTGTTTCTATTTGGATTTCCTAAAAAAACAGGCAAGAGCTGTCCAATGTTTATGAGAAAAAGTTCAGTCATTATGTGGCACTTAAGAATTATTTGTTAGAGTGTCAGTCATACTCATGGTTTCAGATCAGACTTAAGATCATCTCATTTCTGGATGTGGTTACCTTGTACGTTTTTATAATTGTCTGCTTTACTGAATACAGGTTATTGACAATTTGTCATCTGGTTTCTACTCTTTAACACCTACAACTTAGACAGCCCAATTCCTAGGGAGCATTAGTAAGGAAACTATCCAGGATCTGAATTACTTAAAGGCTGATGATTTACAGAAACTGTTGACATGTTTTATGAACATATGAGGAGTATATAAGTACACGTTCGGGTTTTAGTTTAACCATGGTAGCAACATTTGAGTAAATTTCAATATTATGAAACCTTCTACAATCGACATACAGTTATTCAAAGTAGTTGTGTTATTGAATTAAACTGAATTTACCAACACATAGAAGTCTGATTTAAGCAAAAGAAACCTAACTGTATCTGGTAAACTGAATGCTTGTCAAGACAAAATCTCTGTGGTAAGTAGAAAGAAGAGGAAGGAAAGAGGTTTCTGAAAGGTATCCCAAGTTAAACCTGGGCAGCCTATGTCACTTGGCATCCCACAGACAGAAACTGTCACATACATAGGGCAATAAATTTGCATGTCTGGTCTAGAAACAGCCCTAGGAAGGCGTTAGGGGTAGCAGTAGGTACCAAACAAATGTACATACAACAAATTAGAGGAGCAAAGTTACTGAGAGCAGAATGTGAAAGGAAGATTATCCTCAAATACAAAATAAGCTAAAGGTGAACTATAGATGGCATTGCTAATGAACAAGAGAAAAATGACAATACGAGAGAATTGTTTTCCCTTGGTCATGAACATCTGGACTTCAGAGTAAAACTCTAAGATTTCCTGTAGCTTCACAGACTGTTCATTTACTTTACGGAGAAGTTTTCCCCAAATTATATTGGGTGAGTACAAGGAAATTCTAAACCCAGATAATCACGTGAAGGATAAATAGAGCTGTAACAGTGTCTTTTAGTGCTCATTTCAAAAAAGTCACAGATCTGCAGGACTTTCTGCATAAAATGCAAGGTTTTAAGCTGGCCTTGTGAGCAAACACCTTGTGTTGTCTGTGCCACCAACAAAAGCCAAAATATGAGATGTAAAAATTGTTCTCAGAAGCCAACACAAATGCCACTCAAAGGGTATCCAGCACAGCCTTTGCTTTATGAACCCAAAGTTACTAGATGAAAAAGGAGCACAGGATCAGAAGAACGCACTATGATCTTCATTCACACTGCTTGCATTGCAGTTCATGAAAATACGAATATCGAACCATAGCACACAAATGCCTGACTCAGCTTTTTGCTACCTTTGGCCGGTGGCATCACGGAGCAGTGTATGGAGTCAGGCTGGTACGGGAAAGCACAGCAAAGGAATGTGTATGTAATCACAGCGTCCTCAACAAACTGTGGCTGTTAAGCAGTCCTTCTCCAGTTAAATTAGTCTTTTTTGAAGACTTATGTCTGGTTTTTAAATATAAATGTATTGGAAAAAAAACAACCAATAGACAAATTTCTAGTTGGTCTGCTAAGGGCCTGGGCTGGGAGAAAAAGTGGGGAAGGCACTGAGACCTGTAGCATGCAGGGAAAGAATGGAATCAGGCAAGAGTACGATGCCATATGTCATCGATTACCACATTGATTAAAAGCGAGTTCCTGGCCTCACCCCCCTCAAGAGGCCACTAACCACAGCAATTTCATAGGGTCTGCCTTTGCCGTGCTATTTCATCCACACAAAGACAACTGCTGTGGTTCGGACAGTTTACATTTAGTGTGTTTGAAGAGGAAGAGAGAAGATGTCCCCTGTCCCACTGTTCCCTATGAGATGCTGCTGGTGCACAGACAGCGCTCTGATTTTGACTATCAGGACGCAAAAGCTTTGTTGCCCCACTTGGTGAGTGTCTCTGCTCTGAGCTGTTGGAATGCTCAGGGATCGGAGGGCTTTCACCCCTGGGGGACAATGCAGTGCCTGACGGGCGAGAGCTCCTCTCATGCCACAGCTAAGCACATTAGTTCTCTGCAAGAAAGATCACAGCCGTGTTGCTCTGCAAGCTTTGGAGGACTTACTGCAGACATAAAGCAAAGCTTGAAGCAAAAAAATCCAAAAGTAAGCAGAATGACATAGACAATTGCTTTTAAATCCTGTGGTAGGCATCATTTTGGCATATTTTCAATGTTTATTACACACTTAAAAAATATGTTACTGCCACAGAACTGTGTTATCATGAAGTTACATATCAACAGAAATTGTGAATAATAGCTGTGCATTTGTGGGGGCTTTTTGAATTTGAAACCAACTCTCACTATTTGTTTATATGCCTTCTGAGGCATTTTAATGCCTTTGAAAATCTGGTCTTGGTCTTAAAATCCATTTAGTGTCTAGTCAAGGGCATAGACTCTAAAACTGAAAATTAGTGATCATAATGAGTTTCTGCTTTTGTCACAGACTCCAGCTCAGTGATTCAGGCAGAGTACTGTGGTGTTTGAAAGGCAAAGTGTGCAAGCAAGGGACCCAGGGTATCCCCTCCCAGCATTTCAGGAAGTGAAAGTATAGGATTTCCATAGCTGTACCACTTAGCAAATGATGGTGGGGAAGAGAAAATGGACAGTTCTTGGATACTAAACATGACACTGTACCCCCAGTGCACAGCAGAGCAAGCCAGCTCCTGCTCAAAAGCTCAGAAGACATAAAAACACAGATCCTGAGAGGTGGAAAGCCATATCTGGTTTCTCATGCACCCCTTATTCAGTATGTCCATGCCTGATTTGAGGATGAATCAGATCATACAAGAGGTGATAAATGTCGAGGAATGTTAAATCAGTCTCAGATTATATGCGAAGTTATTGAAAATGAATATTTGTATTCCATGTTACAAGCAAAAAATATTTGCTTCTGCAGCAGTGGGAAAGATATGCCATAATAGAAAACACAAAATTCAGTTTGGGATGTTAACTGTAAAAGAATATTAAAATTGTGGAAGTCCAGAAAATACAGTCAGGAATATAGAAGGATTTGCATACGAAGGTAGCAAGAGCTAGGATGATTTAGTGGTGAAAAAGAAACACTGGAAGGCATTTAATTAAAGCATTTAAGATTATGAAGGGTAGAGTCAAAAACTAGCCAGTCCATCTTTTTAACAGTGTCGCAGAACACCAGAACAACAGCAGGGTCACTTGAAGTTAATGACAGGTAAATGTAAAACAAAAGAGAGAGAATAATACTTCACACAGCATGTAATCAGCCTGTGGGATTTCTGTCATGGAGGGTCACTGAGTCAAACACTTCAGCTGAATTTTAAAAAGGGGTAGGTAATTTTATGACCAAGATGATAATTTTATGAACAATGGTATTTATGTTTGCTGAAATAGGGAACATTAAAATTCACATGGTCAGGCATAAGACCATTACCAGGAAGAAATTCATTGTACCTCCCTCACTATCCACCCTAGACTTGTCTCACATTGCACAGCTGTTAAAGGATATTTTCTGATGCAATCACTACTGTTTGAGACTTAGTTAAACGTCATCCCTAGAGAGGGAGATTATCCACTCTAATGCAGAGACTCAAAAACTAGACTTCTGAGTGCATCATAAACCAGGTACTGCACTATTAAAATTCTCCCTAACTTTGAGGATACCATGGACCAGATGTGGCTCAGGTTTGCCTCAGTTGAGAAGGTCTGCCACTGAAATCTATGTGGTGTAAAGAAAATTCCATGTAGAGTCACTGTAGGAGATAGACTACCTCGAAAAGTAAATATTTCAATTGAGCTAGAGGTGATTGCACATTGTGTTGCTTACTTGGAGTACAAGAAAGAGTAATTCCCTCTGGTATGAGAAATAAAGAATGACTGTTATGAATCATGTGATGATAGTGGTCTGAATACACCACCATAATGCATACTTCTATGAACAATAATTTGCATTTGATCTTTCTGTCTGTTGTCTCATGATCACATCAGGCTTCTTAAAATATACGGTTCACTGCTTAGTGCCACAAAACTATTTGAGATTTGAGATGATTGATAAAGAAGTGGAGATAGTTCATCTTCATCACCTAAACTTCATTTATCAGACCAATTTTAAAAATAAACTTTTTTCGCTGTATCTTCCATCCATGAAAAGTCTCATAGTTGTGTATTTTTAAGAGGGTCTCGTGAATAATTTCAAAACAGAGTTTTCAGTGTGAGCTCTTTATTGTCAAAAAGCTATTCCTCAGAAATCCAAAGGTCATCTTAATGGCTTATTTAAAGTTTGTAGATGAACTGCTTAGACTGAAGTCTGCTAATGTTTAGATGTAGTTTTGAGGAAACTTGCACAAAATCTAATGACAATTATGTTCAGGAACATAACTACAAGCTGGTCTGTAATGTTACTTACAGATATGATAGGAAATAATTGCTTCCACAGTACGAACCTTCCAATATGTTTCATTAGCAGCTTTATTATAGAAACAAAATTAATTCCCATAAATAAATGTCCATTAATTTTGAATTAATGTTGCAAATATATAGCAATTATGTAAAGGAAGGTGAAGGGGAAACCTTATTAAAATAGCATGAAACATAAATAATAAAAAAATATTAATATGTTTAAATTCTCAGCTTCACAACATGGATCTTGATCCCAAGATAATAGCATTATTAATTTAATGTTTAATTGATAATAAATAAAATAATGGTGATTATTAACATGCATCTAAAAATCTGTTTCCGTACACAAAGAGATTGTGCCTATAATCCCCCTAATGAAAAGAAATTATAAAAATAAAATATAGTTATTAATCCAGAACATAAGTCAATAACTATGGATTGCAGAGCTTTGCTTGTTCTTTCAGTACTTTCAGCCCACAGAAAATGTTTATGAACAAGGTTGCAAATTCTGGGTTACCACTGAGCAATGTGATTACAAGCCAGGGCTGCTGCAGTCAATGGCTTTTCAGTGTGATTTGAATCACAGAGCAACTTGTCCCCAGCTGAATTTAAAATCCTAATCATAGTACTGACACTGGAAACCTGTGTCTAACAGTTACACCACTCCCCCAATCAGGAAAAAGAAACGTACTATGTAATTATATTTCCAACAAACAGAGCTCAAAAATGAGCTACAGATCGAGACTTCTTCATAATGTATTGTCAGTAAAGCAATAAGAGCAAATGTATTTGAGAAAATCACAGTTTAATCCCAAACAATTCACAGAGACAAAACTCATTCAGTGAACCATTTGTTAAGATACATTCAGTTCTGGTTTATGCTTACATGAAGATTTTAATATACATGAAAAACCTATAATTTTTACTGTTCGCCTTTTTTTTTTTTAAAGCAATATAATTTTCTTTATTTCCGCTAGAACTGTTGTTACAGCTTCAGCCATATTCTGCATTTTACCATGTACAGATTCTACCTATGGGGAAAAAAGTTTCCATTTTAAGGTAAACATCATTGCCCACCCATAGATTGTGATGTTTGCTTAGGCAAGTTCCTTTTTTAAATGGAATGACCTTGCAATGATGACTGGAAATGTATAAAATAAGTTTTTCATCTCTGAGGGCCTGATTCTATTAAAGTAACTGCAAGTGATTCCACTGACCTCTGTGAACTTTGGAAATTGTCCTAAATTGAGAAGGGTTTAATGTGTGGGAGTGTGAATAGATGAAACATAAGCTGTGATACAATTGGGGTGGAGAAAGTACCTTTTGATGATCAGAGAAGTTCACTGAACTGCAGTAAGAGTTCTAGAATGACTTAGACAAACATCTCCCAAGAATGACATAGGTGTGACTTACTTTGCTTTGAGAGTGATGTTAATGCCCCAGCATGATCTAGGAACCAAAAGACTTCAAAGGACCATTAAAGTACAAGCTGAAGTATTTCAAAGAATTGCTTTTAAAATATTGAAACTATTAATCAAATAATATAGTGAATTAATTTAGAGGAGTCTAGTGTAAACATTTTATTAACAGGCATACATAGAACACAATTTTATAAATATATATACATTTTAAAACAAATTAGTGACATTTACAAGCTTGGCAGCATTTCTTAACCTGTTAGGAAAGATGATTTGGAGGCAGTATGTTAGAGATAAATTTTTCCCAGGTCTCAATTGTTGCATTTAAAGGCAGCACATATCTCCTCACCCTGAAGGTAAGAATCTCAAAATGAGCCCAGGTTCAAAGGAAGACAAATGTCAATCTGAAGTGAAGCCTTCTTATTGTTATCTAATTATGGCCAGTGGATGCACTTCATTCATCATCCTGTCTTTGGGCAGATTAGGTCTAACCTTTAGCCTGAGTTTTACATCCTGTGGTTGCCTAAACCAGTCTGCTCTTGGTCTGCGGTCAGTTCTAGCTGTGGAGGTGAAAAGTTAATTCTTTCTGTAGTCTCTTGTCCAAGACCATTTCCTTTAATTTATCGTGTTTTGACTTTTTTTTTTTTTGGCCTTTAGCATAAAAGTTGAAGTTATACAGCATCTTAAGGCCTACTGAAGATCTACAGCAGTCTCTGCCCACATTCCCTCAATAATTCTCTATTTCCTGATTTTAAGGTTAAGAGCAGACTGCTCCCTCTGACTTATACACACCTGAAATACCAGCATTTTGGTCTGTGACTGGGGTTCCAGAATGATGCTGAATGATGTCTCCCATCCCATCCAGTTCTATTTCTATGATTGAATAAATCATATTACAGATACAATTAATCTGATACATGAAATTAAAACGCAGAAAATTGTGAAATCCAAACTTCTGTTCTATTCATTAGATCTGCCTTCTGGTGACACATCTGAAAATCAGAGAGCAGGCACTGTGAATACATGAAGGTTTGAAGTCAGTAGGAATCAGGCCCCAATCATGTTAGCTGCTGGAAAAATGCCAGGCTGCAGCCTGCTTTTGAATAAGTCTTAGTCTAGTATCATTCAATTTGAAAGGTATTGACCATCACAAAGGGATTTAGGACCGAGTTCTGCCAACACTCATGCTGGTGTTCAGGGGTAGGTAATCCCACAGACTCAGTGTGATTGTCATTCTGCCATTAATCCAAGCATAAATGTTTGAAGGATCAGACCATTAGATAATAGAATAAATAGGTGCTGTGTATTCCCTTAACCATTGTGATAAATCTGTCCCTGACTTGCCTAGCTAGCACCAGTAGAGACATCGTCAGCTATGCACCTTTCTTGGGTTTAGCACCATTAAAAAAAACCCCAAAATATTATTTTCTTGCTGAAAGCAAGGCAAATGAAATAAATAATATCATCCAGTTTCTTTCAATACCTTTGTCCTTATCTGAACATTTATCATAAAACTTTAAAGTACCTCTGTAGGGACTCAGCATCACTCTCCCTTCACATTTCATATACTACTAACTTTACTTAATGGCCTTTAAGTGAGAAAACTTCAGTCTCAGGTAAGGTGGGGTTGTTTTGTATTTGTTTTTCTTAACTCTGCATTTCTATATTGCATTTTTAAATAAAAGTTCTAAGTATCATTCTCTCCAATAGCCTCATTTCAGAAAGTGTATAGAATGTTAATGCTTCTTAAATTTGAGCCAGACCTTGAAATTTTAATTCTTCTATTCTTTCATCCCATAAATTATTTTAACTGGTGTTCTATGGAGTACTATCGCTCTCTTGAAGAGAGCAACACCTTCTTTTCAAGCAATAGTTCTTCCAAAATTGCCAATGCCTATCTGGTAAGAAGTTCACCAGAAACAAATGTTGACATGCTAGAGCTGTGTAAGGAGAACATTTTGCTGCCTACACTTCTGTGTATTATTCTGTGGCAATGGAGGATGTCCCTTCACACTCTTTCCTGATCCTTATTAAGATCTCTCACTTAATCCTTGCTATAATGTAAAATCAAAACTGTTTAAAAACAAATCAGCAAAATGTTTAGTTCTCTGTTAGATTGTTTAATGGCATGTATGTGTGTGTATATATATAATCGTAAAAAATCACAAATAATCATAAAAAATCATGAATAATATTAAAAAGTCAAGGAGAGTCTTCCCCTAACAAATCCAGGAGCCTAAGGAGGAGCTGTCAATGCTGCTGATTATTCAGCACAGCCCCAAAGCAGCTAATCACAGTATCAAGCCACACTGATGCATGATGTTCACTCATTGAGGTGAATATGATGGCTACAGAGAATAGTAGGTGCCTCTGTTGGATCTGCATTCCTGTGGGGATATTAACATTTGGAACTGCATTGAAAGTCATTCTGTAGTTCTCAAGGGCATATGTGTGAACTAGTATGGAAGATCTCATCCTTGCATTTTTCCTATGACAAAGGAGCACAGTGTAATGAAAATCACAATATTTTTTATTGGCAGCATCTATAATGGCAAAATTTTATACTGCAAGCTCTTCCCATGAGGTGGCATGCATTCCACCCTCATTTGAATGTGGTCAGAATGTTATGAGAGGCTAAAGCTTTCTCTTTTAATGGAAATGTTTTTTACTGTGTTTACTTTAATTAAAAGCCAAAGCTGAATGGCTCCTTGACAATGCCTTGAACTCTCTTGTCTTTTTTTTTTTTTTTTTTACTGAAGATGATAGTTAAAGTTATCTGTTCTGCACTTTAGATGAATAGATGAGAGAAAATGATAATGTGCTAACTGCTGACATCACTTACTACTTCAGTTCCAAGTTTCGTTAACCTTTGTGTGCCAGCAGTTCAGAGAACACACTGGTAGGAAATTGAATCTCAGACAGCTTTTCTTTTCTTTCCCTTTTCTTTTATTCTAAATAACAAAATTAATACTTCACATTATTATTAATGCAGTCAATGGCAACATATTTTGACTTTATGTAAAAAAATTGTGGCTAAGAACTCTACTGGTGTTCTTTCATTTGCCAGTAAGAGTATTAAACCTAGTGCATGGCTGGATTTTATCATCTTTCAAAAAATGGCATGTTATAGCTCATTCCCCAAAGAGTTGTACTGACTCAATGCAGTTACTCATAAATATTGCACATGACTAAGAACAGAAAAAATTAACCAATAAAATAAAAGTACCAATCAAGGTGCAAAAAAAGAAAGACAAGAGACAGATCTTTAGGAGGGTATCTGTGAAATATTTACCTTTTTTCTTCACCAAAATTCTATATAGGAACATGCTGACCTTTGCACCCAACCCCACAAAGGATCAGAATTTCACCATCCTAAAGAATCAGCTGAGTATGAATTCCAAGTACCTTGAATGAGTGATCAAAACAACAAAGAATCAAGACATCTGTAAATAAACAAGAAACACACATTAAGTCAGTGCTACATCCAAGTGCTACATCACTGTCATTATTAATGTACTACTAAACGCAATGTATTCAACTGTTTTCAGAAAAATATGGATTACTAGGATGCTCAGGGCTGGAAAGATATTTGACTATTCATCTTGCCTCTTTATCATGAATGTTTTCAGTTAGACTTTACAGCAGCATCTCTGAAACCAAAATGCTACAAGATAATGAAGATGCACAGGAAAATCTGTGAATCTCATAATAAGAATTGGGCAGAGCAGATGGGATCTACCTAACCACATCTATCTATAATTCTTGTGATAAGCCTCTTATAAAATGTTTTAAACATTGACTGAAAGTATATGGACATCCAAGAAAGTTACTCCTGTCAGTAAGAAGTAGTCTTATTATGCATAGGTTGTACCTGGATATTTAAGTACTGGACCTTTATTTAATAGTACTTGGCTGAACTTCAAATTTTTGATCCCAAGATCAGGTCTGAAACACCTTGAGAGCAGCTGAGTGCTGCTACAACAGGCTAGATCATAAGAAATGCAATGGGCAATAATCCAATTCATGTCTCAGAAAAACCATTGTAAATAAAGCGGGTTTCTTGTTTGTGCATTCCTCAGAATAAGCGTCAATGGAAATGGAAATCTCCTGTTTGTCATGGGAGACCCTTAGACCAGGAGGACTGATAGAACAGGGTGGAGCATACCAGCTGTGAGTGTTTTTGGATTTTAATCAGTGAACAGAGGACACCCATTTCCATTTCAGTGCCTTTCTCAGGCACTAATCACATTAAAATAATGTGGAGCAATGCTTCCTATTGAAATTGTATCGTTCACTATATCAGAGGAATACATTCTCTTTTCAGGATTTTAGTTTATATCCTGGCAGCAGAGCAAATGTGATTTCTTTGAATGATGGCTTGTTGCATTTGTGTGCATATTTAATCAACAATAGACTCAACATATAAACAGCCTATATCTCTGTGGAGTCACAGTCAGCCATACTCTGCTGTCAACTAAGCCAGGGTAATTCAAGAATAAATGCCACTGAAATCAGTGGAGTTTCTCTAGATTTATGGTGGGGGAGCAAGGAGCAAAATCTGTTCCCCTTTCTTTAGCTACTGAAATACAACCACAGTGCACGCCAGTAATGACCCCAAATTAAAAACCCTGATCTTTAAGTACATTTGAATTTCCTACCTCTGCATTTTGACTTTAAATAATTTAAAAAGAGGAAAGAACTGAATTATAGTTTAAGTAAAAGCTTCAGAATGATTCTAATAATCTAATTAATAGGAGGGCAGGGGGAGATTATAATTTGAGTTTTGTGGTACAGACAGCACAAGCCCCAGTGGCTCTGTTTTCTCTTTTTGGGGAAACAGATCCAGATGAATCCCTGCTTCCCCTCAAGGACAAACGAGGTCCAAGTGTTGAAAAGTCCATTCCCTTCAGCCTTGCAGGGAGGACTGCCAGAGTGAGGATGGCAACTAGTAGTCACAGACAGGACATAGCAGTGACTTCACTTTCCCTCCACCTAGGAGGTACTATTTTTCTCCACAAAAAAGGATGGAGGCTGGCCCTGAAATGGAACAACTTGAGCCCTTCATTTATTTATTTTAAAAGTAAACTTGAGCTGGGTTTTGTAGCATTTTCCTATGAAATTCAAAGTGCACTGAGCATTTCAGAGTTCTGCAGCTGTGCATGCTTTCTCAGCTCCAGTGAGGGCTGATTCAATAAATGACTTTTATTCATTCCCAAGATTCACACTTAGCTATTCAATAAGCACTATAATGAAATGTTTTCATTGTAACAAATAAAAAAAAAATGTAATGGGCACTGAGATATAAAATCCCATTTTCCATAATAAGGTCATTCAAATAAATCTAGCATGAAAGAAAGCAAGTACTCTGTGAAGTCCCAACAGGAACCTAAGTGGAGAGTTTGAATTTACAGAACTGGTCTACATTGCAGACTGAAGTGCAAAGTCTTTCCTCACCTCACCCAAGCAGAGAATGTTAGGAGCCGTTTACTGCAGTGTCTACAGATTTGCCAGATCTAAATTCTGGGTGTGGGAACAGCAAGAGTTTCAGCTATTGATGTATCATCTGAACACAAAAATGTTCTTTAATGGATGGACTGAACAACTTAAGCTGTAAAGTTAACCTTCTACAGGGAAGTCTGAACGTCTTTGACGTACCAGCTCAGCCATGACACAATTTTCTCTCTGGCAACCAGCCCTCCCTGCCATTTTCTGACCATTTAACACCCTCTCTTTCAGAGCAGAAAATTATAGGTTTACATAAACGTGTGATAAAGTCTTGTGGCAATGCAAAGTTTTAGGACAGTAGGTTTGCATATATTCTTGGGAAGTCTGTGGTATAGACCTCATTGGAACTGTTTTAAAAAGTGCTTGATACAGACAGACATTGAGAAAAGCACACCAGAAAATATTTCTGAGTATTCTGTTGACTCTTTATCAGAATATGAACACAAGAAATTGTGCACAGGACTCAGACTTGACATCCTACATTTGGATAAGGATGGAAAAAATAACCCTGTCCTGTCTTGAGGCGAGAGGGTGCACAACTAATTTTCCTTTGACTACCCCAGCTGTGATTTATTTACATCTTTCTCAATCCAGGTTAGTACTTTATACAACATGCAAGCTATGGGCCCTTGCGTGAAAAGGTTTTCTACATTCCCCTTATGCCTGATCAGAGTTTAAACAGTATCTGCCACTTTTTCTTTGTTAGTGTTTTAAGTTTGTCCTTAATTTAAACTTCCTTGAATGGAAAATCAGTATATCTCACATCTCCTCAAGGACTGGATGAATTTATTGAGTGTCCAAAATACCTTCTTCCCATTGTATCTTTAGCTTTCCAGGTTGGCACTCCAAAATACTGCAGCGAATGCTGTGGGGATTGCAAGCCTATTGTTCTACTTTCTGACTCCCTTCTGAATCTAGATTTTAACTGCTAAGACTAGAGCACAGTGAATAGATGCCTAGAGTATTGCTGAAGGGTAGAGCATGACACCATGCTGATATGCCTTTAATGTGCTTATAGTGGGTAGCGATCACAAGCTATATGTCAAAAACATCTTTACTAATGAATTCAAAGCAAGTCTGCCATGTGCTGCTGTCCAGCTATTTCATTTTTCAGAAGTGAAGGAGAGATTAAATATCTCATCACATCCTAACCTCTTAGTCCATGTCCTGACTGGCTACACCTTTGTATTGGCTACACAAGTAAGACTTGACAACTAAGAGAAAAGTGAAATAGGTAGAACAGAATTCTCAGTCCTCCCTTTTTATGATGAACTGGTATTGTAGTGACTATCTTTTCTGGTGAAGGTACGTGTCCTTGTTCCAGACTATTTTTCCAACTGACTAAGGCACCTTCATCCTTCCTAGATCAGCTCATCATAACCACTGGAAAACTGCATTTCAATTCCTGCTTTGTGAGTAGTCCATGTTGCAGTTATTTCACCATCAGTAATGTCTTGAATGCCCATAAATTGCAGGTTGTGATGTTCTGATTGTATCCCCAGAGTAGACAGATCTGTGCTGATCACTCACAGAGCAGTGTTACTCCACCCACACATGCAGGAGGAGGGGTCATGCTAAAGTGCAAGGACCATTCACTTTCTGTGCTAAAAATCTCAGTGTTTTATTAAATGCTGTTTAGATTGTTATTTTCCTAAGGCAGGTTTCATCTCTTCTTTTTCCCCTCCATTTTATTAATTTATTGATTCTCTATTTGAGGAGACTAGCCAAAAGATTAGTCAGCATTGTCTATATTTTTAATTTATCCAGGGTGATGTTGGCAAGGCAAATGGAGAGATATTGATAGAAGTTTTGTAAAGATGTCAGCTGGAAAAGGTAACATTGCTTACGAAGATATGTTATGCTCAACTCACCTCCCTGTTCAGAGAAAGACAACTTCTCAGAAGTACAAAACCAAGAGCCATTTTTCAGGTAGGTGAAACATTTCTTAATGTTATGGTCTATTTTCCTTTTGTATAATGAATACTATTAAATTCTTCTTTCTTCAGTTGAGCACAATCATGCTTCAATATTCTAGCAGGAAATCTCATTGACAAGTTCCCTGAAGTTCTCTAATGCCTTTTTTAACAGATTTTTTATTTGCAGCAACAGAAATCCAGCACACTGAGCCACTCTGGCTTTCACTCAGTTAGGCCTTTGCCAGCATCATTCTTAGTGCACAGTGTGTGCCAGTTCTCTTCTACTCCCTGGCTGATATACTTTCTTGCCTGAACAGGCTTATCACCTGCAAAATATAATACCTCTGCCTTCTCTCCTGCCCTTATTAGCCCTAGCAAATAACAACATCTTAGCACCCCTGGGGACTTAATTTTTTAGGGTATATTTCTCTGTAGCAATAAAGTTTGTATTTGCATTTCTTCTCCATATATCCAGGTAGGTTGTTTCTGTTTAGTTTGGGGTTTTTTGTTTGTCTTTTTGTTTTGTGACTAAGAAGAACGAAATACACAGATTATGTCAGAATTGGCCACGCTGTCAACAGTGTGATCTCCTCATCTCCACTGGTTTATCATCCTTTCACTGCCTTCCAGCAAAAGTTACAGTCCTCCCCTCAAAATGTTTTAGTTGATTACCAAGAACTCTGTGCATGGTTTCTTTAAGGTTGGTTATTCTGTGGACTAGCTAAAAATATTGCCATCACTCATACCCTCTGACTCACCTCTGGATCCCAGCTGTTGTGATGGTTCTGGATTGTGATTATGCTTGGCATACTCCCCAATAATTTTAAGGGTTCCCTGTAGCTTGCACTATGTGTGAAGGGCCCAGAAGATACTACTTCTGCAGCTCTGAAAGGATTTGAAAGCAGAAGAGAAATGTGCAAGTCAAAAGGATACGGTCTGAGACTAAGGAGTCCCAATTTCCACTGATCTAGGGGGATTAAAGAGAGGTGGGTGTTGGGGTATCTCTGAAAGGAGGCAGATTACTGCTGGAAACTGTTGTTCGCTGGCACTCAAAGCCTTTGTTATGAGTGCCAGCACTGTGCACAGACCAAGGTCCTATTGCAAAGGCCTAAATTCCATCTAAACACCTGCTGCTCCTGCTACAACCTCTTTGCTTGTGACTCACTCAAAAGCATTCAGTTCTCTTCACTCCCTAGCACAGGGTCATACACGCAATACAGCCAAAAATCTGCATGCCATTCTTTCTGCCCTTCAGATTTTAAAATTGTCCATCATTTCCTCTACCCATGTACCCATTATTCTGAGATCAATGTATGACCTCAGATTTTAAGGTCAGAAGGAGCTTTTAGATCATCCCATCTGACCTCGTTTATGATTCAGAATTTATAATTTCATTCTGTTCTCCCTGTATGTGAAAGCATAATGTACATTTTTGTGAAATTGCTAAGCATAACATGTTGTGCTGTGTAATTTAATAAATAATAATAAAGCATATCCAAAAGGCAGCCTTTCTGTATAAAAGAAGGCTGAATTCACCTTCCAATATTATTGGCCAATTGAGAATTTCAGGCATTTGCTGGAAAGTTTAATGCAAGCTTTGAAATTTGGAAAGCATGCTTCTTTGTTAAGAAATTCTCCATTTCTCATCATGAGCTTCTCAGAAACCATTAACATTTTTTATTTAAAGTAATAAGCTCAGAAGAAGGGGATATAGCCATGAGATAATAGCCTTTGTGAAATCACTAGGTGTGCTGAGGTGAATCCATGGGTACTCAACATAATGACAGGATCATCAGCTAATGCCTACTTTTATAGAGTTTTAATATTCTAATCACTTTTCCAAGAAATAATCTTTATATTTAAAGTATAAGGACAGTCTTAGAGCCAAAAATGTTAAAATAATATTATGTTACCCTACGAGTCTTGTAGACAATTAGTTTTAATAGAATGTAATACACCAATCTGATTCACTAAGACAGTGAGGTTTTCAGCTAAAAGAATTACAGAGGCTATGCCTGCTCATTATATTTCAGCTCTAAGCCAATTCAGTTTCTCTTCCTCAGAGTCCTCAGGCTCCTCTGTTGGTGTCTTGATTAGGATGGCAAGGGAGGCCGATGGTCCCTTGTGTCTGGTGTTATGATTAAGCCCCTCCTGTGGCTGAGTTTCCAGCATGACTGTGGAAGTCAGGGCACACACATGTGACTCCAGACTCTCGCATTTCATTCTTGTACAGGAATCCCTATTCTATCTAAAAGACAAAGTCATGCCTGAATGCCAGAAGTCTCAAGGAAGTGGTCATTGTGCAAGTTTGAGACCCCTACCAATACAAATATCTGTAAAATGTGATGTTCTTAGATAGCCTGAGAGGAAAAAGGTGTTACTATTGAAATAATAATTTCTTCAAGCACTGCTAGCTTCTTGGCTGCTAAGAAGGCCTTAGCAAAATCTCACTGTTGGAAGAAAAATGTAGAGTTTGAGAATCCCAATATATAACCACACACTGCAGACCTTACTCTCTTAGAACAAATCCCCACTTTGTCGTCCATTTACTCTTTGCAGGTGCGAGTTCACTGTTTCTGACAAGTAATGCTAAACTCATAAAGTTACTAGTGAGACTACAACCATCTAGTAAGTATTCAATAAATACAATTGTTAAAAAGAACAAGATATTTCAGAATAAGCAGGCAAACTTCTCTCATAATTTTGCAGATCATGAGTTCATATATATTTTCAAACAAGAAATTTCTTTGCATCTGGGATAAGATGTTTATGACAACAAGAGGGAATGTGATCAAATGAAAGGGGTTTATTAACTGTATTCCACAGCAAACCTACAAAGTCATTTTACTCGTGCTTTCAGATATGATTAAATAGTAGCCATGGGGTTATTTTCTGATTATATCTGACTGAAAATTCAAACATTTTAAGTATAATAATGAGGATTTTACTACTCTGCTTGTGAAGTTACTGACATCCAAGTCTTCCTGTATTAAAGAAAGCAAGAAACATAATCTTACTCAAGTTACATTTTCCACTTGAATTGGCAACGTGATTGTGCATTCCTAAGCCACAAGAATAAAATCTTTGGAAACTAAAAGCAACCAACAGTACATACTGGGATGTCAATGAGCCATAAAGGCTATATATAGATTTATATAGCTGATAAATATTATGCTGTCATTAGACAGCAAGCAAGGGTTTAATATTTGGATCCTATGTCAGATTTCTGCAGAACATTACTCTCCAACAGAGAGTATAAAAACCTCTTCTGGAACACAGCAAATCAAGAGACAACACTCAACAACCCGGCAGCCAAATCAACCACATGCTTCAATGTTAACCTCAGATGGGATCCAATTTACAATGTAAAGGGACCAAGAAAATTATCTTGACCTCTTCTGCTAATTCCTGGTAAACCTAAGAGACAGCATTATCATCAGTTCACGTCATAGCTGGCAAGGCAAGTTCACATTAGGTGCTCCGGAAAAGTCATCTCAATAGCTTCAGTGTCTCTGCACTGTATTCAGTTTCAGTTTATGGTGACTTATTATAGAATTAGTGATTGTCTTAAACAATGAATTCTTCTTTGGGACTTTTTTTCCCCCTTTTATGGCAATTGGCTGTGGGATTTCCCATTGTCCCTTATGGTTAAATTAGGCAGATATGAAGATACTATTTCTGCTTTCCATAACCCAAGAGGGGTTAAGAAAGCTCATCACTGTAAGAGGCCAACCACTTATTCTATCTATTTTCCTTTTATGAAACTGAGCTCAAATCAGACTAACTTTTCCATTAAGTTTTTTGTCCTTCCTTTTACCTAGATCACTCTCTCTGACATGCACAGAAGATCCAAACATATGTCCTTTTCATCAGGACTTTTTCTCCTGTAAATATCAAAAGAGCTCTTTACAGTACGTTGACCAAAATTGTACTACTGAGCTTTCTTCCAGATGTCAATCAATAGTCGTGTACAACCTTTGCTTCCAGACAGCATATAGACATCCTAGTAGTCATCTATTTGCATTTAATTTCCACCCACAGTGATCATGATGGTGATATCAGAGGCTTTAAATCTGCTAGTGGCTAAATTCTGTAGGCAACCTTACCTCTGCTCTCAAACCTGTCTGCATCTCAGTGCTCTCTCTCAAGAGAGGTTCAGTTTGTGACTATTGCATAATGCCTTAGCCATGTTTTATTTTGAGCTGCAGTCTCTGGGCTGGTTTCCATAGAACATGGAAGCCTTGCAGAAGGTCTGCCTCTGTCTTAGACATGTGTTCTCATCTTCCAGCAGTAGAGTCATAATTCTTTCTTACTCCTCAGAATCCTCGTCATTTTACATAACTTCAATGGGAAAGCATGCAGAGACCTTTTACTTAGAGCGTTTCTACCAAATAACTCCTGTCTAAAGATTTTCCAAGAGTTTTGAAGAGTATAGATTGGCATGGAGAGACCAAATAATTGTGTTTTTCATGAAGGTTAAGGTGGATGTAAGGACACGTACTGTCACTGAGAGAGTACAGGTGTAAAATCTGGCTACTGCTTGCATTCCAGTAATGAAGAAAGCCAACTGTGCTCGTCTGGAGGCCAAGGACTCTACCCTTCTCCAGGCCCACTTAAATGTTAGTTTAAAGAATGAAAGGGATCCTATCCAACACATATAATCTTGGCTGCTCTATCACACAGAAATCTATTGACAAAGTACACAATGCAGATATTATTCTAGAACTAAATTGAAGGACCTACACATAAGGTTCCTGACACTGTGTGTTGAAATCTTATCTCTTATCAATGTTACCCACAACTGAAGTTAAGGTAATGGCATTATTCATTGCATCATTTCCTGAGACAGTAGCAAACCACCGCTGGACAAAGCAAGTTTCATGATTTGATAATCAAGACTCGCAGTATCACCTGGGCCTCACACAGAGTCTAAGCTCAATACCTCACAATCTAAAATTGGTTAAAAAGGTAGAGGGGGATGAAGAGAAGGAAAGCTTTCATGTTTTATCATTTGCTGCTTTCGAATTCCTCAACCTTTCACTCTCTTGTGAATGAGAATCTTCAGCTTTAAGTGCTGAGCTTAAAAGAGTTAAAAACTGAATAAAATGACAATGCAAATTATTTTCATTTTGTTTTCAGGTTATTTTTCTGTAACTAAAAAATTTTAGGGAGACAAAATCATTATTTGATTCTCATACATTCACACACCAACATCTTGATTGGAGTTTTTAAATCTATTTTTAATGTTATACCAGAAAGTGTGTCTGTAATTTGGATGCAGATTCTCTCGACTACTCAGCAGTTCTATCAGCCCATACAGTATATTTTCAGTTGATATATCCTTATCAACACCTCAATAAGGACTTCTTAAAACATTATTTTCCCACTATTAGATAATTTTAGTTTGTCATCACACAATCAATATGTTTTAATAAAGACCCTTAAAAATATGAGGCTTTGTTTTCTTAGTTAAAAAAAAAAAAAAACAAACAAAAACCTGAAGCTTTCAAGAAGATGTCATTAATATCAGTCATCCTCCACTGAAAAGTAGTTTGAGAAAACTAGGAGAACTCCACAATACCAAACACTAGACACATCCATTTTTTGTACAGGAATATATACATGATCTTTTCTAAAATGCACCTCTCATTTCTTAATGAGATATGGGTTGAAAACTTTGTGTAGGCAGGAGGGGATTATGGCATTTTTTTTCTCTCCTCTTAATCTTGTTTCTTCCAAAGATCAGGGTTTTGCTCAGGAATGTACTCTTCTCTTAAGGTTATATACAAACAAAGGGCAAATAGCCCCTCAGTGTATGACTCTTGAATGGTGAGGTCAGCCCTAGTTGAGACTTCTCTTCAATCTGTTGAGTCAGATTGGAGAGTATGAAATTCCTCTTAAGTGTGATCCAGCACCCATCCATGCCCTCCAAAATCTTTGTCTTCACTGAACAGGAAAGATAAGCAAATATTTATGCAAATAAATATTTATTAAGGTTCTTTAGCAAGCATACACTGAAAAAACTTTATTTTCAGTTATTGTATTTGTTACCAGAATTTCTTGATTAAGTCATTATTTTTACTATATCCTATAAAAATAGTTCAGCTCTCACACAGTTAATACAGAACTATTCACTTCCAAAGCAGAGGAATTTGGTTGCCTATGCAAACACCTCCTTTCCATCTCACCATGTCACTGGTTAGTATTGTACAATTATTATATTATAACCACGGTTATTTTCAAAAATTATAATTAATTATACATAACCATAGTAATTTTGCTTCATTGCTACAATTTTAGACCTCTGCTTTTGAAGCTAAGTTCTGGAACTCTTCAGAGAATTAGGCCAAGAACCTTATGAAGCTAGGCCGTGAGAACCTGGTGAGGTTCAACAATTCCAAGTGCAAGGTGCTGCATCTGTATCAGGGCAATCCCAGACATAAATACAGACTGGAAGAACTCGAGATCAGCCCTGCAGAGAAGGACATGGGAGTGTTGGTAGATAAAAAGCTGGACATGACCTGGCAATGTGTGCTCGCAGCCCACTGTGTCCCGGGCTGCATTAAAAGACGTGTGACCAGCAGGACGAGGGAGGAGCTTCTGCCCCTGTGCTCTGGTGTTCGCACTTGCAGTGCTGCTTCCAGCTCAGGGGGCCACCGCGTAAGAAGGACATGGACCTGCTGGAGCGAGTCCAGAGAAGGACCACAAAGATGATCAAAGGGCTGGAACACCTCTCCTATGAAGACAGGCTGAGAGAGTTGGGTCTGTTCAGCCTGAGAACAACCTGAGAAGAGAAGCCTCCAAGAAGACCTTATTGTGGCCATTCAATACATATATGAGTGTATAAAAAAGAGGGAGAGAGATTTTACAAGGACATTTAAAGATAGGACAAGGGGAAATTATTTTAAACTAAAAGAGCAGACATTTAGCTGTTAGGGAGAGATTCTTTACTAAAAGGGTGTTGAGGTACTGGAAGAGATTGCCCAGAGAAGATGCAGATGCCCCATCCCTGAAAGTGTTCAAGGAATGGCTGGACAGACCCTGGGCAACCTGATCTAGTGGGTGGCATCTGCCCGTGGCAGGAGTGTGGAAACTACACAGTTTTTAAGGCCCCTTTCAATCCAACACATTCTATGATTCTATGAATAAGACATGCCCTCAAGAATCCCAGAGTCCTGAGAACAGTGAGGAAGGTTGGGAAGAGGGAAAGAAGACATATCCTCAGTGAAAAATGATCAGGTTAGAAAATGTTTAAGCAAATTGGACATACACAAGTCTGTGGGATTTAATAGAATACAGCCACAAGCACAGTGGGAACTGGCAGATGTCATTGTGAGGCTGCTCTCTTATATATTTGAAAGGTCAAGGTGATGAGGAAAGGTTCCTGAAAATGGGAAGGAAATAAATGTCATTCCTGTCTTGCAGAAAGTCAAGCAGAAGGAACTGAGAAACTATTGGTCTCTTAACTTCACCTCAGTCTTCTGCACAAAAAATCTGGAAGCCATTTGCAAACATATTAATGAGAAGAAAAGTATATTAAGGAGAAGGAGGTGATTAGATGAAGTTGCTGTGCATTTACAACAGGGAAATAATGCCGGATCAACCTGATATCCTTCTATGATCTGATGACTATCTTGATGGATGAGGGAACAGTGTATAAGATTTGAGTTCCAAAGCTTCCATAATATCATCATAGATGAGCTATGACAAAGTCCTGCTTGAATAACGTGATGTCCTTCTACAACAATGTGACTCACTGGATGAGGAAAAGGCTCTGGATGTTGTCTACCTAGACTTTAGTAAAGCCTTTAATATCATTTCCCGTATTATTCTCCTGGAGAAACTGGCTGGTCATGACTTGGATGGGTGCACAATTTGCTGGGTAAAAAACTGATTGGATGGCTGAGTGGTGGTGAATGGTGCTACATTCAGCTGCTTACTAATGGGGTTACCCAGGAATCAGTTTGGCCAGTCCTGCTTAATGTCTCTATCGGTGATCTGGACAAGGCAATTGAGGGAAACCTCATTCTGTTTTCAGTGGACACCAAGCTGGGTGAGAGCCTTGATATACTGGAGGGTAGGAAGGCTCTGCAGAGGAATCTGGACAGGATGGATTGATGGGCTGAGGCCAGTGGTGTGAGTTTCAACGGCGCCAAGTGCTGGGGTCTGCGCTGGGGTCACAACAATCCCACGCAACCCTAAAAGTTGGGGAAGAGTATCTGGAAAACTTCCCAGTGGAAAAGGACCTGGGGGTACTGGTCAACAGCAGCTGAACATGGCCCAGCTGTGCCCAGGTAGACAAGAAGGCCAGTGACATCCTGGCTTGTATCGACAATAATGTGGCCAGCTGGACCAGGGCAGTGATCTTCCCCCATACTTGGCACTGGTGAGGCCACACCTCGAATCCTGTGTCCAGTTCTGGGACTCTTAGGATAAGAAGGACATTGAGGGGCTGGAGCGTGTGCAGACAAGGGAAACGGAGCTGGTGAAGAGTCTGGAGCACAAATCATACGAGGTTGTAGCGAGGTGGAGGTTGGCCTCTTCTCCCAAGTAACAAGTGATAGGACAAGAAGAAATGGCCTTAAGTTGCACCAGAGAATATTTACATTGGATATTAGGAAAAAATATTCTTCACTGGAAGGGTGGTCAAGCATAGGAACAGGCTGACCAGGGAAGTGATTGAGTCAACATCAGTGGAGCTATTCCAAAGATGTGTAGATGGGACACTTAGGGACATGGTTTAGTGGTGGACTCGGCAGTGTTAGGTTAACAGCTGGAAACAATGGTCTTAGAGGTCTTTTCCAACCTAAATGATTCTGTGATTCTAAGTATTGGCTAGATAAGTGGGCAGTGAGGTTGGCTGAAAACTGTCTGAACTCTGGATTTGGACAGTTGTGATAAGCAGCACCATGTTCAGCTGGAGGACAACAGTTAGTGTCGTACCCCAGGAGTGGTCTACCGTCAACACTGTTCACCATCTACTAACCCCGGGCAGCATCGTGAAAGGTTATCTGATAGAGATATCTCTATCTGTTATCAGATAGATAGAGGAAACATCTGCTCAGCTCATGTGAGATATTTGACATGTTGGGCACAATCCTGGGCTCCCTGATGCAAGAGGAAAAAAGACTTACCGGAGCGAGTTCACTGAAGGGATGCAAAGTTTGTTGATGGCCTGGATAGTCCATCTTTTGTAATTGTAAAAAGATTGAGAAAGCTGGGACTGTTTAGGCTCAAGAAGAAAAGGCTTGGGGGCAATCCTAGGGTAAGGACTAAAGACAGACTCTTCTTAGCAGAGACCAGTGAAAGAAAAGGAGGCTGTGGGCATGAACTGAAATGTAGGAAATCCTGTGTAATAACAAGAAAAATATTTGTCCTATTAAACACAGGAATAGGTTTCCAAGGAAGGATGAGGAGTCTCAGTCCTTGGAGGTACTCAAAACTTGACTGAACACAGACCTGGGAAATATTTTCTGGCTGACTCCGTTCAGAATAGTGGTTGGATTTGATGATATCCAACTGTTCTTTCCAGACTCAACTCTTGTGTGATTCTGTTATATCCTGTGGAAGTTTTAGTGCTAGAAAAGTCTGATAGGAATTTTAAATTAAAACACTGTGAGCCTTGTAATGTTTCCCACTTCAGGGGGGAAAAGGAAAGAAAATTTTTAAAAAATTAAGGAAAAGAGAAAAAAGACCACACCATCACCATCCTCGTGGGTGCCTGTCAATTAAAAACTGATATTTGTTTGAAGTAATTCTTTCAGAAATCCCAGTGTGACTGAGACGATTATAAAAGCTTTTGTTTACATGCATTAAATTACAACAGTTTTCCAAGAAATCTGTTTTCATTCAGTTATTTACTCTCAAAAACAGGTTTCTTGAGACCAGGGAGAAGGCTGCTTGCAACCATATGGAATCCTCTGACCAACACAGCTTCCTTTCAGAAGTTCTCATCTATCTATCTTTTGCAAATGCAAATCAATCTGACTCCATAACACTTTCCAAGGCAATAGAAGTTTATAATGCATTTGGAGGCCACTACACAGGAGAAATGAATACTTTCTCACTACACTCCCCTTCTGTCTCATCTCCCAAGATAAATCTGAAAAAAATAAATATAATACTACATATTTGCACTTGAACTAAAATAGTATTGGTAGTTACATGACAGTGGAAAAGAGAGAGTGCTGGAGCTGGAGCTAACTCCAGCTATTTAGTGGTTATAAGTATTATACAAGCCTGTAAATTAAAGAGTGTATAACTCATAAACCAAACATCCCCCTCTCTCTTTTTTTTTTTTTTTTAAATTTTTTTTTTTTTTTTAATTGAAGCCAAATTCCACTTTCAACCAGCAGAAATTCCTTGCCCCCACTGCTCCGTTGTTGGGAATCTCTGGAAAGGCCAGATGTTGGTGGCAGTAATTCAGGGGCTGGAGGAGCGCCTGAAATACCCACTGCCCTCTGGAGGACGAGAGTGCGGCTGAGCTGCTGGAACCTTCCGTCAGTGCAGGCTGTAATGCATTGTATGCTTGTGTTGTGGTTTTGCCTAAGAACAAATGGGGATTGAAACTGGAAACTACTTAATGGTGCAAGAAATTAACATAGCCCCAAAAGGCTTGGAAATTTAAATCTGAGTTTGTACTCACTGATCTTCTGTGGTGTGTCGTGTTAATTCATGTCCTATTTTTATGTCTTATTATGAGAAATGTTGCTTATTATAGAAGGGAAAAATCTGTCAGATATTATTAATGCCTTCGTGTCTAAGAAAGTAGCCTTGTTGTAGCCACACAGGCTTAGGATTTAAAAGAAAGAAAGTTTTAGGGAGATGTAATTTTTTTTCTTTCAAAAAACCTGACATAGGTGGAAAAAGAGCATGATTTTCAGGTACAGTTCCTCAGTTTTTAAATTCCGAGGTATTGAAATGTGTGCAGATGAAGTAGGGCATAATTGATGAATATCTTTAGTCATGTACTTAATAAACTGGAGAGCCAAATTAAAACTTAATCTATAACAAAAGATTCCCATGCTATGAAAAAAGTGGAAAAATAATGAATGATGAGCCAAAAACTAAGTGGATGAACAAACACAAGATGTCATAACTCTTGAGATTTACAGGAATATTTTCAGGTAAAACATAGTCTTGTAAAAATATAACGTCAACACCAGAGCCAAACAATGCTTCCATGTTTTACTTTTCAGTGCAGCTACATAAAGTTAAATAAGAGAAAAAATTGTCTCATATCACTATTGTAAGACAAAAATTCCAGTGTTGGCACATGCAACCTTCAGAGACAAATATACTGCAAACAGCAGTGAATATGACTGGTCCTTTCTTCATTGTGGTAGATGGAACACAAAGAGCCAGCACTCATGGCAGGAAACAAATTAGATTTTTTTTGTAAAATGAGGAATTTTAATAATTGTAATGAATTAATAACCAAACCTTTCTTGAAAAAAAACCTCAGAGCCTTTGAAAAATAATGGATTAAATAACCTGACAAACAAGATCTAGTAAAAGGCATGAAGTCCTCTATTCCATCCAACATTTTAAGTCATCCATAATGATCCTAACACAAGATATTAATAAAGTCAAATTTGTTCTGGAAGCGTCTAATATTCAAAACAAACCATTTGTAACGAAACTTTCCAAGATTCAGTCTCATAATAATGCTTCCTTTTCCTCAGAAAAGAAGAAAGGAGAGCCATGAAAGCATTAGACTGTGCTTCTCCAGGAGAAAGCCTCTCTGAAATCTGCTTAACTTATTGTGCAAACAGATGATCCACAGCCAACTTCTGATGGCACAAGATATACAGCCACCAAGAACAGCAGTACTCCCTCCCTTTGTCCTTCCTCTCCTCCCCCATGATCTGCATGGCTTCTCTGTCTCCTTCCACAACATGGAGCTTTACTGAGATCTTATGGACCACTCCTACACACACACACACACTGCTCTCCATAACATCCCTGGCCTTTCTGGGCCCTCATCCACCTTGCCCTTAGTGGCTTCACTCAGCCCTCAACACCTCCCTGCACACACTCGTTGAATATTTTGTGTCATTATCACAAAATTCAATTTTGCTCTTGGGGAAAGTGGAAGTTAATGTTGCCTCCAGAACTGAAAAGCCTTGAGTGGGTCCTGGCACTACATGAGGAATTGTATCATTCGGTGAGGAATGTGATCTGAAGAGCCCTATTCATCCTACAAATCATTTACTCAAAAGACTACAATAGACACCAGGCAGAAAATAGTATGAATACAGGAAAAAAAAAAAAAGGCAGCCTCAATCCTGCAAACACTTATGTGTGTAGTTAATGTAGTGTGGATGAATATTGATTTCAATGAGAGTGCTTATATGCATAAAGCAAGGCATATGCATGCTTATAGGATCAAGGCCAAGATTGTAAAGTACTGCAAGCTGAGCTTTAATGACTGATAAAGCAACTTAGAAATACACCAAAATATGTCAAGGAAATATTCAGGATGCCTGGCTGATTTCAATACTTATAAAATTGTATCATTGCTCTGAGTCTGAAATAATAAAAATAATTTTTTAGTAAATTAATGACAATCACATAAAATTAGAATGTAGTATAATGTATGAGCAAAAGGGGCACACATATGTGGCTGAATAATTCTGCTTCCTGCTCAGATGCATCCATTTCTGTGGCAGCTATTGAAAAATGTAGAAAAACATAACAGTTTATGTCAAAGAGGTGAATGATCCTCCCATTAGCAACAGCCAGGGAAAATTGAAGTTGAAAGGGAATTTCTCATAGCAGAATTCATCCCACAAGTATACAGACTGGGAGTTGCAAAGCCAGTGGGTGATCATTTCAGATTCCACTGTAATGCGAAAACTAGTTAGGTTTTAGTCTGGGTGGACATACCGGCCACACAAATTTTCTCATGAGCTGTGTCATAGAACAATCTGAAACACTGACCTAATATTTTATCAAAATTAATTTTTTCTTCAATCTTTTATGAGAAAGAATGGATGTGAAACACGTTGTGCTAATGCACACTCTGGTTTCTGTTTAAATGCACTCAGGGAGACTTTAATTGCATAACCAAAATGACAGTTTGGGATAGTGACTGGTAACTTAATGCTGGAGACTTTGAAAACCAGGTCTTAATTCCCCACTCAGTAACAACATAACTAATTTAGCAGTGATGAACATGGAAAACAGACTCTCAGCTCAGCCTCAATGCCGAACAGATACTGTTTTCAATTATGGTGACCACTCTGGTCTGCAATGATCTTGAGTGAGAACACACTGCTTCTGAGCTGTGCTGGGTTAGCAGCAGAGAATACTCCAACTTTCCAGACCATACAAGTCACACACCTAAAGCATGTTTATGAGTATACTGCATATTTTAGAAAGCCAAGCTGAGGGAAATTCTAGAAGTAGCTCGCAGAAAGGAGACAAGAGTCTTCCAGGGAAGGAGGCTCAGCACTCAACTAATGGGCAGAGAGTCCTGTGGTGAACATGCTGTGATGTCTCTAGCCCTGAAATTAGGTGGTTCAGCCCTGCCAGATATGTGGTGTCCACACTGGATAAAGTTCAGAACTGTCCTGAATCTTCTCTGAATATGAGATGATGGATAAGTGTCTCCTCAGATCTGGTCAGCTCTGCTGACATTACTAGCTCATGACTGTGGTGAAAATGGAGTTTTGCAGGAAACCAGCTTTGGAAATTCCTCAAGAAGCTGTATGACACCAGACAGGATTCCTGCTTTTTTTACACTTTGTTCTAGGATGATCAAAATTACAATAACCAAATATAGTGACAAATTTCTAGCTTTCCACCTACAATGCTTCATTGGCTGAGGAAATAACATGTCATCTACAGCACAGCCTGCTTATTCCTGCCTACCTAGGGGACTATGGAGGCACAGCATTGGAACAGGCTGTCCAGGGAGGTTGTGGAGTCTCCCTCTCTGGAGACATCCAAAACTCACATGGACACGTTCCTGTGTATCAATGTAAGAAAGGCTATAGAGAACAAATATAGAGACAGAAAAGGTAATTTTTTTTTTTTAGTATGTAAAGTGGCTATTAAAAAAACCCAACCCTTTGTTTGTACTGTCCAGTGTAGAATTGTGCTACTTTTTTTCTGAAGTTATGCTTTAACATAACATTCCTTTACCCTACAGTTTTCACCATGTCTGTATTCTTCAAGAAGAAATAAAACAATATAGGAACAGCTCAGTGAAATTAAACTGTTACCCCAGAGAGAACAGAAAAAAAACCAAAACAAAACTCGAACTGTGAACTTTGAGGATGGAGCTTCAACATATATATGTGCACTTTAAAAACAGATCTTTAGCTGATGAAAATCATCATGCCTCCGCTAAAGCAAATGAAATTTTGCTGTAACACACCAGGCGAGTATTTGATCCTCAGTTGTGTGCACAAATACCCTGGTCTGTGGCCACTTTAAGAACAGTTGAACTGGCAATTTGTTCAGGCAGGTTTTCGACTTGTCCGTGGAACTGCAAGGATTTTCTCACCTCTCATCAGCGTGGATCTGCAGCCAACATCTTTAAAAATATATCCTGATCTCATTCAGCTCAAAGTTGTGTATTAAAATAAGACAAGCCCTGAGATGAATTAGAGGCAAAGGACCCCTTTGCACACTTGAACTCTATGTGCAGCTTTTGTTGACATCAGTGTGAGCTGCGTCTGCAAATCAGTGGCCGCCTTTTGTTATGGAGTAACAAATCTTTAGAACACAGCCTGCTTCTGACAGAGTCAAAGTCTCCCTTTGAAAAAGCACATTCTTTCCTTAGATTCATGCAAAGACATCAACCAGCACTGCCAGATGACACGCTCCAAAAATCAGGATGCTATCCTGGACCAGCAGTGCAAAGACTGACTGACAAGGACTGCACAAATCTGGAAAAAAAAAAAAAAAAAAAAGACTCTTACTACTTGTGTGAGATATCAGGAAAAATACTTCCAAAATAAGAACATCCTAATTTTAATCATGGTAACTAAAGCCTAAAGCTAACTAACTGACAGCAATACTAATGACAGCAGAAATGTGTCTGAGGTGTGGGAAAAGAGTATGCAGGGTCATAATTCAAATTTCTCAACACATTCAGTTAAGGCCATATTTTTCAGGAACTCATTTAAGCAATGTTAAAAGGATAAGTTTTTTCAAACATTCTAAGCATCCAAAAACTTCTGTTCTGGCTTTGTGTGTAATCAGATTTTCCAAATGTCTCTATTTCCCAATGGTGAGAATTTCTGCAGACCTGAGGCTCACTCTGAACATTTCTGAAATGTTGACCATATCGTGTAACTTACGCAGTCGAGAAAAGTATGGAGTTCTCTGTTGGACTCCAGTAAATAAAATCCAGTCACAGAGCACACACTACTCATACATAAAGAAAATCCTTTTTGTTCTCCGAACTTTTAATCATGAAATAGTTAAAAACATTGAAGGGCCAGAACTATTAGCACTGAGAGAGAGTGTGAGAGAGAATGGAAGGAGGAGCGTGGTACTGCACTTTACAAGCTCAGCAATTCTTCAGATGTGGTCTGGCATGTAGTTCATAAAGTCAAACAAATCTGCTCATTTCAGTCATATATACAGGCACATATGTGTCAGTAGAGATAGATACATAGATGCAAACTCTCTGAAGAGTGAAATAAAGCAGTGTCATGTACATCTTTAGTAGATCAGCAGTAACAAAGATTTGAAGTTATAAGAAATTCATTGCTTTTTACTGGTTCAGTGCAAAAACTGAGGCTGAAAGTTTCAGGTATGTGACAGCTAAGATAGGTTTTTTCTAAGAGGACACATGATGATGGTATCATTTGAACTTTCTACTTCACTTTGAGTTTCTCATTATTATATTTTTTATGGAATTTAGAGGAACAGGTTAAGAGAAAATATTTTCTTCCAAAAAATATTGCTTTATCAGAGCAAAGTAATTTCATTGAAACAAAGGAATTTTAAACTTTTTTAGCTAGAAATTTTTAGACGTCTCTCTTGTTAATTCTGATTACAGAGAGAAAAAGTCAAAAGCATATGGAGGGGTAGAAAACCAGAGGAAGAAAGATGCATTTGTACATTCATGTAGGAAAAAGAATTTTGACAGAATTTTGGGCAACTGGATGAGATGAAGTAAATTCCAGAACGTCAAAATACAAGAATGAAACTGAATTTTTCTCCCTAAGTCTGCTTCAGGTTTTATTATTGGAATGCAGGATTTCTGGTTCTTCTCTATTGTTTCTTTCAAATGTTCTGCAGAATGTGCGATTTCTTGCACTTTGCCAGACTCAGAAATGCCCATGCTACCAGATGCAACACAAATGTTAGATTAGCCATAACAACTAATTAGAACTTAGAGCAGGGACAGTATCACAGAATCATTGAATGGTTTGGGCTGGAAAGAGCCTTAAAGATGGTCTAGTTCCTACCCCACTTACATGGGCAGGGACACCTCCCACTGGACCAGCTTGCTCAGAGTCCCATCCAATTGGCCTTGATTTTTATCAGGGTGTGACAGAAAAAAAGAGTTGTTCAAGATTGGGATGGGATAACAGGATTGGAGGTAATGACTAGGGATTTTTTATTTTTTTTTAGCAGCATGAAGGTATCCCAACTCAATATTGAGGGATTTAGTGATGATTATGAGGTGAACATGTAAATCTCTGGAGACTGACAAAACCCTGTGACTTACCAATGTAGGCCGCAGATCTCATTTCCTTTTTCTTTTGTCAAATAAATAATGAAAGAGGCATTTTTTAATGCAATGGAAAACAAGATGCAGGTAGATCCCTCTCCAAACTGAAGCTGTTATGAAAGATTGTAGACAGAGTGAAAATGTGTGTGACTTTCTCAGTCTGCATGAAGCAGCATCTGATTTTTCACACTATGTCATGCCAACTTAGAGTAATAAGAAACTATTGTTTCTCTAGAGAATGGAAAATAGTATCCAACAATAAAATACATGTATCTTTGGCTGGAATGTCTGCATTCACACAGGCAAGTGCACAGGGTGTTGCACAGCCCTTCTGTAGTCTGCTTTTTCCACCTCCTTGAAGCAAAGCAGTTATGTTGTGCTACCTAAAGTAAATGTAGACACTCAAAACTTCTTCACTTTTGGCATAGATGGGCCTAAGAGAATCTTATTTAATGAGTTAGATGTAATAAACCATAGCCATTTTTCCTACTTCTCTTTCCATCTGTGACAATTATCTATGTCTTCTCTACAGCTTGGTTTCCATGAGTATCATGTGGATATTGTCCCAGTCTTATGGTAAGGATATAATTCCTAACAATGAGAAAGAACACAGAGAACATTCAGCACAAATGATAAGTTGTGAACACAACATACTCTTAGCCTGGGGAGGTGATTACCACAAGGTCACTGTGGCCCAGCGGCTGAACAGAATTCAAAAAAAGCTGGACATTTTTGGACTGGAAAAATACACTGAGAAATACTATTGCATGTGTGTGTGCATACATATTTTAAATACATACAAGCATACATACATATGCATATATATACATAAAAGAAATATGTGAAAAGGAAGGCATGATTAAGAATTGAAACCCACCTGTATGGAGACTAAGGAAGGCATTTCATTGGGATTGATTATTCCTCAGCTGCCCTGTGAAAGATCATTTCCCTTGTATTCCCATTCCTAAGGGCTGTCAGCAAAAGGCAATTTCTGAGACTTCAATGCAAGAATCTACCATGCTACAGTTCTCCTGCTTTAGCTGTCATTCCTTGTGAAGGGGAAGAACTTACAGACTTGCAGCTTGTGATAGCCAAAACCCTAGAGACTTCTGGAGCAGGCCAGATGATAGAAAGAATCATAGATGGACAGAGTGGCTTGGTTTGGACAGGACCTTAAAGATCATCTAGTCCCACCATGGGCAGGGATGTCACCATCAAATATCATGTCTGGTTTGTCAGAGCCTGGATTCCTTCATGGTGTTACAATACACTCCAGTGATGATGGCTGGTGATATCGCAGCCTTAGAAATCAATTTAAGAAGCTTGCTAAGCCATGCCATTTTTAATAGCTCGTGGTTCACACTTCTCCTGCACAAGTCCACACGGCCAAGTTTCTGTAGCACAGAACCTCAGGCTGTCTGTGTGCTATCTTCCCTTGCAGCCTGTGACTCTGACACAGCTGAATCTCAGACACTACAAATTTCTTTCTGGCTAATACAGAGTGCCCTGATGTCACCGCCTGGGCAGGTGGGTAGAGATAGGCAGACAGTGTAGGGGAAGGAGAAGGCATGGCTGGACCAAGGTGCTAACAAGGGCCTTGCATTCGCCAGAGATGAGCCATCTCCTGGACTTCAGTCTAGGCTTGTGTCTGAGCCATGTTGAGATAGCATTTGAAATACACATAGTTTTCACGCTAAAACCCTTCTTTATTGTAACTAATAAGAATTTTAAAATTACTGTGGTGTCTAATTTATCTATTTGATTAATTACCCTCTTTATTACCAGATTGAAGCCCCCATAAACTAGCTGCAAATTATCTATTGATATCTTCTTTTTCTTCTGTTTCTTTTCCCCCACAATACAATTCTCTGCTGTATAACAATTGTATTTGCCTGGGACTATGGAAAGAGTTAGGTAAATCAATTTTAAACAAACCATATATTCTATGCTTATACAGTTTCATTTCCAATAAATAACCTGGAATAGCTAGTCAACTTTACATGCAATCTTAATTTGAGTTTCATATGCATAACGGAAGCAAGGAAAAATGGGACAGACTTGAGAAGGGAAGAAAGATTATATGGCTACAAGCACAGTGCGATGTAAATTCATTTACAAGGGCATCTGCATCTGTATGTCCAGTCAAGTGGCACAGTGAATTGCGAGGGGATTATTGATTTCAAAATGACTTAACTGCAGTCATGCAGTACTGAGAATACCTTATTGCTTCCCTTAGCTTCATGTACCAATTTGATCATATTTTGTGTATGTCTCAGCAGTCACACATGTAAGTCCTGAAAATAAGGTGATTAAAAGGACAACAACCTCACAAAAATTTTAAAAAAGTGAATAAAATGGAAAATGAAGAAAGCAGTCCCTCACCACAATAAAGAGATCAGGTTTGCTCTTTATTCTCAAACACTCCAAATAATACACTTATCTATTTGAATACCTATCTTGAAACAATTAAAATGCAACTTACAGCAATGCTGAGCAGAAGCCATTTAAAATGCAGGTCCCATCAAACTGGAGTCACTCAAGGAAATTTTTGTCACTTTTAAGGTTTGAATTTCTAACTTTCAAAGTAAACATGGATAAAACTTTCTGAATATGTGCATAACATGGGGCTAAGAAAACTTTGAAACAGCCCATTGCAAGCTTTAAAACTTCTATGTACACGCAGGCCTGATAACTTTCAAAAACTCTTTTTCAAGAGAAGGAGTAAGAAATAAGCATCTTCTCCCCTAACATATGGATTAAAATTTTTACACTGTCAGTAATTAAAATACCATGACAAATTAAGAGCTGATAAAAGGCCACAGCTAAAGATTTATGTTCTTTTTTTTTTTAAAGCTTCTTTAAGCTTTACCAAATGTACTGTGCTCCATGTACTTCATCTCTAACATCTGAATCCAGTTAGCAATGATTTTCAACTAACAGGGTGTTCCTTTGCATCAAAATGTGTAGCAGGATCTCTGTGTTACGCATGTCATCTTATGACAGTCAGTTAGCTCTCTTGCTGAAGTGCATTAGGAAACTGTTTTAAAGAGCTTGCACCTTTTGTCAGAGTGGTTAAAAAAAAAAAAAACCCGACATTGTTTAACAGCCCTGTATGTCTTACCGTTATACTCTCCACCTTTTGCAAAGGTCAGGGAAGTGTCATTTTGTGACTGTACTAATTTATTCAGAAAGCACAGCTTAACTCTTCCTGTGACTTGTTAAAATCATGACAACACCATATCGGGTGGGGGGAGGCAAGATTCAAAGTGTAGACAACACACGTTTAGTGAGTAGCTTTTTACTTGTGTCTTACATCAATCACTCCTGACATTTCCAAGGAGAAATCCTATCTGGACCCTAAAAATCTATTTCCTTTTCTCATGACAGCTGTGATTAAGGCAGGGCAGCTTGTACCATGCAGTTCTTTAATGATGAAGGCAGTCCTTCATGTCAACTTTCTTCTTAAAGTTGCAGTTATCTGAAATATTCCAACACAAAATATTTCCCCTTCTACTTGTTCTGTGCATATTTCCAATAAAAATAAGATTTATTTTGGGTGGCTTACAAAACTATCCTTAGAGGTCCACTACAGCCAGTAAGAAAACAAGCTTCAGGTTTCCAAAAGGTAAAGCTGGTTGCTTCTCAGCACAGCACCTGGTATTTCTAAGGACCAGAAGAGGAATCATAGTGCCAGCTTGTCATTTGGAGTCACCCTTGCACTGCTTTGTATAAAGTGAATGGGACATTAGAGTAGTTCAGTGCCTTGTGTTATATTAATGTTCTGCTCAGGGCAGTGTAGACTCAAATCTCATTAAATATGTTTGCTTGAAATGACTTAGACATTGAATTGCATTGGGTCTGTATTATCAGCACTTACAGTAGGTCCAGAGGCTCATTGTCTGAGTTGTCTCAATGTGGAGTTTCACTACCTTTCTTCACTTATCTGAGAAATACCCACACTAGTTAAAATTAGAAATGCTCTGACAGTGAATTATCTGCTGCTCACACCTACCCATAGATGATGGCAAAAATAAAAAAGGCCTGCTTTTTATTGAGTTAATAATTACCAAACTTTTGGGGAAAGAAAATGATCTATCTTTATAATTCTGATATGCTGCAACACAGGCCTTGTCACATGATTCAGCATTCAATAACCAGACTTCAGGAGGCAAGAACAAGTACTGCGCTACACTAGAAGTCAGAAAAACTCCCTTCTTTTTCTCTCCACTCTCACTAGGTTACTAAAGTTTATATCAGAGCTATCCGCTGGTTACTGAATGTTTTCCAGCACTTCAGCTTCAGAAGTTTTTCTTCCTCTTTATGAAGGGCCCTGTAATTCTGTTGGGCCTCAGATGGGTTTTCAATGTCAACCTGAGGTCAAGTGTGTGAATCTCAAGACAAGATCAGGACACATCTGGAGGACTGTGCATTACTGTCCTACCCTATTAAAAAGCAGCAGCAACAACAACTGCTTAGGAGTTCCTGGGGCTGAGCCTGACAGCGAAAACAGATGGATCACACTTCAGGATTTAATTTTCAGATGTGATTCCCCCATGCAGATGAATGGTTGGCACAATTTATGATCTTAAAACAGGTTAATTTTGAAAAGTCAAATTCTGTTCTATGATGTACGAGACATCATAAGAAGCTGTGATAGCCTCTTGTGTGTGACATATTGTACAGTGGAACTGTGTGGTGCAGCATCTCCACCGGAATAAACTCACGGAGCCTCACCGTCTGGGTCAGTTTGGATTGCTGCTGACTTGGCTGCTCACCTTTCACCCATGTAATAGGCTTGCCTTCTTCTACCCACCAGAGCAAGCAGCAAAGCAAAACTCATCAGCTTTATAGCATCTTCTTAGGTAACTGCTACCTCTGACCCATTTTTAGACAAAGACAATTGAAAATAGGAAGCAGGAAAATAGCTGTACAAAGATGATCAGGTTCTAAGTGTCTAGTTTACATACTTTCCTCCTTAGATGTGGATCAGAAAAGTTATGTGTTGCTTATGGAAGAAAGCCAGTGCCTTTTAAACATTATTCATGACAAAATTCAGCCTGCCAGTCAACCACATGCCACAGATGAATATAAGCCTAGGGCTTGCAAAGGTTTTTGTTGGGGTTTTTTGTTTAGTTTCGTGGATCTTTTCTTTTTCTTTTTCTTTTTTTTGTGCAAAAACTGTATGCATGCATATAAATATGTAATAGAGAGGCTGCTTGCTTAAATACCTTCACTCCCCGCACTCAGACTTACATACACACACACACACACAAACTGCTCCATGTGTCTTTATCATGCCATAGGGGTAGGCGGAAAAAGGGAATGAATCCCTATGTACTTGCCTGAAGAAAATGGGCTTATTTCATAAAAGCCACCAATATATCCTGATGAGTTTTCTGCACTGTATTTCAAATTAGGTGCCAAAATGTTTTCTGAAGTTTCTACTTGCTCTGGCTTAGAATATTTTTAAATCATGTCTTATTCACCTAAATACACTTTCCTGAAAGTTGTGCGAATAGGAAATCTCAGACAAATTCCATGTTGAATGACACACCTTTGGATTTTACAATGATGCCATAAGCCCCTTTTTTTGTGTAAGCCTGACAAGGTCCCAGAAGCTAACGTGTGTGCTTTCCACTTTAGCAATATAGGTTCGTCTGTCGTGCACACCTGTGCAATGACTGTTGGAGACATGAAAGCACAGATGAGACATAAGCAGTCTGTATCTATAAAGCCTTTCCTTTTCTGCTTCAACTTTGCAATAATTCAGCTCTCCATGACTCCATCCTGTTTTTACAGTGGCCCATGTGGAAACACAAACTACTGAAACACTCAGGTCCAAATCTGCAGTTTTCTACCTTTCAAGTAAGTCAGGGGAAGCCAAAATGAAAAAATAAACAAAAAGTATCCAAGAAACAAGTTTTTGCATCAGACTAAAGAAAAGGATTATAATTTTGTTAACAACAAGGTCTATCAGTTGTCACTTTAAAAAAAAATAACATTTGTCAAAGAATTACCATCTGGGATAGAGAGTTTTTAACAGTAATCGGTGCGTGAAGAGTGCAAGATCTTAACTCCCTTAAGTTTATCTAAGCACTATCACGCTTTTATTGGATTTAAGGCTAAACAAGTCTATTCTAAGAAAGTATTACCCATTATTCTTCATTTCCTGTTGTACCTGGTATTCCTTCAATTAGCCAGATATGTCAAAGCTTGACTTAATGATAGCTAATCTTCAAGCACTGTCTGTTAATTTTCTCTGTCTGTTTCTGGATCAAGACAGAGAGCAGGGAACTACCCATTAGCTAATATATCCTTCAAGCTCAAAAGCAGAAGAACAAAATAGAATGTTTTCTCAAATGATGTTTTCTCACTTCTGTGGGAAATAGCAGTCTCTTTGAATCACCTGGTGTCATGTAGTCATCTGCTCCAGCCTGCATGAATTAGAAAGAAGCAAACATATTTATAAAGCAGGAACAAAATAGTCCTGTTTATTCCACTGAATTCAGAAAGTTGAAACTTTCAGAGTATTTCTTTATCATTTTCCCATAGCTTTTCTATTGGAGAAATAGAATTAACACTTTCAAGAAAAAAATATATTTAAAAGTAAAGACATCAGAGTTTTTGTTATGAAAAGGAAAGGACCTCTTCCCATTTTTTCAAGACTCCTGGTATGAAGTTTGCATGAACAAATATAAACAAGCAAACCAAGGAAGTCACATAACTCCCCAACCTACCACAGGGATTTTTCCCCAACTCAGTATTACAAGCAACAGGTAAAATTTCTTTAACAGAGCACAATCATTCCCACACGTCTTTTGCAAGACATTAATATCAACCCAGAACAGCTAAAGTCAAAGGCTCAAAGGCTTACATAATCAAATTAATCTATCTCCTCTCATCATAGGAATCTGTTCTCTGATATCCAAATGTACAGTGAAACACAAACGTATCTTGCAGATTAAGCATATATATTTTACATAAACTGCAACATTTATGAAAAGTGATTTGTCTGAATGCTTGCAGTAGTTGTTGCAGTTTGGGGAAAAAAAAGGAATTAAGGGTCCACAAGATATTTATTAAAATTTAAAATTCTGATAACATCCTCTAATTTTTTATTTCCTTCAGATGACATTTATTCTTATCAACAATATCTCACAAAGAATGTACCTGGCATATGGCAGCAAGACAGGAAAAACCTGTCCTGCCTCTACCACCCATACAGTTTTACATTCAAAATTGTCCTGGTTCCCACCACAACAAAGTTAATTTTTTTACAGTAGCTGGACTGTGCCTGTCGGATCTTTTGAGCCTAGGATTTCTGGGCTGCCATACACTGTGTTGAGTGGGCATGGCCAAGACCCAAATGCTATTCAATACTATCTTAGATCATTTCCAGGGTTTGGGAGAAAGGGATTCTTTTTTCTGGTTTCTGTAAAGAAAGGTGTTCCTCTTCCGGTTGGGAAAATATGGCTGCGGTCTGGTCAGTCTTTGAGGTGAACAGTTTTGTATCTGAATTACTCTCTCTTTTTGTGCACTTTTGTTATTAATATGGTTGCCGTTAGGGTTCATTTTCTTATCTAATTGCTGTTTCCAGTAAATTGTTCTTTATTCAACCTGTAATTTTTGTCTTCTTGTGGCTTCAGTTCTCAAGCCTACCCCCAGAGTGGGAAGGGGTAGGGCAGGTCAGGGGAAGCAAGTAGTGTCTGGTTCGGGTGAGCCTTGGGGGGAGGGGGGTGGGAAGGGGCAGTAAATTGGGGAATACCATTCCTAAAATCACAACAATAAGCCTCACATAGGCAGGATTTTCTGAAAATAACTAGCAGTTCCAGGTACCTAACATGTGGCACTTAAAAAGAATATAGTTTTCAAAGTGCAGGTGCTTAAAGTCTTAAATTGCCTCCTTCCTTGAGCTCTGACCACCTCAGAACTGAGCAGCCCCTAACTTATTATCGATATTTAAAATAGTGCTCAAAATCACTTTCATCCCAATTAATAAAGAAAGCAAGTTATTTGCAAGGCAATTTGTATATCATGGTTAAAATATTTAATGGATAATTTTAAAATGACAGGCACGGGATATTTCTGATCTATATAAAGTGATCTACATTAGAACCCCCCAATAACAGAAATATGCTGGAGAGTTAGAAATCCACATGACTGCATTTAATATAGGTTTACAAATGATGTTGAAAAAATATGCCTGCACAGTATTTCCAATATGTTTAATTCTCTTGAAGGGCTGAAGCCATTAAGTATCTTCAGCTGAATTTCTCAGCCAGTAAAAGCTGATTCAAAGTGAGAATTAATAAACACACTCCGAATCAGACATTCTTTTTTTCTATGAGCCTACTAAACAATTTTTCTTCCAACTAAGTAATACCCATAAAGAACATTGCGACTCGCACTAATTAGTTACATTTTGTCTTCCACCCATCCTGCTTTGTGTTGAAGTAGTTGCTATATTGTAAAGTAATTGGTTCAGGGGTTAATCCCTGGTTTCCTTTCTGCCTCAGAGGCAAGAATATACAAATATGTCCACTCTTTAGAATGTTATCACAGTGCCCTCTCTTGTCAAAAGTAAATCAAGAGGGACTAACTACAGATAAAGGGTGTGGGATTTGGTTTTTTTTGGTGAGGGGTGAGAGGGGAGGGAGATGTTTTGTTTCGGTTGGCTGTTTTCTGAGTGTTTTTTACACACCAGATTCAAATGTAACTTTCTCTCCAAAGACTCACTAAGCAGAGACACCTTAATGAATTGCTCAAATGTGTTGCTAAGCTGCATACGAAGAACAGACATTAAGGAAACTGACACCAGTATCACATATGTTTCATAGCATCACATTTTATCCTTAACCCTGAAATTCAATTATTTACTTTAAACTGGAACAATAATTGCAAGATTTATTCAAGCCTATGATACAAATTAACTTAATTTGTCTGCAGTTGTTTAGGAAATTATAAACTTTTGAATGTATAAACAGTTGCAAATGCCGGGAATAATTCAAAGGCTTGTGAATGGGAAATTTTCATGACAGTTATGTCAGACAAATTTAAGGGAAAATAAATATAACTAAAAATGCCCATTTTCTTTTAGCACATAAAACCAGCAGAGTTTTCTGCAAAAAAGAAAACTGATTTTTTATTTGTGAATTCTGCAAGTTAAACTTGCCACAATGATGATGTGTAAAATGAGAAGGAAGATAGATAACATGGAGTGACACACCTGAAGGAAACATCTCCCTTTATGGAGAAATGAGGATTTAAGGTATAGCCTTTTCCCCAGGTTTCTGTTGGAATACAGAGAGGTGGACATGATTGAAATTTGCATTTAAATGGAAATGGTTAAAGGTAAAGGCACAATGTTTAGAAAAATGAGAGTATCCATTTTTCTAAGAGGGAGGCATACTGTTATTGTATACCATTAAGGTGTCACAGAGCCTAAAAATGTTTAGAAATATTAGACACTGCTGCAGAACAAAGAACAGCAAAATGCCATTTGGAAATGACTATATACTGTGAATGAATCTGACCGAATACTACATCATATACAATTGTCTTTAATGTTTTCTGCTGCCATTACCTAATGTGAGTCCTGTTCACTAAACAGTAGAAGATGTATTAGATAGCTTTCTGATACTTTTCAACAGCAATATAATCCAGAATCCATTCATCATTCTATCCTGGTGATTTCTGCAGCTCTTTCTCCATAGGATACCACCAGACCCTAAAATGTTTGCCTGGTACACTTTCTGAGGACACAATGCAAATTTTAACTGTGTCACATGAAAACCCTGATGTGTTTCTGTGATACCAGTGAGGAGACACACATTTTGCTGAAGATAATGAAATGTAGAATGCAACGAGTCATGGAACTATTCACATCTCGTGTTGACTGGAAATTGCCTTTGCGAATATTTGTGTGTGAATCTGAGACCAACACAAGGAAATATTTTCAAGCGGAAAAGTAGAAGACAGAAAATTCTTCTCAGTCTTCCTTTCTCAAATGAGAAGGCAGAAAATAAACTTTGCATATGCGTGGACTCTTATTGATACACACAGGCACAAATATGCAAATATTCTATATCTGTATAAGTTGAGAGTATAAATGCGTGTGTGTGCATGTGTACACAGACAATAAGAAATTGACTCACTAACTCATCCTATTTTAAAAGGTTTGGATCTTTTCACATCTAACATTTTTAAGCAAGTGAAAATGATGAGACTTGAAAAGATTTGGTGTTTGACATTTTCTCACGATTATAATTTTTCTCCAGCCTTTTTCTCTCACCTCCTCTCACCTTCTCTAGCCTCTTTCTCTCACTAGTTTTCAGTGATGTTAACCCTCTGCTTTAAAATAGCATTGTTGCAGCTAAAATCAGAAGGTACTGAAATCTCAGTCAGCAGGATCATTTTCAGAGCATTCCTTATCTGGGAAAAAACAGAAAAGACCGGAGTTGTCTGTGGTAAAGCTCCAAGTAGAAACTAGTTTTAGCAATCGCAGCCCCATTCAGATTCATATTTACCCCAAATCTACTATGGAATTTTAACAGTCCTTCTTAAGCTTTCTGAAACCATAAAGGTGAGCTCCAACTCACCTATCTTCTCCCTGTAATGACAAGAAGGACTTTTCTGTTTTTCCAAGGCAGTGGCACATTGGACTTGTGAACATTTCTTCAGCTGAGGGACCTAAACTCCAGTGCTTGGGTGGTGTTAGCTCATGAGACACAGTGCTTCCACCACCAGTCCCTCTCAGTCTCCCAGACTCTCTTGATAATAATAAAAGAAAAATACCCTGCCCATCATGGTGTTCACAATTAAAATATATGCAAAGGATGGATGTTTTGTCACCCTCCTGTTGGGCCAGGATCCTTTTGAAGGACAAGGTTCACTTGCATATTCTGACCCATGAAACCAGGTTTATGGCTGTTACATGCTAAGCCACCAGAATATATTGATAAATCAGTTCTGGACAAAACCTGTAAGGTTCTGTATTTACAGAAAAAATCCTTTGCCACTGCAGACTGACTTTAGCTCTTTGTACACTCAGCAGCAGTGCCCTTGTAAACTGACCATTTTTGCACTCTTGATACTATTTGAGATCAATATTATACCAGAGAACTTAGTCTTGGATATCTTTGGTAAGGCATTTAGCAAAAACAGAGTGGCAAAGACATATGATTAAATGGCAAAGCCTTCATCAAGAACTGGATTTACATCATCATTGAACAGCCTGACAGAGGAGGTGGAAGTCTTCTCTGGTCTTTTTCCACAGACCCAGGTGTCTCAGAGCTAAAAGGTATTTATCTCAAGACTTTGCCTTCCAGTTCTCAGAAAACTGGGTACAAATACGCACCATGGGCAGCAAACAAAGTCAGACCAGCCCCTTTGTGATTAACTGGTTTGGTCCTTGCACAACTGGTTTTGCTAGAATGAGGCATACAGACCTGCAGACTCCTAAACTAGGTCATTATTGCTGAGGAAAAAAAAGGTAGAATAAAAGAAATCTTCAGGTGAGTTCACACAGATAGGCCCCCCAAAAGATTCCACATTTTTATTTAAATGTCATGTATACCCTGCATGAAAAGCCACATAGTTCAAATATATACATCTCCACCATTAAAGATTCTTTTTTTCTTACACCTGTGAGTGTTTCCACTTCCCAAGACTTCAACTCTCTGCACTGTCAGGGACCAAAAATAAAATTGTAATTGAAATACAGATAAGATAGAAACCTTTAATTTACCTTCTCCCTGAGCAACAGGACCTTTCCAGCTGCATCTGATATACTTTTCTTTTTCATGCCTGGGCTGGTGCAAAATTATCTTTAGATAAAATATTTTAGGGATTTAGGGATTTTGTGTGCCTCAGGACAAAGGACAGTGTTTGTGAAAAGATCACTGCCCTCTTTTTGAGGCAAAATTCCACCCGTATTGAAATTTCAGTGTAACAGAAAAGTATGCCATTTCATTACCATACTCTCTGTCATAGACTGTAGTCAATTTTACTACAGGAGTGCTTGAACATCAACAGCTGAGTGTCAAAAAGAACTCGTAGTAGAAAATTAAGGGTATTTTCCCAATAAATCCATTGCGTCTTTTTTTTTTTTTAACTTTTTTATTTTCTCATATAAGTGGACCTTTTCTAAGCACACTACAAGACTATATGCAAAACTCGTTCCAGGAAAATAGGATTATGCTGTAACTTGTCTGTCTGATAACATTGGGTCCTTCAGTATACATTTGTGAATCAATAAAGAATAAAACCAGAAAGTGTTGAAGAGAGAGGACAATGGTATGACTCCCATTCAGGACTGAAAATAAAGCATTTCTACTAAAGGACTGAATAGGTTTGAAATAAACTCCTGGAAGCATATATTTTTAATGAAAATATATGTCTGCAAAGGTTTTCAACTCAGCAAAATACAGACCACAGCAAAATATTGTAAATATAATAAAACCAACTTTGAAGGAATTATGCTGATTTATGGCACCTGATGATGCCAATAACTGAACTCTGCATAATTTAATCTATTTCCAAGGCAACATTTTCAGAAATTACTCTTAAGAAGTAGTTCTGTGCTCTTTCTTTATTACTTGTTTTATAAAATGCACCTCTGCTGCAGGTAGGCTAGATCTTTCCTTCATGTTCTGCATTCCGGTTAATAACATCATGGACAATTCAAAGTATGTTGCTATGACAAACACCAATTCCCAGTCTTGAAGGGCAGAGCGCTTTAGAAACTGTCTCAGTTCACTTCCCACATGTGTGCAATGCTGTATCTGATCAAAAACCCCCTGTAAAGTAGTGGGAAGAGCAATACTGGAACATCTAAGCTGAACTTGCTTGATCTTTTCAGGTCTCAAAGCCACTATTTCTGATTTATTGCATCTTCCCGTTAGATATCAGAGGAGCATCCCTTCTTCCCATCCCCATCCTAATTCCTCTTTATTTCAGGTAATAGAAATAAGAATGTTTAAATTATAAAATCTTTCAGGAAAGATAATTATTGGTTACTTTTATTTGTGTAGCATCTAGCTACACAAAAGGTTTCTTCCTTGATCAGGCAGTGCACCAAACCCATGAAAATCAAGACATGTAACAAGTGCATGACTCCCACTACTCAGGCAAGAAAGACAGGAAGAGATGAAATTTCACCCAGCATCTCAGCTGGATGGTTGATGCTCCAGACTGCCTAACACCACAACTTCAAGAACACTCAGAATATTATAATTTCCCTGTTCATATCTACACTCTTATTCCTGAAAATGTTGTCTCATCACTTCCTCACGATGTTTGGCACTGAGTACAACATTGTTAGCACCTGGATAACAAATACCCCAGCTGTTTTAACTGCCTAAAATCCTTCCACAGTTAATCAAATTTCCTCCATTATTCACTATAGCAACTGTGACAAGGGAATAAAAGTAAGCAAAAGGTTTTCTTCGTAGTCTTCAGCAGATATCCTAGACGCTAGTTCAGACACACTGAGTAAGCACTTCTGCTCAGCCTTCATTCATGCATTTCTCTTTTGGCCATAAAGCTGAGGATTAGGATAGAAAGATATGACCAGAGAAGTCATGCCAAAGCTGTGAAGAAGGGAAATACCTTACCTTCTGATAAGCCCATACAATAAATGATTGCCTTCTTCAAAGACATGTAAACTACACACTTGCATGCCTTACTATTTAACCTGGGTGTGTTGATTTTACAAATATTTAGGCACCAAAAAAAGCCCAATTTAAAAAGAAAATCAAATGTTAATCATTAATAATGTTCTGTCCTGGATCTATGCTTCTTTGAAATTGGGGTATTCTGACTTCAGGCCTCCCTCCACACTTTAAAGTATCATTTTACTTTTTCCCTGAACCAGTCTTTGTTTCCAATTTATGTGCTAATGTGCTCCCTGAACAGTCAAAAAAAGCATCCTTGCTGATTATTTGCACTCACTGAAAACTTAGCCCGTTAATAGCTGTAAAAAGAAGGAAAAAAGGGGAGAGAAAGAGCAATACACAATAATAGATAAATAGATAAAGTTGGGGGGAAAGTTTATGCAGAGAAAAGAAAGAAAAAAAGAAAAAACCCCAAATGACAGACTATTCTTCCTCCTGCTGTTTCAGTGATAGCTATTAATGTGTTTTAAAGTCTTCCAGATTGGCCTTAAGAAATCAGTTATCCCGGTCCTTGTTTCAGTAGAAAGACCCATGGGAGCTATTAACAGTAATCTAAGTTAATAAACTGTAAACTAACTTTTTTTTTTTTTCAAAGGAGGAAAAAACCCTACAACCTTTGACAAAATAATTGCACCAGTTATAAAGCAACCAAATGCTGGTTAACAGTCACATCAAGCCACTGGGGTGGAAAGAAGATATCCATAACAGGGCCTTTCCCAATGAAACTGTTTGTTTTCTCTTATTTAAAGTGTTCTTTTAAAAAAATAAAATACTTTCTTTACAGGCCGTAAAATGTTTGAATAATGTCTGATGGTGCTTATCCACTGGTGAAAGTCTCCAGTTAAAATAAAGAGAGGATTTAGGGCTTGATTCACGAAACACTTATCTGCAACTTATAGAGCCCTTTATGTTAGAGAAACAGGGCATTAGCATGCAAAAAGTAACAAGCACTCTGAATCCCACTATTTCCTGTGAGTTTTATCCACAGAATAAAACTCATCATGTGCAACTCCTCTGATATCAGCTACGGTTTCCTGCCTACATATGAGAGGGAAACAATATATCTCCAAACGAGGTTGTTTTGGGCTCTAGAGATACAGCTCCCCATTGTCAAATATGTCCCATTCAAAAAAGGGAAAATTGCACCTCGCAAGCAACTTTGCTTCTGTGTCTGAGAGGATCATGGAATTAAATTTGTCTTACCTAGATAATTCCAGCAAAATTATCTCTTGGGTGTTTTTTGGTCATATATTTGAGAGTAAAATCAAATTTTGGTATAAATTTTTCCTTGAATAAACAACTTTTGGTTTTCTGAGCACTTTACCTGGATACTCCTAATCTTTTGAACTTCAGCTGAGATAGAGTTGTCTTCAGAAAAGGCTGAGTTCCTCTCCCTCCATGCCAGCTTCAAAGGAGGAAGCATTCTCATTTTGTGGTTTTGGGAAACTCTGGATGGAGTTTGCTCATTTGTATATCTTGCACAGAGTCAGGAGGGGAGAAATCATATAGATATGAATGGAGTTCAATCCTCCAGCACATGTAACTCCCCTTAATACTGGTCCAGCAGCACAAAAAAACCAAAAAGCTTTCAAATATCTCATCTGGAAATTCCCCTGGCACTAGTGCTAGGAGGGACTGCAAGTGAAAAGGTGTTACAAGGAAAAAATGTCTTTTCATCACCAGGGATATATTATTCCTGGCATAACCTAAAAGATTCATTTAGCCTTAAGCAATTCAAGGGATTGTAAAGACCAAAACATTTTTTGCTTTCCCAGTTTACTTACCCTTCCTTGTACACCCATACATAGGCTGTTCATCCAGCATGATATTGCCTTGCGTGCTGCATATTTGACCTCTGTTTGCTGGCCAGTGTCTGGCCAGTGCTCAGGCAAGGGTTTTAGTAGTTTTCTCAGAAAGACATGAAGATGGGAAATACTTCTAGCTGGTCACACAATGCTGGCTGCACCCTTTCTGGTATTCCTGCGACATACGAGACCAATGAAGTCACAAGCTGTTGTGCATGGTTCAACTGATTAACTCAGTGTTCCTGAGACCTCCTTACAAACCTGGATTTCAGAGCACTGCTGCCCTAAAGACAAGAGTTATAAAAGTAACGCATAAAAATAAGTGGAGGCCCCATGGTTCATTAAAATGTGGGGAAGACTAATGTACTTCTTTTCCCTAAAAATGTCACGCTTTACCACAGTGCATGAAAATAAATTTATTAGAAGGATGGAGGAAATGTTATTCCTACTTTGCTCAAACGCTATCTGTACTCAGCCATGTTTAAGAAATCCTATTGCAGCCTTGGTGAAACACTGTTTAAGGGCATGATATGGCAAAGGAAAATTGTCCTTATTCACTTAATTTTGGCCTTTGACCAATATTTTTTATTAGACAGCTACAATAACAAATGCTTTGCACCAAGGTTCTGAGCGTAGAAAGTATGTATTTATGCCCTAAAACAGGTAACAGGGCTGTAGACACTTAATAGTCAAACCCTTCTGCTCACAGGCCCACTAGACAATCCAAGCAGAACACCCTTGTCTGGGATATTTAATATCCAGAGCAAATAAAATAAACTGGCCTACTCATACCAGGGGTAAAATTTAAAATCCACCCTCAGTCAGCGGTAAAACCCTTACTGACTGTGATGGAGTTGTGATTTCACTCCAGACACACATGATGTGAAGGACCTGTGGTGACTTGTGTGGGTTCAGGGGACGCCAGAAGCATCTGCTAAACCAGGACCCTCCAACTCCCTACAGCTGCCTTTTTCAGCTTGACTCAATAGAAAACCCATCAAAACCAATGGGGTCTTTCAACTGGCTGCTGCTGGCTTCAGATTAGGACTGCAGAGAGAAGGCAAATCATCATTCTTCCTTACTAAAGTACTGAAAATTGTCCTTTAATAACGCTAATTTAATACACACTGACTACTGACAAAACACTGGTTGTACATATTTCCATCTGGCACATACCCTGTGGAAGCACGTCTCAGACTATGCATCACTCTTCCTGGGGGCTGAATGCTTTGCACTTCTTGTTGACTTGGGCCATTAATGTTAAATTATCTACAAGGGCCCGTTTATTTTTAAAACTCCCCAGTCTGCAAGCGAGCATGTGGATTTTAAACTCTGGTTCAAGAGGTCCGAAGTTTTCTATGGGGATTATTGAATTTTTACATCACAGCCAATCCGAGGGGCTCTAAAACCTTCACACAACTGACACCATATGTCTGGGTACAATGGAATCTACAGAATTATCAGCAACAGCAAAAATGTCTCATTACACACCGAGAGCTACAAACACATAACAAGTATATTGAGTAGCACGTATAGTTGCAGAGAAATTAATCGACTCAGATGCATACAAAGGGATTTCTAAAGTGCTAAAAGCATATTTCAGTGAAGAAATGCACTGTGCCAGGCTGCGATTTGCAATATAATAAATAATCCTCCTAAAATTCACTTAACTTTCACTCTGCCTAACGTGAGGCTTCACAGATTGTAGAGAATATGCTTTGTGTGACACAACATGAGAAAAAAAGTAAAATAGTTTTTCAGGTCAGTAAAAAATGTTCTCAGAATCCTGGTAAATACTGCAGAATGTATTGTATTTGTATTTACTCTGTTTACGTATTTGTTTGTTTGTCACATGCCAGCAGAATTCTACCAAACATTCACCTCAGATACTTAGCAATGTCTACAAAATTATAGCTGTGTTTTCGGGTAGGGTGGGGAATGCAAAGTGACGATTCACATTTAGAAATCTGGTTTCATGAGAAAAAAAAAGAAAACAGGATAGGAAAGCGCTGGCATTATTTATTCACTTATTATCATACAATCTGGACTAAGTCATAGGAAGAGAAATTTTTATGAGCAACTTAAAAATAGTGAGATATAAATGGAAATAATAATGGATAATAATAAATGGTAATTAGCAGTATTTTTCACTGTAATATCATCTTTTATCCACAATTATGCAGTATCTTAAAGAAACATGTTATGAATTCTGATCCCTTGAATATTTTATTCACACAAATGAATGAATAGTTCATCCATAAAAAATGTGGGCATTCTTTTGAGTAAGTGCTCCCTAACATGAAATATAGGCCTCTCATTTGGCATAAGAGATGAGCCCTCCAGTATTTCTGTGTGGGGTAAGTATTGCTAAACCTTACAGAGCAGATGAGCAATAAAAAGGATAAATACCTTGCAGATCTGGTTACATATTTTTTAAAATGAGAAATTTGAACTGATATTGAAATGATATCAAATGCTTCTTGAAAGCATGTTAATTTTTACAAATGGTTCACCTTTTGTGAAAGTTCATCATATTTAGTTGTATTTGTTTTTCATCATATTTTGTTTCACCAGAGGTAAACTTCTTTTAACAATCTAAAACTGCTTTCCAGAAAGTTCTGGACCACTAATGACTGAGGCAAGAATAATATCACTTATCTATTGAATGACCATGGATAGTGATCTGTTCATTGTCTTTTAAGTATCATGTGGGTTTTAATCATGGCACAAGTCAAAATTTCTGATTCCAGAGTAGTTCATCTTGTAACACCAGACAAATCTCTGCCTTTCTCACTCTCACCTTATATGAGAAGAGTAAGAGAGGTGAGCCTTGCAAAAGTCATCTGTAAATTAACATATAGTTTGTTTAAAAAAAATTATACTGAATAATTATTACCATTTATTAGCTAGAATTAGAATTAATTAATTCAAATTTACATTGTATCACAAGTGGTAGAATCAGTGCTACACTGACAGGAATATCGGGGTCTAAACTGGTCGTACTCATTCACAAAGAGGAAGAAGCTAAAAGAAGAGTATTTGTTTTTCTTTTTGCTGCTTTGTCTATCAAAGTCTTAATTTAAGACCTAAAGGTAAGAAGAATAAAAGTAAAATATACATAAATGTTGAACCAAGGCCCAGAAGTTAAAGACCTTATTGCCTTTGACAAGTAAAGTTATATTTCCAATTTTTCTGACTTTTCATGGCACAGGATATGAAGAATGCTGTACAAAAATGGCTGTTCCCAAAAGATTCTCAAACACAGCTTGCTGCATGGTGAATTTGGGGTAGGTGGAATAATTATCAAGGCTACAGGCTTTTACTCCTAACTGAACCAACAAATCTTTTAAAGTGAATTTCCTAAAGATTTCAGCATTATTTTCCATTACCCATTAGCCCTCTACAATTGAGAGAGTAAATTTAATTGTTGAAGGAAAATTTTCTTTCGTCTAACTGCAGTTTGCAAACCTTCTACAAAATAATCTTGAAAAAAGCATCATTTCATTCTCAATAGAAAACCTCAGTAGAGAAGTGTCAGTAGTACCTTATTTGTGCTCTGTCTGTGGGACATGACTTGTTTTGTGCAGAGCAACAATATTCCTCTGATCTTTTGTGAGAGTCTTGAGACCAAAAAGGTAAGTAGCCACAAAACTCACATGGCAAGTTGTAGGTGACAACAAAAATTTCGAGTTTGTCCCTTGACAGTGAAGGAACTGAGTATTCTTGTATGAGAAGAGATGTGTTTCTCTTTGGGCTGGGCACATTTTCCATTTGAATTACCTTTAGGATGTGGCTGGGTTGGCTGATGGGGGAGCCCATTGTGCCAGCAGGCAGGAGAAGGAAGCTCTGAATGGGCTCCAGGCTCAATATGCAACATTTCCATCTCAACAGAAAAAATTGTTTTGTGATGCCAATGTCCTTAGAGGACAAGGTGGCTGTGTCCAAGTCTCGGGCTGGATGCTTTGCCTGCAGAGCAACAAGTCCAGCTTGCTTAACCTCTGCAAGGTGCACATCAAGGACTCCAGCATTTGATGTGTTGCCACACAGGTCAGAGAGGTTCTTGTGCTTCCTTGTGGCACAGGGAGTGCAGCCTGGCATGCTGGAGATGGATGTTTATGTCTTTATGGACCCAGCCATCCTCCTCCCCTGTTATTGCCCCTCTGCAGATGATGTTTCTTTCCCTCAGCTCACTACTGGAGTGGAGAGCAGGAATTTAAGAATTTTCCCACTGCATAGTAAAGAAAGAAATCCACCACAGACCACACAAAAAAACACAAATCCAAAATGAAATCATATTGGAGAAGAAAACTAAACACTATGAGTTGAATTTTAACATCTTGAAAGAGGATGATGATTCTTCATGCAAAACAGGAATGTACAAGATCTTCTATTCTCTCTCTAGACCTTGATTCTATGAGAGAGGGTCAGAGGGGAAGCTGAGTGAGACACACACTCACAGAGAGGGGAATTTCCCTTGCAGTGACCACAATAAATATGTTTGCTGAAGGAAATATAAACACCTGTGTTTTTCATATTTAAAGAAAAGCAAAGCATAACCACAAAACTTAATTCCTTAGGTTCTAACATTTTGGAAGCAAAAATTGTTCAGCTCTAATTCAGTCTCTTCAAAAAAAGACTTTTGTTACCAAGGTTACTTTTTGGACCAAAATTAGATATCTGATTTACAGAAACATTTTTAACTATACAGAAAGTGCTGGTGACTTTATACTGGTTTTGAATTTTAAGCTATGCTGTCTAAACAACAGTGTCTAAGAAGTAGATTGTCCTTTTTGCCCAGGCTTTTGTGTTTGTCATGGCTGCTAGGATGATCAGTTGTGCTACTGTAATTTAGAAAGCCATCCAAAGAAACTGGAGAGCCATCAACTTTGGTTTAACAAAATTACTAGAACAAACTTACTTTGAATGGTGGGGGCTGTTCTGAGAAACTGTAAATGTAATACAGACTTTTTCCAACTATGCAGACACCTCGTTGTTATAAAAATATGATATTAAAGGATCACAAACTTTTAATAACTCTTGCCAAATTATTATTTGACTTCCTTTTCATGGCTCTCTAAAATACAGAGATTTTTTGTGGGCACTTAGTACTCAAGTCAAAGTAGTCAATTAGCATGATCATGCTAATTCTATGATGCCTGAAGAGTTTCCTGAGTTCTAAAAATACTTTCAGTGGTGATGAGTTTTTACATACTAGATTTTTGAATTATAAAATAATTTATTTCAACTAAGATTTGCATGAGGAAAGAATAAACTTCAACTTTCTGGATCTTGCTCTGGAGCTTTCAGAGACCAAGAGAACTCGTGAAAGTACACATTCTTCCATGAAAAAGACTTGAAAACCACAGGGTAAACTTCTCAAGGTATGATTTGTCTCCTTTTTCGTGCTGCATAATGGAATTGTTTCTGATACCGTGACATGTTGCAGGTGGAAGATTGTTTCCTGCCTGTTCTTCCCACTAGCAATTGATTCCAATGGATTTCTGGATATGTAACTGGGTAAAGACTGCAAATTATCCATAGATTGCCATTGTGAGACATTTCTTTGCATATTGCATTTCATTTGACTTAGTTTAATTTTTCCTTATAACTCTTCTCATTTTCAGGTTGTTGTGGAGTATTGCAGTTTTTACTGTAATCCATTTTTTATTTAATTTTTCTTCTTGCATATTTGCATTTTTCCTAGAAATGTTGAAGAAACACCTGCCCTATTTTAAAAAACAATATTCAGTGCTCATAAGTACTTAAGTATCACTCTTTAACAGTTGGCTCAGCATTCTTCCCCCTTGTGCCACAAGTGAGATGGATCAAAAAGCAGCCCAGAGTAGATCTGAACATGGGTTGGTTAAGAGCCAAGAGGATCAGAGCTATTACCCAACTTGATTATCTCACAGACTCACACATTACCATCCCCAGGTCATTGTTTGTTAAAGTTTTATTTCCCTTCTGGGAGGCTGGACAGAAGTCATGGTGGTCATCCCTTGGCATTTTGTTTTGGCACCTGATCTTTCTGGAACCCTTTTCAATCTCTACATAGTCTATATGCAGAAGCCAAACAGATGAGCAGCCATGCACTTGCTAGTTGTGTTTAACTCCTCTTTCTTAACTGGAGGATTCAAGATGTGCTATTTTATTCAGTCCAGGTGTTACGAAAATTTACAGCCAGCCCATACAGACTGCAGCCAACAAGTAGCAGGTTTCTGCTTGAGAGTTCAAAAGTTCAGTTTCAGACATTCACCCGCACACCCCCACGCACCCAATTATCTGTTGCTTATTTGCATTCAAATTTTAAACTATTTTTTTTTCATCTACATGCCATTTGCTGACTTGCTTTAGCTGATGTGCTTTTGCTGACTTTCTCTGCATTGCAACAGTTAGGAAAAGTGGAGTTTAAAGCCATGTGTCTCAGTCTGACCTTGTGTAGTCCAGAGCATTCTCCACACCTGCTTTTGCCAGATAAAATGGAGGATATTTAAAAGACCTTAGAAAAGCAACATCCCCCTTTCAGGCAGCACATACCTCGAGGTGGGGCTGCCCCAGCCACTGCGGAACTGCCTGTGGGGATGCAGCTGCACAGCGCAGCCTGTGGTCCTCAGCCTTGCCAGCTCCCCAGAAGAAGTGAAGAACTTGAACCACCCTGTTTCAAAACCTGATGAGTTTAAAGTGAAATTTATCCTGTGGTAAAATGTGCTTGAAGGACCTGTGCTAAACAGGGGTTCATACCCATGTGACTGTGTGTGTTCGCAGTCAGATTGTAATTGAAGAGCTGAACTACACTTCAGTGATTATCACTTGAAGATGTATTTGCAAATACTAACATTGCATTTACTAACAGAAGAATCATGTGAAGAGATAAGAGAAAAAAGGGGGAAAAAACCCTACACGCGTTTACTTTCCTGATCATAGTTAACGAGTGACGCCCAAAACAAAACCATACAGAGCCACCTTTATCTGCACAGATAACTTACATAGGTCTGTGGTCAAAACCTATGGGGGCTTTACTGTAAAGTTCACTAAGAAAACACATTCATGTTTTTGATGTCTAACATTCTTACCACATAATATTTCTGGACTTTTTTTTCCTGTAACGGTGTTCACAGTCTTCACTGATCATTCATTGGTCAAAAATAAAAAGAAGGGAGGAAAAATGAAATAAAACACCATGGAGAGAGGGAAACTTAAATGGAATGGGACATAAAAATTCAGGGCATCTATGTTTGATGTTATCATTAAAAAAAAAAAAGAGGGAGGAGGGAGAGACGGATGACAAAGTGAAAGGAAAAAATGCAGCAACTCTTTTATGTGAAGATTACGTTTAAAAATAACTAACTAACAGTCTGCACTTTTCAAAAGACTGACGTCCTGAAACGCATTTAGATTGATGCAGCCTGAGCCTGAAGTTCTCTTGCTGAGTAAACAGTCAAGTGTTCTTAATAGGAATTGCAGTTTCTCGACATCTGTTGGGGAAAAGGGAATGGTGAAACAACAATTTAGATTGAGATTGGTTTTGTTAAATGCATTTAAATTCCAAGATTAGTGGTGTTCTTTCTTTTTCAATTAGCATTTACTTGCAGAAAGGTTACAGATGAAGGGGCTGAGAAAGAGTTCTTTGGGGGAGGGGGGTTAGCTCCCAGGGCAGTACAGAACACACTAAAACGTGTAACACAGACTAGCACAGGACTTTAACATAAACTTACAACTTATGCAAAAGCGAGTGCCTTTGAAAACCTCTGTGAAGGAGCAAAAAAATTAAAAGAACAATAACCGTGACTTCACTTTGTTGAGCTCCTAAGCTGGAATTCATATATGAAAAAATATTATTATTGCCTTTCAAAGGAATTTTCCAGCCCATTCATTTTGCAATTCCCCATGCTGATTAGACTGTGAGAGGAATGTGACTTCTTAGGGGTCACAGAAAGGTAAAAAGAAAAGAAGGTACAAGAAATGCCCAACCTTCTTTCTGCTTTTCAAAAATCAAGCTTACTTTATGACTTTTGTCAAGAAAAGGAAGATTCTTTTAACCCAGTGAAACAGTTGTTGCCATTTTGGGGAAACTGCAATAATAACAAAACCTGGAATGTTCTGAATTATCTTGCCCTGTTTTGCTCTGGAGCTTATGTCAGGTCTTGAGTCATCGTTCCAGAGTGAGACTGCTGTAACTGCTTTGATTTCAATGTAAAGATGAAGTGATGAGGAAAACTACAAAATATGTACCATGGACAGGATTTTTCACCCCCAGTATTATACCTTTTTTCAGGATATGGATTTCAATTAATTATATACATTAGATAGAATTCTATCCTTTAGTACTTGTGACTGTGCTATGTTGCTTTCACTTTCTAAGATATTTATCACTGTTCTTTTAAATATTTGGGATAATGTTGTTGTGTTTGTTTTCCTCATTTGGAGCATTTTGGGTTATTCTTCTTCCTTCCAAATTCTGGAAATGTACTTTATTCTTTAGCCACCAACAAAGCACTCAGAGCTGAACAAGAATTGTTTAGTTCCTGCTTGAATACCTTAGAAATGTAGAGGTATGAAAAATGCAAAACACGATAAACCTCAATCCATTTGGAAAACCAAAGATAAGGAAGAACTGTACAGATGCATCTTTCTTCCCTATCTCTGCAGATTCAAACAATGTTTTAAATACTTCTTCAAAAGCATCCACAAATCAACAGGAGGTCCTCTTGGTTTTGCTGTTTAAATGCAAGAAGGACCATAAGGGGCAATGCATATGTTGGCATTGATGTGATGTGTTTGGTGCTCTCTCTGCTCGTGTCATCCGACGGGAGTTCTGTTTAAATCTCTCTCTGGACATTTAAAACTAGCTGAGATTGATTACAGTATTTATTGATCTCATTTATATTGTCTTGGAGAGTCCAACCTAATGCTAATCTGATGAAGTGCAGACGAAGTAGTCTGTGGTGGTTAGCACTGTGTACTTCATCGCACAGAGCCGTTACAGGACTGGTGTGAACAGAAAGCACGAACAAACAAGCACACAGCTGGTCCTGTGGAATGTTTAATTCTCCAACCACAAGTAGATGTGATCACAAAAGACTTTACAGGAAACTGGGCTTTGGACTCATACTCTTTCAAAGGCAGAGTTCCCCACCCCTTCCTTTCTCCTTCTCAGAAACCTTCACTTTTTTCTGTGCATATCTCACCGAGAGTAGCAGTCATGTCCTCTGCATTCTGCTTAACACCACGATTTCCATCAGCCCTCGCCATCATATGCAAATGCCACTCAGCCTGCCACCTCTTTGTGCTGCCACCTCATTTCGGTGTTACAGCTATCCCACGGTGTGATAGCCTGGTCACCTACTGCAAAGCCAGGACTGTTCAGTGGGCGACAGGAAATGATTTAGTGCTGGCAGGTCATGTAAGTGCCATGACAGGTTACACCATCTGAAGACCAGGCACACAGAGCTGTGGTTTGTTTTAGAACAAGTAGCTTTAAGTAACTACAACTTTTCTTCTTGATCCACACTTGATCTGCTTTTTTATATCTCCTATCACACAAAATTAAGGCTTAGTTAGGCAAGTTTTACTCCTGCAGCTAGTTTCACTATTGCTAGATAAAAAAAGGCTGAAAGCTCATCCCTTCAATTATTTTGTTCAATGTAAATAGTCAAAATAATTTGCCAAAAACAACATTTCACAAAAGAAAATGGAAGCTGTCAAGTCCTCTGTGTTTGTTTTAAGTAGAACTAGTGTGTCTCCTCTTAAAAAAGAAAATAAAAAAAGGAAAATCTTTAAGTAATGCTGGGGTGAGCTTTCAATTTCCACATAAAAAGAAGTGCTAAAGGAACAGTACCACATCAGCTGTATCTCCGGGAGGTGCTGTGTTGCAGCTATATTGCTCACACACATGTTTTTTTTTAACTTCTATCCTGTCCTGAATGCAGTAGGATTTATATAAGGAGCAAATCATAGTGTACCACATGTCTATCCAGACATTGCAGGGAAAAGGAGATCCCTGGTTTTACCCCCTTTCCTGCCATGGAACAGACAATGTAGGTATTCAACCCCCACAAAAAGGATAGCTACTGATTCAAATCAGGTTAGCTCAGTCGCTGCTTTAAAGTGGACTTTTAGTAAGGTCCCTGGACTGAGTGACCATGTTCAAGACACAGTACAGTCTATGGAAACATTGTGTTTTATATCATGCCAAAACACTCTGTGAATAATCTAAAGATCTATACACACATTGACAGATAAATATTGCTTTGCAGCCAGAAATCTAGGGGTTAGCAGCATGACATGTGGTCCTACTCGGGCAAGAACAGTGAGCAGCTTTGGATTTCTTCCTGCCTGGGAGCCAGCTGAGCCCCAGTGCTGTTCCTGCAGCTGGGAAGGACATGCTGCTGGACATGAAGTATTTTTACCAGTAGCTATGGGTATCAAATCCTGATCAGGCCAGCTTTACTCATTTTAGACATACTGGGAGTCCTCCCAAGGAGAAGTTAACCATGTGCAAAGATACTTAACTTTTCTCAAGCCTGTGGCTCAAAAGGATGAGATGTAAAGAGCTTAAAGAGGAAAAACAGTTTTCCACATAAAGAAGGAGTTTTGGCACAATGAATTACAGTTTTTTACACAGATCCCTCTCAGATGAATTGAGAAGAAATACAGACAGAGATGCCTGAAGAGAAGAGGCTGAGGAGGCAGAAAACCAAACCTGAATGAATCTGAGTCTGGAATTTGTACATGTTGTCCCATTTAGTTTGCTTGGGGCTGAATTTATTGCATATTAAAGGCTTTAATCAAATGCTCTGGGTCATACGAATGTATTTTTAATGCTTTTATGGTGTGGCATGTTCCAAGGAAAAAGTGTCATCCCACATATATCACATTTGTCTAAATTTGCATTCTCCCAGATGGCCACATTTATTGACTTTGTGAAGTTAACTGTCTCTCCCTGCTTCCAGCCAATCAGGGTTTGCTGGAGGATCAAAGAAAGTGAATCCTTTATTGTTTCATCTACTGCTGAGAATGACCCAAAACTAAAATCTCTTGACACCAACACCCCCAAATGTCAGTCCCAGATTAACACAGAAAGTTCCTGGCCCAAATTCTATTTTCATTTTTTGCAATTTCCATGAGATTGAAAAATATTTTACCTGTGAATATGAGCTCTTCTCTTGCTATCATGTTATTTGCAGCCTCCAATATTAATCACATTTAGAGGTAAAAAAGAAGCCCATTCCACACCTGCTGAACAAACTAACTTTCCAGCTATTATTCCAAATATACTAATTTATAATTACATGAACCAGAACCCAAGCAAAGTACTCAATTCCCTGCATTCCTAGAAACTGAACTTTAAACAAATTGCAGGAGAAATTTTGTTCTGGTCCTTCTAAGACTGCCCTTTGCAGCTATCAATCTTTATTAATCAAAAATTCACAAAACTCAATCAAATAAATTTCCTTCAAATGAAGCTAAAGAAAAGTGAACAACAAAATACCCACCATCTAGGTAGCTGCCAATTCCTTCTCTAATAAGTGTTTAATCACTGATTTTTTTTTTAACTCCAAGTGTAATAGCATGGAAATTTAATCATCATCTCTATTAGTACAACTGCTTGAGAGGGTCTCGAAGACATTTCCTTTCACTTTAGTTTGCCCTGTGGATAAGAAGAGCACTTTGGTTCTATATTGATTTGTCTTTTACTGCACTGATCACCTTTCATTTTCAAGCATTCACCTTCCATTCATGAGCATTAAATCCCTTTTTAAAAGAAATAATAGAACTGGAATGGTGGCTCAATAGGGCAATGATCAGTGGAAGAACCCAGATGACTTTATCTGGGTCAGAACTTTATTTCATTAGGTTGAATAGTGATTTCCTGCTTTCCCCTGCTCTGTGTCTCAGGCAGTGACAGGCCTTCCCTCTCCCTAAGGATGTGAAGACCAGCTGCCTTAAGATAAGGGAAAACGAAGGGAAAGAAAGTGCATTTGTAAAGGACACTGGTCTACACGTGCAGTTTGCAGCATATAAAAGCCCCCTGTGTGTGAATATGGGCTAACACATCAGCACATGTCTGTTTTGAAATGAAGAGCAGCAGGTACATTTTGACACAAATTCAAATCAAACGTGTGCCTTTGATATCATACTGGCAAAACTCGATCATATGCTTTGCTAATCGAGTGTGCCGAGTCTCCTATGCTTATGTTTTTTGGAATTAAATTGCATGACTGTGCTTTGCTCTGTAAAATGTGTAAATGTGTAAATTATGTCAGGACAGATTGCAAATGCCAGTTGAAGAAATAAAAAATATGCTGCACTCATTGTAAAGAGTGCAGGGGTGTGGCCTGGGAGATGGTGAGAAGGGGTTAATGCCTCCTAGCAAAATTCCTGGAAGAAACAGATTGATTTATTAACTGTTATTTGTATTACCACTATTAACAGCTCAGCTAAGAAACACCAGAAAATCCAGAAAACCCCATTCAGGACTTAGAGCTGGCAAGAGTGTACTCTGTCAATAAATGTAGAGCCATGGGTTCTACCTGGAAGACTTTGTTGTACTGGAGTCAAGACGGAATAGGTGACTGTAGCGAGCAAAGGCAGAGCATCTGAGGGAAAATGGCACGGACTTGTATGTTGGCCCTGTTTCAAGAGAGCACTTAAATAAGAACTTAAGACCATTCTCTCTAGGAAATAGCACTTAAGCAGAAGCTTATGCACATTAATGAACAGGAATGTGCCCTTGAAACAGGGCCAATATATACAGCTTGCTTGATACTTTATATTTACATATATGGAATTATTTGATCATCTTTTAATGTATTTTAATTATATTTTAAATATCCAATTAAGTCACAATTCCCACTGCTCCCTCATTGTTTATCTCCTTTCCTCATTCTTTCTCCCTTGAAAAAATTACTTGGGATTACTGTCCAGATACTCGCCTAGTCTAATGTCAGATCTTATTTAAAAAGGATCCTGAAAACCAAGGACTTTATTTTAAATCAAGGAGCATGCAGATCTAAACAGATTGCTTACTCTTTCAAAGTTTGATCTTTCTCATTTTAGAGAGACAACAAATTTCTATTCCCATTTAAATCAGGATCAGCAAGAATTTGTCCCTGAGTTCAGCTGTATTAGCATACATCCCACTGTGCCATGGAATTGTCACCCAGGAGTGATCTTGCACCTCTTAGATGAGATTCATTTAAATAGGTATCAGATGACTGTGCTGAAGCAGATATGAGTTGATTGTGAGATCAATTTAAACATATGTCATTCAGAGCACTGGAATAAATACACTGATTTTACAGACTGTCTTTTTTAGTTCCAGCTATTTGTTTAAGTGGGTCGTGTTTAACCTACAGAGTTATATAATCATTTCCTGTGCCTTTATTACTGAATGTTTAATATTTTATCATCAAGCATATTTTGTAGTGTTGTTTGAACTTTTTGCTTTGATGGCCTGAACTTCAGAACGATACCTTTTCAAGAAGGGGAAAAATCCTTTAAAAACAGTGTGAAAAAAAAGTATTCCAAGGAAAGGCCATTTCCTATAAATAACTGTGACTAGATGCAACCTGGTATTACCAAATTTCTGAAAACTACAGATTAAAGTTTCTCAGAGCTTATTTTCAAACAAGGATCTGTATGTCTCTATGTGATGATTTTCCTGTCCCCAGGAGCAGAACAGACTTGTGGCTTCACAATGAGCTTCCAGATTGGTGCAAAACTCTTTCACATGGCCAGATGTCCATTTGAGCACGTAGACATATGACTTAGTGGTTCTGCATTTGAGAACTTACATCCACGCAAAATTTATATTTGTTTATTTATATAGTATTGGGTAAGATAGAATACTTAATTGTAAGCTGTGGAGGTTGAGGGCGGCATATGCAGCTTACAATTATACAGTGTGAAAAACGCCCAAGAACTGTCCCTCTACAGTATTAGAAGCCTGGGTTTTGTCCGTGGCTTTCCACAGTCTTGATATTGGAGTTATTTCCATACATTTCACGCAAGAAAACCAGAGAGAAAAATATGATAATATTTTAAAAATATGATGATAATAATACAGTTGTTGTAAGGAAATCTAAATGTCTTGAGTGTCTTAGAGCATCCTAGAGGGGAGCTCAGCAGCTCTTGGAGATAGATTTGAGCTACTAAATGTGGCACTTCATTTCCAGTAACCAATGAAGAGCACCAGCAGCCCTCAACTTCAGGGACAAAAGAGACTTTGTCCTTCTCCTGCATGCAGTCTGCCATCAATCCAATGGCCTGACTGCATAAAGACCAGGGGCTCCCTCCCATCCAGTTAATGGGGGAAGTTGCCTTACCATTACATTCAATTAAGGTAAGGTGGCCCTATAGTAATTTACCAGACCACTATATATTTCATCTTTTATCTTCAATTTCAGTAATGTAACAATCAAACTGACTATCTTTCTGAAATACATGATTATGTGAAGAATATTTCATCACATGTTTCATAATGTCAGGTGTTTTCCTACAACCTCTGGAATCTGATTCACATTATGGCTTTGGTGATTACATTTTGCCTATGTCAAATCCTGTCCTATCATTATGAAAGACGATTTTGTTTGACTTTATGACTTAAACTTTCTCTGTGGTGCTCCTCTTGTTTCACCAGGGTTCATCAGCTACCTTTGGAGTTAGCTTCATTTTCAAAAAGGAGTTGATGATGGTGAAGGTGATGGGGGATACATGGGAAAATGCTATGTCACAAAGATAATCTGAGCTACTATAGTAATAAAAATGTATTTGCAAAGGATGTCTACTTAGGAAACATATTCTGGAACAGAACATTTGAATAAGTTCAAAAGGCTCTGCATCTTTTTAGTCAACCAGAAACGGTTTAAGTAGAGAATTTCAGCTATAAAAAGAACGGAATTTCTTTCTTGGGAAAGATTATGAAAATCTGGATATCATTCAAACTGCAAAATCTTGCAGACTTCAAAAATGGTGAGAGGGACAAATTATGTCAGCTTGGACAAATAAATTAATTTCCTGTATTTCTATGTTATAATTGTGTGATGGATTGTGACAGAGAAAATAAAAAATCTTTTCTGAAATCCCACTTTGAAATTAAAGAACAAAAATGTTTTGGTTTGAGCACACTGTGATTTATTGAGATTTCCACACTTTTATTTTCATGCAACTCCACATGCTTGTATATTCCCCTTCTTTCACAAAACTTTATAATTCAACTGAACCAAATATTTCAAAAGAAAATAATATCACATTTTATGTACTTTCTACAAAATTTAGCCAAATATTTGCCTTTGAAAATCTGACTTTTTATTTTGATGATTAACTTGTCCCATTAGAATATTTGGCCCTTCAGTCACAGGTCTGGCATCATCTCTCTCTCCTCTCAAAATGCCATTTCAAATTGCTTTGACCAATGTAATTTATTGGTGTATTATTATTAACTAGGAATATCTACTATGTTTTGTTCTTTGATAAAAATCATTAATTTCTCTTGACAGCCTTCAGGTGGCACTGAAGATGAAAAGGAAAAAGAATGGGATATTTTTTTCCCCTTGTAATTATAAACCTATAGTTGTGCTGTAAAGAAAATTTGGTTTTGTTCAAATGATCTTTACTGAATGGGACTATCTGGAGTTCTGTGGCTTCACATATGCATTCCCATACATTCCCCTACAGAAGATGAAACATGACACTTCCTTTGTAAAGGATCCAAGAATCCTGCCCCTAATCCATAGATTTCATATGTATGTAATCAACTTTTATTGGTTTTGTGAGGATGAAGCTTCCCCTTCCAATGTGAACACAATACAAACTTTGACAGTGTCATTAATAAAGAGCTGTCTGGCTCAGACAAACAGGGGAAGTTTATATAAAGCTTTTATCCCAATGCTTTCCGTGATATTTGTGTAGTGTACTCTTGCTATGGCACACTTGCTGTGTCAGACCCCAAAATGCAAACTGCTTGGAAAAAGAGAAAACTGGTGCTGTTAAAAAACCACAGCACAGCTGAAAAAGTTGAGGGTTTCCCAAGTATCTTTTGCTCCTGCTGATGGTAAAAACCTTTCGGGTCACAATAGTGAGCCTAATGAAGACAATGGCAAAGTGCCAAAGGATTATTGTGGTATTAAATCAAGCCATTTGATGGGCAAATTCTTAGCACTGGAGTTTTGAAGCCTTGATGGCTTTTCTTCAGAAACTCAGGTCATTATCTGAAGACCAGAGGGACGCAGTTTGGAAATTCAAGTGAATTTTGGGGCTCTTTTTACCATAACATATGCAATCCATCGTTTTAAACTCAGAGGCAGTCAGAACTATAAATATTACAAAATGATCACAAGATATTTTGGAAGCAAACATTCTATTTGGGTATTAATTCATCCAGATCTCCAAATCAAAAATACCAGGCACTGGATACTGTTCTCAGCAAATGGTCATTTGAATCATAAGCCAATAAAAAACATAGCAAAGAATCACTTCTGCTTTTCAACACAACACACTATTTTCCTTTAACAATCACTGGGATTTTAAAGCTATTACTAAATATTAACTACATTTAGGAAAAAAAAAACCTTTAATAATACTCGCCTCTCCATTGAAAAGAAATAATAATGATTATTAATTTTGCATAAGCAATTATGTAGAAGTCAATTAAGTAAAAGATAATATTTTTGAGGAGGTCTTTCTAAGCTATATTTTCTTTCTTTTATATATAACTTTATGTATTCTAAAGACCATAGATTTCATGGGTAATATCTTCACCAGTGTATTTATTGCACCTGCAATGTGTGGTTTCACCAGTGTACAAAGTTTAATGTTAATTCACAAGCTTCTTTGTGAATATTTTAAAAAAAAACTTAAGAAAATTTTTTTCTTAATCCTGAAAATTTTTGTGGAAATATAAATTTATTTAATAAGTGGAAAGCTCTACAGACAGCTGTAAATACCTGTCACGAATATTTTTTTTCTCTTGGGTTTTTTCTACTTCCCATGCACAACCAAAATCCCTTAAGAAAAATAGCAAACCCAAATAAGTCTTGGGTTTAGATACTGTAGTTCTTAAGTTATACATTTTCACACATAAAATAGGTAAGAAAATTACTTTTTAGTAAAATTCTGGAATCACAGAGTAATTTAGATTGGAAATGGAGTCTGAAAGTTGTTCAACCACCGACACTAATCAGGAGTAACTTCTGAATTAGACCAGGTTGTTCAGGACCTTTTCAAGGCAAGTACGAAAATTCTTAAGGATAGAAAACCCACAGCCTCTCTTAGATACAGTCCCAGTGTTTAACCACTTTTCTTGTGAAAACTTTTCTTTATATTCAATTGAGTTTTCCCTTACTCTTAAGTTGTGACTTCTCATTCCTCTGTCTCTGATCTTTTTGCTGGAAATCTCTGAGAAAGGACTCACTTTTTCTTCTCTGTCTTCCCTTTAGCTTCATCTGAGCTGCATGTGTGCTCTAGCTGGATTCCCTCTTTAGCCTTTTCTTCTGAAAGTTTAACAAAAAAGCTCAATTAGCATCTCTTCATTCATTTTCAGCTCCATCCCCTTAATTAGCTGAGTGACCCTCCACAGGTTTAGTGTTTCACTTCTGAAACACTATCTTGACTGAATATACAAGCACAAGTAACTACTATCCATCTTCAACCACCTGTTTCAAAATTATTAATATACTTTGCTTTCTCTGGATACCCTTTTATGATCTTTTTCTACAAGTTGTTTCGTCTAACCTTCATTTTGATAGTTCATAATTATTTTTTCTCTCAAGAAAATAGTCTGCTTGCTGAACTTTTTTCACATTACTCACTATTCAAAAGTTGCTACAGATGTCACTCAGAACACTCTCCTGTTAATCAGATTCTAAATTCTCATCCTCTGTTTCACAGATGTAACAAAACAGTGAAGCTCCCTTATCTCAAATGTAATTTCTATAAGAAAGGACAGCAAGACCTCACTTTGCATTATAATAACTGACTAATTATAACTGACTAACTGAGTGCCCCATTTCAGCTTGAGGGTTTTGCAAATATTGTCCATTGTGGTATTTACAGTGTGCTCAGAAATGTGGAGGAAACTTCTATAAATAGTTACTGTTGAAAATATAACGTTGATAGGATTTAAAATATTTTGACTGATTTCCACCACTATGGCTTCCTTTCCCTAATTTCACTCTCCAGCTTGAAATGGGTCTAAACTGAGATAGTGCAAATGGCAGCTACAAGTTGCAACAGTTTGAAACATTTAATATTAAATGAACTATGAACCAAAAAAACCAGAAATTTAAAAGGGCTATTCCATGGCTATACCTTCATGGGTAAATATTTCTGTGAGTGCCCTCCTTCAGTTATATATTCACACAGCCAAACAAATGGCATATTATTCTACTTTGTAGTAGTGAAAGGAGTAATAGACAGAATATGAAACATATACATTAGAATTTTCTACTAGGGTAAGTTTTCTAAATTTAATGGGAAATACTGCCAACATATAAGGCAAAGAATTTTAAAATTTTAATTTTTCCCTCTTCTTCTGTTATTTATATTTTGCAGGTTCTTCAACTCTGACATTAAGATCACAATGGTCTCCTTCTTGTTTGTCATGTTTCTGCATTTTTCACCACTTATATAACGTTGTGTTTCAGTGTTAAAAAAAAACAACTGGATAATTCATTTGAAAGAGCAAAGACTTCAACTTTCCATTTTTAAAAAATAAATTAGAAGTTCTTTATCTGTATACATTTAGTCCATGTTGTTTTGCACATTAAAATATTTTTAATACCTGCTCTAAGATAGGGAACAATACCTGGATTGATATAAAAAAGGTTATGCACAATTGCAGAAGCCATTTCACTAATAATAGTTAATGGACAACCATAGAAGGGCACACGAAAATATCCTTTCCCTGAGATGCGATGTAGAAAAAACAACTGGTACCAATTCATTTGGGACTGAAAGTTTCCATCTGAAAATCTTATAATCTCTTTCTAAGGAGTAAAATCCTTTTTACAAAGGCTTAATATCATAGTTCATGAATTGCCTCAGAATTCTTATTAAACTGGATGTTTTTTACCTTGTCCAGACCTAAACTGCAGGCTTCACATTATCTGAAAATCTCCATGACTCAGTATTATTAATTGTAAATTTCTCACATTACTGAAAAAAACAACAAATGACACACCTTGCTTGAACAATTTTTCATTGCCATCAGATACCAAACAGCCTCAGCACTGCCAACTTGATCAGCATAGATTATTAATTATGATACTGCTGGTACAGTTCAATTTAATCAGAAAAGAACATCAAGGAGTCCAAGAAGTAGGGTATATAATGCAATTTATCTTTGCCTTGTACTGATAGGGATAACAATGATTTGCAAATTGGTTCAGCTACAAATACACAATTAAAAAGAGATAAATATCAAAAGATATGCCACATTTTCAACTCAAAGCCAAAAGTGCAGGTCTTAATCTTAGTAGTCAGTTTTAAAATCATGAGTTAATTCTTCCTTTGATGTGCACGCTTAACTCCCATTAAAATTAATGGGGGTTACACATGCTCATTGAGGAAGAAATAGACCCCATAGTGTGTATATTCTTCAAATAATAAAGATTTGGTAATTACTATATTATTTGTTCATTAATTTTCAATTTATCTTGTAAATGTGCACTCTTTGTGATCTTAGGTCCAATTATATAGAGTAATTTGTGGCAAAAGGTCTAGTGGAGCATTATCCTCTTAAAGGACATGTGGTTTTATAGCACATATTGACAGTGCTCTAATTCTCAAACTTCATTACTTGCAAAATACACCAAAACAAGAGAATTTGACTCCTAGGAGCCAAATTCTTCTTCTCTATGTCATTCATGCTCCCTATTAATCACTTTGTATATTCTATTGCCTTCAACCATCTTTGGAAAGGCCATTTTCCTTTAATTAGTAAGTGGCCAAAAGTAAGATTTTTAAAACATCTGATGATAAAATAACCACAAGTTACTGCACCACAATCTGTGGACAAGAGACGACAATTTATTAGATTCATAGTGGAGGTCTGACCTCTACAGCCTCAAACTCCCTCCTAGATAAGACTCTTGTTGAAGCATTTTACCTGATATTAATGTGGTCTGAACAATTTTTAAAGCAGTTTCTAATTTCATACAGCTTGATTTCTCATCATCATGTTTTCTAATGCCTGAGGATGGTCATACAAGTTAATAATGTGTTCTCTTTGGGAGCCCTTAGGTCTTTTTCAAGATACAATATTCCCTCCCTGACTTGACTCTCTCTTTGAAAAATCCTTCCCTAGATCTCTTACCCAGTTTTTCTTCCTTAACTACTTCCCCAAAAAAAACCTGTTAGTACTTATATTCTCCTCCCACTCACCTATTTTCTGGAACCGTGTCCTTCCCACTCCCTTTTTAACATAAAACAAATTTTCACTGCCTGATTTTTAGGTTTATTCAGTAAAAATCAAGTACATGGAGTTATCTGATGATGGAGCATTTTCTTTCACACACCAAAGTAAATTCAGATTCCTTGGGTCACCTGGATGTGTTTGTGCCATTCCTATATGATGCATTAATCATGTAGATATCCAACAAGTGAATTGGTTTACCATTGGTTGAGGTAGCACAGATCCTGTGATCTAGTCTTCTTATCAGCGAACTAATAACAAGTGACTTTGTAAAGGTCATAAAAATGTGAAGCAGTTATAGTTTCTACCCACTGCAACCCAAAAAGGTTCCATGAAAGGTACCATGTTCCAGCAGAATTTTCCTACTTGTCTTCCAGAAAGAGGCTGATGATTAGGTTCAATGAAAGCTGAATTCATGAGATTAAAATCTGTCTTGTGACTAGACATCAGGAAGCCAGGAGAAATTCAAGATGCCTTGAACAGCTATTTAAGGGCAAGGAGGAGAAATTTGTAGCACCCAATGTAGAAAGAGGTCTATCAGTGCCATTTTACTTAAATATTTAATACACAAGTAGCACAAAAAATAAAGATATTATGATTCTGGGGAGGGGTTGAGGGCTAATGAAAGACATTGGAAATTGTCTAAGCCTATGAGAAGGGAAGGACAGGGACACAACACAAAAGCAACAGAATTTGTTCTAAGCTGCAAGATACTTTCAGAGCAGTTCATATTTCTCTCCAGAGGCTCACAGTTGAGACTTGCTATCAAGTACAGCTCATTGGAAATGGCAATGTTTTGTGACATAAAGTCATTTCACAAATACACTTTTATGCGACATACAATTTCCCTAAATATTCCATGTATAAACAATTTTCTATAAAGCTGAATTATTAACTTCTGGAGTAAGAAGATATTTTGTAACTACTTTTTTCATCTACCCTTCTAATTTTTTTAAAATAAATTAAACCCCACCCCCCAAAAAAACCCAAACAAACACACACACACACACACAAAAAAAAACCCACACAAAAAAAAGACCAAAAAATCCCCCAAAAAACTCAAAGCACAAAACCCATCAAATCAAACCCAAAACCAAACAAACACAAATAAACAAAAAACCCAAACAAACCAAAAACATTGAAAACAGAGACTATATGACAATATATGGCATCTCAGTGAACACTTTTTATTAACAGAAATTTTTTGTGGCTGTCTTGGGTTTTTAGTATTTAATAATTGAAAACATCACCACTGTCCAAATTATTGAAGTTGTATAGTAGTAAAAGACAATCTTAGAGAGACTATCTATTTATACAGTGTTTACACTACAAACAAAACTAAAAGTTATAGTCTATAACTACCTGATTGCACAACGGGGAGAGAGACACCAAGTGGGTCTGTAGATACCTCGTGTTTTATGTGCTTCCTATTTTGTAAAGGGTCCTTCCTCTCTTTGCACTTTTCCATTGTCAACTTTCATTTCTTAATCGCCCAGTTAGGCGCTGTATTAGAGCGCTGGAGCCTGGCCCTGTGTGACCCTCTCCAGGCGGAATGGTGCCTCAAAGCTCAGCCCTGCGGTGGTCAGTGTTAACCCCTGCCGTTCCCTTCTCTCTCTACAGCTCTCCACACACATTTGTGAATCCAGGCCCATGAGAGTGGGTGTGTGAGAAATGAGCTGGCAGGTCTCAGGCTAAGGCAGAATAGGCAGATGTGTGTGTAATAAAACCCAGCACTCTGATAGGCGATGTTTAGCACCCCCACGGCCTTTTTTAAAGAGGGGACCAAATGTTCTGCAAAGCAATTAGGGTATGTGTTGGACAGGATGAATCTAGCTTGGTTTGGATTGTAGTTCTTTAATGCAGATGCTAACTTTATTTTGCTACTTTTATATACTGTAATGTATCCTAGATAGCTTTTTAAATACAAGTATTTTCATTCTGAGGCAACAGAGACCTTCATTTGTCTGCTCTACAGATACAGACATTCATTATCCCCAGGAACAGCCTACCTAGCTTTTAAAGACAGCAGTCCAAGGAACAGTTTACAGGTTGATTAAAGTTACAAAGTCAGTGCAAATGCATGGCAATGATCTAGGATTTCAGGCCCAAAAGGGGACGTTTAGACAATTCTGACACCAGCATTTCCCTTTGATCTGTATCTACAATGTATCTCTGCAGAAAAGTTCTGCAGGTACAGTGTATGCCGGAGAAGCTGAATGTAGGTCAATGAGATGCACTCTGCTTTTTTAAATAAAATCTTTCTGCAGAAAATGCATGATTTCCTGTTATGACTGTAGACTTCACATAGAGTATTATACCTTTGTTTTTAAAAAAATGTTTTTCTATTTGTGCAAAAAGCATTCACTTTGCTCAAGGTGCACAAACACACACATATACACACAAGATTCTTTGCAAAATACACTCATTTACGGATAATTTATTTTCATGCATTTACCATCACTAATCTGTGGCTGACACAGCAGACCACAGAATTTCAGGATGCCTGTTCTTGAGCAGAAAATGATGTTAGCCAAAAAGGTTAAACAAAGAGTTCAATCCAGAGAAGACTTGCATACCTAAATCCTGTCTAACACTCAACTTTTGATCTTCAAACCCCTAGCTCACTACCACCTAAGCTTAGCAATACCAAAGCCCATGAGTGCCTCGTTTCATGGCCTAATGCCAAACTGTTAGCTGAGAATCTTGCCAGGGCTTCCCAGGAGCAGAGTGGGCACTGGCAAAGAGCATAACAGGTCTCCAGCACTCTGACCTGGCTCTGGAAGTGCCTGGCCCTCACACTGACTGCTCAGAGATCTCACTGGAAGAGAAAACCCAGGAGGTCATTGTGCTATTAGTGGGGAGGAACTGCCTACCCAGCTCGTTCAGGATAGAGTTGGCCTGGAAAAACCCTTGGATATCTTTCCTCTGAGCAATCAAAACCCTTTGGATTTCCCTAATGTACTTACTGCATCAAGCCCCCAACAGAAACTAGCTGAAACAAAGTCAGGAGGATCAGGGAGAGCAAATGGGCCAGAGGAGACAGTGTCCATGCAGTTTCCACAGTCAAATGAAAGTTTAGCCTGATTTGGAGCCTGGAAGAATGTGAGACTCATAGGAGAGCATTAAAAATTGAAGATTTTTCTGACTCAAACTTCATGTTACTAGCTGTGATTGGGACAAAGGATTTGGGATTTTCGAGAAGAGTGATTTCAAAATGAAAATGAGCCACTGGAAAATGCATGTGGGAAAATGCAGTCTGTGCCAGATCTTCTCCCAGATTTTACAGTGTGAGAAATGCAGTAAGTTGGGACAGATCAAAACAGATGAACAATAAAATAAAGACTGAATATCTTAATAAAATTTATAGAATCCTATGCCATCATTATCCTGATTTCTATTTCAGCCATAGAGGAGGAGAGGGATGTTCTGCAGCTGAAAACGTTTCTTCTCTGAGTTGGTAAAAGTATGTATCAGGCGATGGCACTGGTTGGAATTATTTCTATTATGTTGCCCTGCACTTTGAAGAATTGTGTTTCAGAGGTCATGGGCTGTGTGTGTGCTGGTATTGTGTTAGGACACTGTGCTCTGTGAAAAGTACCTGGCAAACAGAAGCTTTAGCTGAAGTCAGTGGAGTTTTGCCATTGCTTAAGTTGAAGCCAGGTTTCCAGCCCTGGTGTCAAAGAGGTTCTTTTCCCCCCTCCTCCAGTTCTGCTACAGGCACCGGCTGTGCGCTCAGTTTATCCCATGCCTATCACAAATATAGCAGCGCAGACCTTGTTAGCAGCAAGCTCAATTATTGTAATACCCTCTTAGTGGAGCTTAGAGCCAGGCTGCTCAGCGCTGCTCGCTCCGAGCACGCAGCACGTGTGCTCAGCCTTGTGAGCCAGCAGGAACACATTACACCACGCTGCATCCTCCACAATGCCAGCCTCCCAAGCAGCAGGCTGATTTTAAGTTGGCCCTTTCAGATTTTAAAGCCTTAAGTAATAAAGGCTCTGGCTATGACTGATCCCCTTCTCTTTGAGCCCTGCCCTAATGGGGAGCTGCGTTCCCACACCACCTGCTTTTCCTGGAACCCTACTGTCACATCGCAGATCTGCAACAGATTTTGACTTTTCTGTGCTGAACTACACGATGTATCTCACCCCCAGAACCTTCCTTTCCCGTCAACCCTTTCCATTTATATACCACATTCATCCCAACTCTAGCAGAACCTCACAAAATGATCGCTGCCATCTCACAGACTAGCCAGGTTTTTGACGGAGGTGGCGTTAGAGCAAGTTAGCCAGTGAGGTTTCCTGGTATCAGGTACTCACTTTTTCCCTCCTGCAGCCGGAGAAGAGGCTTAGTCTTTCCATTAGACCTGAGGTAAGATGGGTTACATTTTCTGCAGGTCAAGAGCAGACAAATAGGATTTAGAGCAGAGCATCTGACTCGGTTAATACATCCTTTAATTTAACCTGCTGTAACTTGTTTGTGCAGCCATACCCCATGGCTGGCCACTGCACTTCATTACTCTATGCCTCTTCCTCCTTCCTCTGCTTAATGGGGCTAATGATGCTTCCTTTGTAAGGCACTTGTGAATCTAGGCATAGGAACTGGAAGTTTCAGAAGGTATTCTTAACTAACATTTATTACCCTGTCTGTGCTCTAATCATCCCACCCATCTTTCACTGTACACACACCTTATGATTTTAATGCAGCTGTATTCTCTTCTGACAATTAATATAGTTATTGGCCCCATGGTTAGTATTTTTTCTACCTCATCCTTTTTTCACTTTAAAACATGCATTTGTTTACTTTGAATTCCAACATGATATGTGCAGTTGTATATAACTCTGTTGTTAGTACACTTAATTTACTTTAATTACCTTTTATATTGGCATATATGTTGTCATTTAAATTAATAAAGCTATTAATAATATTATTAGCAATAACAATGCACTAGTTTTCTTTTAATTTTAAAACATAATCCAAAAGTTACAAAGCACGGATGCCTAAGGTTAGATAATTAACCCAAAATCAAGTTCTGGAGCAGTGAAATCCAAGCTGCTTTTTATGAATTCCATCTAGGGATTTAAGGTTTAAACTCTAGGAATCCATGTTTGAAAAATCTTGGCTTTGATGTATGAATGTGGGTTTTTTAATATTGGTGTGAATGAGAGAGATGGGATGGTTGCCCTTTCTCCATCTCTCTTCACTGCTTTTACATGAAGGGCTAATAGGCACCCCAGCATGGAGCCAGCAGGCTCTTTCCCTAGCAGGAGCATTCACATCACCCCACACCAGAGGACTGGAGTGGGGGTTTAATCCTTTAAGGCCTGATGTAACCTCTCTCCCTTCAGGTGCTCAAATTAACATCCCTTTATACACCCCCAGTTAACAGTCAGTGGAGAAAACCAGCACCTGTGGGGATGACTCAGCCCACCCAAAATCTGAGTCACCCTGTGGAGGCACCTTTCTCCCTCTCCCCTTCAATTAGAGTGGGTGCCACCACTCAGCAGTCAGGTGTCTCCCTTCAACACCCATGCTGAGGTGTGGGGGATGTTGGCCTGGATGCATTTAGTTTCTTACATCTCATCTCGAGTCCTTAGAAAGATGAGGCCAACATTTACACAAAGAAATAAAAAACAGTAATGCCAGAGGTGGTTAATCTTTGTGCTATTTATCCAGCTACCTATGTATTTGCAATACTTATGGGTACTGTCTGGCTTTGATGTGCAGGGATTTACAGATGCGGTTCCATTAACATTAGTGGGAATTGGGTGCATAGATCCAGTACATCAAGATGAGAATATTTGGTAATAAATCTTTTAATATGCATGTAGCATTGACTGAATAATTTGAAACATTTTTAAAATCCAAATAAAAATTGAGTTTTCTCCTACAAGAGAAGCTACCCCTAGAGACAGATAAGTGGAATCTATCTCTACATAGTCAGACACTGTGTGATTTCATATTGTACATAAAATGATCTTTTTTTATCTTTATTGATTACTAGAAGAGTAATACAATTAAAGGTAGCAAAATGCTTTAAGGTTTTTGTTCTCTGGCAAAGAATCAAGAGTACAAAGTGGGGCTCCTTTCTTATTATTAGAGAGCACCCTAAGAGACAATAATTTCTAGCAATTCTCACTTTCTCCTCCTTGCCTTTCCATTTCCCATTTCGTGATTTTGGGGATACAGAAAAAAACCTCTGTGTGTTAGTAGTAGTTAGTGATGTGCAGATACAAGAACAAAGCCTCCCATTTCTTTTTACAACCACAGGTATAAAAGAAGTGCCTATCATTATTTCATTAATGATCTGCAGCAGTATTTGCTTGCCTCCTTGGTCACATGTATTCATGTACGTGTGAGCATACACACTCACATGTAGATAGCCTCATGCTTGAGTTTTCTGATGTAGAACACCACTTGATAAGCACTGCTTATGGCAGGATTATGAATACAAGAAAATAGAAAAGACATTTAAAAACCATAGGAAAACAATTCTTTGGTGTTTGAACTGCAGTGTTATTCAGATGTATATAACTACTGCTGGGTGGGGGAACTGCAGGAAATATGCCAAGGAAGAGAGACAAGGGGAGGCCATCAACAAGACAGGGAGAAAAAGACAGAAAATGCTTTTGTTTGCAGACTTGGCTGGTTGACTTGACTTGAAAATAATAATAGGTCCCCGTTCCCTCTCACCAGCCCCCTCCCCCGATTCATCGGATATAACATAATTGATTCTCACTGGAGACGGATTTGGAATACGTGTCTTGCTTGTTGCTATTGTTTATGTTTACACAGTACATTTACTGCTAGAGGAGTTTTGTTCGTTTACTCACTGCCCTGTTGCAACCCCCTACTGCTTTTCCAGCTGGCACCAGTCCTTTTCTTCTCACCTCACACAGGAGGTGAAGAAAGGGGGAACTGCACTGTCTTGGGGACCATGAGAGGCTGGGGCTTTTGCATGTTAGGACATTCTTCATGATGCAGGAAACTGACTCCTCACTTTTGTCTGCAAATTCCTTTCAGAGAGTGTGGCTTGTGTTCCCTCCTTCTTGTGTTTCTGCCTCCACAATGTGCTAAAATTCAAAGGCATTAAGAGGACAAATTCACACACCAGACACCGGACTCCCTATAGGTCATAAATTTTTCTGACTACCCATTTAAATGGGGCACCTTTGGACAAAGAGGTGATAACTGGCCAGGGCAAATCATTTTTTCAAGTCTGAGCACCACAAGGGAGGACACTGCACCACAGATCACGCAGCAGGGCTGATCATGGATTGCCAGACCCTGGGTGCTGACGAAGACTCATGGGAGATATCTGGCAGGCATCAGGAAGTAGCTTTGAGAAGAGCAACAGCCTATCTGTTTCCTTCACAATCACACACCCTCACGAGGTAAGAAGAACTAGCTATGGGAAAAGAAGGAACAGGAAAGAGAGGAAAAAAGTGTATATAAAGATTAGAGGGAGCAGGAATCTGCTGGGTCTAAAGAAGAAAGACCAACAAAGACTAAAGTGAAGTGTGGGGCTAAGATGACATGTTTTAGCAGAGGAGGCATTAAAGTACTCCTGAAGTTTTTATGGCTCCAGGCCCCGATTTCATCTTAATTCATCCTTGGGGATAAAGACTCAGCTGGATGGATCTCAATCACTCCCTTCCCTTTCTCACCCCTTGTCATCATGTTCTCTTCCTTCAGTACATTTTCACCATGGTTAGAAATTCCGACTCTCACTCCCCTTCCCAAGCGACTACCGTGGCGCCCTTTGGAAGGTGCGCAGTGCCCTGACTCCCACGGAGTCGAGTTCCATTGGAACTGCTGGTAGTGCATTCATCAGCCATCTGTCATTGCAGCTGCTTGTTGAAGAAATCAACTTCTTCTTTTTTTTTTCCCCCCCTTTTTTTTTTCTTTAATACTTTGACTAGGAGGGGAAAAAAAACCCTCAACCACCAAAAATTAAACAACAACAATAATGGCCCGACTGTTTCCTTGACAATCCAAACACAATCTGCTGCCCACAGTCTCAGGAAGTGTCATTGAGGCAAAGCAAAATTCTCATGGCATGGTGGATTTGAATGTGTCTACAGGCTTTGTTTTGTTCTCCTTTTCTGTAGTAGGTGTAATATCCTCTTCCGATGGGAGAATAATTCCTGTGGAGACTCTGTGACTCAGAAAGACTGAGCTATGGTATGTCAAACTTTATCAGCCAGTTGTCAATGCAACTTTCAGCTGAGAGTCTCAAAAAACAGGAATGCTTTTTAAGATCCCAACATGTGTTTTTTATTTCATTGTATTTTCCATGATTGAACAGAAACATTGCAGAGAGGTGTTAAAAACTGTGCAAACATAGGGTAATATTTAATAGTGTCAGGAAACTAAGCTACAGGCCTCCCTGTTTTTCAGTCTCTCTGCAATCTAATTTGATTTCTTTTCTGTAACTGTCTTATAGTGAAGATGAATCTATCTTTACCTTATATTTGTCCAGAGATCTGTATACATTCAGACACCTTTCTGGGTCCTGGGTCATCCTGTCAAGCCTTGTGCATGGCCACTTCAGTGGTGACACTGCACCTCCCAAACCAGAGGCAGGCAGCCTGAGCAGAATTCCTGTGTACAAGTGTGAACAACATTTGAAACAGAGTTCACAGCTCCTGGCAAAGCAGAGCAGTGTCCACAGTGACACCGTGGCATGTAAATTTTTTTTATGCTTTTATTTTGCATTTGGACAGAGAGAAAAGGAAAGGTTATCTCTCCACGTCTCCCCTGTAGGCAGCTGGAAGAGAAGCAGGATCTAATGAGAAGGCTAAGTGACTGGTAAAAATAAAATACACAAACCATTAAAACATTTAAAGGGTAGGAAAAAGAGTGCTCACAGCATCTGTTTTAGGTCAGCACCTAAGGAGTTTCTTACAGGCGATATGGGAACTCGTAAGAAACATGAACATTGTTACACACAATGCCATCTTTATCAAAAGCTACAAGCTCACAGAGGGAGGCCACGGCACTCACAGTGTGGGAACATGAGTCTATCAAATGAGAAATCCGTGAGAGCAGAGCCAAGCCCTGACCTGGCCTCTCGGGCTGGTGGCACAGACTGGTGTGTTTGGGCTCCTGGACAGTGCATCTGGCACTCCTGGCAATAAAACCACAACTGACAGGTTTATGTCTCCATCTATACAATACCACTGCACTACTGCAAATCAATATGTAACATCACACGTATTTTTTATTTGTGTGTACCTCTATGTAATTGTCTCTGGAGCCACAGAGGTACACAGAGCTTTTCTCCTTTTAAAAATTTTTTGTTAATGAAAGAGAACAGTTGTCATCCAGTCTTTCTGAGCAACTCCTGGCAAAGATGGGGAGAGAGACAGATTTCAAATCCAGCACAATAGCTGACTTTTTACATTTTATCAATTTCTTTTTCAGTTTCCCACATCGAAGTTCTCAGCCTTTTGATTCAACACATGTAGTAGAGGGGGCACAAAATGAAGTGGAAAGTAAACAGACCTCATTAATCTCAAAAGGCTTCAGATCTTTATATAAAGCTATCTTATTAAGATAGGTAGGTATTTCCAGGTGGGAATTCTTTAATGTTTTTGTTATTAGGTGACTGTTCTTCAAAATCAATAAATGAGAGTCAAGCTTAAACACCTGCTGGAATCTCATGTATGTGAAAGAACATAAAGCTCCCTCCAGGAAAGAAACTGGCTTTTATACAGGAACAAACATTTCGCATTGTGACTTTTCTGACTGTTGTTTTGGAACAACCAAATGTGCGTGCTTTGGAGGTCTCTGTCATGCAAAAATCCAAGAGCTCCATTCAGGTTCACTAATAGTCATAACTGCTGGTTATGACAAAGGTTTTGCATAATGCCATCTCTACAAAGCAAAACCAGTCTTCCCACCTGTGCTTAGCGAGATCCTGCTGAGAAACAGAAGGGACATATTTGTTGAATGCAAGTGAAGAACTTAAGCAGAAGTTTTAACTTTTGCACAGGAAAGATTCTTTTCACTCAAAACCTTTGCTAACTTGCTTGTGTGCCATTTTTCCCTGTATAGCATTTCTATTTGCCCATGGAAGCCAGAACCTTTGCTTTCAAACTTCGAAATCATGAATTTTTACTTTAAGTTTATTTTTTAATTTTAGATTTGAGGTTGGGTGTTTTGGAATTTTTTTTTTTTTTTGCCAAATTTTATTTTAAGGTCATCTAAATTAATAGTACAACCTATGTCTCAACTTCCAATCCTTTTGCACAAGGACAGTCCACATGCTAGGTGTAGTTTCAGACAATGTTTATCTTTCTGAATTTATGGGTAAATGCATCTTAAATCACTATTTATTCAATCCTATCCTGTTATTTGTCAACCAAAGGTTTATACAATTTGCAATTTCTTCTGTACAGAATTTATCACCATCAGTACGTGTCAGGATATGTATTCGTATATTGATATATGGAATAAAAGACAGTGTAGAAGAGTAGCTCAGAACTGAACTACCCCAGAGAGCACTACCTCCAAACCAAAACGAATAAAGAACCCAGTCCATGCTGGAAATGGCCCTCTCCTTGCTCATGAAGTGGGTAAATTACCAAGTGGTTATAATTGCAAGTACTGGATGTGAATGATTTCCACAGGAAAATAAAGATTTTTTTTTCCCATACTTTTTGTACTTTCCTCTTTAGGGATAAGAGACAGTTCATACTCGAGAGAAACTTTACATATGAGAAAACATAATCTAAAGAGCTACCTGTCTAAAGAGGAACTCTAACTGCAGGAATGACAGTCTAGGACTTGAAATTTTGTCTTAGCAGAGAAGGAAATGCAATATAAAAATAGTCTAGCTTCAGAAAGAAATGAACTCTAATGGAAGTAAAGATATGCAGGATTTGAGCCAGAATGCTTGTCCGTCTCCTTCCGTGATCAACCTTCGTTTCCATATTGCTAATATTCCCCAGCATGCCAGTCAAAGTCAGTTGGGAACTAAACATATGAGTCAGCCAAAGCCATTAGTGAAGATTATCAGCCTTTTGTCAAAGAAATGAGCAAAGTCACTACATGCTGATGAAGAGCTTTATAACTGCAACCTAAAAGCCACATGGAGGAAAAGATGTTTAATTCCTGAAACAGGTCCAGCTTTTAGAAGAGTTAAAGTAAAGAAGAATTTCAGCCCAAGCTGTCATTATTACTCATGTTTTATTTGAACAATCTAAACAAATAAGACCAATGATTCTGTGTCCACAGTTTCACAGCTATAGTGCTACTAAATTAAAGGAATAGAGAAATAGTCTGTTCTAGTACTTGCACCATAATTCTTTGTCTTGCAATATAAAGTATTGGAGTCTGCACTTAATGCACAGGTATAACATCAATGAATGCTGGGGAAGCAATGTATCTGGTTTTTTATTTTTACATTAAAGAATCATATGCATAAAGTAATGACTTGGCCTTTTGGTCTCCCACAATAATTTAAACAAGTCTGCTCTGTTGATTTAACATACCTTCAATTTCTGGAGCAGTACTCAGCATATATCCACAATCAGGAGTAGCTTGCAAAGGTGGTGCTTTAACAAAGCTAAGCACGGCACATCGTGGCAGCCTTAGAGCCACCCTTTCTACCAGGAATCTGCTGGTGAGAGTGAAAAAGACTCCTTATCAGGCCAATGCACTTAGCAGGGAGGATCCAGAGGGACTGGTGTGATGAGGGGTGCAGGCTGGTGGCACTGGTGGTGCCCCATGTGTTGCTAACTCCCTTATCTGTTGAGGATAAACTCATCTTTAACCTCTTCTTCACAGACTTGGTGCTACAGGAGGTTAGTGCTAGTTAAAATCACCTGAATGACCGCAAATTGTTTGACTTAACATGAATGAACTATATTGTTTTGGCCTGAGAGGCTATTGTGGTATTAGCATTAGAGTTCCATGCCATCATAAAGTTCCACACAGAATGCACTCAAAATGCAAATTTTCAATTAAATTTCCTACATTCATGCCAATATAAGCTGGTAAAATTTTCAATTTTTTTTTCTACTGCACCAATATAAAAACTTCATAGCACTGAAATTAGGAGCTAAAGACCTTTTCCAAGTGTTCACAATTATTTTATCCATATTTTTAATATTCATAAAAGTGGCAAGAACAAAGTGAGTCAAATTTGCATTTCATATCGCACTAAAGCTACTCCACATATACACGATAACACATCCTGAGAACAATGAGATATCCTGTCACATGTATGCATTTTCTAAAACTGCACAAAAGGAGGATTTCAGGGATGCATAAATTAACTTCCTACCTTTAAATTATTAACCCAGGCTGTTCCCTGAATATGAACCAAAATCAAAGGACAGCTTTCCCCCACTCTTCTGCTCCCCGCATGAAAAGCACACATATTGTCAGTCTTTCCTCACTTGAAGCTGATGACTTAAGAAACTGAGTTACTTGGATAATAAAAAATTGCTTTAAGAGACTTTTTTTACAGTTCTGCTATTCATTGCATTTTTTGAGTGGGAGATTGCATATTGTGGCTGTTGGTAAGAAGCCACTTCAGTTATCCTAACATGTTTCTTGGAAGTGAGGAAATAAGCTCTCCATGCTTTGATATGTGGGGAGAAACAAAGTTTAAATCAAGGAGTTCTTAAAGATATGAATGAGCCTTTATCCAGGATCCTGTCACTGTTCAGGATGTTCCAAAAACACCTCCTCATAGGCTCTGCAGAAATTGATGGACCTGTAAACCTATTTCCCTGAACTGCCCTTGTTAAACCTTGCCCCTACTGGAGCTGAATTAGCCAGTTGGTATGGATGGGTACATTTGATACACCTATTGAAATTTCCAAATATCAGAACTAGGCAAAATAATCTGGTAAGCCATTTCCTCTGGCACAGCTTTTTACAAAACTAGTAACAGGTGATATTAAAAATATTATCTTAATCAATTCCTTTAGGGTCACATCTTTAAATTGGAACTACATATGCAAACTTTCTGTGGGAGAACAAATTGGATTGATTAAAGTAGCTACAAAGGAAGAAACACTCACAATTGCAGCCACACTGGACAGTCAGTGTGGATGAACATATTTTATTTGGCCAACTAGTAACTTTACAGCTACTTTCCTTCTTACTTTTAAAGGCTTGTTTGCAAGTTGCCCTGAAGTGATCTACAGTTGTTTTTACAGTTGAAAAATTAGTGCTATGAACAAGTTAGTAGAACTGTTTCCACATAATCTTGTGAAAAATCTAGCAACCAATAGGTATCATAAAGTACAAATAGGTGTATTTTCCATAATTACAGAGAAACCATTATTTAATAGCCCTAACTTCCTACTTTAACAACTCGAACCATCACACTTAACATGATCTAGCAAGATGCTGTATAACAATGCAAGAATTGCTATTTTTCCCATCTAATTCAGACAAAGATCAGCAATAAACACATTCTAGACATTGTTCAGGGTTTCATACTTATCATCATACAAAAAGATAATTGCCTTTTACTGACCTGAACTGACATGCATTTAAATCAAGTGAATTCTGCCAGTGATATGGGACCAGGTCTTAAATCCCTTATGTTAAATTTGCACTGCAATCACCAGTTCTTTAGTCTATATTTGAACTGATTTCTAAAAAATATTTTTTGCTGTGTTCAATACTACTTAGCTATGTAATTTTCATTAGTTTTTGCACATTGTATAGACTCCCATTCGGAAATAGAAGTTTTTCACTCTGCTCATGTGAAATTGTTATAAATAATCTTGTGATGTCACCATGTATCTTTGCTGGTTTCTAGGTGCAAGGATTGGGATAATGCACATTAGGACCCGAACTCTAAGATGATTATGTGAAACAAAATGAATCCTGATAAATTCAGCTATAATTATCCACAATACTGAGATAATTTGAGGCAGCATAACTAAATGAAGGGGGAAAAAAGGAAAATATTTATTATTGTAGCATAGCTGTAAGGTATCAACATGTGAACTTTGCAGTTTGGGTGTGCTGATTACCCAAAGATATTTTCATGGTAGCCTGAGACTCAACACATAACAAAATGCAAAACCACATCTGTTTTCTCATTTTAAATTGCTGCATGATGCTCACTCAGCCTCTGTGCTCTGGCATGTGCCAAACCCATGGCTGAATAAAAAGAACGTCTGCCAAATATATCCACTTCCTAAAACTATGCAAATGGAGGACTTTGGGGATGCATAACTCAACCTCCCTTCTCAAAGTTTCATTAACAATATTCTTCTTTGTCACTGAAGCAATGTAAACAACCACAGTAAAAAAAAAAATAGAGGCAAATCCCTACCTACACCATGACGCTTTCTCACAGAATTTTGGTATATTAGTTGTAGTCAGAAAAAACAGGGACTTTCTAAATTGCTTTGTATGTCTACATTACAGCGGAACGTGATATGGAGAGCTTGGCTCTGAGTAAAGGCTGTGCTGTGGTTATGAAACCGAAACAGGACAAAAGTCCTCAGTTCAAACATTCAACCCTTCCACAGACTTTCTGTGTGACCTTGGCTGCTCACTTTCAGTACCCTTCAGATTCTGAGCTATGAAAAGGTAGTTGTTTTACTTCTTTTCTCCCATCCTTGGACTGTGTGATGTGTGCAGATGATGTGCCTTTTGCTTTTTACAGAATCATACATAGCATCATCCTGAGCTCACGCAATGGCCCTACAATTTCAGTATCAGTAAACAAAGTTATCTATTGTAATTGTTCATTATGTTTTACCAGAAGACTCCTCATACAGAGACAACATAGGATTTCTCTAAATGTTTTCATAACCTCTGAAGTCAGAACTAATCACCACGCACAAGGTTCCTGAAAATTCACAGACATCATACCACTGAATAAACAACATAGAAAATGAAGAAAAGACACAAGATGAAGGTTTTCTCTGCATGTAAGACCCTCAACCCAAAAGAGTTGTGTTTCCATTCCCAGCTTGCAGGTCTCCACCACTTGCCATGAGATTGATCTTCTGAGGAAAGATGATGCTCTCCCAAGGACAGGTTGGATGGAGCTTTCATCAACCTGGTCTAGTGGAAGGTGTTCTTGCCCATGGCAGGAGGGTTGGAATGAGAAGACCTTTAAGGACCCTTCCAACCCAAACTGTTCTAGTAATTCTATGATTCTGTCTTTGCTATTATGCCACAGTAACTAGACTGCCAGAAGTAGTTTAACATGTCCTTATACTTAAATTAACTGATTTGCAAGAGGATTCTGACACAATGCAGTAAGGAATAGACATCTGCATGAGTGGGTTTTCAAACCCAGTCTCATGTCAGCACACAGATAATTATGCCACATACATTAGCACACAGCAGTCCATAATCCTCCTGCCAGGTACATCGGCATGCTTGATAATCTTTGGCAGGGTTAGGATATTTAATAGGAAATCTGCAGTGTAGTGTTCAGGAGAGGTGAGGAAGATCACTGAAATAGTAGGTGGTAAAAATAATTTGCAACCCCAAAGTGGGCAATAGCTTAACCTAAGCCTCTGTATAGTCCCTGATTTTGGTGTTGGACCTCTCCCAAGCAGTCACCCTTTATCATCTACACCTGAATTTGAAAATGGATCAGCTACAGACTTGACTACCACTGATTGTACAGGAGGGACTTGGTAGACTTAGAAAAATAGGTAGCATAAGTCTTTTTAAAGTGCTTTGAAATAATTCCATCATTAATTCCTCTTCTAATAACACCTGAATGGAAAAGATCTCTCATTTTAAAAGCACTTATTGGTCTTACTAGAAAGAACAACTCTTTAAGAAAAAATCTGAAGAATAAAGAGAAAGTGAACTGCTTAGCACTGAGGCTGTCCATGGGCTTTCCAGAAAAAAAAAAAGCTATAGCCTTCCCAATGGCAAAGTGCTGAGTAATTCCCTTGAGCTGTTAAGCCCTTCCATTGTACTGAAAGCAGAGATAGCTCAGTGTCCTTCATAGCTCATCTCAAGATGCTCAACATAATGTTGGATGGATCCATCAGGAAGAAAGCTCCAAAAGCAGGTTCACAGAAACACACATATATTCTATTGCCCTAAGGCAAGCATTTCTCCAGTAGTTAATTTATACCAATTCAACCTTCAGTTAGGACAGTGATCAAACACAACCCTTTCTGGAAACAAACAAGTTAATTACAAAAAAAGGAACTGTGTTCATGAAACACTGACTGCAGCAAATGCCCCAAATGGTCAGGGCTGCAAATGTGAAGGATCTGAGAATAACAATAGGATAGCCATGATGGGTGCAAAGGATATTCCTTACTCCTACTTTCCCCATCCAAAAAAAACTAACATAAGAGAAATAATGATCATGTAGAGGCAGCTTTGCCCCAGAAAATGAGACAGTCACAGTAGAGTCAGCATCACTGCAGGAGCTCTTGGGCTCGTATTTCCAGTCATGTTTCTGTGTGAGACCTGACATACAGGAGGTAGCAGCAAGCTGGTTATTTTTTAACGTTCATTTTGAATGAAGCTGCTCTAACTTTACACCCAGTTCTCAAATTCAGCACATGCTCATATCAGACAAATCTTTACTAACTGCAGAGTAATTAGGCAGTGAAACAAGTGATTTTGCGTGTATGCTCAAATGCACAAAGCCTCTGTGTATGTGGGGCATGTGTGTCCACATACATACGTGCAAGCACTGCTCTGCATAATATTTTTATTTTTTTCCTCTCAGAGGGCCACAGTGGATCCATAATAACACCCTCCTTCCCCACCCCCCTGCTCACAGACACATGCATACCCAATCACATCCAAGGGACCTTGCAGGAGTCAAGGCCGGGGCTTTAATGCCTTGCTACCATTTTTGACAAGACAGCCTCCTTCTCTGAAAAGGACGAGCTGGAGCCATCTTTCAGGAGTTTTCTTTCCCTGACAGAAATCAGCAGGGTTAGAATAAACTGCATAAGTTATCAGCTCCTCAGGAAAGAACATGAAAAAAGCCCTTCTATCACTTAATGAAAAATAGCTTCTTTTTTGGACAGAACTTCATAGGCTTGCAATCAAGCCGTGGCTCCCCCCTCCCTTCCTTCCTTGACGTGCCATAGAGGCAAATCAAGTCGGCATCTATTAATAATATTTTCCCCTGCTCCTTTCATTTCTCTGCATGTCCTACCACTGTCAGGCCCCGTGATGGAGCAGCGCCTTTATCTCGTCCGAGTCTGGTCTGTCAGGGTGATAAACAATTCTAACAAGAATCAGAATAAAGATCTTCCCAGTAGACTCGGCGGAGAGATAGAGGCTTTTCTCATTTTCTCGATGGAAAAAAAAAAAAAATTTAATCTAGCAGCTCCGGCTTTTTTCAAGCGTCACATTCAAAGAGATGCAAATTTGTCAGAGCTGAGACCCCGGCTGACTCTCAGCACTGCGTGAATGTCAAAGGGGGGACTCGAAGCCTTTGACATCCCTGCCTTTTTTGGGGGCTATCTGCTGAAATAAAAAAAAAAAAAAAAAAAGGGAGAGGAAAAAAAGCAAATGCTTTGTAGTGTGTGTTTCAACAATTTTCATAAGTTTTCTTCTGAAATAAAATAGTGCCGTTGGGAAGGTAAAGTGAGAGAGAGAGGGAGAGGCAGAGAGAGGGAGTGAGAAAGAGGAAGAAAGGGGCAGAAGGGAACATAAACTTGTCCATTTGGATTTAAACATGTCACGTTAATAGCAAGATTTTTACTATTTGGAAAGAGTTAATTTACGATTGCGGGTATTTGTTGTACCTCGCACACACACACACGCACATGATCAATTTGCATAACCCCGAGATGGGTGCTATGAGGAGAGCGTTACATGTGCATGTGTCTATCCTCATTTGTTTACATGTGTGATTTTAAATGTGTGAGCAACCATATATGCCTTCAGATCTGCAGTGATTTGAGTAGTGCACATGGTGTGTGTATCAGCACCCATCACTAATCTGTGTATTACTATGTGCTCTTTTGTTACACAATGACCACGTACCCTTAGCTGAATGAATCAGAAATTAAGCCAGTACTCTGAAGATCATGCCATCTGAAGGACAAATGCAGAAAATATATAACGTGGTTAAGAGCTCAAGCATAGAGAGGATCTGGGGGGATTTTCATTGTTGTCGTCGTCGTTGTTGTTGTTGTTGTTGTTTAATTGGATTACAAATTTATTATTTTATTAATTATTTACTTAGGGGTTTTTATTATTCTTTTTGACCTGTGCTGTAGGGATTATAGAAGACATTAATCTTTAAAAGAGTCTTGGATAAGGAAAGACAGCTGTATAACTGTCATAGGGTGGATGAAAAGTGTTCTAAATGTGTGTGTCCCTTTAGAATATATTCTTGCAGGAAAAAGGAGAATTTCCTAAATTTTGAAGTCCTGGAATCATGTGAATTTTCAACCATCTCTGGTTTCATTAAAATAAATAAAGATGCCTAGTGCTGTAAGCGTGAAAATGTGCCACAGTAAATCCATAAGCTTTAGAATTTAGCCGATCTCCTCAAAGCAAAGTGCATTGAAGAGCTGTTTCCAAGCCAGACTTCTCCACCCTATACATCTATATATGTGAAATGGCATTAGCTTAGCACCAAGCCTGACCATTTCTGACCACAGCTCTGTGCCACGATAGACACAAGAGTGGCCTTTCCTAGGCACGTCTGTGTATTTCCTCCAGACTCTGGCTATCACAGACATTTCTTCACCACCTTAGTATGACTATGACCACTCACAGAAATTCCTAGGTGGCTTTTGAGACATTTGCCTTTCTCCGTAAAATGTTCTACTAGTGATATCAGCATATAAGGGTTGAATACTACTTTGCCAACCCAGATCAAAAGGTCAAGTTTAATCCACATGCATCTAAAAATACTTGTGATGTGTGGACATTGGCAATGGGTTATGGGAATGTCCTGCTTTCCATTGTCCTTGTCTTCAGGCTTATTCTGAATTCAGTTAACCTCCTCAGTCACACCTATTCGGGCTCATTGCACTCTCTCCTCAAGACTGTTGCTGAAAACTCTGTTCATTAATTGCTAGACTCTTACTTACAATCAATGCAAGTGCCAATACTCTCCAGTCTCTACTCAGCCTGAATTGGTTAAATAATAAACTGGCTTTTACCGCTGTAATGATCCATTTGTAAGTGAGTCGTCCTAGAAACTCCAATACAACGCGTAAGGGTGTACTCAAATGAGGTATTGAAGTGCTTTTCTCAGAGACTCCCAGAATACTCACTTTTTTCTTTCTCTGGAAGAAGGCATCTAAGTCATTATCCTAGCTGGGAAGTGGACTTGCTGGGAGTTAGGGGTCTAATTCAGAACAAAAATATCTAGGCTATTGCGATGGGTCCACCCCTAAGCTGCTTCAGCCTCCCAGGCTGGCTCCGCCTGCTGGGGGAGGACCTTGGGGTTTGAGTGCCTGGGCCCGCCCCTGGATCTAGAAGGGAAGGCGTGCCCAGGGCTCGGGATCCACCCACCTTTCCAGTAAGTTCTGTTCCGTTAGCTGTATCATTGGTGTATTTGAATTATACCCCTCCCTCCTTTGTAACTATTGGTTCTTGTACCCTTACCCCTCCCCTCGGCTCTTCCCTGATTGGTTAACCCTTTCCCCTTATAAGTGGCTGCACAGAGACATTTCCCTGAGATTCTCCTCCCTCTCTCCATCCTGAATACCTCTACCCTTACCTAAATAGAGGAGAACTTGGGGGAGACTCCCTCCTGCACACCCCTTGCCTCCTTGCATCTCCTTTTCCATCCGCACCCTGCGCCTGACCTGCTCGCCTGGGACAGCTCTACCTCAGGGGTGAGACAGCCACCCAGTAGCCTGGTGTGGCCAGAGCTCGTGTCTGGAGCGAGGGCAGCCAGGGGAGCCAGACGCCGCCAATACAACAGGCTATGCTCAATCTGCTAGGCTGTATTGAGTCATTATCCCACAAGAGCTGGCCTGGGACTCGGGCAAGGGGTTTGCTGCACCCCAAACCATGTCTGCTCTGTGGGGCTGCATACCTGAGTGGGACTGATGCATCTTTCTTCCTTCAACAAGGATGCATTTGGCAGGTGCCACTGCTACTCATATGCTCCAGTCCTGGAGGTGACTGCAGTCTCCAGCCAGGAATAAAATGTCACATATAAGGGCGGTCTTCCAAAATAGGAAATGACATGGATGTGTAGGTAGGTTCAATGTGCAGAGCAACAGAGTGACCATGGGCTGGAGCTGATCTGAGATTGCTGGGAGAACAGCTGGATTTGAGAGGGGAAGACACAACTAACAAAAGTTATAGACACTGAAATGTGTGAGAACATTTGGGTGCATAAATGAATGTTATGTAAAAGCTTCAAACCATTTAGTTACTCGAAAGGATTGCTTTCTCTGAAGAGTGAATACTTCTGTGTCTGAACTAAAATCCCCCAATGACATCTGAAGAAAACAGACCTGAATCAGACCCTGAAATTACAGTAAAATTCTGAGAGTAAGATCCTCAGGATCAGTTTGCAGTAACTGGACTTGCATGTCCAGCTTAATTCCTTTAAAAAATACTCTGCATACCTCACTGTGCCAATCAATGTCAACAGAAACTTTGTTGGGTTCCTAAATATTTTCCTTTTTTATTTCCCAGAAAGCTGGATTTTTTTTCTTCAGATGCTTAGATACATTTAATAACTGAATTGTTTAGTACTGGCAGTCTCCAACGCTGTTATTCCTCTTCTAAGTATATCATCAATCTGCTCTCCTGAGTTATTTCAAGAGACACATGTTGGGCTGAACTGGAACCCAAGTGACTGAGTTAAAGCTGCAGGATGCATTGCTAAGTCCTAACTACAGATCACATTTCATTCTAGTGTAATGTGATCTGCCAGAAAATTATAAGAACTCAGCAAGGAAATAAAAATAAAAAGGGAAAACTAGCTATACGTGATTTTTCTTAGCTTTTGCTGTGCACAGAACTTGCAAACAATTTTTATGTAGAGGAAAAAAACCCTTCACACACAATATCTCCTACTGGCTCTGAGTATGGTACTATTATATACACATTTCACATACACTGAGGAAACAAAGACAGAGTAAAGTAAAGCATTGAGGGAGTTGTCTTTTGGCTCACAAAAAAAATGTTTATTCTGCTTTAGAAATTCCAAAAATAATGGGTATCCTGTAGTAGCAAATGTAGATACAAGAGGGGGTATTAAATTTTGTTGTAAAATCTAGTATGATTTCAAGCACTAGCCTTATTTAATAATGCAAGGATAACAGCAGTGTACTTGGGATTTCATCAATGAACATTAAAACAATGTTTACATTCAACATCTGTGAAAAGTTTTTTCCTGACTTAAACTCAGGTTATAAATTCAGGAGTTGCCATAAATGCTTAGCAAATAAATAGAGTCCATATTTTAAGCTTCTATAAATCTTGAAACATTTGCCTCACATACACCTTTTTATTTGTCATTAGCTGAAATAGTTCAACACCTAAATGAGTGCCAAACTTGCCCTCACCCTCCCTGCAGCAGGTCCACAGGAGTCTGTGGTATCATTGTTGACTTAATGCAGTATAAGTCAGCCTGAAGCACAGCAGCAGCTCATTAGATAATTCATACTTTAGTGGATTTTATTCAATGGGCAATCAGTTTATTATTTTTGTGAGTTCACTATAATCATTATTCTGCCTGTTGTCCTCTACAGTAAGGTTTCAGCTGCACAGCTGGGCCTGCTCCTGCAAACCTGCAGCCCTTCTGCATACAAATGGCATAGGGAGGGTTTGTAGGATTTAGCCCATGGTTTATAAACTGCGTAAATTATTTTAGAAGTCATGTCAGGTATAGTTTATTCCAAGGTTTGCTTGCAAATTTTAATCAGAAAACACAGAAGGGGTATGCAGTTTAGATTGAAATATTCCTTCACCTTGTGCTCTGCCCAGGTTGACTTACTGTGGGCTGATATAGCTGGCAGAAGTTACAGCATGCATGATAGAGGAAGGCTGGACACAAACTAGAGAAAACACATAAAGAAACATTTATTTAAAAAAAGTAAATCAACCATAAAGATCCTCCCAGTAGACCTGGGAGATGGAAGCCTTTCTCATTTTCTCCATGGCAAAATTTAATCTAGCGGCTTGGCTTTTCAAGCGTCATATTCAAAGAGATGCAAATTTGTCAGAGCAGAGACCCCAGCTGACTTTTAGCACTTCGTGAATGTCAAAGGGGCTTAAAGGCTGAAGTGCCTTTACCTCCCTCCATCCTTAGTAATTCAAAATTGGACTGGAAAACAAAGCACCCACCTCTACCTGTTTGTTCAGGCCTCTCTATTTCATGTGTACCTGCCAGCTATAAAAGTGCTTGTTTCAGGTGTTGTTATCTGCTTTAACTAAAAGCACATGTAGAAATGAGCATGCAATTGAAAAATGTTCCACAAGAGAATCCATCAACAGAAGAAAAACCCTCCCCTTTGGAAAGCTACCCTGTCCCCCACCACATATATTCACATTTTAGAGGTTCTTGCAACATAGCCTATTCCCAACTGACTGATTTCAGAACTGCTATTAACTGAGTAGTAATCTCACCCAGTGACATGGTTCAGTTCATGCAGTCTCAGGAGGTAATATATCTAATAAAAATAAAAGTAATAAAAATAAAAACAGCCCTAATGAATACTCCATACCATGTAAAGTATATACTATATCACATAGCAGGGGCCACCTGAAAGCAATGCCAACAGATTTTTTTTCATCTGCCTCCTGTATGATGTAAATATCAATCTACTAATGGAGTTCCCATTGATGAAGGATAAGGAAAAGAAAAAAAAAGGAAAAATGGCATTGAACAGATTGAGGCAGACTAATCTTGTTTGTCTAAAAATGGAAAAAAAAAGTATAAGTAAGCAAAAGCAAGAGGATTTAAACTCAGTTCCATGTGTAAGATGTTTATTAAATTAAATTACATTAACATATACATGATCAGCCTGAAGGGAAGCCCCCAACAGCCTTTACTAAATGACAGATTCAGTGAGTGAACTCGAGCTCTGAGGCTGGACCTAGAGTAACAGTTTCAGAGATGTGTTTCTTCTCATTTAACAATTTATCTGTCCTCTTGATGATGAATTTACTGGAAAAGGATGACTGTCTCTTTAAAAAAGTAGTTTGGGCAGTGCTTTTTGGTTTTAAAGTCTGGAGACAGTGGCATTAGATTGATTAGGTGTGTACATGCTGGCTGAGAAAGCTGTAGAAAGGGGAATGGAAGTGTTTGACAAGATGAAAGACTATTCAACATGTTAGACAGCTGGTTGAGTGAAAAGATCTATAACAGCACAGTAAAATATACTCAACAGTAAATGATACCTTCACTGCAAAAGCTACTACAAGTTAGGTCACACAATTTTAGCCTAGGATGACAAGTTCAACCAAACAAAGTTTTAAAACACACAATTAATGTGTGTGTGCCTTGTAACAGACAGATAGCACTTGGGAAATTGAGACAGACAGGGGTTCCCTTTTCCAAGTTTAATAGTGAATATGCAAAGTTCCTGAGCCAGACTCTGATCTCTGTCGCTTATTCAGAGCAACTGCACTGATCTCAGAGGAGCTGCTCCTAATTTACACCAAGGTTAGGGAGATGAGGATCTGTGCCTCCTTCAGTCCATTACCTTGCTATAGGAAATGAATGCTTTTGGGAAATAATGTTGCAAGGGGAATTGTGAGTGTTCTTCCTGAGATCCTGCAGTTACTGATGACTGTGGTAAATGGCTATGTGTAACTGTGTGCATCATGTTTTCTGATTTGCACATGAAGGCTTTGTAATCACCATGTGATTTTCATAATTAACGAAGCACAAAACACACCAGGATGACAGGGATAGTGAGCTGTCATGCATGCTACAGACAGACAGCAGATAAACAAGAATGGATAAAGAATATTTAACATTTTAAGAAAAAAAAAAAAAAGGAATTCAGGTGGTTTTCTGGTGATAGGCTATCAGGGTTTACGGTAGTAGACTATAAAGTAGTCTAAAACCAAAGGATGCTTTTTCTGTAGACAATAAGAGGACAATTGGACCTGGACACAGTTGGCTAATCTCATTTGATTATTCATGATGCAGTGATCATTCTGCTTAGCAGAGGTTGCACCAAGGAGTCTTTTAGTCAGATGTAAATATAGTGTACAAAACTAAAAACACTATCTGAAGAACTTGTATTACTTTATTTTTCCCATTGAGTTAAATTAATTGCAAATATAGAAGGCAACCTTGAAGAGATATATTTTTCTCAGACTCTAAATCTCCTTAGACCATCACAAAAGAGTATATTAACATATATCCACACTTTAAGGTGCTTTAATGTTACCAGAAAAGTGCAAAGAGGCCATGATGCAGATGCCAATTAGGCCTGAGGTGACTGGGACTTTCAAAATAAATTACAAAATGTATTTTTTAAAGCTTAGGTTCTTTTTCAGCCCTGCTTGTTGAGTGATGCTCAATATATGCTACGAACTATTTTTAACATTGAATTTAGAGGAGTTTAAAAAAGTAATCTTTTTATGTGAAATCAGCCCTTTTATTCCACATCCCATATAAGCTATTTTACTCACTAGTTTTCAGGGATGGTAAGGCAAGCATTTGTTAACTTGATTCTGCTGAATATTTGACAATAAGTATTTTAATACTAATGTTAACACATATTTCCTTAATTATAGAGCCCTAAAGGTACATCAAACTAAGTAAACCATTAGATTGTCAAAACATTAATAATCCATCAGCGTACATAGATTTGCTCGTGCAGTGCAGTGGGCCAGAGGGGTTGGTTTCAGGATTCTTAGTCAGAGCACTAGAGTATCCATTGCTAGCTCCACCAGGAACATACTGAGTGACCTTGGAAATGCTGCCAGTAGTTATCTGCCTCAGTTTGCCCACTTGCAAAAATCTGGAGATGCTTTGAGGTCTTTGGATGAAAGGTGTTATTAAATGTAGGAAGTATTTATTAATTAATATTATGCCAAGAAAAAGACATTTCTGCTCCTAAAATGTAAATAATGTATTAACCCACTCCCTCCCCTCCATAATACCAGAAGTGTTTCTTCGTAAGCAGATATTTATAAATTAGATGGTGTACTGTGAAATCATTTAAGTAATCCAAATTATTAAAGACAAGACTTGGTTTCTTTGGGAGTGCCTCAAGCATACAAAAGATTTCACCTACTCAGGTAGGACACTATGACAGAGACACTGTTTTGTTTTATTTTTCAGGGATAGGAGGATGCAGGTTGCCAGTATGTCTTTATAGGAATGTTAACGACTGAACAGGGTTTTATTCTGGGGATTTAGAAGCAAAAGTTCGGTGTTAACATTCTAATATCAATATAATCAACTCCTCCTCCATTCATTATTTTCAGGAAATTCCTTTTGCATACACAGTTATGGCTTTAATTGCTTTGAAGCTTTGCCTTGGCTGAAATTCTAGGATGTCTCAAGGCATTCTTTCCTCTGGCAGTTCAGCAATTATATGTACAGATATTGTATAGCTGAAATGGAAGGTACAATGCAAAACACATGAACTTCAAAGACAGAAATTGTTGAGCAGAGAGAGAACATCTTATATTTCTAAGGAAAACCATTCCAGGCTATAAACACTCCGGGAAAAAAAAAAAAAAAAAGAAAAAAAAGAAGGGCTGAACTTAACGTTTCAGTTCATTACTACAATAATTAAGGTCACACTTGCCTGAAGTGTGAATGCAGTGACATCAGGCTGGAGACAGGTCCCTAGTGGGGATCTGCAGGCCTCCATTTGAGGGCCAACTCTCTTCAACTTCATAAACAAGCCTGGACACAGAACTCAAAGGTACACCAAGTGAGTTTGTCACTGATGCAAAATTGGGAGGAGCTGTTGACTCCCTTGAAGGCAGAGAGGCCCTGGAGAGAGACCTTGACAAAATAGAGGACTGGGCACTCACCAAGTGTATGAAGTTTGACAAAGGCAAGTGCCAGATTCTGCAGAAAATGCATTGATGCAGAAAAGACATTGATGTTGTGTAGGCAGCGCTCAGCAATAACATAAACATTTTGGCATTACAGACCTTGTTTTCAGTACAAATCTAAAATAAAGTCCTATGCTAGCTGCTGTGAAGAAAATTAGCTCTGTCCCAGCAAATACAGCACACTAGGCCAATGTGAAGAATGCCAAGGAGCACTACTGGTAATGTCTGAGCAGCAGAAATAAAAATCCGTACTAACAGAAGATTGGTTAAAAATAGACTTTGAATTTAACTAGTTTATATATAGAAGGTATACGAATATTACCTACATAGTTTAGATAGAGACACACAAGGGGGCTCAGCATTTATTGGCTGTTCACATTCAAATAAACATTTGTGGGTTTTTTACTAAATAGTACATTTAATTATATTTTATGAGATTCTACTTTATGAGATGAAGTATCAGATTTCAATTTGATTTTGTTAACCTTATTGTACGTCTCAATTAAAGTCTACCAATTTATCACTTTATGGGGGTAAAATCATCCATCATAAAGTTTCCTGGTTACAGATCACTAATTAATTGGTAGCTGGGATAGAATTTAATCGTTGTTAAAGACCCAGAATTTCTCACATCACTGTTGCAGAACTGCATAGTCAATTAAGCAACAAGAACCTGCCTATTTTATTTCGTTTATTATACTAATGCCTTGGAATGTTTGCATGAAATACATAAATTCTCTTGTATCATAGTTAATTAAATCCAAAACCATGGTCTGTAAAAGTCACCTGTCTGACCTCTGGAGAATGAGTGTGAATCAATGCCAAAGACCACACCAAAGCAGCAACTACTTAAACTAACAAAGTGATTTATGTCCTTCAAAGAGCAGAAACAGAGAGAATGCAATATTTTTTAGTTCCTTTAAGTTTTATTATGACTTTATGATACCATTCTTGATGGCAGAGAAAAGGTTGGTGTCAGGGGACTGGTGCTGCTTCCAAGTCTAACTGCCTCAACCAAGTCAGACAAGAATGACAAAAAATACTTCTTTTTGTCATTCTTTGTGCAAATGAAAGAAACTTGTCATTCCAACTTCACAAAACAGCACTAGAGATGAAATGCTCAACTCCACTGGGACAACCATTTTTTTGCTGTTATTACAGAAGAAAATTATAACCATAAAAATGTCCAATTTAGAAAAAAGGTGCCACTTTAGCATCATTTGCATAAAAGCTGTTACATACAAATTGTTATAAAGACAAATGTGTAGTACTCTTGTTGAAAATTGCTTATATCTTAGGTGCTTTGCCTGAAACGACATAAAGGCCTCTTCAAACTGAAATTCATTCTCAGGTAAATAAAGCTGAAAAAGAATTTCCACGTATTTGTATGTACGTGAGCAGTTTTTCATATTGTCTTAAACAGATTTTAACATACATTTCTCCCAAACTTTTAAATTCCTTCACTCCTTAGCCTGTTGGTGGCTTCCATTATAATAACTTGGCTTTGCAGATGAGAGCGGACGAAAAGTTTGTCCTGAGTGCAAGCTAATGATCAGCTTGAAAAGACAACTTTCTGCAAATGAGGGCAGCTTTTACTTTCTGCTGTTCTTTTCTTTCTCCTCTGCAATGAGATGATCATTGTCTGGATGTCACTGATGTCTCTGTCACCAGCACTCTTACCCATTGACTCAGAGAAATGTATTTATCCCCGCTCAGAAAGTCAACCAGATGTGCTGAAGGTGGGCTATTTTGCACCAATCAAATAATAAGCTTTGGTACATAAAAAATGTTCTACGAAACAGTCCAGTTAACTTTATTTTTTATTTCTGGCCAAAAAAACCCAGAGTACTTTATTTATATTTAGTGTTAAACACTGACACAATGTGGATTAACAAGAAATCCAAATTAAGTTTTGCAGTAAAGGGAATCATCAGACATACATTACTCTAATTGAGAACGGTACGCTAATATAAATGAGAATGCTAGTAGGGGATTTTCAAGTGGTCTGGTAATCTTTTTATGTAATTGCAGAATCATTAAATTAATGTAACTTGTTTGTAAACAGGAGAAACAGCTATCTGTAGAATGCCAAGTTAAGATGCCTGCAAACAGTTCTGAGATGAAGTATCAAAACAAATAATATTCTGGTAGAGGATCCATAAGTTTGCTACTCCTGACTATGAGACTATGAGACCTATAAGCATATGGATATGCTGAGCCATTGTACACTGCAGCACGAGTAACATGCTATGTCGTATGGAAACATATTCAGTAAATTATAAATAAAGTGTTCTCTAGAACTTTAGACAGTATAGGGCCAATAACAACAATATACTGTACATACTTTATCTGCTTTTCCAACAGATCAATTGCTTTCTCAAGCAAATCAAGGTAATAAAATCAAGAGTGTATGCTTGCTGATATGAAATCTAGTGTTTAATTGTTTAAATATACTGCAAGCACTTCACTGGAAAATGTCTGTTTTGCCATGACAAAAAACATCCACAGTTCCAGGTGATGACAAAAGCCATCTATGTGTACTTCAAATATCTGAACACAAACTCTGAATGTGTAATTTTAAAAGTTGAAAGCAATGTAAGAAGAAAATTATGACTACTTCTCTTCCTTCTTTTTTAGCAGAAAAAAATACTAATACCTTACTTAGTCTTTCTCAGACCAAGATCATGATGTTTCTGGATGGAGGGTTCTGCACAGCTGTGTGGCCATGACCAGAGCATGTGAACTGGAGTGTCACCTTAGCTGGCACCTTTCCCTGCCATCTGCACATCTTTCTACACTATAACACAAAGATATTTGCTTCCTACCAAGGAAGTTACATGTTTTTCAAAGGAAAACTTGGAAAACACAGATAAATAAGAAGAGTGTTTAGTTCTTATTTATAATCTCATTAATTTTTTAGAAAGAAACAATACTTTTCACCAAATGGCGCCCTCCCAGGACAGACTGTCTATGGTGAATATTTATTTTTGTTGCTTTCTGAGATGACCAAATTACATGTACTTGTAACTGCCTTGAAAAATTCTAACAGAAGAAACCATATTTCTTCTGGGTTCAGACAGATACAGTCTAGTCAGCAAAGACCTGATATTAATCCAGTTTCAATACTTAGACACAGTAAACTTTTACTATACAAACTGAAGAACTAAAGTGGTTTTGCACTAATATCTTAATAAGAATTAACAAGAATTAACCTTTAACAGAGATTCTCAGCCTTGCTTCAGGTCTATGTCCAAAATGGGGATTTCTACCTGGTGTTATCCAAAAATCTAATCCTGAAAACTAGTCCACAAGTGAGAACACCTTCTTGATATGATTAGGCCCATTAAAATCAATTAATCATGGAAGTCAAACAATTTGCATGCACAAAGTACAAGAATAAGATTTTTGTGGATTTTACGTACTGTTAGACTGGTAAAAGAAAAAAAAAGAGAATGAGTTACTCTTCTTTCAAGTTTTAAACATGGCAAATAACTGCAAACAACAAAATCTGTGTATTAAAATGTCTGATGGAGAAATGACCAGTGGAGAACCAGCCACACAAGCGCTGTGATGATTTAAAAACCAGCCACGTGAGCAGTTAAAGATTTCTGCAAGCTTTAAGTCATTGTATTAGCAAATACACAACAGCATCATGTGCAGAAGTCCTTCCAGTTACAGATGTCATTGCCCAGTTAGTGGAATTCAGATAGAGAGGACAAAGTTACACTTCCACTCAGCTATATTCTCTTTCTCCAAATAAAATACGGAAAGAAAGGGAGAACAAAAAGATGCTGACATTAACGAAGACTTCTTGAAAATCTAGGGTGACAATGAACTGAATGGGGGAACATACAAATGGAACTGTAAATTTGAACTGAAAGCTGGATGAAAATATTTGAAGCCAACCAATAAAACTTTTTTATTAATACTATTACGAAGCTCATTGCAATAACTTTTTGGTCTGAAACCACCATGATTAAAATGAAACAAAAAATTTTACTGTCATTTGTTGTGGTCTTTCCCCAAATCAGTGGACACCAGAAGCATCAGGCAACTTTTCTCAAATCTGATAAAAATATTTAAATTGGAAATTAACTTTTTTTTCTCAAGATCATTAGTGGAATTGTCAAATATTAGCTATCATTCTCACTCTTTAGTAGAATTCATCCTTTTCACAATATTTGTAGGCGAGCAAAGATATTTGGTGCTATTCTTGATTGTTTAAGAATAGCTAAGTCTTGTATTTTTGTCACTGTAGCTCTCTTGCTCTGTCCCCAAAATCCTACTTTGTTTCCTTTATTTGTTGTGTCGCAGGCTATATTTTCTGACAAAGGAAAATGGAATAAAATATAACCTGTAGCAGGCCAGACACTAAACAAATGTCAGAGATAGGAAATTTGGGAGAATAGCTTACTAAAGAGATAATTTTTTCTTTTTTTTTCCAAATACAACAGAAGCGGGAATCCTGCCAGGGAGTCAATCAGGCCTGCAGGTGTAAGAAGAACACTCCAGGAAGATAAGGCCATGTCAGAAATGCTAAATAAATTCTTTGCATCAGTGTTTTCTGCAGAGGAGCTTTGAGAGGTTACTACACTGGAAGTATTCTTTATGGAGGGACAAATCTGAGGAACAGCCTTAAATTGATGTGTCAGTAGAAGAGGTTTAAGAACAAATCGATACAATGAGTAGTGGCAAATCATCAGGACCAGATCATGCAAGAGCTCTAAAGGAATTCAAATATGAAATTGCCAAACTACTCACTGTGGAGTGTAACCTAGTGCTTAAATTGACCTCAGTACTGAAAGAGCATAGATGGGAAATACAAGAGAAATGTTTTTAAGCATTTTGTAGTGGGGAGAAGGATCCAGGAAACAATAGAGAAATAAGTGTAATTTTTCTGCTGGATAAATTCGTTGCAAATAAAAAAAAAAAAAAAAAAAAAGAAACCCAGAATTAGAAGCCTTGTAGAGAAATGAATTAATGGAGATGCTATAAAACAGTGAGTAAAACAATAACATTTCCAGCCAATGACCGATTCTGTTTCTCTCTCATAATGTAGAACTAGCTCAGATGAGGTATCTGGTATTCAGAGAGTTTAGATGAGAAGAACACAATGTTTAGTAGCTGAGTGATGAAAGGGCAAGTGACATAAAATGCAAATCTATACAAAGAAAAAGCCCTGAAGTAAAGATAACTAACCATCAGTCTTATACTAGATATTATAATTTTTTTTAAAAAATAAAATTAAAATGTAATTTGGATTACCTGTCCAAAGTGTGGTAAGTCCAAATATCAAATATCAGATTTAAAACAAACTTAGGGAAGTATCTTTAGATGTAACAGTGGAAGTCCTTGCAGAATATCTTTTGGATGCTACTAGTATAAATAGTTTCAGAGAACAGTTGGAAACCATGAAAGAAAACTGAGATACCATACTAGGGAAGAGCCTGTATTTGATTTCTTCTGAAATTCTTTATTTAAACATCCATTGCAGGCTATTTCTAAAAGACAGTATACCAGATCTGATGGACCTATGATTTTCCCCAGTAATCTACATCAGAGTTTATGTAATTTGTTGTGGTATGATCAAGGAAAACTTTCAAATAAAATCCACATTGTACAGGGTTTCCCTGGATCAAATGTTTGCTCCATAGAACCTGTGCAGTGGTAAGCATTTCTGTTAAAGGAGAAGCTGAGGTACTTATTGGCAATTTTGCTTAATGTAGTTGGCGCAGCCAGTGAGTGTCTCAGCAGCTCTCAAATAGATTCGAGCCATCCTTGCTGCTCACCCCCATCACAGTGGGCTTTCACCAATCTTTTAGCCATGTTCATCACCTACAACTTTATCTCTGTCTGCTTTGAAATAATGAAAAGGAAGGAGCCTTTCTCAGGAGTACCAATAATTCATCATCCCCAGGGAGAAACTGTAAAGTACGTAACCATGGATTGTATTTTCTCCTTGAAGATAATTCTTTAATGATTATCAATTTCTCTAATGTGTGACTGTAAATACTATTGAAAGAAAAATGTCTTCCTTTTAGGATCATTTAGCCCTGAGTATCCCACAGGTCCAGTTATCCATGTCTTTCTAGGTAGCTTACTGATTTCTCGAGCTACCCAGGAGGCTACACGGCTTACCACACATCCATCTGTCCTCTCAAAACTTATAACTGTTCACTCCATTTGGCACAGTGGATGAACACTGTTCAATTACATTAAAGGTTTTATTTTAATTGTTTAATATTCCCATTAATAATGCCTCCTTAAGTCATCTGTTGAGATTTTGTAATTTTAAATTTTCTTTGAAACTTAGAACAAATGCAAATAATTAAAAAAAAAAGAAGTCTAGCTACCTCTCACCTGGGTTCTGATGAAATGTTTCTGTACATTAATGGTTTGGTTACTAAAATCTATAAGGAGAGGAAAAAAGCCTGGAACAGACAGCATCAGTGATTGCCTTGAGAGTATCCTTCCTAGAGGAGCAGCACTTTGGATCTCTGTAACAGCAGTGACACATATTTGTGGCTCAGATGGCCCAGGTCACTGTAAGCCTAGAAGAGAACAAAGACAATATGCTGTACCTGTAAAGAAAGTCAAAGTCAATGAAATATGTACCCAAAGCAAAACTGAGAAGATGGCAAGTGGGCCACTGTGAAGCTGACACAGAACACAAGCACAGGGGAGCAGGTGCTGCAGACAGGAGGTGGTTTGTTCGGGGTGCACTTCCCTAAGTTTCCCCAAGGAAATATAAAACTTAACAAACTAGTTCCAGAAAACAGAGAAGTAGCAAAGGATGTCAAGGCATGGTTCCTTCCTCTGAAGATGAGTAACTGATAAATGAGGAGTCCAAGCAATCTTCTCCAACTTGTAGGAGCTGGAAACCAAATCTAAGGATCTTGTTTTCCCAGATTGCTGAGTACCTCAACAAAGTGAGACATTTGCTTATGTCCACATCATTAAAAGGAAGACTCTTTTTTGTTTGGCTGTGTTTTTTAGTGATGTCAACAAATTTCATCACCACGCATTGCTAAAAACATAAATGGGAAAAATCTGATGGGTGCTGCAACTGCAAAAAAACATGTATGTCAATGGGAACTCTTGATGAAGCTCTTGGCAGATAAGGTCCAGACAAATACATATTACAATGTAAACTGTTGCTGTTTCTCTAGGCTTTGGTAGCATATCTTTAAGGCCAGACATTTTTGGTTTTAGGCACCTTTAGAAAGATACAGAGGTATCTGTGGAAATGACGAAAAAGCAGACCTAAAATTCAGAAAGTTGTGAGGGGGATTCTGAGAAACAGAAAAAGGATAGAGAGCAAAGTCAGAAATGGAATAAGAAGGAGAGGCGACAAACAGAAGAAAAATAAGAACTCAGTACCTGTGGATAAAGAGAAATTTACATGTATAAATGCAGTTATACTTATGCATGTGCCAGCGTGTGTGTGTGTATATATATATGTGTAAAAAAGAGGTATCAAACCCAATTCTACTATTAAATAACTCATAACTTATATTAAAGGCTTTTTCTTGGAGATATGCACTAATGATACAGACAGATTTGACACTCTCCAAAGGGAATTCCTGTTTTGGAGGCTCAGAGTCTGAGGCCACACCGAAGTACCTCTCACAAAATCCCATGAGAGCCAGAGGATTAGACCCTTGCTGTGCCCACAGAACTGACTCTTTAAAGTTCTATATTTTGGAAATTAAAAGAGCTGAGGAAAATTCATCCCAATAAAGTGAAATATCTTGCCCAAATGTAAAAAGCAACCAAACAAACCAAGAGGAAGAGAGTGCCCTGGAGGCTGACTGTTTTGGTTTGGGGTTTTTTGTTTGTTTTTTTTTAATGAATATTCACTCCTTATGCTCAGAATAACTGTGAGCTGAAAGCCTAGAATATCGCTGTGCTGCCTCTTTAAACACAATACCCTTTCCCCTTTTTTCATTTAGTTATCTCCTTCTCTGCTCTGTGGTTCAATCTGCATATGTTATTGGCCTCGATTCCCAGGGCTGCCACCTTAATCTGTAGTAGCTAATAGTACAACCTCACACATGGCCTGGGACCAGGCTCAGGTTAACAAGAAATCCAAAAGCAAATGGTTGGGGGAGGTTGCTATAAAATAACCACTTGAAAATTCAGGCTGTGATTTTTTTTCACATTTGCATGGAGGAAGCAAAGCTTTTAGTCTCAGAGGTTCAGTCAAATGCATTAAAAAGATGAACATTTTAGTTAATGTTCTAAGAAGATTTCTAAAAGCAGTTTTGATTGTGTACTATTAGCATTAATTAATTTTTATACTGAGACCAGCCGTTATATTAGTAGAATGCATATTTTAATCAATTTCCACTTGCTGTTTTGTGCAAGTTAAAGGTAGCTTTGTGGTTTGTGCCTAGTTTATACAGTGCATTTAACTCAATGTGCCTTAGGTAATGCTCATCTGAGGTTCAATGTATACTCTAATCAGAGCATGATACAAGAATTATGAATGAAACCCTGACAAGTAATGGGGTTGTTTTAATTTTGGACCATAGTGGAATATACCTTCTCTAAACAGGTGCTTGAATACATTATTAAATAACACAATACTCAACTGCACTATCATCAAATGCAGGCATGAACAGTTAGGATTATATCTCTTTTCAATAGGAGCTTACCTGAATCTGAAAGCAGCTGTTTTATATATGTTTTCAATCATTCTGTCACTGGTAAATTTAAAAGGATTCTTTCAAGTGATTTTTATAACAGTTTTGAGGTTGTTATTTTAGAAATATTTTATCATTTGTATGAGTAATTAAAAGACAGTCCAAGTTAATTAATTTCCCAGTTTGTTTCTTTTTCTCACACTTTTTTGACAAACAATGAGACTTTCTGCTCAGGATTGCTAAAAAGAATTTGAGATTGGGACTGTATTGAAGTTTATTTCTTTAGTCATAAATGCTACTGATTATTCAGGTAGATACTTAGTCTGGGAAGTGCTCAGAGGAGCAACAACCCCACACTGCCCAGTTCCAACAAGTTGCCTGTTCTCCCTCATCCCTTGGCACTTGTCTCCCAGTCTTTCTTCACAACCCAAAAGAAAACTGATGTTGCATCTCAGCACCAGAGAAAGAGGACACAAGCAGGACGTCAGACGTGGTTAGATCAGGAGACAAAACTCAGCCTTATAAAAAAACATTTTTTTTGCTTTCAACAAAGATCTCCTCAGGCCTCACTGATCCTAAACAGATAAACCTTTATAAACTATTGATTCAAGAGACAGGAAGTCCTTAAAATGAAAAGAGAGGGTGAGTAAGGATAACAGAGGTTGAAAAGACATAACAGGAGAAGGTGTAATGGGGGCTAAGAAACATTTGGAGAAACTTTGATAAAGGCAAATATCTGAAAACCAGTTTCTCAAAACAGATCTACTTCCACTGTATATCAACTCTGCCTTCTTATCACAGCCCTCCCCTTGTTCCCACAGTGCCCAGGGCCTGCTATCCCATGCCACCAGCCAAGGGCAATTCTTTGTGGTCCAAAGAGAGGTCCACTTCACTGTGTCAGAAGCTGTGTGAATACGCTGTAAGAACCAATGTCTGCCCCAAGCTGCTTCCAGGATAAACAGACTGGAAAAACAAATGTTGGAGAGGTAATCAGAGGCACAGCTTCACAAACTGGCAGCCCCACTATAAGGATGATCTCTTGCTTTCCAGATCCAAAGAGCTTATCCAGAATAAGCCCTGTGCCAAATGCCTGCCCACAACTAACCCTCTCCCTGCCTGCAACTTCAGGAATGTTAGAGTGCAGGGGCTTCTCTTCTGGAGGCACAGACTTGAACAAGAAGGTGAAGGAAAGAAGGTCTGCAAGGGCATGCCACAGGTGGACTGGAAAAGAGCTTCAGGTCAAATGAGTGTATCAGCAATATTAGCACAGTCCCCTGTTAGGTCACATTCAAACCCATCTGACCCACAAATAATAGGGTTGTATTGCCATATTCTCTCCAGCAGCACTGTCCTGGCAGAAGCAGAGTGAGTGCTGCTGCAGTTCAGATCAGCACAGTCATGATTCAGGCTTTGAAGCACTAACCTACTCAAAAGATAAGTAGTGATGACTTCAGTTTTCATCATTGCATAGCACAGGGCTGTCAGTCCCTGCCATTCTGTTGTTCAATAGATTTCAAAAACTAAGCATTGTTAATTACACTTTTCCTGTATCAGTAACTCATAATACTGATTACTGATAAAATAAGCATACATATGCTGGAGGTACTTGGCATAAACAAGCACCAGCGGACTGCACACTGGCAAGCCTACAGTGATGTTAAGTATTTAGAAGACATGAGGGGGGAAAAAATCACTGTAAGTGATGCCAGAAAAACTTGCTGCTTTAAAGGACTCTGATATTGAAAACACAGGAAAAATTCCTTGACTATATAAGAAACTCACCCACTACCATTCCAGAAAATTCAGACTCCAAAGATGTTGCATGCCTGTCCTCACTAACATCCACCCATTCACTCCTGCAGTCCTGGCTTACGGTGAGATCTGGCTTTGATAGCAGAGCCACTGCTGCACACAGGCTCACAGAAATGACTTTCTAGCCTTTCCTAGATGCAATTGCAATCAATCACCTAGAAATTAAGACTTCACTAGTTCATTACTAGTTCCCCAAGCCATCCAGCCTCCCCAAATGCTTCATAAAACTTCCAGTTTTCTAATATTTAAATTAAGTATTTCAATTACCTAATACTTAGCAATGTTGCTGAAGTTTTTCTTGATTTTTCTTTCCTTACATGGACCTGGCTGGAAAAACTTCTATATCAAATTTATATCTTAATTAAATATAAGCTGTTTTAAGTGCAGAAAAATTAAAAAATTTCAAAGTTATCATTTTTCTCTCAGTTTCAAAGATGCAAACACCAGAAAGAGAGCAGTTAGACTTTAAAAGAAAAATTTATGAGTATTTCCCTCTTGGTACTCCTTCCAGTGCTTCCTAATTAAGGACAAGCCAATACAGTATCATGTACCAATCTGGTATTTATTAACAAAGCTAGTCATGATTTTTAACTGATTATTGCTCAGAGGATCCTCCCCTCATTAATATAAATGAATTAGGAGGAATAGTGCCAAATGTTTCAAATGGGAATTAACATGAGACTGCAAGGTATAATTAGTTGAAGATGCTAAATACATCAAAGTATTAATTTCTGTATGCATATATATATATGCCTATATATGTATCACATTTAGATATTATCTAAAAATATTATGTATATGTACACACAGTGCACATATCAGCTTAAGAGCAACTTACAGATGGATGCATACCATTTTTATTATATTATACCCTGCAGCAACAGAAAACAAGGTATCAAACTGAAAGAGGATTACAAAATCTTGGGAACAAGAATAGAGAGGTATCCACACGGGATAACATTGACAATAAACATCATTTAAGGCAAAGAGTCTCTGAATAAGACACCACTGTAGGTAAAATATCAGAACCTCATTGTTTTGTTTTCTGTTACTCTCATAATTATATAAGTTTCCCTCTTTTCCCCCTGCCATTTCTGTGTCTGTCCATGTGCATTTGCTAGTATGGAAGTGCAAATACAGCAAGGCTGAATCACCACAGCCCAGATAAAAATTTTACCCTGCATTATGGTTGTTTAGATGTACATTATAATTTTTGGTTTTTTCCCCAGTGATTGTGACACCTTCTGCAGCTGTTTAGGGGAGTCTTAAGTTGTTTTGGAAACAGAACAGTGGGGTCAGAATATCAAACAGCACAGAGGAAAATCAGGACACATAACAGAAATATACTCACCTTTGTTTCTCGGCTGTACACTGCACACAGCAGGAAAAATAGCCTCTCTTTTCATCACCTTCTGAAACCAAAGCACAAGCTAATTGGTGAAGTAAAATAAATATTATAAAAAAAACAAAACTGTGAGATGATCTACTACCAATCTTGGACCTGTTGGACCTGCTAATTCTACACCAAGGTGTAAGACTGGTCTAATACAGATTTTGGCCAAATGTTGCTGCAAGGAAATGCTTTGTCCAATTTCCTAGATTAATTGTCATGTTTCAGAAGGAAGTCCCATTTACTCCAAACCAGAGAAGATACGTGTGGATACAGAAAAAGGTTAAATGGGGAAAGGAGGATGGATGTCAGAGATCCATGACTACATCCTCATGTCATGTGGCAGGACTGTTTGCTGTGCCTCACAGCTGCAATGAAAGGTGAGCACTTCTATTCTCAGACCACTCCTCAGCTTGGGACTAATGCCTCTAAAATGTATCCAGAGTCCACACAAGGACCAAACCTTATTGCCACTGTTCACACAGGCTCTCAGCTACAACAACACTTGAGATCAGCATCTTGTGTTTATCTTGTGTTTAAGAGCTACTAAACTGGACCAGTCAAAAGGCCTGTTCATCCTGCCTTTGACTATTGATGATAACAGTTGCTTAGGGATGAAATGTAGCAGAGTGGTTGTTCCCTCTATTTCTCCCCCTGGTTCCATTTGGAAACTCACAGATTTCTTTTAGGCTGTTACATCAGATCATCCTCTCTGATAACCCCGAAAAGAGTAAAAAAAGGGTAAGTTCATCTCAACTTTCATGACTTTGTCTAATCTTTTTTGAAGCAATTTTTCCTATTGGTGCCTACAATATTTTCTAGCACCCAGTCAAAATTTTGTGAAAAAGTAAAAGCAGCTGTCCTCTCTTTGTTTCTAAATTGCTCCACGGTTCTTTTATTGATTGACCCCTAGTTCCTCTTTGAATGTTTCTTCCATCTTTATCTTCTCCAAGCCATTCACAACACAATAGGCTTCCTCTCCTTGGACATGTTCTTTTGCTCAGTTAAGAAGCTTAGTGAACTTTGAAGTTTGCAGTATATGGAAACTTCCATGAAAACAAATAATTTTAAATAAAACTTTTCAGATCATGCCCACATTCATTCTCTGCTACATCTTTGACAGTATTTATCTGCTTCCTTAAAATGTTCCTTGCAACATGTTTTTAAACTGAAAGGTTAAGAGATTGCAAGCAATTTAAGGTAGAGATTGTATTTCTGTGTTTGCAGTAACAGGTATGATGGTGAGGCCTTTAAATATGACTGCAAGGAAAAGATAATAAACGGGAAAAAAAATTGAATAGCAGCACACATAAAAAGCATTTAACAGTCTAACCTGTTCTACAATGAAAGAAACATGGGGTTCATAATTTTTGCTTTCACCACTGAAGCCCTTTATGAGCTTACTTACGTAAAACACTTGTGGTCATAACTGCTTTACTGGTATTTTAATCTTCAGGATTTTTAGTCCTCTAAATATCTAATTAGTACTGCTTTTTTAATGGTTTTATAAAAGCATCTTGGCATGTATGCATGGAGTGGCCTAGTGCCAAAGTACCATAACGTGCAGGAACAGTAACAACTCTGTCTCTGCACTGACTCTCTGCAATGGAATATGATCAGGAAAAAAATCAAATGCAAAGCAGACAGGACAGCTCACATTTCTGTTAGATCTCATAAATCCTGCTCAAAGTGAGAACTCCAGATCTTTGACTGGCCTTTGTTTTATTTTTTCCTTTTTTTTTCCTTTTACTTCTTCATGCTATCATTGACCTACATATATTGGCCATATATATTGGTCAAATCCTGTCACCCCTGCAAGAAACCTGAAGCAGAAGACCAGGGCATAAAGGAGCTTGTCAACAGGACACTGTAGCTACTCAGAAGAGATTTTCTACAGCAGATCATCTGAGAAGTTTGATTTTGCTCTGGAGCTGCAGCCTAATGAATTGCATGGTGTTTCCCCGAGGCTGCAGGAGCTGGTTGAGAGAAGAACGCAGGCAGGCGATGTCAAGATGGCGAAAAGGAAAGTTTATTTACAAGAAGGGTTTTTATACCATTAATATTCTAGCAACTATTGGTCAGAAAAGAAATCCACCTCCTAAAACCATTGGTCACAGTCAAATAACACCTGATACCAAACACAGAGATTAAGAAAGTAAAAGAATGCAACTTATCTATGTTCTCTCTGAGAAAGAGCAAAAAGAGTTTCAAAACAGTGCTATCACAGCATGGAATGTCCTGGAGATGGACTCCCTGCAACACTGATAGCAGCAGAAGTCGAAACGCTAATATAAATTCAGAGAGTCTTTTCCATTCAATTCTTTCTGCAAAGAGCCCTTTTTCTAAGCATCTGAACATCTGAAGACTTAATGCAGAAATCCGAATGAAGGGCTTAGGTTTTCACCGAATGTGTCCTCCCACTCGTCCAAACTAACCCTCAGCCCTTTCTCAAAACTGAAGTATGATGTTCTCCACTTCTGCTCCCTGGCAGATAAAATACAGACTTTGGCAAGTGTATGTGACACACCAGCATGGCCCAGCTAACATAATGGCCCTTTGGTGCCACTATCAGTCCACATAATTTACAGTCACCCTCAGACTTCTCTAACTCATGGCAAGGGACAAAAGCTGGCTAATGATCAGTCAGTGCAAGGTGGCATCTTTGCTCACACCTCCCTCCCAATTAGCACTCCTTGCTCCTTGCCTGCAGCAGAAAATCTGGGCCTTTATATTATTTTCCCACAACAGCAGCCTCCATCATTAATTAGTGCGTGGAAGCTCTGGAGATCCATTGGGATCAGGGAAAAAACATCCTCCTGTGACAGTGCAACTCATTCTAACAGCTCCAATTCCCCTCAAGCTGTTAGTGACACACCCTTGAGCTTCTGGTGACCCTGCACAAGACCTTCCTTTGGACTCAGGGAAGGAAACAATGTGATGTGCAACTCATGAAGCTTATGGCTTCCTGACTCATGATTGTATTATCTACATCTAACATAGTTCAGGCTGAGTCTGAAGTCTTCAGTGTACCTGGGACATTGGTAATGTCTCAATCCGTGTATACTCTCAGTTGATTAATAATGCACTTTAGCTTACACAAATGTATCTTTCTCAGTAGGGAACTGATGTGGGAAACCCCTCTCTACTTTTCCGCTTATTTTCCTAAAACTTGTGGAAGTGCAATCTCAAAATCACCATCAGCTGGCTTATAGACAAATGTCACCTTGGAGGAAAAAAAGCCAAAACCAAACCAAACCAAACTTAAAAACAACCCCAAACAAAAAAAGAAGTAAATCATACCAAAGGGAGTCATTATAATCACATTTTAAATATTTTGAAATTACTATGGACAGAAAGGGAATAAAAATTAAAACCTGGCTAAACTAAAGATTAATCAACAAAACTGGAAATTATAATCACCTTTAAAATATTTTGAAATTACTATGGACAGAAAGGAAATTTCAGATTTCTGTGATTCATTAGTCATTAATATTGTTACATTTACTTTCTCTATGACACCAGGTACAGGAAGAGAGTATTCTCATGGCATATGTTCCACATCAATCAAAAACACAATTAAAAATACATTAAGAAACAAAGAAGTAGTTTCCCACAATTTGTTTTCCAAATGTACATAGTTTTGGCACAATTGTAGATATTACTCTAGCTTTGCAAACACCTTTGCTCAGCAAAGAACAGCTAAAGAATATATGATTTCTTTTCTCTGTAGTTTTATTACAGAAGGTGAACTCAACGTCTGCCCAGTTCAGATCATGGCTGTACTACCAGACTATGCACCTTGTTCTGATTAGTCTCCCAAAGTCCTAGTTTGACATCCAGTTGGTTCAGTTTAAAACTGAAAATGGTCCAAGGTCAGGCCTTTGGCTGTTGTAAGGTGCCGATCAGCAATCTGAAGGGGATATCCCCAGGATATTAAATCTATTGACCTATTGACACAAAATCTCTAATGGTTGAAAAGACCTGTCAGTCATGAGCAGTGGAGTCTCTGCTAAGCAGGATATGAAGTAAAACAAGCACGTTTTTGGATTATTCCCTATCAGTATCCCTGTTCAGATTTTTCCTTAACCTTGAGCATGAGTCGACTCCTATGATAAGGGTCTGTGAGTAAAAGACAGAGTCATCAGTTCAGATCACAAGGGAAAATTAAGTTTAAACATCAACTTCATTCTTCAAAAGTTAAATAATGCTTCTGGCATCAACAAGTTCCAAGGAAGATTCTGCTTTTCTTATTCACATTCTTTCCCATCCTTGTCCCATTAATGAAGAGCACATACCTAATGTGTCTGGTCTGGGGTTATCACATAGAATATGTCACCTTCAATCCTCCTTTGTCTGTTATCTAAGCACATATGCCACTGGGCAGAACAACTCTTTTACTACTCCCCTTCCCCTGCCTCTTCTACATCTGTACAGGATTGAAAAAGAAAGTTCTGTATATTACATAAACACCATTCAGAGGGCTGCAGGCAAAAGAATGGAGAGGGGACAAGGACCAGGTCAAAAGAAAATGTAAAGAAGGCAAAATATTTCATCTGCATTCTAAGATGCAGAAAGTTAACTCAGATAAAATTGATTCCAGAACAGTATGCATTCTATTCCAGCAATATCTATTGCCATATGGGACTTTTAAATACTGGGTTTGGAAAGGAAAGAAAAGAACACAAGGTAGCCTAGTTAAAAACGCACCAGAAGTATGAAGACAGCAGCCCAGTCTGTTACTTGATATTCAAACCTTCTCAAAACTTTTCTGGGATTTTTTTCCTTTTCTTCTCGGGGATTCTATACTGCTATGATCAAACACTTGACAGCCATTTTCAAGTAATTTTGCATGATTTCCATACTGAAGAAGTATTAAACATAAGATTCCAAGAAACTAGTCAGACTCTGTGCATTTTGCTATTTTCTCCAGCATAAATACCCTAACCAGTGCCCTTAAGCATAGTACAATATCATGCTATTTTTCCATATTTTCTTTTCCTCATAGAAAATTCAAAGCTTTTTTATGTTTTCATGTTTGTTATACATTTTGATCAAATATCTCTTGAATATGTAGAAGGGAACAATGAACAACAATATTTTGGACTGTAGTTGGCAATGAGTGTTTGGGTACATCTACCTATCCTGTGATGCATTTAAATTCTCTTCTTGAACAGCTTAGAATAAATAAGATTTTTAGCACTATGTCTGAAGTTAAAAAATATACAAATAAAGTAAATGCATGTTAAAAAGTAAAGTACAACTGTGAAGTAACAAAATACATTTTAAAAGGAGGAAGCAATATAGTCTAACTGCAAATGATTCATCTTAATGGCATAACAAGGAGAAAAACATACATGAATTTGGCATTACCGTCAGCATTACAATTGTTCTGGTAAGGAAGGGGAGAGAGAAAGAGACTGACTTTAGATGGCTAAGTGCTGCCTATTAGCAGGGAAAGGAGTACTCTACTTTGTAAAAGTTACCTTTTTATAACATTTTGGGGCTTTTCAGCTGATAAATGTAAATATTAATCATTGTCTTGAAAACTACTACACTAAATTTCTATTTCACTTACATCCCAGAGTGAGGCACTTACACAGAAACAATCGCACTCTCTTCATTAATTTTGAAGCCATTCTGCAGTGATTAACATGTGAAGTCTGCCAAAGCATTTTCAAGGTTGTTTTTGCACTTTTGTGTGTCTGCAGTTCAGATCACTAGAAAATGTTGTAGCTCCAAACATACATATCATGGAAATATCTTTATCATTCTTTAAGCCCATTGCAAAATATTTTTAAAGTATAAGCATGTCTCATATAAAGAACAGAAAAGCTATGTATCTTTTCATTTCAGGGGATGCATTACTACCTCAGGAGCTTCTTTAAAGGTGACCTACAAATAATTTACCAGGAGTTAGTTTTATAAAGCACTTACTTCATGATGAATGAAGGAAGACTGCCAAAATGTTTATTTTATTCTTGTTACTTGAGTGAGGTTTGTGGGATTTTTTTTTAGATATTTTTAAGTGTCAGTTTGGTTTTCCTGTATTCTAATCACTGAACGAATTAGTGATTTAAGAATACATACCATAGTTGAAGAGGAAGGGGAAAGAAGAAAGATTTTAAACTTACCCTCTCCAAAAGGTTTTACTACTATACTGCAGTACAGCTCAGTAATGTTAACAAAAGAAAAATACAAAGTGTAACATGAATTACCACTGAAACTCCTTTACTTTCCTTGATTCATTCCTCCCTTTATCTTTTTGACTGTTATGATATCATAATTTCACCAGCAATTCAGGCATAGATCATAGTAAATGGAGTTAGATATATAACAGGAAAGAGAAGGAAGAAAAAGGGGGGGGGAAACCCACAATTGTCAAGCCTTCTTATATTTAATAACATATCAAAATTATTATCTATACTCACACTCACTTTTTCCTTGTTTATGTTTAAGCCACTCTTTAACACCCACCCCCCCAAAAATCCCCTTCTAATATATGGGGATATGATCTCAAGAAGTTCAGTTGTAAGGAATTTTTAAACCAATAGACCTTCTTTCTAGTCATAACTGGGCTGAAGAATCATGGCACTGATTTGCAACAGCAAAAGATGTGACAATATTCAATTTTGTTTAACCAAGCATGTTATGCGTGATGGGCAATAACCTTGCACCTTTACATCAACACCTGGAACAGGTACGGAGGCAGCATGCTTAGACATTGGCAAGGAAGGAGAATCTTGTCTTATTTTATAAGGCCCCCATCTGCCCATCTTGGAAATAATGGCACAGAAGGTTTGGCATGGACTCCAGGTCAAGGACTGCAACGAGGATGTCCTATTCAGCCAGCCAAGAGTGCCTAGTTGTCTACTTCCCCAGGCCTGGCCTGAATACCTGATGGCCACTTGCTTTGTAGCCACTTCTTAAGATGATGCACTGATGGAGTAAAAGACAATAGTGAAGAGATTGGGAGGCAAGATAAATACCAACCAGAGATATGAGCCTCAGAGAAATGCAATAGGAGACTAGTGTCACTCTTGTTGCTTGTTTTCACTGCTGTAGAAAATCTTTTTGCAATATATATATATATAAAACTGTTAATCATGTTTTTAAGGCTTTGCAGATAAAGGTCCACAGCTCTGAAAAACACTCCAGCTCTGAATGAAGGTGCATTGGCAAAGCTGTGTGAAGCTGTTTTGCGTAAACTCACACCCATAATAGTCTAGCTCTGAGCTGGTGCTACCTGATGTGCAAATGTTGCAGATCCCTTCTCCTTACCTCCCTTAGTGCTCTGAACAAGTCAGAATGCCAGCATATGCTTCTTGACTGGTTTAGGTTTATGCTATTGCTTTATCACCAAGTACCACCTAAAATCCTCTCTAGCTGAAAACTATCAGCATCAATAGATTAGAAAGAACTGCCTCTTCCATGCTATTAATCTCTTTGGAGACAGAAAAAGTTGATATTAATTTTTTGGATTATTTTCATCATCTTTAATATTAAAAGAAGGAAATAGGGAGAGGGGGAGAAAAGAAAGGCAGCTCAGTCCTCTGACCACCTCCCAAGTACCCTTGGTTCATAAGGATGTGTCACAGTCTCCAGTGGAGAGCCTATGGATTTACACCACTATAAAAGGGAACTGATTTCCTCCAGTCCTGAAGACAGGTATTTTTTAACGGCAGCCTTTCTGGGTTCTAAGACCTTAGGCTTGTGTTAAGAAAGGTTTAGCCTACAAAGAATAAGAGTGAGAGGGACAGCACTGCATTACCCATGTTTCTGTCAGCTACTGACCTCCACCTCTCACACATCCTCCTGAACAGGGGCACAACCACAGTTCGTTTGCTCTGAGCTTTACTCTGCTCCTTCTCCACCCTACCAGGCTGTTTGGGGTTGCTCACTGGAGCCATCTTGAGTGTATTTGCCACCAGCTGCTTCCCACAACCTCACTGCTCCCCTACCCACCTCCAGAGTGTTGCACCACACTGCAGGAGCCTGCAGTGCCATTTGCCAACACCATCTGCCGGACCTCCTGAGCCAAGATTACCTCCTCCCAAACCCACACCATTTCTATCAGGGTTTCAAAGCCTGCAAACAAGGGGTCACAATCTGAAATGAAGGGCTAAAAAAATCTGAAGCTGCTGTTCTTATTCCCAGCATCTTCTCTTTCTCCTTCCAGCACACAAACATCATCCTTATCTTGCAGTAATTGTTCTGGGGGAAAAGAATATTCCAGCACAACTTTTGACTGCTGTTTTAAGCACATGAGCAGCTGCATCAAGTCTGTGTGGAGATAGTCCTAATAATGTCTTCTATATCTCCAGACTGTCCCAGTGTAAAGAACTGAAACTAAAGAGCCAGATGGTGCTCATGTATACTTATCCTTAAATTCTAGTTTCAATCTCTCTCTCAGAAAGTCTTTTAATAATAAAATTTGGGACTTGCCATATCTCATGCTTGCGAGGTACTTACCACTCCCTACATACCTTTAGCTTCCAGACATTTCTTGTTTACATATTTTCCCATTCATTTCTGAAGTATCTGCATTGGAGTGACCCACCCCAGCAGTACTGAAGAATGTTAGTCTTCCACTTTTGCTGCTGCCTCTTTGATGAAAAACCTCTACTTGCAGCCTCAGGCTTCACCACTTCTTTGTTCCTCTGAGCCCCCCCATACACTTGGCAAGGACTGTGGCTCTTCTAAAGCTGTACTGGACACAAGGACAGATTGCTGACTCTGCTTATGAGGAGAAAGCCTATGAAAACTGGGCTCTACTAAGAAAAATAGTCAGGTTATTACACTGAAACCATGGAGTATTTCTTTCACGTTCAGTTCAAACAGAGCTAAATATGCAAAGAGTAATTTTTCCTTTGTAAACCATACTTTTCCAGGGGTTTTGGTCTGCTTCTAGAGAAAAAGGAGAGGAGAGCAGAATCCCCAAGCTCTGCTTCTGCTTTTGACTCTCAGCTAGCTGTATGATTTTCTCAGTTTCCTCAGTCAAGGCATTCCTCAGTTTACCAATTTGCAAAGTGGATACAACAGCGATGTATCCACAGGAATTCAGAGAATAAAAGCAGCTGTTTGCAAAAGACTTCAACGCTGACAAAAAAAAAAGCAGATAACTTACTCTTTCAAATTAAAAATGGGATAGATAATTCACATATCTATACATAAACTCAAGCCATGAATCTGCTTGTAAGTGAACCACTCCTACGTGAACTCTGCACTCTGTTTATAAGGCACATTGTTTCCTTTATAAAGCCTACAGAAGTCAGACTTTGATTTGAATATAATAAAATTGCAGAAACAGCAGAAGCTGGCCATGTAACTCCTTTTTTAATGAATACCTAAAGTAACAGTCCTCTAAGCCATTGTGTCATCTTTCAACTCCTGTCCCTCCCTCCCCCTTTCTGCACCAAACTCGAGGAAAAGAAAAACTGATTGGCAGGTACTGTAGCTGGCGTGAATAACCACGACTATATATCTTGTCAAAAATCAGCATGTACTTTAAAAAAGAAGAAAGTAAAATATGAAGATAAGAGGAATAATCTGAGGCTCTCCCATATTCTCATTCAAATTTTTCTATTTAGATTTCACTATATTTCCTTTTTTAACCTTCTCCTGCAGGTCTTTATATATAGGACAAAAAAATCCACTTCTGTCATTTAAAGCATGATGAAAGTACCAAAGAAAAATCTATTTTCAGCTGTTTCTCGTTAGAGCACTTTTTTGCCACTGTGATGAAAGTCGATGCAAAGAAAGAAAGACGAGTCACTGATGAAGATGAAGAAGCATTTCTGATCAGCCATCTGTTCAACCAATTAAAACCCTCGCAAATAAAGTTGTGTATACTTATATAGCTAACCCATAAAGATATACATATCTGTGTGTACACTGGCATGCGAATACATATATATAAATACCATGTAAAGTCTACTTTGCATACACTGAACTCTGCTTACATGCTGAGCATAGCTAATTAAATACACACATAGAGAAACACTGAAAATGTGAAATAGACTTTGGCCCTGCTGGGGAACAAAGCCTTCTCTATTAACATCCTTTTCTCTTAATGGTCCTTATGTAGTAAAAATAAAGTCCAAACACTATAATTTCACTCCCAGAAAAGTTACAAATACTGTAGGTATCTTTAGAAACAGCTGCAAAAGTGGATTCACTTCTGACAAGATTGGTGTTAATTACCAGTAAGGACTTCAGTATAATACTATTTAAATCATTTTAAATTATCCCTCTCAAAAATTAATTTTTCATCAAAGATTACACAAAAAAATCATGATATCATCTCTGCAGCTGCGATTTAGTAATAATTTCATCTATTATTACCAATGTCAGTTAGATAAAAGAAAAATGGCATCCTACTGTGCTGATTCCAGCATAGGCCATATATAGAAATTTTTAACTATCACTTATAATCGCCTTGATGAGCTTAAACCTCCTCTCAATTAACACCCTAAATGACACTGAGACATCTTAATGGAGGATGTAAGTAAAGGAAAAAGACTTTAATCAAAGAATAAAAAGAGAAGTGCCAAGTAAAAGGAGGAAGTCTGGTGCACCTCTCAGTGTCCAATCTCACTGGGGTCCTTTATCTTGTCTTGAACTTCTTGTCATCTTTGTATTGCAACTGTAACTTCACAGCAGCCCTAAGAAAAAAAAGAAAAAAAAAAAAGGTGTGCATATTCTTATCTGCAGTTCCCATCCTCATCTTAGAAAGACAGTGGGGGTTTACACCAAACAGGCAAACACAGATTTAATGAAACTGAAGAGACTGTGAAAAATAAAACTATTTCAGCTTACAATGAGGCTTACTCCATTTTGGTTACTACTTCAATAGTGGTTCAGGGCAAGTCTTAAATACTGGAATACAGTGATTCACATACTATTCAATAAACCTTGAATGAGCATGTTCTGATCATAACATCCCAACCTGAATAAAAGTTCTGCTTTCACAGCCAGTAGGTAATTATTCTTCTAAAGATCTCATCTGCCAGACAACCACATAAATATTTGCTTAAATGGCACCTACAGTCGATATTTTTAAGGGCAGTTTTGTCTCCTTTAGTATATCTCTAAAACTTACAACAAAAGCATTTAAATGCATGCACATACTGGGTGGTTGTGATAGCACTCTTCAAATTTCAGGAAGGCTGAGAAATAAGTCCCTATCTAGTGTTTCCCAAACTTGTGAACTCAACCATCTATCCATCAGAGTAACCATCCAGATGTAGTGAGGTGAATAATCTTCAGTTATTTTCTGCAGACTTCTTGCTATATACCCTTGTGCAAAACTACCAGGGGATGACTACAACCTGGGAACTGCTGTTTTGGGATGCATATGGTTGAAGGCACAGGTAGAGAGTGGCTTTTCCTTGGTGATGATGGCTTTGTGATGGCTTGGTGATGGCTTTTCCTTCACTGATGACTCAGTGACAATCTGCCAGCTCTGATAAGGAAAAAGGGCTTTGGGAAATGTGATCACAAGTTATTTCTGAGGGACTTTGGGAGGCTCTAAGTACCAGGGAACCATAAATCTCTGCTGTACCAGCTAATGGGGCCATTAGGTTTTGAAGTATCTAAACAACAAGTAGAAATTCATATATATATATATAGATATATATATATGTATGTATGTGTATGTATATATATAGTTTCACTGCCTAATATTTTTTCAGTTAATTCACTCATAATGAGAACCAAATTAATATTTCTGGGTGCATTAATACTAAAAAAAAAAAATCCAATTAAAATCAGCCATGGTATTTCATTCCTTTCAAGTGTTTTTTGCCCATTACAGCTTCACAAACTGTTAGCTACAAATTACACCAGTTAAGTATTCAGGTTATTTTGATTAACAAATAATTTACAAATGGATTTTGGTTTAATTTTTCATAGGTATTTGTTGAATAGTTCATCCAACCATTTCAGCTCGTGGGTTTTTTGCTTCAGCTTTTCACATGTCACTCCTATTCTCTAAGCACATGGTATTTATGACATACAAAGTACTGCTAAAAGAGCCCCTCAGATAAAGGTAAGAAATATCCCAACCTCTGCTCCATAACAGGCACAGTATCCACTAAATTTAGTCACAGCAGTTACAGAGAAATTGATCAAACTCTCCTATGCTGGATGATTTTAGATGCATGAATATTACATAGCAACTAATAATGAGCAATGGACTGCGTATTGTTAAGGAAAAATTTGCTGATGTGCAGTTAATCATGGAATCATAGAATCACAGAACACCCTGAGTTTTAAAAGACCCACAAGGATCATGGATTCCAGCTCCTGGCCCTGCACAGGACCATCCCCAAGAGTCACACCATGTGCCTGAGAGCATTGTCCAAACACTTCTTGAGCTCTGTCAGGCTTGGTGCTGTGACCATTGCCCTGGGGAGCTGTTCCAGTGCCCAACCAAGCCTCTGGGTGAAGAACCTTTTTCTAATATCCAGCCTAAACCTCCCCTGACACAACTTCAGGCCATTCCCTCAAGTCTTGTCCCTGGTCACCAGAGAGAAGTGATCAGTGTCAGCCCCTTCTTTTCCCCTCACAAGGAAGTTCTACACTGCTAAAGTCTCCCCTCAGTCTCCTTTTTCTCCAGGCTGAACAGACCAAGCGTCCTCAGCCTCTCCTCATATGACTTTGTATTCATAACTGTGCAACTTTCAGCACTCACAAATATTAACCAGCCATGGGCCAGCTCTCTGTATATTTCCTATTAAAGACCTTTTTGTGACTCACAAAAGAAACAACCTTCCAGCATTTACTCTCCAAACTGTTTTTTGTTCAGGTTTCTTTTACCCCCTTTTGGACTTCTAGCCAAATACATTTCTTTAATAAATTAAAATCGAAGGAGGTTTGATTTTGCATACGTAACACACAAGGTAGCAGTGAACTAATGCATGCAATTTAAAAAAATCACAAAGTATTCACTGATCTGAATATCAGTGAATATCACTGACAGTATATCAGTCTGCCAAAAAGAAAAAAAAAATGCTAATAGCTTTTCAAAAAGAAAATAACTTGAATCAGTTTCTGCAAGTATCCAGTCCGCTGCTAAATGCTAAACACCCCATCTCAAAGACAACTCCTTGTGTGATCAAGAAAATGCTTATTTTCTTATCCAGCAGAACTCCAAGTACACTGCTTTTAACTTGGTCTCCATTTCACTGTTTTACCAGTATGATAAGCATTTCTGCTGATTACAAGTCTGAAAAAAAAAGGCTTTTCTGATCAAAATGGCTGTGGCAACAAGGAGCCTAAGGCAGACTTGGTAATGCTGATATCAAAAGGAAGGCCTTTTCCTGGAATTGGGTTTGAGCTGCCTCAGCAAGTGACTCTCATAAACTGCATCTCTTCAGAGGAATGGGAGACTGCCAGTCAAGCCACACTGAGAAATACTTTCAAGTGTAGACAAGCCTTAGAGCTCTGATATTCAGAATCAGCTAAACAAATGCACACTTCAGTGTGGATGGACATTCTTGAACTAGTTAATCATTCTGTGACCTCACCAGCATTATGAAGTATGGCAAGACAGTTATATTGGTCTAATACTGACCAAAAAAAAAAAAAATGTTTTCAATAATTTCTTCTGCTCTCAGCTATATACTGCTGCTTCTTACTCTGCAGAGACACTGAGTGTTCACCTGATATCTAAGCTAACCAATTTAGTTCACTAAACTGGCAGAAAATGCTGCATTGGTATTTGCTGCATTCATTTTCTGTCTGTATAGTAAGCTGAAGCAGCTTGCCAGGGCATCAAACAAGTTCCAGAGCCAGCATGAGAAGGAGGGAATAAGGAAAGTTGTTTCTTCTCTGTATCAGCAGGATTTCAGAATTGTCCTCTGGGGAAATCAGGCCTTTAAACATTGCTATGTCACTGTACTTGGAGTTATCACTTTGGCCATGTCAGAGCTATTGTTATGACCGAAATACAGGGATCTCTGGTAAGAATGAATGACAAGACTTGCACAAAAACAGCTGGTTTTTTTTCAGGGTGGAATAAATTACACAGAGACATACACCAGCTTGGTAGTTGATTAAGACTGTGAAGAAGACAAAGAGCAAGCAAACCACACTTTCCTCTCCTAACCAGCACTGCTATGGCTGCAACTCCCCTGACGTATAAGCCATTTTATCTACAAAAGAGTACTCTTGGTCTATATTTATCGTGTTCAGAAAGTTGTATCAGTTTATCAGCTTTTTGTACTAGGGTAAACTTAGCTTCCAATGGAAGTGTCTGAGAGTCCAGCTATATCACAAGCCCTTTCTAGCTAGGATATGGTCATAACAGAAACCTTTCAGCTTTTGATTATGAAGAAAGACTGTATTTCAGTGGATGTCCTGCCATGAAGCTGCACAGCTGCTATTTTTGCTTCTTCAGTCACCACTTTTCCAAACAAAAAAGAAATTCACTGTGTGCTGTGAATAACAATAAAAAAAAAATCTATTCAAAATTACTCTGCCGCATTTGTGTCCTTTTATTTCTATGCCAACAATATAGGAGTTCACTCTAAAATTCCCAACATTCTGCTGTTGCTTGAGAGCCAGGACAGCTCTCAAGCCAGGTCTAAATTATAAAGTGTTGTTGACAAAGCTGTTTCAGTCACAAGCATGAAAAAAATCACACCCTTAATTGATATAGATATGTGAGCAACACCCTCTGTATAGATGCAAGAATCCCTTTGCTGGCATGGCTTATGCCACTCAAAAAGGTAGTTGAAGAAAAAAGATTCCTTTTACCAATGTATATTTTTCCCCTGGTACAACTCAGCCAACAAAGCCTGTGTATCACGGACCAATGATTCCCAAATTTTCTGCAGCAATTCTTGCTTGAACAAATTAGCCATGTGCAACACCTCCCTGCAACCAGGTCCCTTCCCCAAAAATGAGCTTTAGTTCCACCTTGTCCTTCTTCCTATCTCTCTGGCACTTTTTCTCTGCCCCCACTCTCCCTCCAACGTCATATGTCCCCTCCTCTTTATGGGACCATTTCTGGCTAGAGTCAGATCTCAGATGTGATCATCTCATATCTCCAAGCACTTCTGGTTGAGTCTGACTGGGAAATTGTTGTAATCAAAATAAAAAGAAGACGACTACGAGACGAAGGGTTTGCAGGAGGGGGTTGTCCTCCCTTGCTCTCCTTTATTTAGGGTAGGGGGTAGAGGTATTCGGGAGGGAGAGAAGGGAAGGACAAGGGTACCCTAACCCAGGAGGGACAGGGGGAGAGGGAATCTCCACCCTGCCTGCCTCCAGGACAGGATGCCAGGAATCCCATCTCCGCCCCTGTGACAGCCACTTAAGAGGGGACGGGGTAACCAATCAGGGGAAAGACAGTAGGCGGGGACAACATACATCAACCAAGAGTAACATAAGAGGGAGTGGTACAATTCAAATCATCCAATAACAGAACTAACGGCAGAGAACTTTGTGGAAGGGTGGGTGGATCCTGAGCCCCACATCCCAGGGGCGGACTCAGCCCCCATGGTAGGCGGGCGTCAGAGTAGGCGGACCCGGAATCTCTCCCGCCCAGGCAAGGCTCAACCCCAAGAGCAAGCATCAGTCTGGGAGGCAGAGGGGAGGACTACCACAGGAAATCTTGGTGCAAATTGTAACAGACCCTGTCAAAATGAAAACAAAATGAAAGCAAGCAAAGACTTTCCATTTTGCCCTTTAGTTTCATCATTCTCACCACTGACAGTCACCAAATCTCAGGATAGTTAAGTTTGATAAAGACCTCTGGGGATCAACCAGTCCAACTGCACAAAAAAAAGCAGAGCCACTGGAGCAGGCTTAGGATCTTGTCCAGTCAGGTTCAGAAGTATTTTCAAAGATGGAGACAATGAGGAAATCCATGTTGGAAGCCATATCATTTAAACTGTTCCCCTATGGAAAACATCACAAAGAATGAACAGACTCCACCAGGTTTTTCTCATTTAGCTCCAATACTATGTAGCTGGCAGAGTAGACATTTAAAAAATGGACATCATTTGGGGAGCTCAAGCAGATTAATTTCCTGTAGTTTCTCTATCTTTTTACCTGTTTTTGAGAAACTGGAAGACAGTGTCCTCTGTTTCCTTGTATTGAAGTTACTACCAGACCCCTAATAATTCTGAATCTACTGATACCTTAGGGGATGTGAATGGGTCTAGCAGGAAGGACTAATTCTTGTTTTGTATTTGAGATATAGAGTCATGTATTTCTACTGAATAGACAATGGTTATTCCTATTTTATATATTGGCTTAAAAAATACACCTATGACTTAGAGGTACAAGGAAATCATATGAAATACACAGGTCTCCAGGTTGTAGACATGCTCATCCCCTCCTCCCTCTCTTCTCTTCAACTTATTCTCAATGAGATAGCATGCCATACACACCCTAAGCCACTTTAGGTTCATTTAACTGAAGACTTAATCTTGCAGAATGGAATCCTCCTACACTGTATCGTATGCTTGGATGGATCTATGGCTAACTGGACAGGTGCAAGGATGAATTATAATACAGCATTATGTTAGCAAATGCTGCCTACACTTTCAGAAGGAAACTCAGGTCTATAAAGTTGCTTCATTTACATTGGAGTTATGCACAGCTCTTCGTGGATGTCCACTAAGCTACATTGCCTAAAAAAAAAAAAGAAAAAATCAATCACACAGGAAAAATATTGTGGGGCTTTTTTCCTGAATCTATGACTTCAATCTTAAAAGAAGAAGGATAGGAAATATAATTTAACAATAACATTATCTTATTATTTATATGAGGAATTGACTGAGCAACCATCACCCAAAACCTATCATTAGAAGCATTATTGGAGAAAGAAAAATATTCTTGATTTCTTCTTCAAAATTAATTGAACTATGTGAAATCATTGTTCCGTCTCTCTCTTTATTAATGCAACAACATTGTAATAAACAAGTGAGAGCATATCTTTAATAGATATGAGGTTTCTTTTCAGAAGAGCACAAAGCTCTGTGTAGATGATGAAATTTCTATTCTTGAAAATCAGCCCCATCAGAGTTGAAACAGAGCAAGCACTTAACACATAAAAAAGGGTGGCTCTAAGTGAAGAAAAAGATTGCATCCAATTGAAATTTCAGGGAATGTAAGTAGGGAGATTGCAATCTCCCAGTCAAAAATTGATTAAGATACCACTCTTTAAGCTGGGAGATCTTTAGTTTTGGTAAGTGGACAGGACTATGTTATTTCATTCAAGAAGTGCTACATTGACGACAGCACAGTCTTCCCAACAAGGAGGAACAGCCATGCTGGAAGTATGTAGGAAGTACATATTGTTGGCTGAAATCCTGATACCACACAAGTTTTTATTCTCAATCTACCTTTCCTCTAGAGCTCTTTCTTTGCTTGAAACATTAAATTTAGAAAGAAATCTTGTAAGACAAGAACATAAAATACCTAGAACAGATCTATGCATAGAAGATTCCTGAAAAAGCATGAGTCTTGTATGCAGACTGCATTAGTAATTATTAAATGGCAACAGTATTTTTATGTTTACAATTTCTTTATGTTTGTCAATTACTCATACTCTAATAGCCTATTTTTTTCATTGAATTTCTCAGCAACAGTTGAAAACTGCAAAATTCAGCTAAAGAAAATGGCAAAATGAGTTCAAAATTACTTAGGACATATTCTGGAGTCTAAATCTGAAGTCTGGTTTGTCATTAGGGTCATACCATAGCAATCCCAAAAAGTCCTTAATTCACACCACAAGTTTTGGCCTCTTAGGCTACATACACATAGGGTTCTCCACCTCCATTTAAAAATGGTAAGACAAAATAAAAGCCATGGTTTTAGCTACAGCGTCTCAGCAATACTGTTGCTAATGCATCGCCAAACTGCTCCCTGCAAGCATAAAGACTCTGCAAAACCAGCCTTAGGGCAGCTGTTCCCCCAGGAGCACCAAGGGACTGCCACAGAGGTCACAGTCCAGGGCATGTTTATGTGTCCTCTGTGCTTTCTTAATAACTCTTGTGAAAGATGGGCACTCATTTAGCAAAAAGACATGCCAGCAGCAGATCAATGTAAACTGTGCCACCTTCCAATAATTTTAATGCTCAATAATGATTGAATAAGACATTAAGCGGACTGCAAAGTATACAGCACTGCCCTACAGTTAAGCTTTAATTAGTTAAGGCAGCACAGAGCCTCCCTGGAACAATGTGCTTGTATTTCTTAGAAATGCAGGCATGCTTTTATAGAAATATGAGCTAAGAATAACTACTTTTTATATGCAAGGTAAAGGTGGGAGGAATTAGGGCATGAAATCCTCAACAGACAGCTCATAAGCTTCCTCTTCTGGGTGGTGTTTGAAATATAACTACTCCCTGAAGAACAGCAACAACTAACAATCTAGATACAGTAGTAAAAGTGCCAGGAAGGGCTGTACCCTACATGACACAAATGGAGTGTGCGCAACAGGAAGAAGGAAAAGGATTAAAATTTCTTGTGTTTTACTATTTCCTGCTTCTGCCACTGATGATGCTCTGTGAGATCTTTAGCGATGCCCTTCACTCCCTACTCAAACTGAAAATACGTGTGCCATAAAGGTACTGGGTGTTTTAACTAACTGCAGAAATGTTTTGATCTTCGGATTAAAAAGCCATAAAAGAAGCTGAATCTCAAGGCTGAATGCAGGAGAAAGCCTGGGATGGAAAAATCCAAAATGTAAAGGTTGTCCTCCCTAATTATGGGCTGGTCTCCTGCAGCCAGTTGGCTGTGGTGACATGGCCCTGCTTCAGGGAAGGAGCAGTGCATAAAAAATGTTGACTAATAATGTTATGGCCTTAAGTAGTAACACAGTCTTGCAGCAAAATATTGTATTACGTTTCTTTATTGGAATTTGAAGTCTATGGATATGCAGAATAGAACAATTTCAAATGAACAGCAGAGTTTGTCCTAAGTATAGTCACTTCAGTTAAAAAATGAATGTGTTTGAAGGCATGTGATGTAGAATAGTTAAAAATTACTGGAGTACTCTTCAGATTATTGAAGCAATCTAGGAAATCTAAATTGGTCTGCAGTGCCCGTGCCCAGAGCACCCTATTCACTTCCAAATGAAGTGCTCTTATTAAAAAAAAAAAAAAAAAAAAAAAAAATAAAGTGAAGTATTGCATTTGGAAAGGATGAAGCACTTCAGTTTCTTTTTTTTTTCCTTTTTTTTAGCAAATCTTTCTTTTTAGAAGCAAATCGAAAAGCATTTTATCATTGTAGGCAAACTCACAAATGATTTAAAAATTAAGCCCTATTTAAAACAGAAGGAGAATAATTAAAACAACACTAACAGCCTCCTGCCTTGAAATACGGAAAAAGTGAAAGGGAAATAGAGAAAAAAGTGGGTGAGAGAAGAAAAAATCCATACCTTCAAGGGAGCAAAAAGAATCGTAGGGACATCTCTGACCTGGTCTGTGTGCTTTGCAGAGATCCACAAATCAATACACTGCTGGAGCAATAGGGTGGTCTTGGGAATAGACCACGGTGACCCTATCTCCTCACCTTTGGCTGCACGAACTTCCTTCACATCACAGAAAATGCCTCTCCTCCTTCCTGGTTGTATCGCAGTGACTGCTCCCTTAACAGCTGCACTTGCTCAGGACTCCTTAACAACTCTTTCTGTATGGATTTTTCTTTCTTTGGTGAGAGACATCTTGCATGGGCTGATTCTAAAGATGTTGTTGTGATTTAGTCAGGGTTAAAGCTCCAGATCGTCAGTGTGTAGGACTAGGGGGAGTTTCAGCTTTCATTTAACATGAGAGAGTGTTTTCTAGCCCCTATTGCTGGTGATAAAAACTTGGAAATGTGTCCCCAGAAAACTACAGACTCCAAATCCCAGCAGGCAAATAGAAAGATCTCCCCTTTCTCACCACTCCACATGCAAGCCAAATTATTTTTAAAGTTCAGTATTTAGAAACCATCTTTGCAACTGTGGAACATTTGGGTCTGGCAATCTCCCTTTGCTCTCCTCCCTCCCAGTACGGAACCTTTCCTCAGCAGCTAAGATTAAACCAAGAAGCAGGAGAGGGGCTCCGGACTGACTGAAGCCACATCGGAGAGAGTGAGATGAGGCTGAAGTGGGAAGCTCAGGCTCTCTGAGCACCGAGGCAGTGGCGTTGCCCCTCCTGGAGCGAGTGCTGAGGGTGAAGTTGCAGGCTGGCAGCCTGCCGCCACACTGGGAGAAATCCAGGGAGGGTTTATGTCTGTGGGACCGAGGAATGCGGCGGGCCCCGCTCTGAGGAAAGAAGGAGAGTCAGCTTCGCTGCCAAGAGAATTAGGGCTCTCTTCCAGCATTCAGAAACGTACATACTTTTATATAGTTGCCACATGGCTTTGCTGCGCAGCAGCACATGTGTTGTGGCTGCGCAGCGCTGAGTGAAAAGAGCACCCAAATCAAGGGGTGTTGTGGGTGGGGAGGTGGCACTGGGTGGTACTGGGCAGATGGATGGTGGTACCTGAGGCTGGGGAAGAAAGCTAAAAACACTCATCTTCTGCCAGCCAAAGAAAAGGTTTGCACCTGATTGACTTCGCCAAGAGCAGGAAACCCATTACCAGCACTGATCAAAGATGCTCGGGAAGATCTAGTCTTTATTTTCTTTCCCTGATTTTATTGCTGTCAGTGTGTGCCCTGGTGGTACTGTCTGTAGCACAAAACACTTCATGGAGACCAGGCCCCACTGAACCAGGCAACAAAACCATAAGAAATAATCATAAAGACCTTACATCGAAATCTGACAAGAGGGGCAAAGGGTAGAACGAATGAAACATTTTAACTCCAATCTCAGTTTCCCAAAGTCCCACTCCAGTGGCTTAACTATAAAAGACATTCCTGCTCCTATGGCGTAAGTCAACAGGGGGTCAGCCATTGAAAAATCATGCCCTGTTTTCCCACTACTACTCTGAAAACAGGCCACAACATAATTTCCAGCATACATTTGTGCATAAGAGGAAAAATTCTATAGAAGTGGACGTTCTTGACAAATATGCTTATCTATGGTTCATGAGTAGTCTTGGAAAACAAGGCAATTTAGAGTCAGTTCCGAATGCAAAAGAAGGTTTTCCTTGCCATGACCATAGCCAGGATTTGCTCAACAGAGAAGCAGGTGACACAAGACAATCTGCATGCAGCCGAAGGCTGATGGAAAGCTTGTTTGTGCTCAGCGCGCTAGAGAAGTTGTTCGGGAACAGTTACGTAAAGATTAGCCCTGTAACGCTGCCAAACACTTTGTGTTATTATGTGCTGTGTTTGTGCCAGGCAGCCCCACATGTCAGAGCTGCCTCACAGGGCAGTTTTAACATGCACACCCACATTTTCAGAGTGCTCGGAAGAATAAAAAAGCCACGGAGGAACCAACTCTGACCTCATTCGCATGGCTGCCACCGCCGATTCCCGTCAGCTTGCCTGAGTGCAACCAGTGTAGAGCCGGAAAGGCACATCCACCGCATTTTGGAGATGGCTGTCCTCGCCTCCCCTCCTCCTCCTGACCCATCATGTTTCCTCAGAGAATCCCAGCTGCATGGATAAAAAAAAGTAGCAACTCAACCATGTGGGAGCATACAAATTTAATGTTGGCTAAAGATGAAGGCTGTCTAAATAACACAATGGTTGGAGTTATGCAGGTCATAAGTCTAGGGACTAAGGAGCTCACGGTGTTTCTTTTCATTTCTCCCTTGTTCAGTTTTCTCCACAAAAGTTCATTAAACTATGATTCTTTCCCCTTTAAAAATTTATGAATGAATGATGTGTTCATGAAAATGAGAGAGCAAAAAGCCCTGGCCATAGCCAGGCTCAGCACAGTCTAGCACACTGCACTCTGAGTCACACTCACCTTTCCCACGAGCCATCATCTCCCAACCTACTCACAGCCTGACCCAAAACAGTATTCCCCATAGTATCTACAACCTCACAGAGGGAGAGACTTATCAATGATGTGTACATTTATCATATATGTGAGATACACCTGTCCTGGTAGGGAAGGGACATGGAGCCAAAGATCTAGAGGAAAGCACTGGTCCATTAGTCCAGCAAACTCCTTTTATGTGCATTATGCAGGGCTCAGTTACAAGGATGCCACAGCCACAAAGGAAAACCAGAATATGTCTGAAATAAAGAGCTCTGTTATTTCAACTAGTATCAACAGTGGCACCACCCTCTTGCAAGTCCTGGATATAGCTACATCAGTGTAGCTTGCTTGAAAAGAGAAATTAATAACCAACAATAATGACAAGTATTTATACAGCCCCTTTTATGGACAGGTTTCCAGTACTTTACAAAACAGAAAACTAATCTTAATTTCCCACTCATATTCCATATCTGCATAGAATCTTTCTCTTTTTAATATTTTTTGCTTTAATTTGAAATATATTTTTCAATGTTTATTTCTTTCCTGGGCCGCCTTTTTATTTTACTATTTTTTTCTTTTCCCTCCTCTTTATTCTCACTTAGTTTCAGTTTTGGACTTTTTGTAGTTTAAGTATCTCTCCAGTTTTTCTAATATTTGACCTCTTTTCATTACTTTGTATTTTTGTGTCCTCTCCTTTCTATTCTTTGCCCTTTCCTCTTTACCCATTGTCTTCTCACTTCTCCCCCTGTGATGGTGATTCTTTTTCCTTCCCAGTTCAGTTCTCAGTCTTCTTCTGACACCTTGTTCCTTACTGTGATCATTTCACAGGCCCCATTCCCTTTGTCTTCCTCTGCTGTTATTATTCTTACTTATATAACTTACTACAATAACACCCAAAGATCTAATCTTGTCTGTGTTTTCACCACCATCACCATCAACCTTCTCAGTGATCTGTTTAAACAGTCAGGGGCATTCCCTGTCTCAAACATCTCTTTCCCAGCTCTTGTTTTTATGTCTGTGGATAGGGCCTGGATGGAAATGGAAATGTTAAGGATTAACTTGTCCCTTCAGTATGTTGGGAGAATAGGTTTTGGCTCCAAGGCAGTCTGTCCTGGAGCCTGCAAGAAAGGGGCCACACCACGACATGGTCTCCAGAAGAAAGCCAACTCATTTATTGCCAGGAGTTCCAAGGGACACAAACTCCTTCCGCAGCTCCAAAACTTCCGTGGTCAGGCTGTCAGGTAACTGTAGGAAGAAAACACACAGGCTCCAGACTGTCTTCACAGGCTGGGTGGCTGTCATCAGCAGTTCTCTTCTCTAGGATTACCCTTGAGATAAAGACCGTAAGTGCAGACATCTGGGCACACCTGGCACAGCAGACTCCACCTCAGTAAGGAGTGCAGGAGATAAAATGACTCAGAGCACCTCACAGATGGAAAGTTAAACACTTTCCTGGTACTTTTGAAGGAGTAATCTGATAATAATAAGGTTAAAAAAAAAAACAAAAAAACCAAAAACAACTCCCCCAAAAAACCCCAAACACAACACTGTGGAGTTTTCTGGGCTGCAGAGGGAGTACCTCAAGCTGCTTCTTCCCTGTGGTTAGGTTTCATGGAAGCCCCTGACTCACTGAATAGTGTTTTCAGGAGGCTGAATTTTTTTTGTGGATTTCTATGTCTTTGAGAAACTGAGCCTCATAGTTTTGCTGGATGGGTAAGGTATCCAGGACTTCGACAGAAGAGACAGCACCTCCTTTTTTCTAGAAGGATAAAATGTAGGTGATGACTAGTTGTACCACCACCAAAGGGACTGGGACAGGTTGAAACTCCTTTACTTTGACAGACTGAATTTTTTGCCATAATGAAGAGAGGTCTTCAATCCAGAGGGCTGTGAAAGTCAGAGGAACAAAATGAAAAAAAGGAAGAGGTTTGGAGTGACATAAGAAAAAACGTGGCTGCTGGAACACTGAAACAAGGCAGGGAGGGAGAGGGAGGAGAGATGCAGAGAGCAGAAGGAAACTGAGAGCAGTACAGTTGTTTTTAAAAGTGTTACTTATGGAAAAAAAAAATCCAAAAGCTGGTTCTGCACTTGCTGCTTCCTTCGCCTTCTTTTAATTTCTTATTCTTTTATCTTTCCTTTTTGAAGGCAAATGGATCACAATACGTCAGTGTGAGCTTATCTTGTCTCTGGCCATGTGCATGGTTGTGACCTGCTCTGAACTTTTTGGCCAGAAGAGATAATAACACTGACATAGATTACATCAACTTTTTTGTTTTCAGTCACCAATACCTCTCACAGGTTTGTTCCATCCTCAGATGCACTTTGTATTAAATTGGCTACTTCCAGATGCTTCTGTCTTTTTTCTATCAAATGATGGCTATTTATACTATTTCCACACATATATGAGAAGACAAATAAAAGGTTTCAGCCAAAGCTACACTCTCTGGTCAGTAGCAAAGAAATTTTTTTGATATCATGATTCTCTTTCCTTTTCTGTGTAGTGTGTGTGACTTTTACCCAGGAATTTTGAAGGTCACAAACATCCTGGGGAGCAGATCCATGGTCATCCTAGAGATCAGAACAACGGGAAGACTGGCTTGTTTGTTTGGGTTTTTTGGGGTAAAAAAGTTTTATACTAATACAACAATGTTTGATGCCACTAGGAGGGAAATGTATTCATGCTGTGCATCCTTAGATGTATAAAAAATAGATCAAGAGGAGCTTTTTTATTATTTTGGAAAGAGAAGGAAAAAAATTATGAAATATTATATTTGAAATGTTTGTACATTTTTAAACATAAAACCCCAACAAGCCCATATCACTATCAACCTGTATCTCAGATTATTAAGTTAGAACAGAGCATTAAAAGAAGCACAGTTATTACTGCACCCAAGAAATAGTGACAGATGGGGAAAGAGGAAAGAAATTAAAGGAGAAAAACTAGTATTTACATGTACTCTACTTCTGACATAAAAATGGGGATTTTTTTCCATTAAATGTTGATGTGCACAAAATCATAGCCAGGTCTAAACACCTTAGTCATGGCAGGGGGTTAAAAAAGAGAATATTTGAGAATAATGTGAATTAAAAAGCCAAGTTAGTTTAAATTTCTGTTTGGTAGGGCCTGAGGCCTACAACTCCAATGGGAATACACTGTAGCCGGAGGGCTGATGAATGCCCCTAATGAAGTTGGACAACCTGGAATACATGCATAAAATGATTTTAAATATTGATATGATGTCATTGTGTGACTGAAGATATTGAAATGTTAATTTTCAGAGCTAGACAGGTTGCATCTAATTTATTATGAGGAGGGGGAATGATTATTTAAATTTTTTAATGTAGCAATAAAACAATTATGGGATTAAAGGACAGCAAAAATATTCATGTTTCTTGGAGAGCAAAAATGCATGTTGCAATGGAAATGACTTAGAGGCACTTACACCAGCAGATGTTAAGAAATATGCTTTCCCTTTTTTTCCTTCCTGATAATTGAGGTAATACATTCATAAACTATGTAAAGTAAAAGGACCCTTTGACCAACGTTAATTATATTTAACCTGCTCTATGTATAGTAGAAAGAACAGCTTAAATACATCACTGGGGACAACTAACTCACCCATATATTCTGGATGTGTCTATTATAACATTTCTATGACATTGCCTGGTTTTCAGAAAAATTCTTACCGTGAAGAAGAGGAGACGTGGTGTTATAATGGTACGTTCAGTTCCATTGCGATATGAAAGTTTTTACGGAGAATGCCTCAGGGCACCTGTCTGCCTCGTGTGTTCAGTATTACGGCTATATAACACACAGAGGTGGAAGTGTATTAAAGGCAGAGCCACTGCAGTCTGCTGGAGGTTGCTGCTGCTAAGGTCCAATCCTGATGATCCCCAGACCAACCCAAAGGAAGAAATTCTTTGCAAAAATTACCTAAGGTATTTCCTTCGCCTGTTTCTTTGTTCCCAGCTGGTATTTCTACTTGCAAAGAAAAAGAACTTCAGTTTCATTTAAACTCTAGTGCAAACTGGAGGCAGCTCCCTTATACATAGAGTCGTTTGGGGAGTGATTTTCTGTTTCTCTAAAGCATAAGTCTGGCATGATCTGCACTTATGATATGTGCTAGCAAGGAGGAATGAAAGCTTCCTCTTCTCTCTGATCCCAGGCCCACCTTTTACATCAGCAGTTTAAAACAATTTTGCATAGTTAAGCACATGCCTAACTCAAAGCATCTCACTGAGGTTGTATCTCTGCACAAAGATGGGCACCTTCATGCTGAATCACGGCCGGCACGATTGCAGACAGTGCAACATCAAATAGGTCCTCTGAAGGAGATGCACACTGTGTTCTCGTGCTCCACTCACCAATCTCACACGATAGAAATACAGCCTATGACATCGGCAGGTTTTTTTTCTGCTCCAGCTCCAGAAAGGGCAAAATGGTTTTGGAAATGCAATGGCAAGACTGGCAGAGAAGCCCTCTTCCCCTGAACATTCTTCCTCTTCCTGCAGTGTACATATTAACAATGACTGGATGGCAAATGATGCAGAGTGGGGAAAACCTTGAAGCCTGAACCCAGTCATCAAATATAAAAAGAGATAGAAAAGATAGGGGGAAGGAAGGTATGGCTGAGAAGGAGATGTGACAAATTTACATTTTTTAGTAAACAAGATAGGTGTTTGAGGAGGGCTTGACAGAGATGTGTAAGGTCACAAACTGCCCAGCACAGGCATTGATTACTCCTCTTCCCATTTATCAGAAGGAAATGTCACCCAATGAAGTGAGCAAGAACTACATTTACAACAGACAAAGCCATTTTTCCCCAGAGCACATAATTGTATAAATTTTCAGCTGCAATATAAGAGATCAAAAAACCTAAGAGATCTGAAAATATTAGAGAAATGCGTAGAACATAGCTTTGTAAATCTGGATATAACCTCTGATTCAGGAAATTGCAATACCATTGATTATCAGTAAAAAAAATCACTTTATATGACTCTTGTTTCCGCTTGTTTTCCCCTAACCATCCATTCCTGTTAATGCCAGACAGTAAACAGTGCTAGAGAGGCTGTCCAGCCTCTTACAAAGGTGTGCAAGGCACATAAAACCTTTGGACATTTATCAATCCATCTATACCAGCTGGTCACTAAAAGTGAGCTGATTCTTGGCATTCACAACACATTTCATCCAAATAGGAGCAACTGTCAATAGAGAGTGAGTATCAATAGAGAAAGAGAGAGACTAAAAGCACAGCAGACAGGGAGGTGTCCCTACAGGCTCACTCCTTTAGAATGCACATTCCTCCATGAACACATTCACAGGTCCTTGTTCGTACATCCTCAGCTTCCCTGAATAGCCATGTTTCACACCACATTCCAGCAACTATTTACTTTTTGGGTTTACATCACATCTGATACGGTTATTTAAAACTGATTTCAATTAAGGAATGGATCAGATCTCATGATAATTCCAGCTACCCTCTTTTCTGAAGTGATTGCCCTGGAAGAAGCACTGGTTGGATCTCAATTTGGTAATCAAATAGCCAACTGTGTGATTAAACTATATCAAATTAGTTGCCATTCACCAGCTGACACCCTCAACTAATGCCTCCTGCCACTAATTGACTTTATTTCCGCTTCCTTTAATGTGGCTACCTGTTTTCAAGCTGTTAACTGGATTTACATGCCTTTCAGCTTTGTCTTTCTGATAAATATCCTACACCTCTCCTGCTCTTTTATCTTTACCAGCATCAGTCCTCTCTTCTTCCACCCTTCTTTTCTCTTTTGCCTTACTGTGCTTCTATTCTTAAGCTTCATCTCTCAAATAAACATGCAGCATTGTTTTGGCCACAATACAGTGAAATATTAAGTGAAAATTTAGTATTAAAAGATAGGTGAGTCCTACCTTTGAGTAGAAAGGTATCCCCAAGACAAAAAAAAGCAGCCTGGGCTGACTGAGTAAATGGTCAAAACTCACCCTTGGAGTGCAGTGAGCTTCCTAAACTTCACCCACTCAGGCTTGAGGGGTGGAGCCTGACCAGAACACGGAGTCAAGCCTGGGTCCTATGCATCCTAAATTTAGCCTTGTTTAACGGCTAATCAGAAATCCTGCATCTCCTGTGCCTGCTCTTGCTCTTTCTGCCTGGGTGCGTGCAGCAGAGGGAAGAAAACCCAGAGAAGGAAACTCTGATGGGACAGAGCACTCGTGTCCATGGAGTGCTGGGGCCCTTAACTCTCAGGGAATGTCAGATGTGCTACAGCTTTTCACTCTCCAGGTCTTCTAGCAAAAGCCAGAGCAGCCCCCAAGCAGCTGGAAATGGTGCAAGCAGAGCTGTGCGCTCCACTCTCCTCCCAGGCTTTGCTGGGTGACAGAACAACCTTGCCCTCTCTGCTTCTGAGCCAGAGTGGCTACACACACTCTGCAGCAGGCTCTCCCCCAAAAATGGCTGGAGACTTTTTAGGTTAATGCGTATCACTCGGCATTCATAGGAAATTTGAGCAGAAAATACACACTGCTATGAAAAGCAATTGTACATCAACATTTTTCACTGCTAATATGGAATACAAAGAAATATTAAGAGCACTGCAGCAACAACAACTTTTCCAGGGAAGAACATAACATCAAGAGAAACTTTTTTCTTTTTTTTCTTTTTTTTTTTAATAGAGCTTTGAAATGCTTCTAAATCAACATTGTTTTAAAATATGGTAGCATTTCTAAAACAGAAGTGTGATCTTAGCTGTCTGAAATTGCATTCATGAAATAGAAAAGTAGCATTGTTTTAATGCTCTTAAAACTGAAGGAATAAACTTTAATTCATTTGTTCAGATGAAAAAAGGTCTGAATACAATTGTTATTCAGAGTAAGTAGAAATACATTTTTCAATTCACATGTAACCCTTTAACACTTCTGTATTGTAACATATTCAATTCCAAAATTATGTAATGTATTTTGTTTCCCTTTTTACAAAACAAATGAAAAGCTTTCTACAGTATGGGTCAAAGCAAAATTCTCATTCCTAAGCTTCCTAAAGAATTGTATTCATTCAGTCGATCTTTTTTATGTGTATAAAAATGACTTCTTTATTTGTTTTCTGCTAACCAGTAATCATCATTAGGAATTATGGACAATAGGATTTGACTGAAGAGCTGCAAAATTTTTAGAATACATTTGCAAGGCTGATTTAAAAATCACATAATATAATATATATTACAGCATATTGTCTAGGCTGCCTTAGAAGAAATCATTGATACAACTGAGTAAACCAGCATTGGCCTTGATGGAATAGCATTGGCGCAAAAGGAACAATGCAGTAATGCACTCCCAAGAACTGAGAGCTAATAGAGAGCAACATAATGGATATTACCCAGGATGTAATATCCTTATTCTCATACACATCACTTCATTGCATGTCAGGATGCAGACAGGCTCAGAAGAGAACTTGTGGGAGGAAAGGGGGAGGAAGAAGGCCGAGGTTTTGTCCATGGCCAGATGAATCTGATTCACCAACAAAACCTATCAAGCCTAAGTGCAGGGCACAGATTCAGCCACTAGGTAAGAATTTTAAGAAACTCTCTAAAGCTGACCAGTTTTCCAGCACTCCAGATCTGCTCTTGGGTTTTCTTCCTTCTCTACAGCTCCCTTCTCATCTTGTGCAGGAAAGGCCCATGATGGTAAATGTCTAGGGCAGTAACCCTAAAGACAGATCTGAACTGGTTCAAATGACTATTGTTCACTCCTGAGAAAATTGTCTGGATCTAGATAATTTAGCAAAACAGCATTTGGGGGACTTCTGGTCACATTCATTACACTTACTTGTGTTGCTGTTGTGCAGCAGTCCTACTATGCTCTAACTTCTCAGGAGACCAACAGCCCCTATTCCAGAGCTTTCAGCAAGTGTTCGTGGTCAAGAAATGCAAAATTACACTGAAAGAGGGAAGGGTAAGTCTCTTGCTCTCTGTAAGTTCTTATAATTTGCTTGATGCTTGCTTCCCAACATCTGTCCTGTAAAAAACTCAGATTTCTGAATCACCAACTCCAGAAACCTAGTTTAAAATTGTCACTCATTTACCACCCTTTCCCTGAAATGGTTTCTGTGCATATGTATGTACATGTGAGTGCCCATATTCCCCTGTACTTGCCATGATCTGAATTTCTTTCGTGTTGTAGGACTCAGGTCTGCATCTCTGTTGTTCTGCATCTTCAGGCAGGCATTTATATCACTGGGATGCAGATGTTAAACAGCACTATTGCTATCAGGCACCATCTCTCGCCCACACTAAGCTCACCGAAATGACTGTATAAGATGCTCAGCAAAGGACAATCAGCCCCCAGGTTTCTGGGCAAAGTACCTGCCTCTCGATTCTGCCATTGATTTGTCAGGAGATGTATGCTCAAGTAGATGGCTCAGAAGAGGATCCTTAAGGAAGAGTGTGGTCAGATTGACCTCACTTTCACTGAGCTGACAGCCTTGTGAAGAAAGTTAAACTGAATATCAAAATCATCAGCAAAAACCTCCTCTTTCTTTGATTGTACAGTTTAAGAGGAGCCATTCGAGCTCAATTTATTCTCTACACAGGAACTTCATTGATTATCTCAGACATTCATGCAGGAAGGAAGATGAGATAAGAAAGTTCTTTTTATTTTTTTTTAAGTGATTGCAAGATGGAGAAAACTGCTTTGTGAGTGTAATATATACCATAAAGTTCCCTTTGTATAATCTGCTACTGAAAAGTGAGAAGAGTTTACCTTGTCTGAACAAAAGAAACATTAGGGATGGGCTGATGATTACCAAGGGCAGAGATATGAATACTACGATTAGGGTATATATTCAGATACAAGATTAGCATACAAAAAAAAAGTTTTCCACGGAAAAATATTGTGGAGGTTCTGCCATTGTCTTGCACTGTCAATCACTAGCAGTGGGAAGAGAGGCTGATCACTATTCTTTTTTTTTTTTTTCTCCAAAGGATAGCATGGTTTTATCTTAGACTATCAACCATAATAGGGATTTCCACTGAATTTGAGAGGGAATCAGTCCTGATTCTAGAGTGCTGCCATGAATGGGGATGGGTGCTCAGGTATGTTCTATCAAAATCAAATGAACACTCCACCAGTCCCACTCCGGTAGGAACCATGGGACTGCAAACTCAATTCTGGCAGCACACAGAGGCACTGCAGCTCTGCTTCCCTCGCTGGTAGGTTCCTGGAAAGGATAAAGAAGCAGCATGTGATTTTTACCTGAACTTTGGTGGTTGTAATGTGAATTGAAAGGATTAAGTATGAACATAGCCTGGGAGGGTCTGTGCTCTCAAGTCAGCTGCTCAAATGCAGGTATTCCCTTAGCAGAGATCACCACACTCCCCAAGGAGAAGAAGCATGCACTTTCACATCAGGACAGTTCCTGTGCATTGATCGATGCAGAAACTTTCAGTTTATGGATTTCTTGGGTCCATTTACAGAGTAACAAAAACATCTTCAAAGGCAGCCTCTTATGCAGGCAAGCTTTTATGGTCACACAGTTTAGAAATGCCGTTTCAGCTGAGGACACCTAAATATTGTGTGGAGAGAAACTGGAGTGGACAACAAGGCTCGGTCATAACACCTCAGAGCTTTTTTGATCTCAAGATTGTTGTGTGTCAGTCTAGTCCTCTGGTACAAGCCAAAGTGACATGTATCAGTCATGAGTGACACTAAAATGATGTTACAATTTGTGCTTTTATTCATAACACCTCTGCTGACAGTAGCTGAAGTCTGGCATGGGGACCCTGGAATAGCTGCACCAGAAAAACAGCAACACCTCAGTGCTCCATCACTAACTTCAAGTTTCCTTTAGAAGATACCTGAAAAGAGATTAATCTCACCCTTACCTTAAAACAAAGAGTAGTATCTCTAATGTCGCTGCTAGACAACGCATGAAATAAACCAGCAGAAACATTCTTACTTCACAGGACATTTCAACAGGGTCACAGCAGAGCTGGATGTGGCTACTTCAGGAATTAAGAGCTGCAAAAGCAGGTGGAAGCATGTCGCAGAGAGGAGCCAAGCAGATCAGCATGGGTGCACCACCTCCTCTATACCTGTTTATACTGGTGTTAGATTTTGATGTAAGTGTAGAAGCAAGGGACTTTTGAATTTTAATATCCTCTCTTACATGGACCCTTTTGGCCTTGGGCAAATTTCCTAACTTTTTTGACTCCTATTGTTTATCTTTACAAATGCAAATAAAACTATACCACCTATGTCATATTAGTGCTGAGTGTTTGTATACTACTACTGATTTTAACCACAGATTTATGCAGAAGCAGTATTTCCCAGAAAGAGCTTGCTGCATCATGACACACCTTTTGAAAACTCAGTGCAAGGTAGAATATTCACATTTTGCATTTCTCTGGCACATGTTTGCAGGGTGGGATGCTTTCTAATATTTATTTTCTCCCAAACACTCTGAAGCTGACAAATCAGGCATTATTAAATAGACACTTTAAAAAAATTACTCAGCTGCTAAACCAATCACTGTAGGTTGCAGCTCAAAATGAAGTTGGAAATCTGCACCTTTTAATAAAACAATCTGCTTGAGAGCTGATGATATTTGGTTATGGAATTTATCTGTAAATATAATTAAAAATTCAACGAGAGAGTGCTCTGAACTGAGGGGTAAATATTCAGCACGATGCAGAGTGCTCAAGCTACATGATTCCCATTATCGTTAATGGGAGTCCTACAGCTAAATCCCTAAGCATCACGCTAAAAATTTACCCCCTAGTGTTTGCAGATGGAACAAAAGGATTATTGTACATACCAGCAGAAAATAAAGTTACCACTGACATTTTGACCAGAAAGCTTCCATCGGGATTGATCAGTGAAAGACTTAGCCTACTAATTCTCTCACAGATTGTTTCTTTGGGGTTTCTCCCATCTGAAAAGGCATTTTTGATTTTTATTTAATTCACTTCTGTTTACTGGTTTTCATGTCATTATATCTCTCAAATTCCTCTCCTTCTGGCTTCCTACCAGAGCACTCCTCTCTGCTTCACACCAGGTTTCCTGGCTTCATTGTGCACAAATTCAGGTCCCTGAACCTTAAACATAATGGACGTAAGGACAGAAGAAAAATACCTCTGCCAATGACCTTTCAGCTGAGTTAGTTGAATGTGCAAATTTACCCAGCAATAAAATGCTGCAGGGGACTTTGGGGTGATTAAAAAGTTGAAGGGGGAGGGAAATTTGCAGAGGAGACTTTATTTATGATTTGCACCTTCTGCTCTTGGGTTGGGGCTGGCCACAAGACACCTGCCCATGGGATGTCCCTACCCTGCTGAAATCAGTGACAATTCAGGAGTCTGAGCCTGACTGCCAGCAGATTTAAAAAGCACCAATTGATTAAGTATGGGCTGGAGCAAAACAATGTGATCCATTCACTTTCCCAGAGCTTTTTGGCAACATTTTCTTAAATAATGGAAAAAATGCTTCTGACCCATCTTTTGAAATGTATATGTGTACACACATGCATACCTAAATGAGAGGAAACCTCCTGTTCTTTTAATTTTTAGTCTAGATTTCACAAATTTTAACTCAAAAATAGGCAAAAGAGTTTGTTTATCATTTGTAGACCATGCTGCAATCCTGAGTGAATTTTTATGGGTGAGTTTTAAAGCCCTGAACAATAGGGGCTTATAATGGAAACACTGATAGACCGTTATTATAGTGCTGGTCATAAATACAATGCAATTTCACTTTATATAACATTCTTCATACAAAATATCACAAAATGTTTTACAATGAGCATCAGTTGAGAGCTAAAGCAAAGGGAAGGAGAATCTGAAGGCAAAATTTCATTGACCGTAGCTAGAGGGAAAGAATTCCTTTCCGAATTATACAAGCGAAAGTCCAAAATTTCTTCTGGCTGAACTTGGTGTAGAAAGCTCTTAGGAGGCTGAGAATGCATACAAAAAAATCTGCCCTTCTCTCCAAAATTCACAATTTCAACTCCTAGTTCCAGTCTTTACATATTTGTGAGGCTCCATTACATACCTTGGCAAGGCCTTTCATTAGATAGTCTGGCAGGATCAGACTTTAAGTCCTGAATTGTCATTGATTTCCACAGGGCTAAGGGCACCTGACAGCTTGTAGCCTCATAGCCCCGACCCAAGAAGAGCAGAAGGTGCAAAGCAGCAAAGAATGAAGTCACTTGTGTGAGTTCCCCTCCTCCCCCTCAAATTTTTAATCACCCCAAAGTCCCCTGCAGCATTTTATTGCTGGGTAAATAATATAATGAAAAAGTGCCTACATGACACAAGCCACATGGGCACAGACAGCTATTAAAACTGAAATGATTTATTTCGTAACAATCCGAGGTAGCACACTTTAACTCTAGGTATAGCAACCCCTCCATTTCTGCTTGCCTCATTTGCATAAGTAATTGACAGCTTGTTAACAGCTCATTAGGAACACTGAAAACCATGTGACAGATACAAACCTAGTGCTAGAGGGGAGAAAATCTGTGAATTACAGTATATTGAAAACTCAATCACATTCAGAATTACAGGTCACAACACAAGTTGGTTATTTTATTAGGTTAGAAAAAAATTAGAAGGTTAACATACCATTTTTCGACCTGTATTTTTAAGATAGCAGGCTACAAGGTAATTAATTAAGAATCTGATTGTGAAATGAGCTACTCTCTGCTGCCATGGGAAGGTTTAGGAATGGTAAAATGTTAATAGAGTAGGACAAATAATAATTGCTGAGAATTTAAAGAAAAGTAAATCAAAAAGTCTTGATGCAGTATTCAGTTTTAGTTTGGGAATATACCTTCGTCAAGAAAGCAAGTAACTTCCAGACACTGCAGTCTAATATTCTGTAACTGAGAAAAATGTGAGGAATAATTTTATTTTAGTCTATAAAAAGAAGATAAGTGTTCTGATTTGCACACTGTTACTATCCGTAAATTTTGATGAATTTTTTTAAGGACATTTAAATATAAACAGTGCAAATAACAGTTATATCAGCAAATCTACTTTTTGTATTAAACACACAGCCCCCATAATCTTGCTTTTCTAGCACTGTTAGCAGAAATAGAGTAACATGTAGAAATAAAATTACCTTCTTGCAAAAACTCTCCCTTTCTCTGAAACCAGATATAGATTCCCTGTAACTCAGGTGACAGTTGCTGATGAGGACAGAGCTGACCAACTGCACGTTAGTCTGTAGAGAAAACCAGTAAGCCGTGTGATTTCAGATCTTCTTTCAAATACCAGCGGTGAATAGATGCCTCCCTCATCCCTCTGAAGAAACACTAACAAAATGTGATCAGATCTAAACCTCTGACTATTTGGCAAGAGGAACAACAATGTTAAGGTGTGGGATTATCAAAATCCCTGAGTGCTTGTTCATATGGAGGATTGTACTGTTTCAGTTCAAGAGGTGCAGCTGCTGCAATATGGATGCATATGTTATTTAGATAAGTCCCATAAAAATAACTTCTGATAGAGTCTCTTATCTGAAATTGTGGATCTACTTCGGTACTATGAATACAGCCATATTACTACCGTCCTCTGGCTGGTGGGGATAAAATCTCCTTGTGTAGACGTGGTTTAAGAGTGATTAATGAGTCCGTGACCTGTGGTACAACGAAAGCCACGTTTATAAGTCACTTCAGTACTTTTGAAAGCTCCATCTTTAGTCTTCATTACAAGTAACGCCAGCAGGGCCGTCGTGCCCCCTGCGTTAATTACACCGACTCCTGCACCAGTGAAGTTACTCTGTTGTAACTACAGCAATAAAAACTTCTAATGCAGACACGCTCCAAAAGAGAGCTTTACACATGGTGCAAATGACCCCAGATTTACACTAAGCTTAGGCAAGGCATGATTCACATACACTGAAGAAAAATTAGCTCATTTTTTGCCCTTGAGCCCAGATCAACTGAAGCGTTTTGCCTAGGGAAAAAGTCAGTGCATGACTGGTGAGAAACAGTCCCAACAGTCAAAGTTCAAGATCACAAACCAAGGCTTCACGACATGGCAAATAAAAGAGATGGTAAACTCACCACAAGTGAGAATAAGAAATTGGCAAAATCTAGAATTCCAAACCAAAAATCAATGAATTTTACTTATACGTTCTTTTCTTTGACCATAATGGTACAAACAGCAATGCAAATGCTGTGTTTGGCAATAGATCATACCTGAGTGCTGAACCAAAAGTCTCAAAAAAGAGGGCTTGATCTTGGTATTTTTTTCCATGCCATGCTTCATTCCAGTATATGGCTTCTCTGACACTGTTCTTTGAGGCCTGGGCTTCATTTTTAAGTCCTTTTATTTTACCCTCCTTGATTTTTGCATGTGAGAATCCGACTTTGATTTGGTTCCTGTAGGTCAAAGATAAACACTGAAAATCAGTGACTACTTTCAAAACGCAGATCGGTTTCCAGTTAGGCTGGACTGAATTGCAGCTGAAATTCTGGGAATATATTCTTTTTCTGTATTAACCACTCAGTCAACCCTTATAAGCAGATGACATGATTAAAATGAAGTTTGAACATTTTCTGTAAATTAATTCTCTGACTTATGACAAGAGCCTTCTAGTTTTCATTAACTTAAGTGCCATTTCCTTAGGACTCTTATTTTTACAGTTTCTAATCTACAGTTCTGTAATGACCTGGCCTTCGGAACATATTATGCTGCATTTCCCTTCCCTCAGTCCTCAAGCAAGGGGCTTACAGGCTTTTCAAAATAAGGAAAAGGGCTGCCTCACTTTGGCATCCAGCTTATGAGCACATAAGATATTTTATTTTGCCACTGAGAGTTTGTTATGGTGAATCCAGAGCTACAGTTCTCTTGGCTGCTAAACAAGACTCCAGGTTTCAGTATCAGTGGTGAAAAGTCTTCATCCAGCTCTTTAATAACTCCTTATTGCTGAGAACCTTACAGAGATCGTGCTGCCCATCACTTCACGCTGCTGTTAACTAAAGATTCATTTCCAGAGTGCCAGCCTACCACAAACAAGCTGCTTTGGCATCCATGTGTCCAAGTGCAGCAGTACACTTTAGCCAACAGAAGTTACCGGGAAGCCTCTTTAGGAAGCATGGGGTCGAGTTTTGGGTTTGCACCTGTGTGACACTGTGGTTTTGAGTAAAACTATGTCATTCTTCATCTGTTCACATCAGAAGCTCATATAGCATCTGTTCTCTAGTACTTTTACACAGCCCTTGACACAACGGCAAGTATATTTATTCACCAGCTTTCCTCTAGTTTTTCAGTTTCCAGTTGTGATTTTAGGGTGACCTTAATACACAGGTAATAAATATCAGATTAATTTTATTTTTTCAGCTCTTTCCTATCAAAATACATTGTTTATGTTTGACTATTGACAATAAAATTTATTAAATTTTAATAATTTAATTCTATCTCCTCTAGTGCAGCACTAAGTAATAAAAACCTTATATATAGGCTTCTAAAGGGCAATACTCTCTGCTGTGAGGATCACTACCAAAGATATCTCTTTTTTTACATGGTTGGAATGTGCGTGTAAGTGACATTGTGTTTTTTAACTTCAAGCTTGTAAGTCCATTCTTCAGGTATCCCACTTCTCTTCAGCTTTATACATCTCATGCTTTCCCAAATAGTCTTCCTGTTCAAACAGCTAATGTAAATAGCTGTAATATTTGCAAAGTCTGGGTTTGATAACATTTTCTCCAAGCTTTAGAAACAATACCAGATTTCAGTAGTGACTAATGAATTGATGAAAAAACAAATGAGCACTTTCTACGAAGAATTGAGCATACAAATTTGCAAAAGCCACAAGATATCTTGCAATGTCAGAAGTCATATTTTGGGGTTTGGGTTTTGTTTCGAGGGAGGAGAATTCAATGGTGGAGCAAATTTTGCATGTGTTCTTTCATAAATTATGACATCATCACATCAGTTTTACAGAGTGACACCCTACAGACAGCCCCCATTTCGACTTTGAGCACCTTGAAGAGTACATCAGTTCTTTAATGAAAGCTGAAATGAAGATGTAACTATAAATGCTGTGTTCTAGGGATATGAATAAATCATTCAATACAAACTCTTTGGGTTGCTATATCTATATAGGTAATAAGCAGCAGGGCAAGTTTAAATGATAATCAAATCCATAACTGACATTTTCTCTAGACTATTATTTTATGCTGCACTTCTACTGGACAACACTTCCTATATAAGACTGTTTTACTTATAAGGTTCTGAGAACACAGCGTATGAAAGAGCAACAAAGAGAAACAGAAAAAATGCCAAGTTGCAAATAAGCTACAAACAGGAAAGGGCTGTGAAAGTATGTCTCTGAAGCAGTCCACCTACAAATGTTTGATTATGTTATTGAATATGTAGATTGCACTGGAAATACCTCTGTTCATACTCACTAACATAACTGGTTGGATAAATGTGTATAAAGAAATAGCCAGGTGTTGAAACATCTTTCCAACCTTTGAAAACATTGCCATTCCAGAGAAGTTCAGTTAGCACATCTCATAAAAACACAGATTTGAAAAAATTACATATTTGTAATTTTTTTAGTAACTTTTGCTATAGATGCATGCTATCATGTGTGTCATAAATTAGAGCTAGAATTTGCCTGGTTTTATCCACAAAACTTCTGAGCCACTGCACTAAAGTTCCCCATGCCTCACTAAGCACCACAGGGGCATATAAAACAAAAGCAGATGGAGCAAGCACACACATAGATTTTACATATATTAACACACAAAACCCCCCCAAACAAGTTTTAGCCTTTAGTACACTGAGCCAAAACCAAGAAAAGTAACTTAATTGTTGAGATAGACAACATCACTCAGGACAGGCTTCTGCATCTTTACTTCTGTTCTAGAGTTAAACATATTTCTTTCCTTAAGCTCCTTTACTAACTGAAATTGTAATAACAAAGTAAGACTCACCATAGCAAACCTATTCACTCACTTGAAAAAATCAGAATGCATCCATATATCAAAGCATCTCAAAGCAATCCTGTATTTCTACATTGCCCTTGTATGGTGCAGTCGTATGTAGGTATGGCTCTCCCCACTAAGCACACAGATAATACAGTCTTAGGACTCCATAAGTAATTGTTTACTAATGACTGTCTTCCATCAAACACAGATTTATTATTTGAAGGTAATATGTCTATATGTATCAGTTTTAAATGCATGCATATTTTTGGGATGGGCGTGTTTATGCTTATGAGTTTATGAGTACACCTGTATGACTGTTTATCTGCACATGTCCATTTCTACACCAAAATGCACAAAATTTCTGCTTCAGGTACAAAGCCAGAGAGAGACATCTTCCTTTGGCATCACCTACATGTAAAGCCATTTCCCTCAGTTACTCAGTTACACTGCTGATGGGCTGCCATTTTCTTTCACTTCCCTTCCTGGAGCCCTGGAGACTTCAAAAGCCATGTATTTAATACGGCAGGTGTGGAAAATCTGAACCACCTCTGGTTTCTTGGACATAAACTTTTTGTCTTGTTATCATTTGCTAACTCAGCTGCAGTGAAGGAGAGGTGCAGTACAGAGACTATCCTAAAACTGGAGGATTAGGTCCTATGAATATTTAGACAGCACAGATCACTGGACTGGGATATCTCCATCCTATCCAGTTCTTAGCTCCACACATCACAGCTGAAAGTCCTAATAGTGTTATTGTACAGTGTTAGTGCTCATTCAGGTTTTTTTTAATGCCTAATTTTATTAGGAATATATCTAATTAAAGGTCATTTACCCCCTACCTGGGATTCCCTTGTGCACGTCTGAATGAAACAGTTCAAAACTCTGTCCTTTTCCGCTTCCATTTCACTCAAGTAACGACAGGGTTAAATTGCTAATAGAGGTTTCATGAGGTCTGCCAGAGCCCACTCTCCAACACTTACATCTGTTCAACAATTATTACAGCATTTTTGTCATAAAAAATTCAACACCCTGAGTGTCGTGCTAGCAAAACCTGAAAATTTATGCAGTGAATAGAATAGCTAATTTCTCTGAGGAAATGCAGGGGGGAAAATTACAGATTTAACTTAAATTCTCAAGTACTGTAGAGCACACATCTGACTCCCTCTTTAGGTTTTGTCACCATGTAGCATAAGTAGGAATACCATCTACAGTAGATCAAGAAACCTTTGCAAAGCAAATTTATGCCTTCGAAGAAACAATGCTTAAAACTCAGAAGGGGGCTGTACTGGATTCATCGTTTTACCTCACAAAATCTCATTTAAATAATAAATTATTCAGATTATTCTCAGGATAGGGTTATTCTCTCACTACCTCTTGCTGTTACAGAGCGAACCCCACCCTTTGCATGGTCCAGGTAAGTGACAGATACGCGGAGGCAAAAAGCTGACAGAAAAAGAGTCTTTTGTCTCCTGAACTTTGTGTCGGGCTGCTTGATGTTTGCAGTAAAAGGAAAAAGAAAACAGAACCTGCCTCACTCCTCCATAAGGCTAGGAATATGGATTTTATGCTAAACCTAATGCTGTCTAGTTAAGATGCCAGTGGACTGGAACAACATGCTAGAGGCTATAGCCTTCTATTCTCCAGGGCCGGACTCTTACTTCCAGTACCGGGGGCTCAGCCATAACCATAATTGCAGCCATGACGAGCGGGGAGCTCTTTCAGCATCACAAGAGCAACAAATAAGACAAATGGTCTGGGAGCAGAGGCGGTGGCCATTTTCGACATATGAGGTGCAGAGAGGACGCTGGTTGAAGCGAGGACGAATACTGCGCATTCCTTTCCTTCAGGCTGTGCCCTGCTGGGATGATGAGAGCTGGACAAATGCTGCTGCTACTGCGGAGGCATTCATATGTGAGTTCAGATAAAAACTGCAGATTGGCTCAAAGGATATTTGCAGGCATTTTTGCCATTTTTCACAAACAGTATTAGTGCAACGAGGCTAGGAAGGTATGCGTTCAATGAAATGTCTGCAGGGGCTGGACCAGTCTGTCACTTGGGCATTGGAAACCACGGGCACAAGCCCTCAGGGAGTTCACAGGGCCTGATTCGCTAGCAGGAGAAAAACTATTCAGAAAAGATTTGCCCTTGGAATTAACTGGTGGACCCAGATTTCAAATAGCCAGCAGACCAGTGATGTTTACATAGGAACTGCCAGATTTAATTCTTACTTATTGCTATATTTTGTCTGATCTTCAGATTATTTATTTGGCTGCAGACAGGAAAAAATGTGTATGAAAACCAAACACTTGGGTTAAATAAAATAATTTGTTCCCCAGAAATCAGCAAGTAGTGCTAGCACAGGGTCAGCTTTGGGAAGCCTGGAACCTGCTAAAATACTATTTCAATGTTTATTGTCCCTCACTATGTCATATCTATAAAATCAAATGTTCTCAGAATATTTTTCAAGAACATATTTTTGATACTTTTTTTTTGGTAAATAAAGATTACAGATATGCATATGCAAAATGGTTTTCCCTTTCAGCTCGCATTTCTAAATTTCTGTGAATATTATGAGTTCATATGAGAAATGATAATTCTCTGCTACTGCTCTCCTTTTCCTACTTTTTCCAGCAGTGGAGTCAGTACCCATGCAGGATGGTTGGCCATCACAGGACACAGATGCCAAGTGCTGGCAGATATTATTCCAGTGTCAGAATCTTTTTCCTTGTCAAACTCCCTAGGCAGTTGTGTTAATGGCTCTGGAGCTGCCTCTGGGTCTGTCACGTGGGGTAGCAGCTGATGGGTTTTCTGCAGTTTGCTCCTGCATGACATCTTCCTTTAACTCGTCTTTGGTCCTGAGGAATTTGTACATTACCTACTTGGAAATAAGATCCTATAAATTTTGCATTAGGGCTATGATTTCTTCACAGATTTGCGTACTGCCCTCAGAGCTCACATGCTTGCATTTAGCTCTGTAGCACATCCTCTCAACAACTTTGAATGTTGTGCAGTTAAATCACATCCTGACAACAAAGAAATATTGGAGCAAATGAAACTATTTACTAAGGATTTGTTTCTTCTTGCCCTCATCACCATCCCGTCCTCTCTTCCCCCATTTTGTTTATGATTAGTGGATCACTCTTTGTTAAGTGAAGCAAATCTTCTCTGTTTGTTACTTCATTCGTAGGCCAGGAGAAAGCTTTCAGCCTGGAGGTTGTTTGCAGACTGGTTATATAGATTATTGGCTGTTCATGCTGCATGAGTTTGCCATTTAAATTTCAGGATCTTAATCCTGCAAAGATTAACGTGAACCCGGATGGGTTGTTCAGAACACATGTAAATCTTTGCTGCACTGCAGCCTTTGAGGACCAGCTCCTGCAGAGTCTTCGAGTTAAGGGGCCCCAGACCTGGTCGTCTGTCCTCCCATCCATCAAAGAACCCCAAGTGTGAGAGAGTTCTGCTGTAAGAACCAGAGCAGGACGAAAGCACTCAGCAATTTGCACTGGCGGCAGTGAATAGAGATGAGTCCCTGAGGAGAGCTGCTACGCTTGACTGCAATATAAATACTAAATGTAAACAAATTTGTAAAGCTAACCCACGTCATACTATCATTGCTGTTACTCGACTGAAATATTTTAAGAAGGAAAATAACTATTAGCAAGAGGGAAATTACACACTTTCATGCAAATTTTGAGAAACATTCATTGCAAACTCTGTGAATCTTTCCATTTTTGCAGGCACTTTCAGAAACACAAGGCAGTTGTCCTGCACATTCACTGCTAGTAAATCGTGTCTCTTACAAAAGAAAATTATCAATTTTATTCACAATTGATTGTGGGGATATACAGCACAAAATCTGTGTGTGTTTTTTCTTTCCAATTGTTTTTGTTTTCATAACAATCCATGTAATCTGGTTTGGGATCTAATACATTTCTTCCTAACTTGCAAGGAAATCCCATGGAGTTTAAAGAAGTAAGAGTATTGAGTAACTCTGTTTTGTAGGAACAGCCTTTGAAAATCTTTAATTCCTCTTTGATAACAGCAATAACAAAAATCCTGCATCAAATTTTCTGTTTTTCTATTTAAGAGAGGAGGGAAGCCTGCTTTGATTGCTTTCAGGCTTCTCTGATGTGAGCAAGAAGCAGGCCTTGACAATATGCTCTTTTCTTTGGTGGTAGACATGGATTAAAGACAGGCTATGCCGTAGAGTCACTTCGCAGGACAGTGTCACAACTGGTCTTGCTCAATACAGAATGCAGCAAACTACAGAGCAGGAATGGGGAATGTCACAAATGGATTTTGCCATCAAAACAATGTTCGAGTTGCTGCACCATGATCTAAACTTCAGAGACAGATCCAGTGTAAGTGTTGAAGAAAAGGATCTGCCCTGAGGATTTCAGTTGCACCCTGCCCTTTAAAAGAAGTGAGGCTCTTTGTATGCCTTGTGCACACAAGCAGGAGATAACCACAACTAACAGACTCAAACCTTGCTAAAGCAAGGAAAATAGTGTTTAGTTAATTTTCAGACTGCTTTAGAGATCTTTCTTGTTGATAGCATGTTAGTATAAACTTTGCAGACTCCACTTGCCCTTTTAGCTGCAGATTCATTCTTCATCCTCTAAAAATAAATCCTTGCTAAGTTAAGGTTTTAAAACACTCTTGTAATGCTCTGGAAGAAAAAACACCTGCAGTACAGAGGAAAGATCTGATAAGTCCCTGCAAATGAAAGCAACCAGGAAATGGCAGCTCCCACCTCCTAAATGCTACCTGCCTTGAGCAATGCATCTCTTCAAATCCGTGCATAAAAAGCCAGCTACTCAGTTTTCTTTCTTAAGTCACATAGGAACAAAAGTTTTGAGGAATTGTCTACAGAGACAGCTAGAAAGGCTGTGGGGTGAAGGCCATTCTGCCCTGAGCTCTCCCACTTTTTGTAGTTCCATCTCTCAGTCCTGACTGAGCTCTGGAGAGTTGCATGCGTCCTAGGGTCACTAAGAGGAAATTCACATTCAACACGAATTAAAGTCAAAATGCAAGCAACTATAGTAAAATATAAATTTATAAATAGATTAAGTGATTACATTTTGTATTTGAACTGTCCTTCACATCCTTGTTCTGATACAAAACCAGAAAATCTGTGGCTTTTTAAAAAATTTGTTTTCATAACTAAGTCTTCTTTACTGTCTTTTGTAGTCTGGGAGCAGAAAGACTTGTGCTATGTGTAAGTGGCTAATAAATTTCTCTCCTTCTACATGGGCCAAAGACAGGCTCAGCAGCATTTAACCTCCTATGCCAATGCCACTCCTTGATGCAACAACACAGCCTGTCCTCGAGGTAGGACTTGAGCAGCTTCACATCCTGAAACCAAGTCTCAGAAAGTTTGGATTTTCCCAAATACCTCCTGCAGGCTTAAATTCTTATTTTATTTTTATGGCATTCTTAACCTAAAACTGTTTGAGTGTGATTCTCAGGTATACCCAGGCATGCACAAAGGTGTAACAGCGCAGATTTCAGTGGGATAACTTCTGCTGCACATCTGCACAAGCCGCAGCACAAACAGGACCGCTGTCGGGTCTGAGTTTACCTGGCTTTCCTTCATACTGATGAGTCAGTACAGAGTCACAGCTATCTCTTATCCTCCCAGAGTATGGCTCTGTTTCAAAAACCCAAAATAGCAAAGTCTGCTGCACTGCCAAACAGGAGACCCAGATTAAAGAATTTCAGACAGCAGTCTATCACAAGCCCGTCAAAACCATGTATATCGTGCAAATAGTGATCGGAGAGACAGATCAGGTGACTGAACCAATATAGCAGCGCAATATGTTCGCTACCTTAATTATCTCAACTTTTTTTTTTTTTTTTTGGTGAGAAACCAAAACTATTTGCTTCTTCCCCCTTTATAAAGATATTTAGTGTTACTATGTCTATAGTTATGGAAGTATTTTTAACATGGGATTAAAAAAGGGGAATGGTTTTTGAAATAGGTCTTCTGTTTAAAAATGTGTAGTGTCATTGAGTTGGTACTCAAAAGTAGCCTTTTAGGCAAAAATAGCTTCTCTCCACTGTTCCTTCTGCTGTGCCCTTTCCTCTCTCTCCCCTGAAGCTCGTGAGGCTGTCTCCTACCTTTTATTGAAGAATCAGCAGCCAAGACAAACTAGTACACACCAGGGGAAAACCAGTAGTTAGGAAAAAATCTATTATTCTTTGAAAAATTGTCCCGGCATTATTTTTAATCTGAGCACAAACAGAAATTTGTAGGTGAATACTGCTTCAGTTGGCTTCAGTTTATAACACGGTCATTAAATCCATATCAAACGTGTGTTTTAGAGTTAAATCCTCTAAGACAACGAGATGAAATAAGTAATCATTTGATAGAAGTGCTTATAATGAATTAGATTTGAAAATGTTGGAAAGTCATTCAAGGAAAATCCTTCTTTTACCTTACACTGAAAACATATCATTAGCCTTAATTTAAGTCAAGGTGAGGAGGGGAAGGGGGGAGAGAGGAGGGGAGCAGACATCGCAGGAAACTCTTGAGTGAGTATTGTTTAATCCCATTTAGGGACACTTTGAACAATGACATATATATAATGAGATATTTAAAATTCTTTGGTCAATCTCTAGCTAAAGGCTTTTACTGTTGAAAAAAACGAGTAATTCAATATGGACTACACAGCCTTTCACATGCTTTTATTCTTGATTTGTTGGACATGTATAACATAAATTTCAAAACCAATCTATTAATGACTTAAATTGGAAACTGGTTTCCTTTGCTTTACATACAGCATTTCAGTAACAAGCATAATAACAGGTGGATCAATAGATGCTATTTGGTGCAGTATTTGAAGCATGTTAACATTAGTCCTGTATCTCTATTATTGACCATTGTGTCAACAAATTCCTGTTTCAAGGAGGATGGCAAAAATAATTTCCAGTGTCAAGGTTATTTAACCACATGAAGTGGTAAGAGATTTTGTTTCCTACTAACCTTGCCTCTTCCTCCTTCTTCTTTTAAATAATCCATGTTTTGATCAAATCAGTGGATAAAAAAAATATTTTGCATCAAATCTGTGTGCTGTCAACTAAGATTATGTTCTTTAAAATGGACAGTGGTTCTAGGAAGAAAATCAATTTTTTTTTCCTCTTAGAAAAACATAAAGAAAGAGAAAGTCACTAGTGTAAACACAAATTTAGAAAGTAACAGACACAAAGTGAGAGAGAACAAAAACAGTTGAGTTTACCATTTGAAGAATTTAGCTAGGGAATTATTTCCAACCTATAGTTCTCAAACACAGCATGAAAAGGCAGAAAAATGAAATTTTAGTCATTAGAATTTGACAGCTCACAGTCATAATATGCTGACATGTGTAACAGGAATTAAGGGGTTCTGCAGGCAGAATCAGCACTAATAATTTTTAGGCAAATAATTTCTTTCAGCTCCATGAATCACACAGTGTTGGAGGATCACTGGACACTTACAAATGACAGGTATAATATAACTATACTCTTCTTTCTATCCTTTATTAAGCAGCTTTAATCCAGAAGTATTCATTACCACCAAACTGGAATAGAATTTGTATGCCACAGATAAAAAGGGTCTCTTTATGGTGACCACAGCCACAGCAGGGAGCAGCTTGATGGATGCAGCCAAAACAAATTCTGCAACTTCTTGACACTCACCTGCACATTGAAGGTCCATCTTGTCATCAGTGAAAAAAACCAAACCCAAAACCACCTCAGTAGTCCACAATGGATGTACCATGTTTGACTAATGATCTCCAGGGTGTGACTGCACCAGAATTTCTCAGACTTTGAAGGTGTGAAGCATTCTTGGTTCACCTGATCTTTAAGCAATCCATCAAACACACCGTAGTTTTGCAATCTTAAAATGTCGGTTTTGTGAGGAAGACGAACACTTTTTATCTACTTAATACTACAGATGAGTGCATTTTAAAAGATTCATTAAATTATTTCCCTTTTTAAAATACACTTTATAGATGCCAACATGTTTTCTGGACACTTCACAATCCTTTCAGAAGAACCGTTGGAGGTTCTAACCCACAGACTCGTAACTCAAAGCTCAATCCCAAGCACATATGGCATTCACGTTAGTTATATGTTGGGCAACACTATGGATCACATTTATAGGGCTCAGGCAGCTGATGAGAGCTGGCTCAAACTGGGAAGGTGAGCTCAATTGGCTTGAGCTGTGTGGTATGGCAGCAGCTGAGCAACGGGTAACAACGGCAGAGATACAGCATTGCTTTCACACTTCAGCATATGACTCATGCAGAATATGAGTGACTCACATGCAGTATGTCATACCCAACAGAACTGAGCATACTCGGGGAAAACCTGCATATAATACAGGCATCATGCTCATGCCCTAATCACCTTGTAGAATTAGCTGGGATAAATCCCTAATGCCTCCTGCTATATCACTGTTAGCTACAAAGAAGCAAGGATGAACTCAACATGCTGATTTCAGGACATTTCTCTGATAGAATCACCAGCATTTTATGGGCACTACATCATAAGGCTTGTTTCCAGCAGGTGTAACTTTATAACATCCAGGTCAGGTGTATTAAGCAACAGGGGATGCATTTCTTTGGCAGTAATCTGCCACTGTGGCACAAACAATCAGGGATGAGTATCTGACTCAACAAACAGCTGTTGAAATTCTCCCTTGCTTTTTGTCTCTAAGCAGATGGCACAATCCACCCAGCCTGTACCCTATGCGTTGTGCAAGTTCAACAAGCTCTTCAGCCAGTGAAGAACCAGTTCCTAACTCAGTACCATAAATCTGCCAACTTCTCTTTGCATATCCTTGAATCCTGCAGAGAGGATAAAAATATCTTTGGAGCTGACAGTCTTTATGTTTTTGCAGTTCTTTGTTGCATAAACCCTGTGAAGGCAAAAAACCTTGGTAGCCAAGTATTTCCAGGTAGAAAGGGAGGGGCCAAGGGCAAGCAGTACTACTGGAAATCTTTTTGACAGTGTCATTTGCTGTTGGGGGCTTAAGGACTGTCTTTTAGGGCAACCAAGGGGCTTAGTCATACTCCTTCATCATTTTGCTTCTTGCTATGTATTCATCTCTGTTGATCATAAATAAGATCCTTTGTCAAATCCGTGAAAATTTCAAAAGGAGAAAACAGAAGTAGTTCAGAGAAATTAAATGGCATACATCTTGGATCTTGAATTCAGTTACTCCTCCTTCAACCCTCTGAACTCCCTAAGCTTTTCTGAAGCTTATCATATGTATCAAGCACTTTTCCTTCTGTCTTTCCTCTTCATTTCTATGCCAGCATTTTTTCTTCCAATTTGAATTTTTCCTTCTAAAACCCATCCCCTTCGTCAGAGGAGAATTTGATTTCTGTGCCAAGACCTGAGGAATTGCTATACTCCCTTCTGAAACTTTTGTTTCTATTTCCATGAATTCAGTACTAACTCTAGCTATGTGAACTTTTGATGTGTTAAATTATCATCTAATGTGTTAAATTATCTGATGTGTTAAATTATCATCTTCTGTCTTTTGCCATGCCCTGTAAACCTTCCTTTGGATCTGCACTTGAAGATGCACTCACCTGAAAAGATACTCCAGACTCTGCAGTGAAAGAATGAAAAGAATGAATGAATGAATGAATTCTGCTTGAAGTGACAGTATGTATTATGAAAGAAGTTTTAATTTCAGATAATAAAGACTGAACCCTGCTCTCCAGAGGCCTGTGATAATGAGCAGACTAATGGTGGCAAACCCCACCTCTCAAAGATACTGCACTGTGTTCATGGGCTCAGCACTGAACCAGCAGTGCCCTTTATTTCTTCCTCTTTGGATCTGGCATGTGTCAGTTGAGGTATCCAGAGACAGCACAGATGCCCAAACGTGGGCAGGAAGCCAGGTTGCAGGGCTTACAGTATAAATATATTTTTTTTTAACTTCATGCATACCCTTTTTCCCAGTAAGTGTGTTTTTCGGGCTTAGAAACTCTGTGTTCTTAGCTATTTTAAGAAACCTGAAGGGTGAGAGATGGAGAAGCAGCAGACATGTTGGCAAAAAAGATCTCTCCATGAACAGAATGCCAAGATTAAAAACAACCAGGAAAAAAAAAAAAAGAAAAAAGAAAAAAAGAAAAAAAAGAGGGATACCTTTGACTTTTTCTTGATCTTCTATCTCAAAAAATTGGCTCATCTGAAACTGTTGGATTCTGGCAAAGATTTAATATCAAATGAGAGAAATAGCATGTTCCTAAAGCAAGGTGATTTCCAAAGTGAGGCTAGATGTGCATTCAGCTTCTTCTACTTGGCAGCTTTCATGAAGGGCAAAAAGATTTACCATTTCTTCGGAGGGTATATAACAGGGTTGCCCCAATCTGTCAGGATGTGTTAGAACTCAGTAAGACTTGAAGTGGGACTTAAAAGTTACTGAAGCTTATTTGTTCACAATGTCAGGTGTGGATCCACCCCAATTAAAAAAAAAAAAAAAAAAAAAAAAAAAAAAAAAAAAAAAAAGAGAGAGAGCGAGAAAGAAGGAATATTGCAGGGAGTCCTAAAGGGAAGTTCTTCACACAGCCAAGCTTAGCGAGAACAAAAATAAAGAGTGAAAATGCAGAAGTACTTGCAGTTACTCTGTATCAGCTGGTCTGTTGGACCTAGGCACATGAATTCTGTTTGTCTGCAACAAAAAAGGGGAGTTATGCATTTTATGTACACAGTGTATGTGTGTGAGAGAGAAGAAAGAGAAAAGGCAAGAGAGAGTGAGAGAGAGAGAGAGAGAGAGAGAGAGAAAGAAAGAAAGAAAGAGAGAAAAAGAAAGAAAGAGAGAAAAGAAAAAATTAGAATGTTATTTATAATACCGAACAGGAGTATTTTGGACACTGCTTCACAGTTTGTATAAGAACATGAGGATGAGATATTAACTAAGGGTCTACATAGTGTTTTTGCATTAGTAAGAAAAAGAAAGCTAATAAATAGCACTGCATAACCTCTATAAAATGGGTCACAACTGGACTAGAAGTAATTGCAGAAGTCCCATTTTGTCTAACAACATTTCTCCAATGGTCTGTCCAGATTTCTGTCTAATCTAATCTATCCATACGCCCATCACTTTGAAAGTGACTTGCCATTTTTTACATTTTATTAATCCACCTTTGAAAATTCAAAATATGATTCAGAAGCAGGAAACGGCCTTGTGAAACAAAAATAATAAGTAAAAGCACATGCTTAAATCTGCACACTGTCTTACTATGCAAGAATTAAAATGCATACTGCATCTCAAAGATCTTTTTTATTCTTTCCAAGCAAGAACTAATGGAATAAGGGAAAGAAAAGTTTCCACGGCCCAGATATGTCTTTGCTGAATCACTTTGTAAGGTGTGGACAATTGAGTCATAAACTTTCACACTACAGATGGCTGTGTTTCTTTCATAGTGAATCAAGCTCTAAAAGATCTGTGACACTTTATGTTATATGTTAACTAGAGAGGCATATTATGTAAAAAGCACATAGGGTTTCACATGCACTAGTGCTCTCTGCACAAGAGAGCATCATTTTCAATATTCACTCATAAAACCAGCTTCCATTTTTATTTACTAACTTTCTTGTGCAATTGCCTGAATTACATTCATACTGCTGTCAGGCTTACTGGAGATCCTGCTTTGTAGAGTTTCACAAATTCATTAAATGCATCATTTTATATCCCATAAAATTTTTATGTTTTTACTTTAAAATAAAAAAAAATCAACACATAGTATCTTTCTAGATTGACACCCAAACTAATGCAACTTTGGGAAATGAAAGAAAAGACAAGCAAGTCTATATATATATATATGTGTGTTTTTCCACATGGTAAAAGGGTCCAAATATTTTAAACACATTTTAGAACTTTAGAGGTAATATGACAATGCAAAAATATTTGCTGTCTATCCTAAACCAAATCTCTCTTCAATACAAGGCCTCACAACAGAAATGCTGATACCTGTAACTACAGGTGCACAGTTACACTGACACTTGTAAAGGTTTAAGAGCTCCAGTAAAAATGTCTATTTACATTTTGACTGCAAGTACCCTCCTTATAAACATTAATTTTAAAACCAGATAAAAAAGCTTAAAATCATGCCTCCTCAGCTGACAGGTGGTTCTGTGGCTATGAACCGAAGGGCAATTGCTGAGGAGGATCAATAGATACAGCAAAGATTAACACTTTGTTTATTTGTGCAAACATTTTGTTCTCATTTTTCTGAACTTTGCTACACAGTGTACAAATTGTTTCTAAGGCAATTATGAATAGCTGTGTACTTAAAACAATGAAAAATTATAGGCAAAAAAGATTACTACTGTCTACCGCTGAAGATATATCCTCTTCTTTGGACAGTATGTCTTCACACAAACCTATAATTTGTTGTTCAAGAGGAAATTGTCTTAATTAGAAAAAGGACTTTATTACTATGCTGTCAGTCAGAAAGGGACTGATGCTGGGTATTAGTCCTTGTATTTTTGAAACTTCTTCAAACTGTGGCATCTGAACTTTTCTGGAGATGTAACAATGCATCAGGCTGAATTACAAACTATGCTTTAGATCAAGCTGGCTAAATATCTTGACCCAGCAGATAAAAATTTCTTGGAGTAACTGAAGGATCACATTTCAGTCATATCTCTAAGTGCATAAACTAAAGGAAACAGTAAAAATAAGTAGTGGATAAAAAAAGACAGACACAATGAGAAGTTTTCAGCTCTCTTTCACTATCTTTCCAGATAAAGATTACTTCAAATGCACTAAATATTCCACACAGATGATTGGCTTGATCACTAATCTAAGGTCTCCTGATTCAAAGTTTGCTATGAACACTTATTCAGCTTGAGGTAAGAATCAGATTTCCTAATATATAACCTATATAAGCACTAAGATACTTCATTTGATATTTTTTACAACTTCTATCATCTCCCCTCAGCCATGTCCTCAGTGTTGTGAGGGTCCCTGCTAAATCTTTCTCACAGACACCATTATTCCCAACCATCTGAAATTTCTGACAAACCATCCACTTTTGCTGCCACTTAGTTCCCAGCTGAAGGCTAAAATTGCAAGTATGGTACCTGTTTTAGCTTCTCTCACATCTTAGTTCTGTTGTGGTCTTTAAATACCTTGAAGTATTTAGAGGGAGTAGATGAGACATCTAAGCCATGGAAAATGTGTTTCATTGTGATGATACAGAATCTGGGGATTGTTTTTATTTAAACTGCAGCTCTATAATGTTTATTACCAGTCATCAAAGACATTTGAGACCATTTTGCCCAAACGAATCACTGTGAGCTCTTTCCTTTTGTCTTATCTGCCTTACGTCACTCTGCTGTTTCAGGTATGCAAAAACCTCCTGCAGTTTTCTGCTTATTGCACATAAGCTCTTTTACATGTGGCACAACTGGAGTTTCAGACACTCACTCAAAATAACCTGCTCGTTAACTTACTTCTACACCCACATCTTTAGACAGATTATGAAGGTCTTGCAGACTAATTTGTCCCACATAATTAGGTCCTGTGAGCTTTGCAGTATACTTTCTTACTATGCTTTAAATTCCAAAAAACCTCTTTGGAGGTAATTTGACACATAAAATGCATGTAGTCCTCAGTGTGTTTGCCACATGTTCTGCTGTTTCCTGCTACGTTAATATGGCCTTTCATCATTTCCTCTCACCACATCCTCTTGACTGTGCTTCTTTCACCCCCTCCTCCATACACTTTCACTGACTTATCACTGCTCCTCAGAGAGTTTCACTTACTCTGGGAAGTAGCATCTGTAATAGAACCAGTTGGTTATAATTTAGAGAAGAAATTATGGCAAATAATCAACCTTTTGAGTTTTAGATCAGAATATTTTCAGGACAACTTTCAACTTCTGTTTCTACACTCTTTTTTTCCAGCCACAGCTATCTTCTTGTCTGTGTTCATACCACATTGAACAAGCCCATTGAAATATATTTTACTGGCAAGTTCAGAAAGATTGAAAATGAGTGTTAACAAAATGATGCTTTCCAGAACAAGGGCAGGTTTTGATAGACTTGCTCAAGTAGGAAAGAATATGATCTCCCAAGGAATATAGTACCAAAAAAAGGATGTTATATTGCTCCCAGAAGAATCCTTAAGTCCCTTGCCAAAAGACATTTAATGTGCAACTATCTCTACTGTAAAACAAATGTTGAAGAGGTGCAGTCAGTGATATTTGCACAGATTCATTCTCATTAAAGGCTTTTATAATAGCATTCACTCTGGTGTCAACTTTTAAAAATTGACTCCTAGATCCATTAATCCCCTTCATCTCCTCCTCAGGATCTTAACATGTGACATTGTAGCTCAAAGGACTAGCTTGGTCCTGAGAGGAACAGGGGAATACAGAGTAGAAATAGAAAAGTTACATGTGGTTTTAATAGCAGTGAGACCAGTCCTACAAGGGTTGGAAAGACTTTGGAGCAGGAAAGACTTCAGAGATGGAATTGGAGGAGGACTTAGAGTGAAAGACATAAATTACTCTATTTAGTGTAGAGAAATGCAAAGGATAACTTGATTACCATTTAGGCACATCTCTAGAGATATATAAGGACTTAATACTAGGGGAATCTTCATCCAGAAGGAAAAACAATTATTTTTTTTTTAAATTGCAAAAATCAACAGCTAAAGACTAAAGTTGTATTCCAGATGCTTCGTATTAACAGCACTGAAACCATTAAGTGAGGTTTAGAGTGGATTATCCCCCACTGCAACTATCAGATGTGTTATTGCATAGTTGAAAAAGGTGATATTTATCCAACCACAGCTGTTAGGTTTAAAGGAAGAGTTAATCCAGAGAAGGTCTATAGTCTGAGATATGCAGATAAAATTTTTAATTTGGTCTATCTAGTTTCTGAAAAGAATTGTTGCAGTTCTTCCCACACTTGTGCGAGAGCACACTTGTGCCCTTTGGCTGTGTCACTCCCAACCTAGTCACTGCACAGCCAACATCCTCAGCAACAGCTTTCTACCTTCTATTAAGTGAAAGAAAGGGAGGGACTCTCAGGAGAATGTAGTTGTTGAATGCCTACCGAGTAAGATCCAGTGCTGTCTCTCTTCTGGCAGTTTCAAGGATTCCTGCATAGTTAGTAGAGCTTCAAAACAGCAGCATTAAAAACCTGCACCTTTCTGTTGACTGTGCATGAAGTCTGAGATCCTGATTATATACAGTGGGATTGCAGGACAGTCATCCAAAAGCATTCTGTCTTAGTAGCCCTACTCCTTTCCTATAACTAAAATGGAGATTAAATGGGCAAGAATGAGAGGAATTCTGCTTCTCTGTTTTCTCCTTAAAAACACACATTCTGCTGTGACCTTCCTTTTATCTGTTGTTTCACTTCTCTTGTTTATTTCTATCTCTTCACCTTGTTTGCAGAGTAGAAAGCCAGGCTGGGAGAGGAATTGCTGGGATCCCTGCCTGGTGCAGAGAATTCTGCTCCTGGGGCTATTTTCTACCCTGATGGATCTGCCCACAGCTCTGCCTCTGCAGTGGATGTTTCCCAGGGTCTGCATTGGTGCAGTTTGTTCAGTCTTCATCACTAAACATCGTGTTATACATTGGGATAATTCTTCTGTGCTGAATGTATGCATTTGCCTAGCTGTGTGGGCACAACAGACAGGATTAAAAGTGTTTTCCAAGGTTCAGCACTGAGCATATAATGACTGTCACAGGGGAGAGCCACTTCCCTAAATGATGAAAGAGCAACACGCCATTACACATTATTTAAACACTGTCTGACATCTCCTGCAAATGCATAGCCACAGTGGAGTGGCAAAGTGTGTCTTACTGCACAGCTACAAAAAAATCCAGTGTTTACTGCACTGAGGGCAAGAATCCTCAGACCATGTCAGGCAGAACATTATTATTATGGTCTATCTCCTCATTCACCATGAAACCTGCTTTCCTCACTTCACTGTTAGAGGCCACAGCAAAAACTGTACTCCAGTACTGAGGAGCTGGAAAGACCACCCTTTTCTCCTTGTTTTGCCCTCATTCATAGCTAGCTCAGAGGACAGCATTAGCTCAGCACTAAAGGGTGTATTGTCACCAAGAACAGATTAACTTCTGTTTGCCAAAAGAAGAAGAGCTGTTGGTGAGTGCTGCAAGAGTCTGATGAAGTGGGATGCACCCCGGCACTGTGACCTACCACTGAGATAGAGTTTAGTAGACTTTCCTGACCTGATTGTCACAAAATTCTCCTAAGCGAAAATGGAAAAGATGAATGAAATTGTATGAGGCTGAAGATACCCTTTTGAATGGAGTTTGTTTTCAAGACATTATGAAAGCAGGATTTAAGTATGTGTCCCTGATCTGTCTTGTGCACGTACATGGAGACCCACTATGCAAACCCTAGTTCAGGTGAAAAGTATATCTTGACTTGTGCAACCAAACATCCTTGAAATCAGCAGGTACCACAAACAATACCTATTTAACAATAGAAACACTTTGTATTTCACTTCACAGTTAACTCTGAAAATAACTGGGATTTCAGAGTGAACAGGGAAGTTACACCAGCCGCATATGAATTGATGTTTATTCTCAAAAATAATTATTAATCTTTCTAAATGTCAATCTATTTATATACAACAGAAATGAGTCACTCTTATTTCACATTAATGAGGAACCTTCTTTTTAATGGCTTATGCCGACACAAATATGCTGCTTTCTCAAAAAACACAGCAATATAGAAATAATGCTTCTGTTAAAATTCATGCATAATCAAAACAAATTGAATATCCACTTTTATTTCCATAGGGAACAGAGCTATAAAGATTAATGCTAGACAATGATATTTAATTAAAGGTTATTTATTTTATAAGTACTTCCATGTTTTCAAGAGTGGTGTCCTTGTTTGTAACAGGAAGGTGTAATGCATTTCTGAGCCATCTAACATTCATAGGTGGGGGAAATCTGTTCTGATCACAGCACAGTGCTTACAGCAATACTGACAAACTGTCTAGAAAAAATTTTCACATTAAAGAATTCTGGTGTTAAAGAATTTAAATGCATTTTAATTGACTTTTCAAAATTCCATTTTTTATTCACAAGCACACCTGAACACAATAACTGGAATTCATTTTTATATGCATTATTCTCTCTGATGGCATGTTGTTGTACTGTACACATACTCCTCTCTTCATTTTTGAGAAACAAAATAAAAGGTTATGCTCTTCCAAGTAATAGCCAAATAAGTTTCCTTGGGCACTAGACTGTTGCTGTTTTCCAGACTATTTCTTTTTTAATAAATTGTTAACTACTTCAGTGAAATTAGAAGAACTAGTTCGTGTAAGAATGCAGATATTGACATAAGAAACTAAAGGGAGTACAGGAGAAAATTGCATAGCATGGCACTTTCATTTGGTTTTTGAGGCTAAAATTTACAATTAGGCTTTGAAACACTAATTTCTAAGGGAAGATTTATTTTTAGAATGCAAGAATTGTTGGGATATATATAGCTGATGATTGGTTCTCCTCAGTGTGGACACACAATGTCCAAACACAACACTTTCAATAACAGTTGTATTAGTCATCTACAGCTACAAGGCTGTTTAAAATACACAAATAAAATAGTTTTATTTGGATTGTAATTAACATGGCAAATATTGCAATATTCTACAGGAAACAAACATTCCGAATCTATGTATTTTATTTCTTCTGACAACTGGCAAAGTATATTTTACTGCAGAATGCTTTATTGCTTCTTAACTATTCACCCTACACAGTATACATAAAAGCTTAATGAGTATAGCTGCATAAAAACTAATTTTAATGCTTTTAAAATCAATGGTGAACAAAATGTTGTTTAGATTGTTTTTCAAACAACTATACCACATCTGATCCTTTGAGGAAAAGCAATTACTTCTTCTTGTCATAGCCAATACATTTCTTCATTCTCCCATTTCAGTTGTACCATTCTTAGGGACCTTTACACCAGCTACTATGCAAACAGTTAAATATTTGAACAAATATAGAAGAATATTGTTATTAAATGTCTAATCAATAAAATGCCACTTCCACTAGTAGGCTAGTAGTGAGGAGGGCAAGCGGAAAAAAAATAAAAGGATTTTTTTTCCAAACTAGCAAATAGTATATGCAAGTTTGGCTAATGAAATAAGTCTTCAAGGAAAATTTACAGAAAATAAATTATATAAAAGTTATACAAAGATCTCTGTAAAACAGATTCTATAATCTAGATTTAGCTTCTGCTTCTTTTAACCACTCTGCGAGTAAACATCAGCCTTTTTGTATCTTCTAAAGAAACATCAAATGTAATCATTTTTTGTAAGTTTCAACTGCCATAAATCATTGGGAACTTATGCACACCTAATTTATGCAATTGCATTGGTAGCGAGGAAATCATCATTGTTTAGTGTTTTGTATCTCTGTCATTCTCTCACAGAGAATTTTATTACAGTAGGCACCACAATTGTTGAGAGTTTCTTAGCATTTATATTAGGAAGACCAATTTTTTAAGGTATGTAATTCAGTCATAAAAACTGAGATCATAGCCTGAAAGTGTTAGTTTGTGAATTTCCAAACATGCAAACACACACACACGCTCACAAAGGCACATACACACACATAGATTGTCTGATTTAAATGCTTCTTTTTCTTTCCCTTAACCTGCACTCCTGAAATATAAAAAAAGCATTCCTCCTTTTTTTAGCAATTTTGCAGGCCATTAGGCCAGAATACTGACTACCTCTGTGCTACAGTCAGAGAAACAAATAACAATAACAACAACCGACCAAATGGCTGAGGTGTGGAGGTTTATAAAGCATTCTTAACACATGCATGAAAGCCACTTTTCTTAAGCAGTTGCCATGCATTCTGCTCTGTGTTTCAGAAATAGGAAAACATACATAATAGGCAAATGAACACTATTGTTCACAGGTCTTTTCTGGACACATCTATGAATTGTGTATTGAGTCTATATTAAGAGTCATGCAGAAACATTACTAAACATGCTTGTGTATAGCCCACGTTCTCCTTTCATTGCAACACAGCCCCTGTTGGCAGTGTTACAAATAGGTGTTTCTTGAAAAAGTCATGTTTCTGTCAAAAGTTTTGTGTGTGCAAGGGCTGCAGTTTCAAGCTCTGCCTTTACCACAATACAGCAGCTGAGTTTGGGGCAACTCGCTCTTACCGCTGTGAATTAACTCAGACATTTGGAAAGAGGGTTTTGGGGGACGTTTGCTTAACCTTCTTGTATAACTGCCTGTCCCAGTAAAAACCTTCTACATCACAGGTCTTGTAATTTCTAAGCATGGTTACTTAAGTGCCTGTTTTGTCATTATTTTGTTTCTTCCTTCAGAATGTAAGTAGTTAGCAATAGACACAACAGAACCTGAGAACAAAAATACAGGCCCAGCCATATCAGAAAGGAATTAAGTAAAAATCGGGGGGGGGGGGGGGGGGGGGGGAGGGGAGGGGGAAGAGAGAGAGAGATTAAATTTCAACTTTAAGGTAATAAAAGATCGAGATGGAGGTGCCAATGAAATCTGCCGAAACTAAATTTCAGAAGCACGGCTTTCTCATCTTGAAATGTTACACCCATAAAAGCAGCCTATAAAATTAATCTACCTGGAGATTTTCCATGTTAAATCAGCTCAGAAATAACTTTTGAGCACTTATGGCATTATATCTAAGATACATATTCTCCTGTTGTCCATATATCAAAATCCTGTATATTTTGAAAAATAGGATCTGAGCTGCACTGAAATGTTTGTATTATAAGAAAGAACAGTAATAAAGTATATCACTTTCAGAGGGATTTGACATTTGTAAGCATTCTCTAAAAATTTGCATCGGGTTGCAGTATTGGGTGAGTATGCTGTTTAAAGCTTCTTAAATTCACTTTTTTTGAAGAGAAGTATATGGAAGAGTGAAAGGAAACAAAAAGAGGTATAAAGTCAGTAAATATTATCAACCTCCATCTGAAAACAAAATTCCTAAAATGCTATTGTTATCTATTAACCAGAGTGAAACATGGTCCATTCATATAAACTCTTTCATTCTGTTTGCTCAAGGGAAAGGGACATTCAGCATGAGAAAATCAGTGGAGTAATTCCCAAAGAAAACAAACATTTACTTCTCACAGGAAAATAGTGTGCTTTTTCAGTTTGTCAGATCTGGAAATAAAGAGCATTTAGATAGCAATATTCATATTCTAATCAATTTGTCCAAATTAGTTTCTTGTAAAATTTAGCATGAGGTATGTAATAATTTGTGCAAATTCAAAGGTAGCATTTTCTTTTCCTGCCTAGAAAGCTGTAATAGGCAAAGTAGCTGATACAAGTAGAGAAGGGAAAAAAAAAAAAAAAAAAAAGATGAGAAAAAGATTCCATACATTTGGGTCCTTTCCAAGAACTTTGCCACATTTTGCAGATTCTCAGTTTTCAAATAAAGGTGTCTTAGCCCTTTGAATTGTGCAGATATTCTTGCCTCTGTAAATCAATGTATTGTTGCTAGCCAGCCTTGCAGAAATCTCTCTACAGCCAGTCAGACAGAAACAATAGGAGCGACAATTATATGTACTCTTTTCCCTCCCTCCAAAATTAATGTGGTTTTTCCTTAAAATTGCAAGGCAATTTTAGTAAAGGATGTGTTGGTGTTCAAAACACTAAGCTGGAATTGAGCAGAGGTTGCACTGTAAAAGTGTATATAATTAAAGTTTACAACCTCTCTTTTTGCTTATACAATGTCAGTTTGTGTTACTTTTATCAACTCAGCATTGCAGATTAAGCAGGGAGACAAATGAACTCTGTAAGGAAATAAATTTGGGATGAGCATTTGGATTTTATCAGGTCTGGATGTTCAGTCAAATATGGTGTTTCAGGCAAAGTTGTAGAAAAAGGGGAGAAAAAAGCCAGTTGCAGACTGAATTGTACCAGGTCGAACCACTGTTAAAGCACTGCATGCCATGCAGGAAGCAGCTTCAAAAAATCTTCATTAATGTCATAAAAAATGTGTTGGTGAAATATCTTAGCATTTTAACCAACATAGCTGAGTTCAGGACATGGTCCAATCCTTTTTTTTTGTTTTCATTTGTTCACCTGAACTTTCATTAAAATCTATTTTGCCTTCCAGTTCCAGCTGTTTATAACTTACCTTACTTTACTTCTCAAAAAATCCACCTGAACTTGGGAGAAACATTTGGTTTCAGACTTTAACAACTGTACAAAGGTGGTGTGGTACAGCATGTTGTTCATGTGCTTTATATTTCTGAATCTGGAAGCTCTCAGCGACTTAAACATGTTCACTCACGTTTCTGACACATTTATCCGCAGAACGGGTTCAAAGGTGGACATTCTTTGATGTGAAATCAAGGTGCTACAGAATTCTGCAGAATCTATAGAAATACCTCCACAGATTTTGCCAAAAAACCTCAGCAGATTTATATTGGCCCTGCCAATGACTTTCTGTTTAACTTGTAATCAAAACAACTCAAACCCAGTTACTGTTTGCATATCTGCCAAGCCTCTCAATTTCAGCAGTAGGCAGCAGACTCTCAGTATGACAGCCTGTCTTTCAGATTCAAGCTGAATCTGCCAAGGCTCCACTACAGAGGCAACTGGTAAATTAAATGCCAACAAGCAAGGACATTCATGTACCTTTACACTCTGCACATGAAGAGACATCACAGGCCTCTTCATTCTAATGGGTGCTTTGTGTGTTTTGGGCTGCAAAGTAAAGAGTGCCTGCTCTTATGCATAATGAAACCATTGCATATATATTAGTTTAGCTGTATTGCTCTAATTCTATGGTCACAAATTACCTAAGAGGTTTTCTTGTTACAGAAAAACAGAAAATCCTTTTGTTAGTGAAATTAACCCACTGAAATCGAGCAGGGAAAGAAAAAATCGACTTTTAAGCCCTCTTCCACCTAAAGACAGCAGATAACATTATATAGCCAGGTTACAGCAGAGTCATTGCCAAGGGTAACCGAAAGAAAAGAAACATTCAAAATCATACTGTCAAATCTTTAATTCTCTTGTTCATAATATGGGCACGCTCTCTGATTCTGAAAAGGAGGATCTTTTTAAAGCCATCAGCACTACTGATTATTCTTTAGAGCAAGCAGAAGATGTTAATTATATTTATGTAATATTGACTCTTAATACCTACAACTTGCATGAGACTTTTTGATTATTGATAGCTGATGCAGTCACTATTGCCAAGCTTAGATTGTATTAGAGATTTTGAGTGCACAACCGTAATACAACCAGAGATATTAATACCATTGAGCATAAATAACAGCACTTGACAGACTCAAGTAGGGGGAAAAGCACTAACACTGGTTACTCTAATGGACAGAATAAATGATAGAATCATATAATGAGTTTACAGCAGCCAGGTTTAGTGAAATCTATTTCTGAAGTAGGAAGGGGGGGAAAGGTAGCAGTTTTGGTAACAGAATGAGGGTATGGACACATTAAAAATTAACAGAGTGTTTTCAGATAATTGAAAGAAAAAGCACCGGCATGGGAAATTTAGCTGTTGTAACTCACACGGCTCTACAGTGGGCATTATCACTGCTTCTTGTCATGGATTTAATCTGCCATCACACCTATAAATGAAAGAAAGAAGTATGAGCTTCCCAAGAGTTCCTACAATAACATGAGAGGGTTTTCTTTTTCTTTTTCTTTTTTTTTTTTTTTTACAGAGTGGGGGAGAGAAATCTTCAGTTACTGTTGTGCAAGTGTCTTTTTTATTTACTGTAATTTGGCAGACACATCTCTGCAAGACTTCAGAGCTAAGAAAGTGGAAAACTTTGACGTTCCTTTGACTTGAGCTGGTTGAGATGCATCTTCTTTGTAATTGCAGAGAAATATTATATTGTTGCAGCTGCCTGGTACTAGCAGTGAACTATTATTCATTTTACAGTGCCAATTCTTCCTTTCTCCACTTCCATCTAGCATCTGCAGTACTTACCTTTGTCACACCAAGATTTACTTTAACTGGAACTGTGTCAGGTATCCCCAGAAAAATGACAAACTAAAATTAACCTATAATTGTAAATATGAGCCTGAAGGTATGCGCTTGGTGGGAAAGAATTCACCTTCTGTGGACACACACACACACACAGGGGAATATTAGAGGGATATTTGAAATTCCAGACCTCGCAATTTCATTAATCAATGGGTAAATCAGTTAGCAACCAGTCATGCTCTTTTGCTGCGTGACCTAATCCTTAGCTTGAACCTGCTGTTTCCTGATTTTATGCCATTTCTAGGACTTGATGCAGTGGTCACTGAAGATAACAGCAAAACTCCTTTGATTCATCGGGACTGTAGCATCAGGTCCCTGAATCAGTCCTTCCCCTTCCATTTATTAACAGTATTTTGTAAGTATGTGAAATCTGTCAATAGTAATAAGCGCTTAACTGTGGAAGTTATATGCATCTGTCCTTCAAGGTTAAAAAAAACAGCTCCAGAAATCCTTGAGGTTCTCAAGTTCCCTCTTTCTCTACTCCTTTATTTCAGCTGCCTGTCTACAGGCTGGAAGTTAGTTGCTGGCGAGCCTGAGATAGGGATGGTGCAGCCAGCAGGACCGGCAGCTAAAAATCTCGTGTATCTCTGCTATATAAAGACACGCTATCCCCTCCCTGAGGCCTACCTAAGTTAGAACATAAAGTGCAAGTACATACAAGTTAAAAATAATGAAACTTCTCCAGTCTCCGGGAGCTACTGTATTTGACTCCTGCGAACAGATATTTCGATGTAAATATTCTCCCAAACCTAACTTTAAACAATCCGGTTCTATCTGTCTCTGCTAGACATGTTTTCTTAAAGCTTTTTTTTTTTTTTTTCCTACAGTAAAAAATTCTCATTGAAAAAAAAGATTAATAGAAGTAGTTTAGGGAACAAAAAAAAGAGAAACAAAAAAAAAAAAACCCAAAACAGAACAAAACACACACATACATAGTATTCACTAAAAATAGGGCAATAATATCCTGGTTTGTGTTCTGACCCACCCGAGGGCAACTGGTTTGGGGCTGGGGGAGGGGAGCAGAGCTGGGTGATTAAAGGGTTAATATTCAAATGAGAAATTTGCAAGGCCTGCATAATGGAACTGCCACCCTGATAACAATAGGAATTTTTAACAATATCGAGCCTTGTTAGCAAGAGAGTTACAAGCATTGAGGGCAATCAGTGTGTCTTGTCAGTTTCTTTTTATCTACCATCTCCAACCGCCAAGGAACCGAAATGAAGCACTTTGGAATTATCAATTTCAGCCACATTTGCATAACAAAGCCCCCGAGGAAGAGGCATGATAAATGTGAAGGACCCCTCTTGGAAAAGGAACTGTCAACCGCGCCCCGAAAGATTCTCCGACCGAGCGCATTCTCGGGGATTGTAGTCAGCGAAAATAAAATGAAAGCATTAAAGAAAGTCATTCTCTCAGAGAGAAAAATCTCCCCCTCTGCACAGAGAGAACTGGATGAAATGACATTATGCATATGAAAATGTCCAGAAAGATGTTTGATTTATGTATGCATTAGATGCAAATTCCATTACCGCACGCGCGCTGTTGTGTGATTTGGCTCTGAACACATCACTGCCCTGATCAAATCTGATCTCATTAATTCCGACAAGGAGAGAGAGAGGGAATTGAGAAGAATTTATGGCCTGGACACTTGAAAGAAGTAAATTGTAATTCTGTTTAAAGCTGTAGCGAACCTTTTAAACACCTTTTATTATAGAAAAAAGCACTTACTTTTATAACACTGTTAGAACTTACTTAATCTTGTACTTGGAACTTCTAGTCCTCATTTAAAAAAATCTATGACCTTGTTTGGTGGGGGGGGGGAGAGAGACGGAGACAGAGAGAGAGCAAAAAATACGCCTGTCTTAGACTGAAATCCAGCAGAAGCATCATAATAATATGATCAAAGAGGACCTATTGACTATCTGAATAATCGTGTGAAAATTCTGCTCTGCTGGTGTATGTTTATTTTTAAACAATCTTTTAATATCCTCAAATAAAATGTCAAATACTTTACAAGTGTTTTTATGGGACGAGATAGACATTGCATGCTTAAAAATGTTATTAATTGTGATCTAGATAAAAAATGAGCACATGTTTTATAACAATATTCTCAAGCACTGCAGTGGTGTCAGCTAAAACTGATATGTGTTCCATTCTGAGATATAGACAATTTAAAGACAAAAAAATCCATATCTTTGCTAAAAAGGAAGTATATTACTGTAGGGGGAAAAAAATGTTTCTTACATTAATAAAGATTCTTATCCTTGTTTTGCTCCTGAGAAAGACCTTAATAACTCATTTCCTCCCTTCATGAAAGATAATCACCCTTCATGGGTGAGATATCCTGTATTTACTTGATACCAAGTGTAAAACTGAAATAGTGTCTCAATATGTTATTGCATTGTATAATCAGTGTTCCTCCCCCAACATTCATGAACCCCTAGGGTGCTTCATAGCCTAGAATAGTTTCATTTCTGTTATGCATCTTCCGTTTTAGTGAGATATGATGAAGTACCTCCCCAGCAAAGAGGAGAGAGGAAGAGAGTGAAAGAAAAAAAAAAACCCAAACAAGTGCCCCTTGATTCCTAAAATCTTAGTTGCCTATCATGATTCATTTACAGAGAAATGAATGATTTCTGCAGTCTCCCCAATGAAGCCTGCAGCTTTCTTTGATAATCTGCTCCAATTGAAGTAACTGTTGAGCAAATGTTACCCAGAGAGATACAGAAAACTTATAATTTATTGTATATATAAACACAAAACAATAACTTGTAAGTAAACCATGTGAACACAAAACTTGCAGGTAAACCACGTGAATGTATTTTAGGCATCATTCACATTTTCAATAGTTAATATTGATTTCTTGCAGGGGTTTTTTTTCAATCTTTCCACGTGCAGAAACTATGTGTTTACATATCCAAACGCAGAAAAATATTACCCTCTGAAGTGTTATTTTAGTATTTTTGGCTACCAAATTCAATCATTAGCTTATAAAAAAGGGAACATAGACCTGATTTATGTAGAAATTTCAATGGAGTCCTAAGTATGCATTCAAAAAACACTTTGCAGAATCATGCAGACATTATAATATATAAATGAGTACAGATATATCCTGTTATTTTATTGTTGTGTCCTCACTGTGTACACATTTCTGTAGAAGTATTTGAATGTGCTTCCGTATACATGAAAAATAGCACAAAGATATATTTTGTAAGTTTATAATAATGGGCATTTGTTAAGGTGAATATGAACGCTGCTTTTTGACTGTACTAAATCGAGTCCACTGAAACATGCAGTGTGCATTGTGCTGAGTGCATGAAACAACTTAGCAATTTGTATATCTAAAATATAATTGTGTGTGATGCAATGTTTATCAGACTGAGAATTCTAAAGAAATATTTCTTCTAAATAAACATTCTTTCCATTATTAACTAGAGTGTGGATTACTTTTCGTTATGTCTAAGGGTAAAAGCATCACCCATAATTTTCCTTGCATGTAGACTTTCAGAAAATTAGAACAGTGTGAGAGAAACTGTAATTGCAAAATTTGGTTTGGTGTTTTACATAAGGTTATCTCCCTCCTCCTGCATACCCTTTAGCATATCACTGAATGCATTTTATTAAAATATTCAAGCCACCTGTCCATTTGAAGCGGTTTCATTTATCACCCAAAAATAAAAGCAATTTTGTACGTCAGAACACAAGGACCCAGAAATAAGTTTCCACTATTGGTGGCTAATTAACCAAACTGGGCTTGCTGTCCCTTTAAAAAAAAAAAAAAAAAAAAAGAAAGAAAGAAAGAAGGGGAAAAAAAAAAAGCCCAAGCCAAACCACAACAACAACAAAAGAAACCACATCCTTTTTGCCACCCTAACCCCTCCTCCTGCTCCCCCCAAATACACACAGAGACACACAGACTTCCCTTCAATGAGTGGTTCAGGCTCCCTGATTAAGGTCATGCCGTTTGTTCATTACTGGCCTGGCTAATGTGATTGAATTGGAACAATACCTTTGAACTCCTTGGCTCTGATCTGCATACTAATTGACTCTCTTGTCCTTGGCAGTGACCTTGACAGTCTTTGCACCACTCTCAGAATGGCTGACCAGTTTCTCATCAAAAGTTCCTAGCAAAAAAAAGCCCCAACCCCAAAATATGAATTAGTCATTTATAGTACTTTTCTCTGTATTCATATTTCCTTATATACCATTAGAAAAAGCAAAATTGCTACTCCCTAGCTCCCCCTGGATGCTTATTAATACTTGAAAATCACAGTGTCACTTTAAAGTACTGAAACAGTGACAGCATTGTTTTGAAAGAGTTCATTGTTGCAGCTCAAAACACATTTTACACATATTTTCAGGTGGCTTTTTTCCTTGTTACAGAAAGGGTTGCAGTTTAACTCATGGACCTTTACATCATCGTAATTTTTTTTCTGAATACAAAAAAAAAATCTTGGTTGTAGCCTAAGAAAACAACACAAATTAGTTTCCTTTTTACAATTTACATTATCACGCTAACAGTCTGCATTTCAACAGGTTCTATAGTAATAGAAATACTATGGTTTCAAACAAAACAAAACCAAGCCATGCATAACACTGCATCTAGAAAATGCCAGGTTTAAGGTAGTGAGCTAAGGATTTTACTTTTCTGTCTCTGAGGCTCTTAGGCCAATGTATTTCTCAAGAGAGACATGATTTCTGTACAGAAGACATTATTAAGCACTACACCAATATTTATGAAGAAAACATTACAGGAGAATATTCTTCTGACTGAAAAGGAGAGGTTTACTTCACTTTTACTGGAGTGGAGATTTACCTTGTGAGACAAGTGTCAGCCTTGGTGAACTTTTATTCTTAAAGTAATGAAGTAATAACTAAATCAAACTAAAATTATTTATCATCAAGAGAAAGAGATGGAAAGCATGCCAATAAATGTACTTTTATCAGGCGGTCAGCAAAGATCCACTTTAGAAAAAGTTACATTTTTTCTTTAATATTCATTCTTACTTAAGGCAAAATCTATTGTGGGGAAAACAGCTGGAATTTTAAACTCATTTAATAACACTTTGCATTTCTCTAGGTTCTCAAAGGGCTTTAGAAATATGGAGGAATGAATATGTATTATTACCAGGTGAAGTATTATTATGGAACATTAATAATAGCCTGCAAATATACAAATAGTAAATCAAACTACAAAATTTTTAGCACACTTTTTTAATGCAATTTCCATTTTTATTCTGTTTGGGTAACCAGATCAGCTGTTTTGAAAAAAGTCTCAAAACAGAGGTTTTCACTACTGAGAATTTTTTTTTTTTTTTCCATTTTGAAGGCAGTAATATCCAAGTACTTAGACAGGGCAGAGCTCACAAATTTGGCGTCCAGTTCAAAACCATTCTAGAAGTAAGCCATAAAATTCAGATCTTGGTCCAAACTTTCCTAAAAATTCAAGAATATCCTGGATCAAAAATTCCGGTGTTAATTCCAAAACTTTATTACAAAGGAGCATGTGGGGCTTGGTTTAGTTTCTATGACTGCTTCTGTTCATCATAGAAGTATGGAAACAGGGTTCTCCTCACCCCACTGGGATCTGCACACATGCCTTGCCTGCAGTGGCCTTGCACTGCTGGGGAAAGCCCCAAGATCTGCCAGGACCCCAAAGGTGCTGCAAGAGGAGAGCCAGAGAGGGCAAAGTGCAGAGTCCAGCATCTGCAGACACCTGCAGCAGCAGGACTGGGAATTATAGGCATTTTCAAATGCTTTGGGGCCAAATACTCATTGACTTCAATTCGCCCTGAGACCCTACAAAGAGCAGCTGAACAGGTGAACTTAGCATTTATACAAATTGCCAATCAATTTTTCTCACCAAAAATAGCACTGCTTATATAAAAATGTAACATTTCTGGTATTCCAAGACCTTCCTAAAGTGTACTGTACACTGAGATATACCAGGTGTTCCTGCAGCAAGAAAGCATGCAGAGGAGTTTTTTTTAGCAATAGTACTTAAAAGTGAAACTGCAAAGGAAAGGTTAGCTAGAGAGAATGCACCCTGTGAAACAAGGCTCTGCTCTCTCATAGATTTTTTTTTCCTCACACTTTGTCCATCCTTGGTTTTAGAGCTCAACCAAAAACTGGTATGCCCATCACTGTCACTATTTAATTTTATTTAAGCAGTGAGCACCACCTACTGCAGGGGAAGATTGCAACCTATTTAGTCAGTACATCAATCACTTCCTATGATAATTTGTTTTCCTAAAGCTGTTACTGCTGAAGTTCTGACCAGACCTATGTATAGCTTTCATGTGAGATAGGAACTGATCACTGCTCAAAATGGAGTTTTTGTGAGCTATCTGTAACACATCTAGGCCTTAGATACTAACCAGCCAAAGGAAAATGGAAAAGCAGATCTAATAAATTAACCTCGTATTTAAAGTGAGACTTCAAACAAAGGCAGCTAGTGGGAGTAATTAGTTTATTCTACTCTCTATACAGTGACTAAAATGTTAGAGAAATCACTCACTGACTGGGGTAACAGCTGTTCAACTCAAAATAATAAATTAGTTTTAGCACAGAGTTTGATACACTTCTATATGACAGATAGATTTGGTTCAGGAAACAGGAAGGGAGGACACAAAAAGTCTCTCCCCTTTCCCCTATCAGAAGACTGGCAGGGGTTCTGACATCGCTTGTGGGGTGCTCAGGCACACCCTCTCCTCACTGCGGATGAAACCCCTGCTCCTGCTCCCCTCTTACCTGTTCCCTCACAGCTGCCACTGCCTGCTCACCTAGCTGCTCCCTACCCTTACTCAATAAAAACTATTTCCTTAACCTGCCTCGGTTTGGCTGCTTTGGACTAGAAAGTCGTTCTGCGGCTCATGCCAGGAGACCCGAGGAGGCAGTAACTTTGCAGGAGCCTGGGTGCGAGCTGAGGGGATGCTGAAGCAGGGAGAAATCAGGGTACCATCTGCAGCCAGAACAGGCTGTCTGACTGCAGCACGGAGCTGTTGCCAAGCTATGCTAAGTTACACTGGTCATAGAGGTTCCTCAACGGCTTCTGTCTGTGATGGAAAGCTAGAGGAAATCTGAGCTCTGTCAGTCCTGGTCCTGCCGTCACAGTCAGGATAAAAGTAAAGACCCTCAGTACTTCTGAGGATGGGGCAAATACATTGCTCAATTAAATGCCCTATTGAGGCATTTACAGTAAGATTGCACATGCCTGTGCAGTGCATCTGCAATGCATAAAACAGTTGATATGTCAGAGAACTATTAAAAGAAAAATGCCAGTATTACCTAAACACCTGCAAAACGACATAGACTTCTGCGTCGAGCACTTACAGTTTTTTACTTGCAGCTGACATGCTGTTGGCACAGTAAGGCACAGAAAATCATCCCCTACAAGCCCAACATAATGACCATGATCTTGATTTCTTTCAGAGCATTTAGCAATATATATATATGTAGAAACATGCTGTTTATAAAAATTAATCCAAAATTTTCTCTGTGCTTTTCTGTCCAAGAAGAGCACAAGAAAACTAACACGTGACAGCTGTGGAAATGCATAGAACAAGACACGCAGCAAGTGTGGTGAGCAAGGTGTAGTAACCAGAAAGAAAAGAACATAATGAAAGTGAAAAGTATTAATTATTGATAAGATAAGGGACAGGTAATTACCACACTTCATATCTGCCTACCTGCTATAAGGATAGAGAAGGCATTTCTTAGCTCTCTAATAGGTAGAGTGGTGGGTGTTTGCTCTTTTGGCTCCATAGACAAGTTCCCTTCTTCCTTGCAGGCTGGCTGTTATACACAGGCTATATTATTCCAGGTAATTGTCAATAGTCTATTGAAATCACTTAAATAATAATAATAATAAGGATAACCATTACAGTCAGATCTGATAAGAATAGAGGTTAAAACAGAAGTCCAGGACTAAAAGACATCCCTCAACTCGGGTATTTACTATAAGGAAGACAGATAATCACATGAAAAGAGTCCATTATTTTGCTTCAGATAAAAGCTATAGTGAGAGATTTATATTCACCAGCAAACTTTAAAACAACTGAAACCTATGAGAGAGTAAAGATCTAACATGATGTGTGTGAATACTCACATGCAGAACTCAGGATATACATGTATCATGCAGAGTGGGTAAAAAGCTTAAGTAAATTCTGAACATTTACCTTCTAAATAGAGAGCTGAGGCATGTCTCAGTATTGCTTTTGCTCTTTTCCAGTTTTATTCCGTCCCTTGCTGTACTGCTTGTGTCCACTCATGCAGTAATTTCTTATTTAAGATGATAATATTTCTCACCATTTTATTTCAATCACCATCCCTTAATGACTACTTCTTTGTTAATTGAATAAAGACTTCTACATTTACCATTTAATCTAAAAGATTAGCATAAAATCATGTGACAACAATATAACAACAGCAAAGCTGAACCTCAAGGCACAAACTCTATGCTGTTAGTTATCCATGACACACTGTAATGAGCACATTCATAACAAAATCCTTCTTAGTGGTAATGCACCTGTCTTCAGGCTTGCAACATATTTGTTGTCTCTGAGCTATCTTGATAAATGTCAAATTGGTTTGCATTCCTTTTTGTTTAGAAGTGGTGTTAAGTTGGTAGGTTGATGGAGAAAGCACCAACATAGGTGTCTGCACTCTTTTCTGATATGGTAGGAGATGAGCTATCAGCTGGTAGCAGCCAAGAGATTCTGGACTTCTGATGACAGTCCTCAGACTTGTCTCAGCCTCTAGTCAGATATGAATCTGCTGATGCTCACTCTCATCAGAAATGCCACATTCTTGCCCAAGAAACCACTGAGCCACTCTGCTGCGTGACAAGAGCACAGGTGCCAAAGCAGTTCAGTGATGCTGTCCTCCAAAGCTCTTCCTGCCACTGTGAATTCAGATAACACCGCAGGGCTCCTGCTATTTGCACAGGAGGATCTGTCACTGGGACCATGTATTCACTTACTCAGACTCCTCTCAAGAGACACAGCTTGGCTATGCTTACCTCATGCAAACAGCTGAGTGCTGAGCCTGCGTTCGGACTGAAGGACAAGCCAGACCACCTTTCTGGATCTGTGTTTACTTGGTTCAGAAAGTGCCCCTCTCTTTTTAGTATCTTTATATTGGCCTTTCACTGAATGGAGGCTCTAGTTAGCAGTACAGGATAATCTCTAACTTAACAGACTATAAAAGGTGCCATTTTTCTAACATTTCTTGCTCCTGTTAGTTCACAAAGCACAAGACTTAAAGGGCCTTACACCATGAGGATATTCACGAGTTCAGTGATTCCCAGAAAAGGGATTGTGACCTCTGGTGACATAAAAGAGATTCAAAAATGTAAAATGCAGCAGCTTTCAGCTGACAGGCTACAGCTGAACAGGGAAGTAGACTATGATCTTTGCCAACGTTCAGGTGCCAGAAAATGGGTGCTGGCAGCTAAACCACTTGCCTACCTGAAACAAATTTGTTTTCCCTGAAGCAACTACTGTGAACATAACTGCCTAAAGATACACACTGTAGGCTGAAGGCCTGACCTTTTAGTCACCTATTTAAAACTGAATTTGGAGGAAAAGCAACCTCAAAAATAGCTACAACATGGGGACAACAAAAATAGAGAGCACACAGAGAAACAGCTATCAGATGGGGGCACCACTGTGACAATATAAACTGGTTCCCTTGTCTAGGGCTAGATTAGGCATCTCTGCTCCTTTAACAAAATTCTTTTTCTAGGGATCACCAGCCTTCAGCTTGGTTGGCCGGGATGGTCCACAGGCAGTCTCTTAAGGGCACAGAGCAGGAGCTGGGAGACAAAGCACATCTTTAGAGGGGCACCTGTGAAAGGCAGAGTCTCCCCCACCTTCCACGCTCAACGGGGGCTGAGAAACTACGGCTTTGTGCAGAGAGATGATACCTCCAAAAAGGTGATTGGCAGCATCTTGCTTCTGTGAAAGGCAGTATCTCCCAGCTCTTGCTGAGTTTCAAACAGCATGCTTAACTTCTAATTTGGGAAAGAAAAATACCATCTGGCACCTCAACTTTGAAAAGTTGCCAAACCTTGACTTACTCTCTGAATCTTCCCCAGGAAATCATGGGAACTACCTACCAAGAAAATCATTACAAAGTGTGAACAAGGCTCACATGAGCTAACTGCATGTAATCTATCACAATGTGTCTTTAAACAGAAAAATAACTGATTTTTGGGGCAGTTTAGTCAAGCAGTCACCTTAAGAACTTGCTTGAGTCTCCAGTTCTGTCTCCAACTGGAAGCTAATGAAACGCAACTGCAAATTCTTGATGGATTTTCAGAATAAGGAAAAAAAATCATCTTTTCTAAATTAAGAAATTGAAGGTTATAATTTTAGAAGGAAGGCTAACAATGAGCATTGCAGTATCACCCTGGATAGCAGTGGACAACACAAGCATTTGATTTATGTTTGTGCTCATTAGAGTCTCATTTGTGTATTGTTAAGAATACTATTTTTTTAATAAAAAATATTTTAAAATTAAAAACATCAGAAGAGTCAATTTGTGAGAAGAAAAGGCATTCATGTCAGGGAAAAGATTTTTAAATTGCAGCAAATAAAGAATGAAGAAGAGAAATTTAAGAAAAGGGAAAATCTGGGAGGAGAAATACAATTGTTGTTCTTCACCACCTCATTATTTGTAACCAGTGGTATGTAAACTTCATAGTATAATACAGGATCAATTGAGATGCAAATATCTGAGCCTTAATTGTATACATGGAAGAAAGAAAACAGTGAAAATGTTTGAGCGTGCTTTATTTTGCTATTTCTATGTCCTCCAAGACCTACATTCAAAGTTTAAGAAGCAATACATGACCTGGGTAGATTTATACTGAAAAAAAGCTAATAAATGTCATTACAAATATTATGTGCAAATTTAAAGCCATAGAAATATGTACTGCACTATAGTCAGACTGTAGCAAATCTGTTAAAACATTATTAGTTCAAATTATTTCAGATTAGATGTGTTCTATAGCAATCGTTTATATCAAAGTCACTAAGACATTGAACTCATCCCTATGTTGCTTTACTCAAGTAAAACTTCTTTTGAATTCAAGCATACAAATTCAAGCCATTTATGTTTTTAAGTCTCATACATGTATCAGTACAGAGATGAAGAATGTATCTATTTGTTCTTTAACAATATGCTGAATAAAGCTCAAGTGAACCAATTTTAGAACAGTACATTTCTTTAGTCTAATTGTTAAGTCACTTTTCCATGGGGACAGACCTTCTTCTGCTCAAGCCTCTCTCTGTGATTCAATGTATGCACAGTTCTCATTATGCTAACTGGGGCTGTGCGTGTAGCTGGGTGCAAAATTCACATCCCTCATGCAAAGCCAGATATCACAGTGTTTGCAGCACTGAGTCCTGACACGAGGTTTTGCAGGCATGGAATGCCCTTCCACAATCTGCCTAAGTACCAAAATCCCTGTGTCTCAGTTCATTGTATTCCCATCCCTCCTGTTTTTTCAATGAAAACATATAGTTTGCTTTTATAATAAAGACTCAGGCCAAAGCTCCTCCCAAGTCAAAGAAAAGATTCCCCATGCCTTTGACAGGGTCTGGAACACTCTATATTTCCTTTAACCCTTCACAGCTCACATTCCTGCAATACCATGGGAGACTGTATTATGAAAATTGACCCCACAGTGTAAACAGCGCTACAGAATTTTCTCCTGTGAATTTTTTCCTTCCTTGCCTTGTGTGCAATTATGCAAAGTTCAGCATCATTTCAGCGCATGTATAGATAGCATGGAGGGCTCAGTTTCACCCAGATATTATCCATGGCAAAGGAAAAGTCTGTCACCCATGAGGTACTTTACTATCTAAATGCAGTTTCATTTACAGGCACTATATGTATAAATGTCACTTGCATACTCAAGATATTTATACAGCTTGGGAAAAGTTTGCACACTTTAAAAGCTAGACCATTTGCAGACAAGCATGAGTATGTCCTGACTTGGGAAGGCCTTGTTGAAGGCAACACATCAAAAGTGTGTCAATATTTTGCCTATGGGTGATGTCAAAGGTCAGGAACTTTTCTATCTGGGCTGGTAAGTACAAAGGAAACTAGGATGATGACTTCGCTCCGGCACATTCCATCTTCCTTCAGTAGAAAATTTCTGCTATGAGAAAGAACTTGACACTCACTCCATGCACAAGTGAACTGGAATAGTGCTTGACCATGGAGGTGGAGAGCTCAAAGGCAGGCCTACCCCTGTCTGCATCATCTCTGGAAAATCACTTTCATGTTTTCACAATGATCTAGCAGTGCTCAGCTTACCAACACATTTGCTGCAGTACATCACTAAACTGACACATATCCAATATGGGCAGAAAAAGTTGTAGATAAATCCTATGAGAACATATCGTATCCTGCAGCAGCATTATGAAATATAACATACATCCAAATGTGCAAAACATTGCATAACTGAACTCCCCACATGTACAAGAAGCTTTTATGAAAGCAAAAAAGAAAGGGTGGGAAAAAAAAAGTAAAAAGTTTCTGACTTTCGTTAACCTTCTCTTGTAGTTCAGGTTATTTCTTTAATGCATTTATCTGCTTTAAAATTGTCTCCTTAGCCTCTCAAGGGAAACCAATATAATACACCATCACATTTCTCACAGGAGAAAAAAGAACACTTACTCTTAATAGGTGGCAATTTTGCCAGATGTTATTGACATAGTAAGTGCGAAATTTCAGTGATACTAAATGCAAAGTGCAGAAGATTAAAGAACAATGGAACAAAGTGCAAAATGAAGTTTAAAAAGCAGCAGTGTCAAAGTCAGAGAAAGTGTGAAAAAATTACATTTTAACAACACTATTAAGAACAAGTTTACTAATTACTGTAACTGGCACAAATTTAAAAGTGCCTTCCTTAGACTCAGTAAAGTTTTTTAAAGTGTGAGATTTCTTTTCTTGTCAGCATTTTTTCTTTTCTTTATGCTCTGTAGCAGAGACATAACATTACTGTTACTAAAACAATGACACTTGGAGCTCTTTATCTTTCACTTCTTAACCCTTTCTTACCAAGCAATATTGCTGCAAATCCTTCTACGTGCGCAGAGTAGTAAACTACAGAAAATGCTTTGATAACTAATATGGAACAGTTTAAAATAAAGACTATGGGATTGATTCAGTCATGCTTTGCACATTCATCCTCTGACAATAATGAAATTTACACACTAAAAATGACTTTTCATTAGAAAAGTTACAACTTTGCCAAAATCCTGTTTTGCTGCTACAAAAAAAAAAAAAAAAAAAAAAAAAAAAAAAAAAAAAAAATCTATGCAATGTGCATGGTTTCCTCATATTCAATTACCCACTAAAATATAATTGCAGTTTAGGTGCTCCTCTTCTATAAATCAGAGAAATTCCACTGCTTTCACTGGCATCGTACCAAGCTTGAAGAACCCAATTTCACTTTTGTTCTTCGTACTGTATTGACAAACAGGACCCATTTCTCAACTGGCAGCTGTAGTGGACCTCTGCTGAATCCATTGCAACCACTCTTTGTTTAGCCATCGGCCCTGCTACTGTGGCCCATACAGACTTCAGTGGTACTAGAAGCAGCAGTAGCACAGATAAAACCTAAGTATATATTCATAAAAAACCCAAATTGAATGATTTCAAGCATATGAATGACCAGGTCTTCTTTGCTATCCTAGAAGTGATTACTCATTCTAGCAGTGCTTCAAAGAGTTCGGAAGTCCTTGCTCAGAATGGAGATGCAGCCATTCACAGATCTATTGCTAGAAGATAATCTCTAGTGTGGGAAATAATATCCTCACTCTATGCTGTTCTGGGCTTTTTTTTTACTTTTTGAAGACCCTGAAGTGCTTCAGATTACTAGGAAAATTCTTAGGCCAAGATCTAACACAAAAATCCTATGACTGAAAGAAAAATACTTCCAGAATAAATCCTTAGCACCACTAGTTTTCTGTATTTTTTCTCTGTGCTTTCATTATTCAGTGGCTGCATCCAGATTGCAAATGGAAAAGTGAAATCAGTGTAACATTCCCAGGATACTTTGATGCAGAAAATTCAGACAGAAACAGCAGCTGAACCTGCAGTCCATGGTAGTACCTGCCCAAGCCCAGGGTCCTTAAACAACCCACACCACTAAATAGCAAAACTTTATTTCATCATCTCAGAAGTGACATATACAGCAAGAAAATTCCAAATACAGCTCTAGCAGACAATCCCAATCACCAGTTATCATCTGAGAAAGGATTTAATTTAAAGTGTATTTGAAAATGCAAGTAGCAAAGCATCAAGCTTTACTAAAATACTACTAATCTCTTATCTGTGACAAGGGAGAGTTAACTTTGCACAGGATGCAAGTAGCTTGCACTAATTATGATTCCATTAGTAGGAGTTTTTCTAGTATATCAATGGCTACCCTTTTTGTGGAAATCTGATATTATGCAGCTGAATACATCTGCACAGCTTTCTTGAGGCACTTTTCTTCAAAGTGCATTTATCATGCTCATCCATCACCACTTTTCCACCTCATGACTGCACTTGACTCAATCAAATAATTTGCGAACTAGAAATAAACTCCAACAACTTAAAAAATTGTGTACTGTAAAATTTGATGCAAAGCCTAAGGCTCTACCCTCTTGAGAAAGAAAAGACGGGGCACGGTAGATGATTCATTTGCCAAAGCATCTAATTCTTTCTGAAAAACAAAATTCAATGTATATGAAATTATACAAGAAGAAAGCTACTGAGTTGGGTTTTTTTTGTAGAGTTGGGAGGAGGCTAAAGTGGCATTATTTCCCATAAATGTACTTTTTAAGCCTCAGAAACCAAGTACAGACCCTGCACCCTGAGGTTCAGTTAATATAATGCATTTTAATATGGTGAGTATTGAAAAACTGTCTATAGCATATTTTAATGGAAAAATGTTTTTCTTTTTGTATTGTGGGTGTAGTTTCTCACTTCCACCTTGAGCTGAATGCATTTGATGATGTTCACCCCTTTCACTGCTGTTTGCCAGAGCTTTTCAGCAGTGGCCTGCAGCAACGATTTGTGTTGTGATCCCCTCAGGTGTAAGTTTATGTGAGTTTGGTATGCCAAGTCTGCAGTGACCAGTAGCCATTGGTTTCACTGTATCAAACAGTAAATAAATGATTACCCAGATGACTACAAAATCCTCAGTGTGCCCTGGGTGTCCTTGCTCCCTGGCTGGTAACCTCACCTGTTTCTTACAAATTTTAAAGTGGTTATTTGGTGTTAAAATACTTAATTTTCTGTCCTTTCCTGCAATTTTTTTTTCTGCTATTTTTATTTTCACACCTGGGGGTCCATGTCAAAATCATGCTCTGTAATTGCTACCTCCTATGTCCAAGTCCACTGACAGCCTCAGCCATGGGCCCGGAAATTATTTGTGCTGGGATCCTCAGGAAGGTACACAGTGTGAGGGGTACAGACAGGGCAGTCCACTTCTCAAAACTTGAGCAAGAAACAAAACTGTTTTCAAGTACTATCAAAATTTCAGTGTGACTCAAGGTGAATTTCTTTGGCTTCTCACACTCTATTTTCTTTAATTTTCGGGCAAAGAGGGTGACCATATCCTTTGCTCTATTTCAAAGTGTTTTCAGATTTCAATAAAAGTAATCATGAAAGCCAAAAAGTATTACTTTTAAACAATTTCTGAAGCGGATCCGCCCCTAGCTGCCTCCGCCTCCCGTGCCAGCTCCACCTGCCGTGGGAGGACCTTGGGGGTTTGAGTGCCTGGGACCGCCCCTGGATCCTGGGGAAGGTGTGCCCAGGGCTCAGGATCCATCCACCTTTCCTGATCCTTCTATTCCATTGGTTATGTCATTGGTTGATTTGAGCTGTACCCCTCCCTCCTTGGTTATAATTGGTCCTTGTACCCTTGTCTCCTCCCCTCATCCCTTCCCTGATTAGTTACCCTTTTCCCCTTATAAGTGGCTGCCCAGAGACAGATCTGGGGATTCTCCTCCTCTCCCCCTCACGAGCACCAGCACCCCTAACCCTTAATAAAGGGGAGCTTGGGGGAGACCCCCTCCCACACACCCTTTGTCTCCTCACATCTCCTTTTCCATCGGCACCCTGCGCCTGACCTGCTCGCCTGGGACAGCTCTACCTCAGGGGTGAGACAGCCACCCAGTAGCCTGGTGTGGCCAGAGCTCGTGCCTGGGGAGAGGGCAGCCAGGGGAGCCAGACACCACCAATACAACAAATTTCTATAATTTTAGCATGGTAGTCTGTGGTGTTTATGTGCTAGCCTATGGCCTCAGCTAGACTTTTTACCTACACTCTCCATTACTTCCAGGATTTTAGAACTGTGGTAATGTTGTCTTTTCTCTTTTCCATTAAATAGTTACAAAAAAGATGCACCTCTAGAAGTCCTTCCAACCACAACTAGTTGAAGAATAGGTAATTTTTTTTCCATTTTCCCATTATGGCTTTTTTTGTTTAAATTTTGTTTCAGTAAGTTCAGGGTAAGTTTGCCAACCATGACTAATGTTGAACCATGATGTCAGGAAGGGGGTGGAGGGTCTTTACGTGACTTGATATTTTTGTCTTGACATGTTTGTGCTAAAAGAAAGTTCACTGTCTAGGATTTTATCACATTCAATTATTGCTATCAGCTTGTGCATTCAAGATGTATTCCTAAAAACTGCCATTAGAATAATTTGTTCTGCCTCCTCCTTCTAGACTGGCAATAATTTCCCACCCATCTCCCCCCCTCTTATCTCCTTCTCACCTATTGAGTCTCTTCCCTAGGGGAGTCTCATCAGAGCTATATAAACCTCTGCTATATATATATATTTTGCCTCCTACTGCACTATTAATGGAACTCTTTGATCTCTTGCTAAACTATAGTGGACTTCTCTGAGATAATGTTTAATCTTTTGCTGGACTTACAAGTATTCTGTAAGTCAATAAAACTGCCTTTTAAAGTTACAGCTCTTTATGGAGTAATCTCTCTATTAAGCATTCTGCATGAAGGACACTATGCAGTTTCTTTCTACGCTATACTCAGGTTACAGTGCATCCCCTTATTCTTCTGGAAGTGCTTTTCATACTACTTTAGGGATAGCTGAGGTCACACGTTTTGACTGACATACCTTTTTGTCTGTTTGTTTGTTTGTGGTGTTTGTTTTTTTTTTGTTTTCGGAGGGTTGTGACTCCAGAGAAATGGTTAGAATGTCATAAAGATTCTCTTAGTTTGTGGCTATTTTAGGCAATTTATAATCCAATTCAGGCAAAGTTAGAGAGATTAATAGTCAACAAATGTAGATGAGGGAACTTTAACCACAAATTTCAAAGGAAGAGAGATACCATATCAGATATGGTAAACATCATTCAGTAATTCTACTATTCCAATTGTATACAAATCAACATTTCTCTGATTCTCTGGTTCAGCATAGCTAATAAAATGCAACGTCGTTCATTCTCATGAAATTGCATCTCAAGGTGAGAAACATCATGAATAAGACTTCAGAAATTTTAATAGTTTGGTGTTGACACCACAGCTCTGCAGCTTTCACAGGGGACTCAAACAATTGCCGAAATATACCAGAAATCCAACCACTGCTCCACAGTCAGTATCAGCTGTTAAACTGCTAAGGGTGGCAAAATGCTCATACCACATATGAGCAGCTACCACTACCTGTATTGTGAAAATTACATTAAGCTCTCTATATTATTTTGATTGTTTCAGTCTGGCTATTAGCCTTCTCCACCAGAAGCAGACAAGACTTACAGACAAAGATTGAAGAAATTTTGCAAGTAGACAAATCCAAATTCCACACTTTCTATCCTTTTGAAGGACACAGGGTACATCTTTTGCCTCTCTCACTGATTACTTTATAAGAGATAAGTAAATCACTAAAAATCTAAATAATCATAAAACATTTTTTCTGATTTTTTTCACCTTTTATCCTCATTAAGTTCAAATTAAATAGTAAACTATTGCCACTACTGGCTGCAGGTACTGCTTTCATACAATGTGCTCTGCCCATGGCCCCATAAACCTCAGAGTCAAAGGAGGGGAGCAATAACAGCAGACTCAGTCTCATATCATCTGTTCAAATAATAATCAACCACACTTGTTGATTCACATGGGCTAGACATCTAAACTCAGGTTGACCTTGATACTTCTGGGCTTCAGTAAGGAGGCAGAGCTATTTGAACCCCCAGAGAACTCCACAAGACATTGATTTAAGGATCCATTTTTAGAACTGTTTGGAAATTTATGTAAAGATGCATTTCATCATAGTTGTGGTAAAACATCATGTTTCTATATTTTGCCAGCATGATATGAGGCAATTAATATACACTAGTAAAAGAGTGATGTTTTCATGATTATTACACTTGTATATCTTTTACAATCATTGCAGCTTTTATACCTCCCAAGAAAAACCTCCCAATCTACCGTTCTCCCCTGAATTTGCATGAAATTGGCACTTTTTTCCTAGAAATCCCCATGAAATTAACACTTTTCCCAAAAGGTCACAAAAATCTTTATAATATTGTTATTGCTGCAGTATTGTTTACTGCAACAGGTTGGTTTGAATGCCTCTTTTTCAATACACTATTGAGAGATATTTCCAGTATGATGATGGAGTGATAGGCTACATTAATAATTGAAATTTGCCTTCAGTTATGTGCCTGATTTGACAGCTTTTTAGAAATCTACCAACAGGTCATTTCTACATTAACTTCTCTGTGATGTCTTGGAGAGGGCAAGAACAATTTTGAGACAGAAAATTGAATAATCAGGAAGTTTTTCAAGATGTATTGAAAGTGCAATCAACTTGTATTTAAAACTGTATCTGAATTAATAGTCAGAGTGTAAACTTTGATGAAAGACATGGATAAAAGTTACCTCTCTAAGCCCTCATCATAATGATTTAAAGGAATATAAAGGGGGCAAGACAAGTGACATTACTTTCCAAAAGAAAGAGTTAATTGTGTTTAGATTCCTGGAATGTGCGTTTCTGTGATTTCATATGTAAATTTAACTTCTAATTTTTATTTTGATAATTACAGAATGGTATCTGATTATAAAAATTGTTGCATGCTCCTATCTTCAGTCCAGACGAAAAATGGTTTTTTAGTTAAGTATTTGCATAGTGCATTGGAACATTATGAGAGACAGCTGTCTGTGGACTGGGTAATTTCTGTGAATTCCTTGGTTCATAATGAAATGTTCTCTGAATAACTGGGATTAAAAAATAATAAAATAAACTTCAATATTTACCTTCCTGAATGATTTTTGTTTCCTTAAAATTTTAAAAGTACTTTTCCCTCCAAATTGTTAGATGAAAATACTGTCAGGTCAAACTCCTTCTGACTGCCATTTTTGTCAAGACAAATCTTACTCTAGCTAGCTTTCCTTTAGAGTCTGTCCTGCAATGCTGCTTTTCACAAAAACAGGGTGCTGTTAGGAGAATGCTGAAGCCTTCAAAAGCAAAGATTAATGAATCGAAAAAGACAAAGCCTTATAGGTGTGAAAGGCAATTCAGGCCAAGACAGTATAAGCAGCATAGTCAGAAGTGTATTTTTAAATGTGTTTTATGTTCTGGCTTCTAAAATGAAACACGGCAACAGATAGGAGAAATAAATAGATAAAGAGGAATGATAGAGGGAAAAATAGGAAAAGAGGGAAAAAGTATAAAACTGAAGAGGAAGGAGCTGAATTTAAGGGTAATTGAGGAAAAAGCACAGCACAATGAGCAACAGAGTAGAGGCAGGGTTAGTACAGAAGGGTAATAGAATTTATTAAACCAATTGACTTAGTTAGAAAAGAACAGATGAGCTTTCAGGCATGTAAGCCCTTCTTCAGATGTGGAACAGCAGGGAGTACAATGAAACTTTTCAGGTACTGGATCCCACCCACAGACAATGTCAGAACCCTGACTGGCAGAGGAGGCATAGATTAATGACAGGTGACACCATCTGAATTATTCAAAATACTGACACCCAGAAAGTATCAAGATACCACCAAGTTAAGATATGCTACTAAACCTCTTGGGCAAGGACTCGGATTAAAAGAAGGTAAATTTGGGGGCCTGTTCTCATTCCATTGTTAACTTCTTGCTTTCCTTTGTAACTTTATTTGGGAGATAGCACCAGTTCCAGGGTTGCCCTGCAGCACTGCTAGTGCAGCCCAGATTGCTCTTAGACCCATAGCTGAACCCTAAGCAGGGCAGTAGTGTTTTATTCTTTCATTTTGGTAGGAGAAAGAGAAGTGCTCTTAGGTGGATTGTGGAGAGCAGCTCCAGCTCCCACATCAACCGAACACGATCAGATTGTGCTGCCCAATTCTGCAAAGAATATCTGAAGAGAGGCATAGCAAGGCCAAGACATGCAGTAGGAGGCTGATCTCTTCCATCAGGGATAGAACAGAAGATTGTGTAGAGAAGCACAGCACAATATTTAGTGTGCCACAATATTCTCAATTTCACTTTGGTATTACTTTTTAGCCATTGCCCCTCTTGAGAGTGGTGATATCATCACAGAGTTCAGGTTTCCCACAGATTGTTTCTCATGGATGAACAGATAATCAAGTTTTGTGCCCAATTATACAGTGGGGCACGCATGCAGGAATGTATTTGAGTAGGGGTTGATGGTGAAGAACACCAACAGCCTGGAGTACACCTGCAATCATCACAAATTTCGGGGTTTCAGCAAGTACCAGGGTCAGTGCTTGACATAGAATCTTTTACTGAATTCACTGCAACAAGGACTATATCTATCACCAAAGAACAGGACTTGTAGTACTGTCAAGATGATCCTTCCATTTCACTTTAAACTACAGCAGAAACAGCAATGTGTTACAGTGACAGACTGTTTCCCAACTACTATTATTTATTGGAGCAGCTCCTGGAGGACCAGCAGGTCAAGACCCCCTGTGCTTGGTGTTGTTCATGATACACAGTAAGGCATAGTCCCTGTCCCCAAAGCTCCGCAACTAGTAAGCTGACACACACCTTAAACATTTCATACACTTTCTCTACCAACATAATACTTCACTTACATCAAGATGCTATGAGATACAAACCAACGTCTAATACTGTAGTAATCTAAACAGTGGTCTGAATCTAAATTAATTTTTCTCACAGTTTTCCTTTCATTTTTAAGAGGACTGGATATTGAGGGGCTGAGAGGAGCACCTGCCATATGTGTCTGTATTGCTAACACAAAATATTATAACAAATGACAAATATACTATTGGCAAAGAAAACAAACCTATTGACACACACAGGGAAAAATTCTGTACTTACATATACCCATTCAAAAGACGTGTGTTGATTTCTAGAGACTTTTAGAGAATGGAAGACTTTTCTTCCAGAGAACAGAAATGCTATGCCTGAGAGAGTCATTCCTAAAGAATTCTGTGGGAGCAAGGATGGTACATCTGGGACAATAGCTATTTCTGTCATCTAGATAAGTCCATCTTCTTTCAGAAAAAAAATGGGCCAACTTCTCTGAGTCACACGGCTGCAAACCCATTAGCACTGTCACATATCAGAAATGCTATTATGAGTGCCACTCACGCTGACATCATTCACTGTGTATAATAAAATCATCACCTTTTCTCTTGATCGGGCCCACAGCTCAATAGGTTCTTTGGGTTCTTTCCTTTCAATTTTTTCGCCCTATAAGCAGCCTGTGTCCAAATTCTGGCCTTTCTTGTGTCTTCAGTAGTCAGGTGTTTTTTTTCTGACCACGTCTCTGAAACACCTGTCCAGGCCTTTGTTTTCTTTTACCCTAAATACTTTGTCCACTACAGCTCTTCCTTTCTAGCCTCCCACATATTCATAACACCTTCTTCTCTCCACAATCCTCTACAACTAAGGAACATCTGCCTTGCCTTTCAGTCTGACCTGATGTATCTTTCCCACACCTTGAATCCATCAATCCCCTGATTATGACATTTAAGCTCTTTCTCCCCATTTCAGAGCTTTGTTCTGCTTATTTATTCAAGTTGGCCCTTATTGAACCTCCTCCCCACCACTCTGGCAGCAATTCCAGGTTTGACAGCTGACTCCCTATTTCTCTGTCAAACTAATAATGGTCTCTTCCTTGCTACCCTTTTTTTAGCCAAATAGCAAGGCCACTGCCCTATTTTTCTTTTAAATTCCTTGTCAGTACATTCTCCTAATGAAATGCCCACATGAAAAAGTGCAGCAAAGGCTGGTAAAAATGCCGGGGTAGGAATTGAGATTGAGAGACTCCTTCTGCCTAAAGAATTCAGAGCAAAAGCTGCAGGTGCTGCCCCTCCTTCCTGCTCACTGAGGATTTGCAGAGCAAGGTCTGTGCTTGACCACTGCCCCATTCTGACTGACCTCGTTGCCTGCAGCTTTACAAAATCTATCAGCCAGGACAAATGCCAGCTCAGTCTCCATCTCTACATTGCTCGTCAAATTTGAAGTTGAATGGGTTTTAAGTGGGGGTAGAATTTGGCCTGTTTCCTTAATTAAATATGGTCCTGTCAGAAAGCTCTTACATTAGCTGCAGACAAAAAGAAAATGAGAAGAAAAATTAAATTATGGAAAAAGGGTTTAAATCAGAAAAAGTCATTAAAAAAGACATCATTAAATGTATGGGAATTTAAGCAGCTTTTAACAAAGAATGCAGCTGGAAAGAAAGCCCAGCTGTATTTTAAAATCTGACAATTATGTTCTGCTTTATAAATCCTAATCTTTAAAAGACAACACTACTGTACGTGGAGGAAAGCTAGGGAGAATTTTTCATGCGAAGTCAATGACAATCCTAAATTCAAGGACAGATAAGAGGTATGGTTCAGTCTTATGTTTATAAAATGCTATCCATCCACACTTGCATAATATATATTTGCAGAATCCTAAATCACCTAATAGTGTGATAAAGTGCATGTTGGCTCAAGAGCCAGCATCAGAATGTTGCAATAAATTAAGTTCAGAAGCCTAGCTATACTTGTTTATCTATGCACAAATATGCATTTGCACACATGCAGATAATATGTGACCAAAATCACAAAAGCCCTGATTCTATATGTCTGTATGATGGCAAAACTTCAACCATGTAAATGCAAAGTGAACCACATAGTGCAAAACCCAAGTCCCACACAACTTCATACTACATCCTGCAAAATTCCTCATGAGTTCATTTAGCACTCAGTGAATATCACATACAAATTAGATTAATATCCAGAATAAGAAATCGACTGCTACTGGTTTTACCTAAATATTGGCATGACAAAGTTGAAATTATATGGATCTTAGATATATATATTATCAGACTTTCTAATCACTCGCACACTGTTGGAGTGGTCTCCATTAAAAACTTTAGAGCTTAATTTTTCCAAATAGCCAACATTACTCTGCTTTTAGGGTATTTTCTAGTTAGTGTCTAGAATATCTAAAGAATATTAAGATAAAGTTACTGGCTTGCAATGCTATTTATAAGAGTTTTAATGGAAGTTGCTGTATTCTGTCTGTTGTAAAATTTGCAGTGTAGTAATTTAACCTGTTTTCTCTGTTTTAAACAGACTGCTCTAAGAGTCTCTACATACCACCAGTACTTGTAAAGAGACTGTTACTGTGGGAACTGAATAGCATCTCAATGTACTCTATATGTAACAGCAATGTGTGCTTTTATAACAAAAAATAGCTGGCTAAGGCCAGCACTTTTTCCTCATTTACTCTATATTGATATATGACAATCCTGATAAGAAAGAGATAGACCTGCCATATTTATAATGAATCATTTTATAATCAAATACTGTATATTAACCTGGTCTCTAGCCAATCTAGCACCTGGCTGCCAAGTTCATAATTACACTGTTCTACAGTGAAGGGTATGAAATAAATTAATTTCATGCTATTTTTGGTCTCACTCTAAAATACATTTATTAGCTGGCTAGTGTCGACAACAATTAAAGTTTGCTAATTCAGGTCTTGATTTTCCCTATTTAAATTCTTTTTGATGTTTCTTTGCTCCATATTCTCTAGTCTGATCCATTTTTTATACTTATTTTACATGTTCTTTCTTTGCTTAGTGATTTTGTACTTTATAGTCTTGTTCCAACTCGTTCTCTACTGAGAACTTCAAAATATATATATTTTTACACCAAATCCAACAAGTCTAAAGCTAAAATCAAGAACATGCTTAATATAAAATTACATTTGGATTGCTGATTTCTATGGCACATCCAGCTGTAATGATACTTTACGTATCAATCCCTCATTTTTAATGTCAGACATGTTATGTTAAGCTAGCTTGTTCAAGTAATGGATTTACTGATTAGTTCCTGTTTTGGTCTATAATTGTTCAATGATTTCCTCAATATTAGCTTAACCAAAAAGCTTATATATAATTCTTTGCAATATGCTTGACAGAAATACAGAAACATTCATGAGAGAATCACAGTTTAAGTTAATCAATAAAGGCTTTATCAAGAGTTTTTATTTATAGCTAATGCAAATGTTAAAAAAATGTTACAGCCATTAATTATTAGCAGTTTTTTTAAAGCACAAAGTAAGAGTTGAATAAATGTACTTTAAGACACTTAAAGCCCAGGCATTCTTTTTAAAATGACTAGCTAAAGAGCCCCTTGGGCTGTCTTTTTACTGCTTTTCAAAGCTCTAATAGCACTTTTTCACCAAAGACACACCCCTTGAATCCTCCGAGAGATACAATAGCATAATTGTTCTTTTAGGTTTTAAGGCCTTGACATATCTGTCACTGAAAGAACAGTGAATAATAATACCAGAACTATTTTATGCAAATTCCACTTAGTGGTTTCAAGATTTTTGTGAGACGGATCTTGCCTCCTTGTTGACAGTTTTATTGTCACATTAGCTTTACATGAGAAAGTGGTAAAGTTTTCCTCTTTGTTAAATAATACCCCATTTTAAAATCTTTTCGATAAAGTTAAAAACAAATACAAAAACAATGAGATGGAAACATCAATTTGGAAAGGTATCAAAGGAGAAAATAGTAGTCACTTGTAAGAATTTTCCCACTAGCTTTCATTTTTCAAATTATAAATCACACTCATTATAATGTGTAATATGTACAAAATGAATATTTACTTGCATATATGTGTATATTTACACACACATATAGGGTTATGAATAAAACATACCAGGATGTGTATTCGTAGGGTAGTCAATGAGGAATGGCTCATATCTCAAGGTCACAAAGCTACCGAATACTTTCTGTGTATATATATATATATATATATATATATATATATATGTATGTATATGTATATATATATTTTCATAGGCAGCTGATTGTACACAAACCAAATGCATACTAATACATTGCAACTCCTAGACTCAGTTGGCAGAGAGCAGATGAGAGAAACATATGCATACATCAGAGAAGATGCTTTTAGATCATTTTTGCAAAATTTCTGGAGATGCAAAGGTATGATGAAGGTGACATCCAAGATAAGAGTGTCAAGTTTAACCCCAGTCTGCAGCTAAGCACCACACGACCCCTCCCTCCCTCCAGGTGGGATGGGAGAGAGGATCAGAAGGATAAAAGGAGGAAAACTCATGTGTTGAGGTAATAACAACACTGCTCAGCAGCGACTAAAACGTGTTATCAACATTATTCTCATCCCAAATCCAAAACACAGCACTGCACCCGCTACTAGGAAGAAGACAAAACCATTTTTTCCCAGACAAAACCATGACAATATCTAAGACACATTCACAAATACTTATAAATACAGTATATGTGAATGTATCTTAGTTGGATCCTGCAGCCTGTCTACTCCAGCAGCACACAGTGTAGTATAGGTCTCTGCAGAATTTACTCTCTTGTTCACTGAGAAAAAACTTTAATCTGAGCCACAAGAATCTTTTGATTTACATGTAAAAGTATCCTTAGAATTCCTCAGAGCATGGCTCTGGAACCAGCCCAGTCCAGACCCAGATCTTGTGACTTGTGTCTCTCTTAAACTGTGCTACAACAAAAAGAGCAAGAATGACTATAGAAACACAGGTTTAAAGAAGAGATGCAGCATGGGCCACACCCCTCTCTTTGTGAATACCTGTAGAATAGAAAAAAAGGGATCCCATTTTCCTTTCCTATAGTGTCATCCCAAGCATATTTGCTTATATAGCCAGAAGTTTAGCCAGCTCAAAGAATAGGGGTCTGTGTTAGCCTAGCTTCTATGGAAAACAACCCCAGAAAGAAATCAAAAGGAATGGGAGAAGATGCCACTACAATCCCAGTATTTAACCCTGGGATTCACTAAAATGTAACCACAGAGGCACAGATAATCTTTCCTGGGAATGTGGGAGGTGAAGACAGGAATTGTGTGATACAGTTCCATAACCTGTTCATGAGCAGGGATGTGTCCAAGGATACAGAACTCCTCTGCAATGCAAATAGCAGAGAGAGAGGACTCTCAGAATCCAAGAGATTTATGCTGTGCAACTGTTTTTGCAATGAATTTTCCACTTTTCCAATGTACTGTTGTACAAACATCATGCCTCTAATCTGACTGTTTTCAAAGCTTTGTCTTAACTTATAGGCACTCATTTGATTATGCAGGCTTGAGGAACTATCCAGTCCTGGTGGAAAGATAGCTCTGCTCAAGGGCATGCTATGGATCTGTATGATTATGAAAATAATCCTGGGATATTTAATATTCATGAGGAGCAAACATGACCTCCAATTTTAAACTCTTACCTCTGAAAGCTCTATTACAGAGTAAACTGCACAGAACTGTAGTATAATAAAAAGTTATTTTGCATAAAGTTGTGCAAAAACTTCTACATGCAATGTATAATGGATTCATTGTATTTTTATACCAAATCCAGCTGCATACATTCTTAGTTCAAGCACCAGGTTCAAGTGTACTTAGTTTTCCCTTGAGTTATACTCATTAGACACAAGTCAGATTCAAATTTATGAGCTTACAGCTCATTTGCAAAAAATGTGGACATTCGCAGGACTCTTCACTCCCAGTACTGAGTTTATAAATACCTCTGATGTGCAAAAATCCACATTTTCATTTGCACAGCAAAGGATTGCTATTGACCAGACTGAGTATTACTTAGTCCTGGTGGTGAACAGCACCTTTACCAAGCACCTGTAGTATAACCAAGAGGATTGTGTGTAAGACTCACTGATCAGCGCTGTGTGAGGAATTCAGTGAAGTTCTCCGTGAATCCAAAAGCTACAATGATAATGCAACAGCCCCCACTAAGTCACAGAATTACAGCTGAAAAAAAGACAAAGTTGGCAATGTCTATGTAGAGTGGAAAAATGCAAATATGGCTGAAAATTTCTTTTCCTGCCTTCACCAAGTTGTTCTTTAAGAAATTCATATAATTCAGATGACAAGTACTTAACCAAATTTCACATTGGCACAATCTGTCCCCCCTGGACTGCTGGATGCTACATGGCAGAGAGCCTTTTTGATAGAAACTGTGGGAAAAGAAAAGCCCTTCAAGAAGAAGTCTCCCCAAAACTAATTTAAGAAGTGGTATTCCAAGTCGTACAACCACCACGACATAAGGTATTTGTTCACGTGTATCAAACTGTGGACACTTGATACTTACATGGGATATACAACCACAAATTATAGATTACAGCCAACATCCTTGAGCTGGAATTTCTTTCGAGGTCAGTGAGTGAGAAGGGGTTGGATGCCAAAACATTGGAGAGGAAGTATGCAGCTACGTCTGCTGCTACGTAAAGCTGAACATCTTTTTCATAGCAAGAAGCAGAGATGAGGAGAGAAACATGTATTTTCTGGGTGCAGTGGCACCAGAGGGCAGGATAGAAGGTGCCTGGACTTTCAGATTGGTGATTTCTCTCTGATGCTAAAAACAAGTGAGGGATTTAAATGAAGTGGGAAGAAACCTCATTGCTGAGTGAAGTGCATGGTCTGGATCCATACAGACCCCAGCAGGGGTGCAGAGAAGAATGCAGTGTGACTTTTGTTTTGAGTCTTACATCTGCATGATCCATAAAGGAGTTCTATTAAACTGCTACAAATTCTGCATTCAGACAAGCAGTAATATCAAAACCCATATTCCAGGGCTTTGGTTGGTCAGGAAAGATTTATTTCTTCTAAATGCGTAAGTGCTCAGCAGCAGGAGAGAACTGCCTTGTTCTGAATCAGCACAGACTGGCTATGACAGGAGACAAGCACACTAGATATTATATATCTAAGGTGAATTTTCATTTACAGATGCCTGATTAATATACCTTTCTTGAATAACTCAAGCTGGTAAGGATAGTGGGAATTTTTTCCTTTTCTTGCAGCTTAAGCAGGTGCAATTTCCTCCGTTTTTTCTCCCTTTCCAGGGGCTTAGATTCTGGTGCACAATGGCTTTTCAATTTCTGTGCCTGTTGACCACACTAGGTCCTATGGGCTGAGGTGCTTGATTTTAAAGTGAATTTCTGAGGTGACCAGGATCATTCCAAATAATAGTGACCTAACACTGTATGACACTCCATCGAAAACAGATCTCATTCTGAACCCTTTAACTCTTTGAACTGAATTTGAACAAAAATCTAACACCTAACATATTAATATCTAAGTCATATCTAATTAACTCAAAACTTAACTGAAATTCTAATTAATTACAAATTCATAGCTGATCTAATATCAATTGTTGTCAGGCATCATAAGTATATTATGTATAAATATTCTAAATAATTTAATCTTGTTCATATGTTGCCTGAACTTAAAATGATATCCTCGAGATACAGACAGTTCAGAAATTTGCTCATGGTGAGGCTATACTGCAACTTAAAAAGCCCAAATATGAATGAGAATATTTGTCTTTAGCATAACTTGAGAAATTAAAGGAAGATTTCCCCTTTTTTAAGGCAGTATGATGCACGTGATTCCACAACAAAGGTCTATAAAGTCAGAACTCTCTTCTACACAAGGTCTATGAGCTTAAAGTGAAATTTGCAAGCAGATCCAGACTACCATCTCTCATTTTGATCTTTGCAACATCCTTTTGTCAAATCTTGACAAATACAGCCAGGCCATGCTCAAATCCATTCACAATTATGCTGAAAAGATCATTTTCTCAGGCTTTTCCTTTGACCATATCATTCTGCTTTCTGCATTCTCTTGTTTGGCTCCATATTATGTTTTTACATTAAATATAAACATCTCCATCCTTACATGGGCCAGCAGGGTCAATGCTCAGTCTGTTTGTCATTTCTTAATCGTCAGCTTTCACCTGTGACTGATTCATGATGTTTGCTTCCTTCTCAAGCTTATCAGGTATTCTAGCATGATCAATTAGTATTAATATTCTATTAGTATTCTCAGAGAGATGTTGGTTTGGGGAGTTTTTGGTTGGTTGGTTGGCTGATTGGTTGGTTGGTTGGTTGGTTGGTTTGGGGGTTTTTCTTTTATTTTGGTTTTGTTAGGTATTTACAAAAGACAACTCCTCAGCTGCTGTACTAGTTCTGATTCTCTTCTGCTCCAAGATCCTCTTGGGACAGATTAAAGATTTTTTGTCAGGGAATAGGTTACATCTCCCAGATTATCCTGAGCTACCTGTACTGATTCCAGCAATGGATTTTGAGACCAACTCCTTCAGGGATGCATCTACTTACTAGGAATAGATACTTTCAAGGCAAATATCAGTCAAGTTAGTAGAAAAAAGATTCACTTATCTAGCCTTTTTCTCAGACCCCCAAACCATGAAGGCTCTTCAAGAAGGTAGAGTTGAGAGTAAGATGCAAGAAATCCCTCCTCTTCAAGAAGTCCCTCAATTTTCCCTTATAGCAGAGTGTGAGCTTCATTTGGGCTTGGCAAGGCTGCTGGTCAGTTTGGTGCTTTATATTTCTCAAGCACTGAGTATAAAGGGAGAAGGGAAGAACTTTGTCTTTGCTGCCTTTTGTCTGCTTCTTCCAACAAAAATTACAGGTGTTCCATTCCAGCTCCTGCTGTTATTCTCCCTTTTCATCCTTTAGCTTCTGCCATTTTTGGAAGACTTCCAGACAGTTCCTTTTCTTCTAAATTCCATGTGACTATCCTATATGCACTTCTGGTTATGATCAGAGTTCTACCTAACTTTCCACTACTTTTCTTTGGACCCATCCTAACATATTGATAATATTGTGTAGTGCTGTTTCCTTACCTTTTTCATTAGTTATTCTCTTCCAATATACTTTCAACTGATTCTGTTCAATGCCTGGGGTTTGCCAGGAGCTGTAATTCTAATTTCCATTTCACCAGTGCTATGTAATACAAAATAAAGCTTTTTCTGGGTAATTCAGGACTTTTATCAGCTAAAGCAATAACAAAGTATAGCTGTCTAATATGATACAAAATCCAAATAAAATTACTTTGGTGGACATTATCTAGTAATATGAGTCAGATGTCCTAAAGTGGGTCAGTGCTCAAAAATGAAAGCTCCCACTAATTTGGATTCTGGGGAAAGTGTTAACATTTAAACTTCCACAGTTTCTAGTGTTCTGTGCCTATTAGTCTCCTCATGTTGGTCTCTTCATTACCTGAGATCTACAATTCAACTTTAAGAAAAATAATCTAAGAAAGTAATCACACAGGTGTATAGAAAACTACGTAAAAGCATCAACACAAAAAATGTAAATCATGACACTTATTCAATTTTCTTTCTCCTCCCCTTCTTTTTCTAAGGCATAAAAATAATAATAATAATAATAACAATAACAATAATAAAAAGTAAAACAAACAAAAATGAAATAAAATAAAAATTTAAAAAATAAATAATTTTTTTAAAAAGGAAGCCTGGCATAGTTATCATTCATGTTGATGTCAACAGCCCTGCATAGACAGGTTACAGGAAAATACCACCCCAGGGATCCTATTCATGGTGCACAGCAGGGCCCTGTCTGTAATTACTGTGGCCTAGTTATTTCTCAGTGAAAGAAGTCCACCACCAGATCTTTTTTTTTCTTCTTAATAGGTGAAGTTGAACCTAAAGCACTGTAATTTTAATCAAATCTTTCCCATCTGCGTGTAGTGTCTCTAAGAGTTGAAGATTTAAGTGTATGTTGTAGGGTTTGCTGAATAGTCCCAGAGGGGGGAGAAAGGGCAGAGAGATTGCAATTATGTTACACTTAAAGGTATTTCTTGCCAAGAAAGGGATTGGGGGGGTGAGGGGGTGTCTTGTGAGGTTTTTTTCCCTTTCTCTCTCTGTCTCTTTTCCCCTTTCCCCTAGTGAGGGTTAAGATGATGTCATGTACAGAAAGGAAATACTGCAATGAAATAGAAGACAAAGCCAGAGTGAGAAGAGTAAACAATAAAGCCGCAGTTTATTATATGCCCATGAATTAAGAATAAAAGGTTTCAAGAAGGGTGATGAAGTACTTTGAGGTGGCATTTTCTGCATTGCTTTTTTCCCCAGGGATGTCTCATACTCAGAAACCATAAGTAAGACCTTATATTGAATGTTACCTTTAATATTTTGATATCTAATCTCTCATCCCTCTTTATGAAATTCCATAGCTTACAGGACAAATCTGCTGTTTGTGCCTTTTGAGTTGGATAGCACAGTTTCACAATTATAGCAAAATTTAAACACGACAAGGATCAGACTTCTGTATCAGATGTTTCAGTCTAGCAACTTCTTGGCCATTAAAGATTATTAAGGATGCATGATGTCCATTAGCTCTTTTCGGAAATGAACAGAAGTCGCGGAACTGACAGGTAATACAAAACTCTTGCCCAGAGAAAGGCTCATTCAGCTGTTACAGTTTTAAAACAACAACACACTTAAAATCAAGCTGCTATGTGCTTGCATTCTCAAAACGAGAGCTATCAAAATAACATGTTGTTTCTTCAAGTTACGGTTTTCTGTTTTGATCTGTTGCCACTCTGGTTTCTAGACAATACCAGCATAACAAGGGTGATGCTGAGTGCTCAACTGTTGCTTACAAATGAATTGTTTCTTCCCACTAGTTAAGTTATGTGTATTTTTGGGCAGCCAGTGAAATGCCATCTCCCATTCTTTAGGCACGTCCTGTGAGCAAGAGGGTAGATGCATTCATGTAGATGTTAATAATTATGCAAGCAACTGGGTATCTCAAAAGTACAGTCTGGACAACAGAAACTGCAGCTGTGGCACCCACCTTAACAAACTCACTACCCAGGAAAGTGTGGTAAGATTTTTTCTATACTGAAAATTAATTAACCCCCAAATTATTGGCTGATTTACTCCAATACTACAGATTCACTGATGTGTGTTTACGTCCTATCTCTCTGAGATGGTGCAATGTGAAATACCAGTACCAGTCTGTGTCCACAGCTTTTGAGTTTCCCTACATACCTGCCTGGGCATGTTTTCATTAATGTTAGACCAAAATAAATTGTTGGACAAAAATAGGAACGTGAACAAGCTGTACCTCCTGAAGCAATTGTTTCTTCAAGTCTACAGTTTTCCAGGATATTCAGGAAGGTCTCCTCTTAGATTCTACTTCACTCACGTGTCCCTGAATTGAGAGAAGGTATTGAAGTTCAAAAGTGTAGACCAAATATGTGGTCAATACTTCTCAGCTCCAGGAAGGATGGGAGTAATAAAAGAAAGAATTTATTTAAAAAAAAATAAATCATAACAGTATGAAGTATAGGAACATTTAGAGATCTTTTGAATAAAAAAAACAATCTTCCTTTTACTGAATTCATATTAATTGGGCCTCATTATATTCTCAAAATAAAATCAAGTAAAATTTAAAACTTAGCTATTAGGAAAAAAAAAGGAAAGAACACGGAGAAATTACAAACACGAAGAAATAGCTTTTATATTTCAGTGAAAATCTCAGATCATTTAAACAGTTTTCTGTTCTGACTCAATTACCTCATGATACATTTCATTTCACACTAACCTCTCTGTCCTTTGTATAGGTATACTCTTAATTGCTAAATTAAGCAAATGTTTTTTAATTCAAACACATTTAATAACACAGCAATATTACATAACATATATGTGCATTTGTATATAAAAAACATATGAGCATATTATTTTCAAAATTTATTCTTCTTGATAATTTTTTCTAAAACAGTTAGTATTGTCCAAGACAACTTCAGATAGGTAAATACATAATAACACAATATTAAGATTGTCAGTATCAGAGTGAAAGAATAAAGGTACCAGTTGAAAGTACTGGATGGTCAATGTCAATATTTTCTCATTTTATGTTTTCCTTATATTATAAATTAATTATAAAAAGCAACATGTCCAATAAGAACAGTTAACAGAAAATTTTCACAGAAAGAAAAACTGGCAGAAATATGTTGGAAAGCTTTTGGTTTAAGCTCGGGTTAGGTTCGAGTTTGGCTCCCTTGGTTGCTCTTGACATCAAAATCTTTGTTGGCCTAGATTACTACAATTTAAGAGCCAGAAGAAAGAAAAAACAATTCGTTTGCTGCTGGCACTGGTAACCAAACATGGATTGTCTAGATTTATCTTGCTGATGGTAAGTTGTTCCCTTTCTAGAAATACAGGGATGATAATGGCTGAAATGTTTAATTTAATGCTGTGTAAGCAAAAAGTAGAGTTTTCTTTTGGTATGCTAGTTGAAGATCGGTTTTATTTTCCCAAAGACCCTCATAATTATATTAGGACTCCCATCCTGCTGAATCGATTTACAATTAATACGGTGGCAACCTGCTGCCTAGTTTAATGTTGTGTATCTCACTCTTGTGTACAACAGTGAGTGAACATATAGTGGTGTTTGAGGGAACAAAATTTCCAGACTGCATTTTAATGCAGTAGATTGCTTTGTGGAAACTTGCAGACAGCCTGGAAGAAAGTTATAGGTTGAAAGGAAATATGCATCAAATATAATATTCACTATTGCTTAAGTTGTATTTCCTGCCCTGTGACTATCAGGAGTCATATCTCCCACCCTCTGAGTTTCTGTCAGCAATCAACACCATTTACAACACATGCTGCATAAAGGAAAATTGCATTACATTGATAGTTGATCTCTGTTATGACATGTATCTTCATGGCTACAGAGGGGAAAGATAACTCATCACGGAAATAGCCATGAATGATATATATGTCTTTCCTGGTAAGAAGTGTCAAAATAGATATTGGCCCTCATGTGCTACCTATTTAAAAAACCATCGTTCTTCAGGAAAGAAAGTTATTTATAAAGGCTAAGAAAGTTAAAGCTCAGAAACACATCTAGGAAAGGATTTTTTCAATCCTGTACAACTTAAGGAAGTCTCAATTTTGTCATTACATGACATACCTAAACTCAACCTACATTAGCATCTGACAGCATATTGTTACATTCATATTTAGAAGTGCACATGCTACATGGAATATACACCAAAATGATAAACCAAAATGTTACCTTTGAAGAAATTCAATTATAGCTAGCCCGTTAGTGGGTGAGGCAAGAATATGTTGTCTTTAAAGATTGCACATGAGCTCCAATAAGCCTTTATTATCCTTTGGATCTGCCACAGAATAACTGTCTCCAAAACGGCTGGAAGGGATTGGCTTTTGGTTGCTTTCTTATGGAATAAGAGAAATTCCTCCCACATGCCTGTTAGTCTCTCTCTGCACCTTTTCAAACCAGCGGCCAACCACAGATACATTTGAAAGAGCAAAACTTTTAAGGATCATTAAATTTATAGATATTTTGTGAAATTCAGTGGGTGAAGAAGGAAAGTCTCTCATGATTTTCTGTCTAGGAATAGCAGGGGGAACTTGGCTATTACATTCCCCCCTGGACAACAGCTGGCCAGGCACCACGAGCAGGGGGGATTGCCACAGAGGGATCTGAGATCTGGAGGAATGTAACAAGAGGGAACCTGGGGCTTCACTAGGGTTTGGTAGGACCCAACGTGTGCCTTGGGAAACCTGGCCCTACATGTTCTACTGCTCACAGACAATTCAGCTTTCAAAAAATGAAAACATCTTCTCTGTCACTCCAATTGTACAGTCAGGGCTTCTCTAAAACCTTCCTTTGTCTTGGGCAAATTTCTTTTTAAGAACTTCAATTTATGAGTTGTATGGTCAGAAGGGAATTTCTAAAAACTTTGAGCTCCTAGCTTGACCTGCGTAACATAAACCACATAATTTTATCTCCTAGTTCCTGCAGGATTATTCTCCTTTCTCATGTAAGTGAACTATATTGAATTTAATAAATCTACGAAACAAAAAGATTTAGAGATGAAAGTTTATTTTCTTCTCCTGGCTAAGGCCTTTTCCAGAGAAGTGCTTGGGAGCTGGAAAAGTCATATTCATTCACTAATAATATGTGTCAAATTAAACTTGTATTTATGTTTTTCAATGGATCTGAACTAAGCTTATGGATTCCTATGGGATTAGGCAACTGAATTCATTTCTGATCTATAAAGCTTCAGCCTTCTAAAATGCAATGTCTTTAGTCATCAGTCTGAAAAAGTCAAGTCATGACATGATTGTAAAAATGCCAAGATTTTCAAACTCTCCAGAAAGTTATTGATAGACCAGGTAACTGCTGTGTAAGATTATGAAACATTGTCTAAAGAGGCAGATAAGACTGTAATTCTCAAAATACTCTTCATATATGTGCTAGGTTTGATTTTGATTAAGAATAATGGCATATTATGCTATTTATTTCACTTGTACCTTGAGATATTTTTTTCATTATAAGATATAAATCACAATAAGCTGAAATACATACTTTTCAAGCTGCAAACCTATAGAAACTACTACATGGTAAATTAAAAACAAGTTCATATATTTAGATTTTATTACATATTAACTCCTCTAATTTGTTGAAGCATTGGTCCCTGATAAAATATCCATAAACCTTAAGTGTGATCTAGTCTATTTTCCCTTAAATATACATAAGATTTTAAATTTCATATTATATATAAAGGTGCATATAAGTATTTAAACTTTACCTTGTAGTTTAATATTAAAAACCTAACACTTAAATGTTTGGTTTTTCCTAGATTAAAGAGATATTAAAGAGAACACAACAAAAAAATAACTTTTACTAAGTTATGGATGCTTCATTTTGCATAAGAAAAAAAATTAGGAAGTGTTAGCCATATATATAGTGAAAATAATAACTCTTTCTTAATTTCTCCCCTACAAAACCCAACTCATGTGGCTGACTTTCTCAGAAATTTTGAGAGTTTTGCTTCTCACCTCAGCAGGAATTTAAGAAAACCATGCCACACTGGACTCACAGGGCTACTTTTTTCCTAATCTCCTGAAAATTTTTGGAATGTTGATCATGGCTTGTCTTGTCCATGCATTTTGATATATACCTTTGCATTATCATGCTATACAAAGCCACTCTATATGGAGATAATGAAATGTTTGTGTTAGGAGGCATGCAGAATACACCTGTGATATTATATTATGTCAGTATGATTCTTAGGCTCTGATGTGTATTATGGGTTAATTAAGGCATAGGAAATAATGTATATGAAAAGATATGTCTTCCTTACTTCCAATGAAATAAAAATTTCAAATCAAAAACATCTGTCTTTTTTCGTTTATATGTCAAAATGTAATTGGCTATGGTTGGGTTTTGTTGCCTTTATTACTTTTAATAGCTGTACAGCCACTGATTGCCCAAGCTGATGGTTAATTTAATTTCTGTCAATACAATATTGGGGCTGTCTGCATATTCAGGCCATGATTAACTGCAGCAGAGTCCATAACAGTAGTGTTATTATTACTGCATTTAACTACCTCTCGGGAGAAGACAAATTAAATTATGTTGAAAATGCTGTTGATTATCATTACGGACTTATTTGTAGAGCACAATTACTGATCTGTTGTAAAATAAATCAAATTTTTTATCATCGTGGTATAAATTAAATGTAATGTAGGCGAATGGAGAGTGGTTACTGAAAGAGTTCAGGCAGCTTTGTATAAGTCAACTGAGCACTGAATTAAAATAATAATCACAGATGAACATGATATTATATTTTAATAACAAGCTACTTCATGACCAAGTGTTCATAGATTATGGGACTTCAACAATAAAAAAGCAAACTTAAAATGCTTTATGTGCTGTTGACTTAAACAAAAGACTGAGGCCTTCATATATAAATTATTTTCTCCTGCTTCCTCTATGCAAACTGGAAACTCAGTTCAAGTAACCAATTTAAGGCACCACTTTAAAAATATAATTACACTAATAGCTTACATATGATAATACTTTAGCTCTCCTCCTCCCTCTATGATATACTAATCTCTGCCGTCCTATATTAGTACCTTATGAAATGTGGGCCTTTACTGATAACTCCAGTGAAAACAACATATGAGCAACATACTAGCAGATATTTAATTACACCGAATGCTCACTATGAAATACCCCTTAACCCTGCATCTTCAGAAGGGGCAGGCAGTTATTCACTGATTGATGAAGACAAATGAGAGCCGATATCAATGGTTCTTATCCTGCCCTCTCCAAAGATAAGTGATCCAGCTTCAGTCACGTTTCTTCAGACAATCAACCATGTCAGGAAACCAAGAAGCAAAGCAAGGGAGACATAAGTCGAAGCTGCCCCCACTTTCTTTCCACCCCCGTTAGCAGAGGTCAGACTGAATCTCTCTCGTGGGAGTAGTTCTTCAGCTGGGTACATGGCATCTCCATCAGCTTCCCCAAAATTCTTATAATTCATGTCAACCAGGGATCTGTTTAACAGGGACTTGTACCACTTGTAAGTGTCCTTAGAAGTTGCATTCACTCAGCAAAACCATTCCTCAGCAATCTCTGATGCAAAGCAGTCCTTATATAATGTATTCCAGCATTCTTTACACAGAAAAAAAATCCCACTGGCATCCATGGACATTTTGCCTACAAAAAAAACACATAAAAAGCCTCAGAATAAGCCATTTCAGTAGATGTCCATCAACTCATAGAATTCAGGAATTCTATTTTTAATTTTGCCAGACATTATTACTTCGGTCTACAATCCTCTGATAACTGTCTCAGAGCAACCTCCTTCTCTATCCTTGCTGCATTTTCAACAGGAGTCAGTCATTCCCATGAATGAACAGAATCTGCACAAAGGGTACTTGAGCCCCACAGTTCCTGGCACACCAACTCTGAGTTTTTGCTCCTGGCACACTGAGCTCCTCACTGCATTAGGCGTGCCTGGAGCTCCACGGCACTTCTTGTACGTTAATCACATCCATTATACTCCATGCCTTGAAAAAATTTATGTAGAGATCCAGAGTATACAAGCAAATTACATCTGTAAAGCACCCTTTGGCCTAGCAAAAATATGATGGGCAGTGAGCCACGAGTTCTAGTTGCAGCTCTTCATCTGATGTTAATAATTCTGTGCACTACATAACCCTTATTATGCAGCAAGGCCTCATTAAGAAAGAGACAAGTATCATTTGCCGTATTTTGCAGATGGATTAACTCAGGAGTTGTCATTTGTTGTGCAGCAGGACTCAAACCCCAGGTTTTCAAGGGAGCAGACCCACGTGTTACACACATAGCCAAGACGCATTTCAAATCTACGTGTTTGTCTGGGCTCTCCACAGTTACCAAGCCACATTTCCATATGTAGCCAGTAGATGAACCAAGAAATTTTTACACTGCTGATAAAAGTATGAACACTAGTGTGATTTTACATGACACCAGTTTTCTTTCTATGTTTTCTCTTGCTTAAAGAAATGAAAAATGTCATACAAATTTCTGTTCTTCAGTGAAAGAGCAACTGAAGTCATTTGTAGAAGTGTCTTAATTGAAAGATCACAGGATTCAAAGAGTGAAACCCTTGTACCAAAGAGAAAAGCAGAGAATGAGGCACAGAGAATGAGGCACAGAGAATTAAAGTTTTTATCTTGGTTGAAATCTAGAGAAGTTGAGATCTATTCCTCACTCTACTATAGACTTTCTTTAACCACGGTGTGCTCCTGCCTCCCAGTTTAGCCATAACCACCAGTGGGTCTTGTGAGGGTTGCGTCCATCTTACTCTGGACATGGTAGCCAAGGGCTGTCTGGAATGGTGACCCAGACGTCTTGCAGGTATGCAAATATGGCCATAAGTCACTCATCTCACTCTATAAATAGCCGGCAGCCCAGGGCCCGTGGAGCTCTCCTATACGCAGCGGGCTGCACGCCAGGATCTGTCCTTGAGCAGGGACACCTCCCAAGGTGAGTGCTCCAGGGCCAGAGATCCCCTCCCACGACAGATCCTCACTAAGTAATTAACAGCATGATACATTTTGGCTTCTTAGCTAAGTGGTGGAAAGGACTGATTGTGTACATACAATCCTATAGCCACAGAGTGCTGTCCAAATCTGAGACTAGAAGTGGATCCCGATGCACCTGGATTCCTCTCTGAGGAAAGCAAGAGGGTCTATTCTGAGCCTCATGACTCAGCAGGCGACAAAGCTCCCTCTATGCAGTAAAAAATTAAGTGCACCTTGCCAACGAAACTTGTTAAACCACTATCACATTTACTATCAAAGTTCATTAAATTACTTGTTTATATCAATAAACACCTTGCAGCTTCTTTCTTACGATGGAAGCACGTCACTCCATCAGTGGGGTAACACTATCATAATTCGAACTTGTCTTGCTATTATTTATATTAAAAATATATCATTACATTCCCACTTTTCTTTTGGTTTGCTATACTGGCCAAAAAACCTCATTTTTAGCATTGTTTAAAATGTGAACGTGTCACACAGCCTGTTCATTTAAACCATGCATTTCAGTATCAAAGCCATCTACTGAATTGCATAAAACCAAAAGGTTTTTTCTAAAAGTCCTTAACCATTTCACCACTCTACACAACGTGAAATTCTTCTTGGCACTTTAGACTACCGTAACAAGGAATAGGCCCTGCCACAGGGAATTTATAATACAATTTCAAGTGTGAGACAAAATAAAGGTTAGCAAAACCAGAAGGGCAAGATTTAGCTGTACTTTGAGAAAGAAAAGATACACCAGGAAAGAAAAGATATTTCAAGGAATTAGAAAATGTGCAGATATAATTTGTTCTTAAAATATTCTGAGAATCTGTTATGAGAGTGATAGACTGAATAAAAGGAAGTTCCTAGCAAGCTTTCTATATTATGTGGGGAAAACATTTTTGTTCAGTGTATGTAACCAGCCAAATAATTTTCAGTTTTCAGTGTAGGGCTCACTACTTGGTGTTTCTGCTTTAAAAATAAGGACTTGTAGAAGACTGGTTTTGAAAAGCCTTAACAGATCATGTGTCTAGAAACAGCATTTACAGTCCTAGGTTTCCTATGTGCATATTTATGCAGAAGAGAAAAATCACTCAGAAACAGTGTTTAATTTTTAACCATTGTTTCTATTCACACACTGCTTCCCTCCCCCTAAAATGGTGTTCTATATTACAAACAAGGTCACGTAAGCTACACCAAAGCCAAAGGTTTTAAAAAAAAAGCAATAAAGGTTTCAGTGTGTGTAGATATGTTCCCACCAGCTCCCACTGTGTAAACTTCCTAAAGTTCACTTTCAATACAGCAAATTAACACAAATTTGACCCAAATCTATTCATGTGACATTGACAAAAAAATGTGTGAAATCATACATGCAAAAGAAAATTAACTCAATACAGCCTTTTCTATTTTTTGAAAAGGTAAACAGTGTAAGCTTTGCAAACATAGGAATATAAAAGAATGCAATGTTGTTAATATTCCACTTGATTAAAGATTACAAATACCCATAAAAAGCACACCAGTCTGCAGTAAATGATACCAATATGTTCTCCTAACAATGAATGTTTTGACTTAAACAGCACAACTACTTCAATATCTATGCTCAGGACAGGTGAAATGCACTCCACAATGGCAGAACTCCGAAAGGATCCCAACACAGCCGTGGAGGGCACTGAGCTTATTTGATGTGACACACTCCATTCATCTTCATGAAAGTTTCAAACTCATGAGATAGATACAAACTGATGTCTATTGTCATTTACTGGGAAACTATGAGGTGTAAACACTTCACACAGCTCCCTCACAAACATGAAGCAGGATGATAGCTTTGATGGCACTGATGGATGGTGTCCTTATGGCCAGGGGAAGGAGACTCACATCAGCACTGACACTGTGGGATCTATCAGCTGTCTTTAAAACAAAGTGGGTCACAGGAGAGTACCAGAGCACAAACACATAACAGTGCTAAGACTTTGTTCCCTCCTCAGGAACAAAGCACAGATAATTTGACGACTGCTCACAAGATGCCAGCTGTAAGGTTCAGAGAAAAACCGTTCTTCATTATATGATTATGCCTTATAATTATGTCTTCCACATACGATTAATATGTTCCATACAAGATAAATCATATTATGGAATAATTATGAATTGACCATATATGACCATGATACAGTAGACAAAAAAGTCCCAGTCCACATATGGGGAAAAAAACTACTGTCCCTGAAAAAATGGCTGCACACAGTTTACTATGTACTTCTGCAGAAAACATACCTAACATGCACATCTATAGGCTCTTACATCAGAAATGCTTATGGATGGGAAACAGTAGGCTTCAGCTTAACTTGGGCAAGAGAGAGAATACATCTGGGTAGGATGAAACTACTTTGGTGACCAGCCAAGTCATTACCCATCATTAATTGCCAAAGCCATCTCTCTGCTCCTGTCAAAGTAAAGCCACCCAGGAATCTTCCCTGAGCTTGTTCAGCCTCAGGACAGACTTTCAGCTTGAACTCCAGAAGTCTTTTAGAAAATACTTTTAGTTATCTGCATAAGCCTTCACTTGGACCTCTGCATACTCAGACACCACTTCCTTAATTATAGCCTAATAGCTTGCTTAATAATTCTAAGTTCTAATGAATGGCATCACGAAATAGAAGTGGATAATATAATATGTGGCACACTGACAGAACACAAAGCAACTGTTCAGGAAGGGTATAATTATCCATATTTCACAGATCTGTAAAGTGAGGAGCAGAGGGGTAACATCTTTCCCTGGACACAGGGAAACTGTGGTAGAGACAGAAGCAGTCATGTAGCCTTTATTCCTGTACTATCCTACTGTGTTTTGAAATGTGGAGTAAATGAGACATTATCATAAAATATGCTGTAATCATGATTTTGATTAAACCCCAGATCATGTTAAAATACTGGATTTAGCTCAGTATTTTAAAAACAATTGCATCCAGTACAGTAATAGAGGGACACGTTGAGCAGTTTGTTTTATTGACTCTTAATTAGAAATATATGCTTCGTTTATCATAGTACTCTCTGTAGGAGATCAAGGTGCAAGAGGTTTCAGTCTGACACCACTATATGAGCAGGTTGGGAATAAGTACTTTTCTATAAATTAAAATTAGTCCTTTAATAGGGCCTAATAGAATTTTTTAATTGTCTATAGGGATGAGTAAATAATTGTTTCATCAATGTACTTTTTTCTTGGTCTGTAAGTTTTTTGATTTTTAGTTTACTTCATAAGAAATATTTTACCCGGCTCTTAGATGATATTTTCACCTTCCTTCAGATAGTTCCAGGCTCCACGTTAGAATGAAAATTCTGCTTTTCCAGGAAAATCCTGTACAAGTCACTCAAATATCTTCATTTGTTAAGTCAATAGTAAGATTGCTGTAATTCTCTGTCGCACCAATAGCTCTAGATTCAGTTATATGTGACAGATAAGTTACTAATGCCTGTAAAACTTCTTGTTCAAACAGTATTCCATGCTACTTTTGTAAACCAAACACTTTATCACTTAGACAGTGAAAATATATCTGTTCAATCTGTAAAACAACCAGATACGTTTATAGTATATTTTGTGTGCTATGCAGCTAATTAAGATGACTGTCTTTCTTTCTTTAAAACAAATTCTTGGACCTGAAGGGTACTCTTGCAACTGTAACATTTCAGGCAAACAAAACAAACCACCAAGAAATCAAGGAATAACCTGTTCTCATTGCATTCTGACAAGTTTAAAAAGTCCTACATTATTTTTAAACATATAGATTCATTGTATTTCTAATGAAACCACAGCATCAAGAACCAAAACACTTAGAATATCCATAAGATTACTGCCCAGACAATCTTAAACACTCAAGAAAACTATCAGATACTAATTAGACTCTAACTCCACAGCACATTTGCTAAAAAAAAAAAAAAAAGAAAAAATAAAACAAACAAATAAAAAACCAAAAACCACAAACAAAATCAACAAACAAGCAAACAAACAAACCCCTGCCAAAATTATGTGCAGAAGTTACGATTTATTTTAATGTTCTGGGGTCATTCCAGGCTCAATGTGAAATAACAATGCAGAGAAGCAACACTGTTTGTAGTCACCAAATACAAAATAACTCATATTACCTCTTTTCAGCTTTTAAAAGGTATAATCAGACAATGTTACTGTAGTACTTCATCTGATACCTGGGCCAGTTCTGGCTGAAATTTTTACTAGTCTGCAACAACATGTTTTTATAACTTACTCACATTACACTCATTTTATTAGTATGACTGAAATTTTCCTCAGAAACACCTCCCATTCTCTCTCAGAAAGAAAGTGTACATGATGCATGCGTTCAAAAAGTACTAAATAGTACCACAAAAATATTTGCTACCAGATTTATTTGATAGCTTGTCTATCTATTAGCATTTAAAAAAAAAAAAAAAGAAAACTTGAGAAATAAAGACTGTGGAAGCTTAGATTAAGAAAATAATTTAAGATATTTCTCTGTGTGTGTTTTACTATTGTTTTTGTTGCTGCTACTGCTGTTATTCTTTAGTTGTCCGCCGACATTTTGAATTCAATTGTGATGCAGTCCATGAGTATCTCTAGTGTATAAGAAAACATATCCACAGAATCAACTTAGTCCTTTAAAGCTATGCTAACAAAAATGTATGTTCACCAAAACATACACCAAAGTTTGATTCCCTTGTACTTAATACATAAGCAGCAGACCTGGGAGCAAAAGGTTCATGTCTCTGATCCAGATCATCAGGCCCTATGTCTGGTTTTATCCATCAAGTATCTCAGAGAATCAGTATCCAAAACGTTATTATGCAATCATTTGTTCTTATTGCCAATTACAACTATTTGGAATGTTTTCTTCCATATTACTCAGCGTAGCAAAACCCAAGGGAGTACATCTCTCTCTCCTACACAGAGAGTTCTGTATTTTCCAACCAAAACTGAAAGATGATTTTCTGGACAGTTCCACCGCAAGGGGCATCTCTATTGCTTCCAGTTTTTCTGAGAAAGATTTAACTGAGAGACACACAAACCCACAAAAATCTGAGTGGGGGAAAAAGCATTAGAAGGGGCAAACAAAGGAGAAAGGATTGAAAAAGCAGAATGCAAGAGCAGCGTGTTTCCTGGGTAGGTGAACAAGTTGGCTTTCTTGGCAGCAATTCATGGGCCATCGTTGTGGTATCGTCTGAAGATCCCCTTGACACAAACTTCAGAAGTATTCACCATGCAGGGATTTTATTATTTTGGGACTTATTTTCTTAGTACGCTTTTGAATGTGAAACCCTAAGTGATAGAGTACGCTGAAATCAATTGATGAAAAATGCTAAAGATAGATAGAAATTTTAGTATCAAGGGCACACAAAATGAGGTTGAGCTGTTTTAAATGCAGGTATGTGTTCCCAGCTAGTCTAATCGATCCCATATAATACATGTAATTGCAACTTCATATCTTATTATTGTCTCCACAAGGGTTTTGTGGAAACAAGATGCTACACATTACACATTTCGTATGATAACACACAAACATTAAACTGTGTTTCTAAAGAATACAGAAATGGACACCTGAGTGAAAAGTGGGTAGCATGCCTTTTCATGGGGAATCTTATTTGTAGAGATGCAGTCCAAGGACTCTTTTCCCCCAAAACAGCATAGAAAAATGTCCAACTTCCTTTGATCAAAAAATCCCACCTTGTAGTCATCCCTGTTAGGCAGAAAAGTATAGCAGTCAGTGAAGGTATCTGAAGGACCAAATTAGAGAGCCAAGCTGAGAAAGGATACAAACCCAAGAATCTATTGTGGCAAAATTAACCCTCAGTTTAAAATGCCACATCAGAAAAGAAAGCCTTCTGAAATCTGTTAGGCATTTTTAAGCATCTTGCACTAATTCATCAAGGAACTCGAGGGATGAGTAATTGTAAGACATTCATGAAATTCAGCAGGATTCAGGAAAGTAATTTGAAGGTGTTTAGGTGCTGCAACATCTAACTGTAGAAGTTAGGTGTAAATGTTTTCAAGAAACTGCTGGTTCTTAACTAAGATCCAGGAACCTTGTCCCAGATACAAAACAAGTCTAAGAATTTTGTTGTTTTCCATTTCTGTGCCCCTTCAGATAATTATAATTATTATTCGCAATACAATTTCACTCATTTTTATCCACGAATTCTAGATAATTCTGGCACGAATATAATGGAAACTAAACACAGAAAATGAGCACTTGGTGTATTTTACTGGATTGATAAATCAATGCAGTGGGAGGCCTACACAAACAGAAACTACACTCTGTTCACTAACATAGGCTTCAATATTTCACTAATAATATGTGACTTGCTTTCTCATTATAGGCTGTAGTTTAATATTTTCAAGAAAAAAAAATAAGCACCTTCAAAGGCTACTCTGATATCAGTTCTGATTATCACCTTTGATTCAGATTTTTTCTAATTTAAAAATTTTATTTTTTATAGCGATGCATTTTTTGTATTCAATTCTACTTTAACTACATATCAGCTGATGTAGATTCATAGATAATCTTTAGACAAAAAATTTGATTTATTGTCTTCCATAAACAATAATTGTCCTGATTTATTGTCTTCCATAGTGAAAATTATTTTGTGATTAAGTACCTTCACTGCTGAAGAGTATCCAATTCCTTGTCATCTTCTGTTCAGCTTCAGCTATTAACAATTACAGGGTTTTTTCTAGTTCTACCTGATAGATCAAAAATTCCTGTCATCTTCCCCAAACACATATCTAAACCAGTGTGAAAGACTTCAAGTTTACTTTCTGTAGGATGTGTCTTTCATTAGGTTAACCAATCCTGTAGTGGATTTTTGTCTCAAGCTCTCCAAATATCAGTATTCTTTCTAATCATGAGTATCTGGAATGGACACATTATTTCAGGAGCTATTCCTTCTGTATCAAATATAAATGAATGTATTCCCTTATTTCTAAAAAAAGATTCTGATTGGCCCCTGAAGGTACCATTAAAATGCTGAACCATGGCACTTCACCAGGAATATGAGCACATAGGAATATTCACAAATAAATCCTTTCTGAAGTTGTTTCTCACACAACTTTGTCCTACACTTTGTTCCTAGGTACACAAATCAACCTTTGGCCATTGAAATGGATTCTGTACTTTTACACCTGTTTATTTTTCCATCTGAAACATATTTCATCAGCAATCTGCCACTCTGCAAATTTCACCAGTTTGAATGATTTTCTCACTTCCATGTCTACAGCCATGCTAAAAGCAGTGTTAGATATGCAGCTGCATTCCACCGGGCCTCCTTCGTGCACACCCAAATTACAAAACTGAAATATGCAATTACAAAATTTTTTACTTTCCTTTTTCATCCTAGGTAGTTGACTAGCATTTTACAATGGTAGGAGCAAGATAGTTTGGTTTTTTTTTCTGGCCCAAAATCATATTCAGACTTATCTAACAGCCTGAATGTAGCTGTATGTATTTCTCCCTACTGAATTCATTTTCTGCTACATCATACATGAAACTAGTTTATTATCCCTTTAAAGAGCAGGACAATAATTCAACTCTGCCACGTCTGGGCACACAGATTGTCTGGAAAATATCATGTAGGTTGTAATGCTATCATTACAAGAGTAAAAAAGGGAAAAAAAAGTTATATATTTCCAGGAGACAATCATAACAGTTGTGTAGCAACTGTGATCTATTTTCAATGATTTGATACAGCATGAGCCATACATAGCATGCTCTCCCTCTTCTCTGTCTCAGATTTTTGGACAATAGGGGTTGATTGGTCAGAAGGTTACAGAACTCAGCAGAGGCCATCTGACAAAAACTTTTCAAGGGAAAAGAAAAAGATCAGGTCAGTGGTACATAGAGGAGATACAATTTTTGGTCAAATAATGTTCCTCTTCCCAACACAAACCACACACTGTAAACAACGATAAAAAGGCGACTGCCAGCCTGATTTGTCCCCGAGGGTGTCATTGTCTTCTCAGACCTTCTGATGTCAGGTCACCATTGACTGCAACATCTATCATATGAACTGCAATGGCTATCAGGTGCTGAAGTCTAATTTTGGAGGGTCTGTCACAAATTCTTTACATTTTATTTCTACATATTTAGCGCATCACAGTGAGGCTTCTAGCAAATAGCGCTTGCTTGATCTGAAAACGTCTAATAAATCACCTTTTTTTTTCAGAAAAATTCCATTTCTTAACAGTTTTGATTTTCGGCCACTGCAAACTCTTCAGAAGAGCACATACTGTACAAAGAGTTGAGTGATACATGTTTCAGGATTAGTTTTAATTATCATGGTTACAAATTATCTCTTGGGTCATCTCTTAGAGAATATCCTTTTGCATGCCTTCTTCACTTAGTTTCAGATGGACTCTTGTGAACTGAAGAGTTATAAAGCACATTGGTGGCAATAAAAGGATTGGAAAATAGTAATAAGCCATAGAGAATGTTTTCCTTGTCTTTGGAATATTTCCTTCGATTTGCCAGACACTATGCAGAGAACATCTGTGTTAGTGAAGTGACAAAAGCTGTGCTTCACTGAGTCTGGAAAAACAGATACGGAGATGGTAGCCTGGTAAACCATGTAAAGAATAATGCATAGTTGGCTAAAATGGCATCTCATTGCTGAAATTATTAAAAAATTTTCCAACCATATAGTTGTTGTCACTGAGTAGCTAATAAGGGCTTAATCTGAAGTAGAGTTATTCATTCAACAACCAACCAGAGCTTAAAATAAACTCTAGGCTATCTATGTTTCCATGTGAAATGCATACAATGATATAATGTGTTTTCTTCATTTTAGAAGAGGTCAGAAGAACTAGAAAGAAGGCTAAAACTATTTCCTCAATGTTTAAATGGGGAACACTTCTTTTGATTTACAATCAGAGAGAAAAAATTCACAAAGTTTTAAGTATTAAGAAGTCAAAAGTAAACTACTGAGGAAATATACTTAAAGCTGCAGGATCAAATCATGTTTCAGAACAGTAGTTATCTAAATGCAGCTGGTAATAGCCACAAGAAACAAATTACTCTATATTATGTACATGTATATATGTACATGTTAAACAAGGATTAACTATGAAACAGAAATAGACAAGCGAGAAACTAATCTAAAGAGGATAAAGAATAATATTCTTCAGAAAGGACCCTTTTCCAAAATGACAGATCATGGGAGATTAAAGGTGCTCTCAAAAGGGAGCAGCAAGGTCATAGTTATAACATGTACCCCAAGATTTTCCTTCCATATTTATCAAGCAAGGAAAAATAAAGCAAGTATAGAGCAGCACACAAGAGATCATTAACCAGATGATGAAGACAGACTTTAAGTTACCATAGTAGATCTTTTCTTGCACAAAATTAATTTGGTTGACTCTGTTGCCAGGAGATGTTTGGGAGAGAGCCAAGAGACTTATGGCAATAAATCAACGGGAAATAAAATAAACACGAATTACAGATATTGTCAGAAAGTTAGTGTCTTGCTATCTTGCTTTTCATAATGCATGCTAATTTTGTCTGAATTTTCCAGCTATTTCTGCAAAGGAAAAGTTTGGGGTTTTTTTAAATGGCACTGATCCTAAGGACATTTGAGAGGACTTCAGCCAGAAGCAGAAAAAGGCAACTAAATCTACTTTCTGCTCAGTACAGTGTTTTAAGAAAAATCAAATCAAGCCAGACAAAATGAAACAAACAAACAATCAAAAAAAGAGACAAACAGCAAACTACCAAAAACCTGAACTGAGTGCTAATGAGAAGGTTGCAATGTACAGTTCACTCCATGGCCAACTGGTGCTTATACAGTATTGAGCACTACCGCAGAGTGGTCTGGGCTGACACTGCTCAGTTATCAGAAGAAAGAAGTTCAAACACAGGTACTGCAAAGTGTGATGGTTAATGTTATTAGTACAGTTTGCATCCTCCTTGTAAAATCATGGCATTAGGAGGCAGAAAAACCATTAAAGTCAGGTTTTGGATCAAATTCGGAAAAGTACTACAGTACCTGCAGACATCAACAAGTCATGACACTTCACTGCATAATGGGCATGTATTCAGGAATGTAAGTAATTGCATTCTGTCTTTTCTAAAACAGTGTCCCTTTTGCTTCATGCTGAGAAATCATTCTTTCCTAGAATACACACTGGTGGAGAAGGAGATACAATTTACATTGTATTATACCACAGGAAAATGGGGCATTTTTAAAGGAAAGGGGTGATTCCTATATATGTCCAGCTTTTGAAAGATATTAATATCATATGATAAAATTGCAGTATAAATACAAACAGGTACTATTATAATCAGCAAATATTTCTTTATTTGAGAGGATTTTATTTCTCTGAAACAAACAGAAATATCCAAGAAGAAAACTGCCTATTATTCCATGTCAAGGAAGGTTCATATAAGCAAATGAAATTGATAATTTAAAGTACAAGTAATACAGAAATCTCACTTTCCCCTTCTCCTCCCTCTTCTACTCATATATACACCACACAAGAGAGGTGAGATGCTTAACAGCATGATAAAATGATACTCCAATGGCAAACACTTTAAGGAACTGACTTTCAGCATCCAGTCTGTCTTTAGGTTGGTCTTATTGCTTAGGTTGTAGAGTCAGAAAGTTATTTAGCTGTACACATTATGTTCTGAGTGAGCTGAGTGCATGTAATTTATGACTGTTGCACTTTAATGCATATTTAATAAAGCTGCAGACATTTATACACCAAATCAACTGTGTCAATTTTGTTTGCTTTGGGAAGATGGAGATGTCCCATGGCAATGCTGACACTCCTAGTGAGATTTAAATTGTAAGACATTTCATTTGAGAGGAGAGCACTTTTAATATACTATAGCTTGATACAGCAAAAATAATCAACAAGGGCTGACTAACAGATAGAGGGAATAAGAGAAATAGGGTAAGTCTTGTAAAGAGTCTCACCTTTTGCTTGCCGACAAAAAGAAGGAAATTAGATACTAGCTGGCTCAGAAAACCCCCAGAAAACAACAAAAGCTGATGATTAAATTTCACATCAGGTTTTAAGGGGAAGGGGAGTCAATGTAAAACAGGGAAAGAAGGATAATCTTTCTAAATTAGCATTGTCTACAGAAGTTCTAAGTGTCATTTCTTTTTTTGATATTAGGGTCACTACATAAATAAAAGTGACTTTTCTTCTCTGACACTGAGATCCACAGCAGAAGCAAACTCTGACTCCTGATGCCTTGCAATATTAACTGCAGTTTTAATCTGGGATATTTGCACCCATTACAAGGAAGACAAATTTGCCTTTCATCTCTTCCTATGCTTTTCAATCGAATCAGTCAAAATATTAGGCCAACAGCATCAACTGACTCAACAGCTTCTAAGATTGTAAACCTTTTAAATAACCGTACATGGAAGACATTTCTCATCCAGTAAAAGAGCCTGGACTAAAGCTGCTATTCGAAGCACAGATCTGGACTGCAGTCCTTGTTCTGACAGTCTTTCAGATGGATCTGGTTTACCTAGCCAAGCCTCAGTGCTGCTAATAGCCTGGAGGTCTGCAAGGCAGATTTGAAGAGGGAGTGCCAAGTTGCACACTGCTGCAGCTACAGAGCCAGCAGCAGCCAAAGCAACCAGCTTGGAGCTCAGTGGATATGTTAGAGTAGTGATTTCAGGGAAGGTGTGTCCTCAAATGTGCAGGTTTTGCCCATGTTTGATGGGTATGAATATAGCTGCTGAATCAGGTTTTGTGTCTGAACTTGATTATATGTTTAGAGTATTTTTTTTAAGTAAATGTGAACTTCTGTGATGGGTAACAAGCCAAGTATATATTAATATATATCACTATACCTGAATATATATGTATTGTATTTGACTGAGGAGCCTAAAACTGGAATTAACTGACACAGCTGAGAGGTGTTTAAATCAAAAAATCTTAGTTAGGAAAGAATCCACTGAGGCATACGGAATATATATTCTGAAACTATTGATGACAAAAATATGTGGTCCTAATTGAAATGATGAACTGCAACGCTCAATAAAAATCTCTCAGGAAACCTGTACTTTGTTTTGTAAAAAATCTAAAAAATGCAACCATTTAAATCAAAATAATTTATTCTTCAAACACTAAGAATAAGAACATAGGGAATAAAAGAGACTGACTCCAGAAAAATCAGCGGGACCTTCACTGATGTCAACTGACCAGGATTTCACCTGGTAAGCATATTTTGCCCTTACATATGTGATTGTTATTATTCTTTGTATGTATACTAATGGTGAGATTTCTCTGTGTTCTTATATACACTGCATGTAGCATATTTATTGTCCTCAAACTTAGGACTGTGGTAGTAAGTTATTAATCCTAAGGAGGCTCAAGTTCACAGAAGGAGGGACCATTGTCCTTCAGTCAGGGAACCAGGCCCCTCTGGACCCCCATAGTTCATAATGGGACACTAAACTGCAAAGCAGACGTGTGAGAATGAATACATGTGTACATAGAGTAAAATAACCTGATTTTCTGGAATTTCATGTTATATCTCTGTTTCTTTTTATTTTTTTAGCCAGTTTTCAGACATTTTCTTGACCCTCTTATAAATGTTTTTTAAAATATTCAGTGATTTTGGCCGGATCTTTTTGAACCTGCATTTTTTAAATCTAATTTCTACCTCTCCTTTGCAAGTGCTAAGGCTTTCCACCACCATACAGAAAGAAAACACAATAATACAAACTAGACAGGTACTAAGAAAGAATTTACCCTGCATGTATGCAGTATTTTCCAGCCTGAGAAGCTAAAAGATGTGACCAAAAAGCCACATCTGGAATAAGGGTTTTTGGGAGACAGGTTATTTTTGCTACATCATCAGAGTACAGCGCAGTGGGCTATGGGCTGCCTGTTGTGATAGTGTGATTTATTCCTGCTCATCTGGAGTCACCAACTCTACCCTTACTGCAGATGATTACAGTACAAAATCTTTTAAGGTTACAAAACCCTGCTCAATCAATACTATTCAGTCCAGCAGCTCAAGAGTGCAAAAACACACTGCATCAACTGTTCTCTATTCTACTGTATATATTTAAATTGGACCTTGGGATGACCATTTATTACAGTGCATGTTATGGGTTCCCAAAAATAAATGACTTTTTGACACAAACTTTCAGGCTTTCTAAATCCAGCTCCCACACTGCTTGAGGCTAGAAATTTCATCTAAATATTATTGAATTCCAGCACAACATTAGCATGAAGAGATATTTACAATAACACAGCCATTACAACTCAATCAAAAGCTGATTTCAGCCAGAATTATGCAGAATTAAATCTTGCAGGATTCAAATTATTAAAAATCTGAGACTCAATAAAGTGTGGTCTAGAAGTCCCATTTATCAAGGGAGCAGAAGTGCTTCTACAGCTATAGTGACTTTTTCATATATATTCTGCAAGAATTTGCATGCATTTTAAAAGATTTGAGCTTAATTCTTATAGAAATCAAGTAACTATACCATATTTATATGGCAATAGGAGCCAACTGAGAATCATGTCTTTATGTTTTCCTTTCTACATATCACATTTTAAATACATTAGGGGTTTTTTTTCTGATTCCCACTGGGTAGAAAAATGTTAATCCAAAATACAAGGAATGTGTGTATGCTTGGTTCCAATAAGAGATGAACCAACACACAGTTAAAAGTAGCTAGAATGAATTCAAAGCAACAATTAAAAAGAACATTGCTCTGCAGATAATGTACTGAAAATAATCTCTCACTTATTATAGTTGACCAGAGCAATTGTTTTCAAAATTCAGTGTATTCATTTTGGCCTTTTTCCAACTCATCAACTACAAGCAGGGTCAGAGTCCAGTTCTCAACAGTAAGGCACATCTCACTCCATATGCTCTACTTAGCCCCCTCCTCTTACCACTTCCCACCCAAATCCTTCAAACAAAACATCCCATGATTAATTTCAGTATTTTTCGTTGACCTGTTTAATGCATGATGGATGGAGTCCTGGCACCTGTCTCACTGTGAATCCTTTTCATCACTTGTTTCTTTCCAAACCACAGCACTAAGATCCTAATCCATGTGTCCTATGTTCACAGGAAAACCAAAGCCTGTCTTGGCCCTTGTAAGGGTAGGAAGTAAAGGAATGGCTCTTCAATCAGTGACTTCAACACTCATATTGCACCAGCTGAACATTTATAGAACAGCAATACTGATCTAAAAACAGAGGGTTTCAATTCCCCTGGTTTTATCCCTGCTCTAGAAATGATGTTGACTATATTTCTGACTAAGTTCCAATTGTTTTTGTATCAAACAGATGTAGAAGTAATGTCATACACAGAAGCTAACTCCTCAGTCAGAACACTTCTTTAATTTGAGAGATTATTGAGAATTACCACTGGCAGTGATGAAATGTCGGTTTTCATTCCTGCGTCGTGGCCCATTTGTACAGTATCAAAATAGTCGAAATAACCAACAACTGCACTATACACTCATGCCAAAAGAAAATGTCCTGTGCATCTCCACAAAAGTAATTACTCTTGATGACAGAAAAATTTCCTAGGGCACTAAAGAACTGATTTCCCCTCTTCCTAACCCAAACTCGCCATGAGGCCAGGTCATAATAAAAGCTACAGCCTAAAGAAAAACCTGTAAGCAGCATCTGTGGCTCTCTAGGCTTCACCATGGACCCCTCTTCCCAAACACTCTCATCTAATCCCTGTCTTTTCTCCCCCAGCAGGCACTGCTAACACAGGATCTCCCAGAAATATCTTTACAAACTCAGATATCAGCAGCTGTGCTGCTTTCAGGGAACCAGTTTCTCCAGTTCTTCACATGCAGTGCCACTACTCTGCAACTTACACTTCATGAAGATCTGAGCTCAGAATTTCTGCTCTCATGACTAGAGAGGGAGGATTTGGATCCAATTTGCCATATTCTAACTTTGATTTCATTCTTATTTAAAATTAATTTCAAATTGACCAATAATTCTTTAAGTAAACAGCTCAAAATTAAAAGGAAATAAGCTCAGTCAGCAGTAAGAACAATCCAACAGCTAAACCACCACTAAGAAGAGGTGTTAAAACACCATCTGTAGATATATTTACAAAGGGATTATAGGGCACACTGAAGATTAGATGATCTAACATCACTTCTGGTTGTAATCTCTGATTCCATTCTTCAGTTGGCTTAGCAAAGCATACCTGTCTTAAAGGCAGTCCTACAAAGTCCAACAGCGAAGTATTTTTCAGGCAAAATTGTCATTAACTGAACATAAACCAGTCCTACACTACTCACCAATCATTTGATCTTTTGGTTTTGACCTACCAGCCTAAAATTATGTGTATTTCACTCAGGTGCAATGAAAACACTTTTATTTTTAAATTAACACTGCATTTTGGCGCACACATAAGAGGAAAAATGTTACATACTATCGACCAAAATTTGACTTTGAGATACAGAACACCATTCAAGTTAATGGAAGCTACAGGGGCACATCTAAAGGCAGAATTTTCCCCTACATGATAATATAAAATTATACATCAGAAGAAGGTGAAAAACTAAAATAAGGAATTAAGTAATTTAAAAGTAGAGGTTGCAATTTCTATCAGAATTTGAATGTCTGCAATTACAAATACATTATGTTCCTTGACATGTCCAAAGAAAAGTGATTATTTTCAACTCAGGGAATGTATTTTAATGTCACATAAAATTTATATTATAACAAACTTCACAAATGAGCTTTTCCTCAAAGAAGAAATTGTTCCTTTATGTCGAATTTTTTGTTGTTTTTATTTCCCAGGAGACTTCTTAAATAAAATGGTAACATTACTACATGAGAAGTATGTGTGCATGTAGGTGCATGTGTGTATGTGTCATGGAGAGTAAATTATTTTCTAAAGCAAATAAAAAATGCTCTAAAATCTATAACTCCCATTTAAGAAAGCTAATACTTCTAATAGCCTTTACTATGGATGGGAAGAGAAGTTTCATTCACAAATGGACAGATGAATTAAGACGTACTTAAACATAATTAATTTTAATTGTAAGTACACAAAGAGATCTGATTCAGATATCCCTTATGCAAGTACGAAGTTAAAAACAATGCATCAAGGAATCATCTCTATTATTTCTGGCCCGTTACATTTCTTGAAATAGAATTTATTCATAAAGAAATGTACATTTTAATGCTATATCTTTCACATCCAGTGTTCCCCAAAGTGTTTTATAAACCAGTGTCATAGGTGTATGCGGACACTGGAAATTAACATCACCAGAATTTTGCTTTGAAAATAATAGCTTGGTTTAGCATAAAGGGAAAACACTGTCAAGAGGAAAGAAGATTCAGCTTTCCCTTTCACCACTAATGAAAAAGGAGGGCTCTTTCTTTATTTGAGGCAGTCAGCACTGATAGACTGAATGGGACATAGCTTAATGTCTGAAAGGCTGGAACCTTTTTATTCCTGCAATGCACCTTGCAACACCACAGACTCCAAATGGTGGAAGGATGAAAATTGTAGTAAACTTGAGATAAGCCCAGTCTTTTTTGATGATGGATGTGATAACCCTTCCATCCAGATAAAAACGTGCTGAATCCAGTAAAAATAAGGACAGAACATGATTTTTTTGTATTTGCACAGCACCTACCACAGAAGTTTTTTGAAGATGACTAATGCAAACTGGAGGTAAAATTCTCATTTAAGTTAATAGGGAAGAGCTATCTAGGATCAGCCATAATAATTATATTACAATCACAGTTTATGGTGAGTGAATTGCTTTCTGATAGAAAAAAAAAAAAGTAAAAATAAAAAGTTTAAAGAAATTGTTCTGTAGAATTTTTATTACACAATTCACAGCAAAAAGATGAACAAAAGTTCTGTTAATATAAAATGAATAAAAAGCTAATGAAAATTCTGTTAAATAAATGCATTAGCACCACTTAAATAAAATAAAAATATCTCTGCTAAATACAGAATTATTAGTAAAACGAATTTATTTCTTAATTTTCAATTTTCAAATATTCTCCTTTGTACCCTTCAGAAGATCAAATTATTTCCTTTTCTCTCTGTTAGGATAGAGAGTTTTAGAATAAATTACCAGTGCTCATCCTGACTTTCACTACTTTTAAGGACTGTCAATTCACCAAGCCTCATTTACATCTGGTTCATTTGCCTGGACTTTAACCCAGGCCATTTCTAAATGTTACGAAAATTACTCTGTATGATATATTACTTATTTTAATCAAATACAATTTTTTCTAATTGTCACTGCTATGGCAAACTCACAGGGGATGGTCTGACTTGTGTACATTTCTGACAGTGAAATCGGTAACAACAGCTGCTTTGTGCCAGCCAGCGCATGTACCGTACCTCTCAAGCCTTGTCATTCACATCTCCCCTAATTACCAAACATCTGCTTTCCATTTCCATTAACACTACACTACCAGCTTGTCTAGTTTAATACCAATGACTCTTGACCTCCCCCAAGGAAGACACTTTCTGTCAAAATTCCCCCAAAAGAAACCAGCTCTGCACACTAAATTTGTATTAAAAAAAAAAAAAAAAAAAAATCCACAAAACACGTCCCCAAGGAAAAGCCTCCTGCAATCAGATAAATAAGATTAAAAGTAATCTTGAACAAAGCAAACATCCCTTGCAAATTGTGCTTTATGTCTCCAAGAAGCTTAAAATCTTTAAGGCCAGAAACATGAATATTCAAGTGTAACGTACAAAGCAATGGGTTACATGACAGGTTACAGTAACAGCCTATAGGTTAGGGTGACTGCATTTCTGGCAAATATAAAACTATTATCTGTAATGATATCTGTCTGCTTAAATAGAGACCATAATGGAAGGTCCCAACTGCCTCTATTATTTTTTTAATTATAGGTTATTATAATGGTGTTAATGTTCACTGGTTAATCCAGGATCCTAAAATTCAAAAGAATTATGACTCCATAACTTAGAGCAATTCTTTTTCTTTATTCCAGGTTGTGATCTCATAAAAATTTATTCCTATTTGGAAATCAGATGGTACTTAAAGTATTTAATAGCTTCATTTTGTTTTCAAGTTACAGTACACTATAAAAGTACAAGAAAAAAAAAAGTTAAAAAAGGGGAAATATATTAAAGTGACTGCAGAATATAATCATTGTCCTTAAAATCACAGAGAAGTCTACATTTCTCTTAGCCTTGATGACATTTTTACCCTGGACAGTGAAACAAAATTTAAGACAATGTGTTTCTCAAATTTGAGAGTTATATTGCAAAAATTCTGATAAAAAATGTGAAGAAAATCAAAGTGAGTCTCTCTCAATTTCACAATCAGATACTTTTTTTTCTACTCCAAAGTTTTCCATACAGTTACTTCATTAATTGTGAGGCAAATAAACACAATATTACCAGGCATTTCTTTGCCTCCATAATCCAGTTTTGCAATTCCTTAAAATCTTGGCAGTAGGTTCATTGCCTTTTACAGTACAGATTTTTCCCACTAGGGGAATGGACACTCAGGAGAGATTTGCACTGCTGAAAATACAATTCTAGAACACAGTCCTCAAATCTCTCAGATATTACATGTTCAAGTTTAAGCTTACTAATGAATAGGAAAGATAAATTGTTGATGAAAGGGGAATGAAAACCAAAATGTAAAATCATTAGGAGACAATAATACAACATCTTGTAATTTGCACCAGTAAGTATAAAAGGATTCAAAGTATTTTATTGCAGGAAATCTGCATTGGCAGCAGCTTAGTGGCAGAGGATTCCACCATGGACAATGAAACAAAAGAGAATTAAAGAGAGGAGTTTGTTTGGGGGATGTTCAGTGTATTTTGGTTGTTTTTTTAATAAGAAAAGTAGGTGACAAGATAAAATGCTGGAAAAATTATGTTAAAACTGTGGGGTTTCAATGTGTAGTATCTTCCTAACTGTCAGCCTCCCTGAAGAACCTATCACAGAAAAACAGTTTAACGGAAAGAGGAAAAAAAATGATCTTTTAATCTCAACAATAAAAGCATTCCAGCCTTTGTATCTGCTGACTTACAAAAAAGTGCTTTCTAACAACAAAAGATGGAGCAGTAATTACATAAATCTCTTCATTCTTGATGAAGACACAATGGAGTATAAGGAAATCAATAGTGTTTCTGCTGTAATTCTGGTTTTTATTATGAGCTGAAAGCAAACTTGTTAAAATTGGATTCTGCTGCTTGTGTGTGTCTGCCTGTGTGTATGAAAAAAAAGATCCAACAACACCCAAGCAAGAACATGCAGCTTTTAAAAGCATATAAATTATTTTTTTCCTATAATACTTATAAGACTTATGATGCTGTGAAATCTTACATTAGGAAATGGGTATTATAAGAGCAATTTAGCATTTTACATATATCTTGAAAAATTGATAGCAACATAAAAAATACAGTTTTAGTGGTTGTTCTGCAGACAGCCAAAATGCCTAAAGGTTACCAACAAAATTGAAATCCATGTATTAAGTAAACTAAATGCACCCTGAAGTCAAATGTTTCCACCTTATTTTCAATAAATTGGCTGTAATGATTTTATCCCACAACATACATTTATAATACATGCCGCTCAAGAATGAGTAATACTGTTGATTTTGCAAAGAAAAGGTGGAAATTATTGCATTTAAAAATAATTAATAGATGGGTCTGCATACCTTTGAATTAAATTAAAAGAAAAATATTTCTTTTTTGTGGAGATGATTGCATTCATATCCTGTTTGGTGTGAAAAGTAGATTCCAAAAAGCTTTTAACTAATTTGTTCAATTTGTTTCAAAGCCAACATGAATAGGCTTGGTGCAAATTCAGATTCATTAAAACTTAATTAATATGCATCATTATGCAAATGAGGTTGCAGTTAATGAGTTCTTAAAAGAAGCTTTCTTTAATTAGTTCAGTTTTAATGGCATCATCATTTATCTGACTTGTTTTTAAAGCCACATGACATACAAAAAGTGACCATCCTCTACAATGTTGCAGTTTTCTGTTTCCTAATTGTGTTTCATCTTAATTCTTTAATGCTGAAAACTTTGAAAAAGTTAAATGTTTTGATGTTCAGTTCTACTGAATGTTATTTCAATTAAAAATACACTGTTTTGTTTAGACTACAGATATGTCTCTCTTCTTTTTAGTTATTTTTGCCTGCTATTATCTAGACACTTGTTTTTCAATGTACATAGAGAAAAGGCAAGATATGTAACTATCACTCTAGTTACATATCACTGTGATGATTTAGTCTATGCATTATTAGTGGAGTTCATAAGGTTGTATCGATACTGCAAGACTTTACTAAAAGATGCGAGTTCATTGAGAAGTAGTACTATGAGGAGAATCGGAGGATTAGCACAGGTGTGAAACAAAACAGATTCAACAATTGTCGTGAGAACTAAAAAGACAAAAGCAATGTAGTTACACATTTCTGCAGATTCCAATCTGGAAGCTTCAGAAATATAGTAAGTTTTAAAACATCTTTAAATCTACAAAATATTGTGCTACATAATTACAATTATGTTTTGACAAGCTTTCTTCAGAATGTAAGTTCTATGCGGGGAAAAATTATAAGTCTTTTACAAAGGTGTCATTTGCAATACAGCAGAGTGATTCTTAAAGAGTACGAGACTTGCAGCATCTCTGCAATGAGCTAGTCTGGCCACCTGCCTTTGGTGAGCACATGCAATCATTCAATTTTGTGATTGAACCTCAAAACCTTTACAGCCTGGGCTTTAGGTAGCAGAAAAACTGCTTGCAGTGAGACTAAACTCGGTGGAACATGTTCTTGAAACAGGCATAATTCAGTGCTGGCCTGCAAATAAGGATTCAATTTTCGAGTAACTGGAGTATTTGAGGTTGGCTCAAAAAAATACACACCTATGGTTTGCATTTGTTTACAGGTCAGGTTCAGATAGGCAATCAGATCGGTTGTAGCAATATGAATCACCAAAAAAGAATTTTGAATGCCCTTTATATTTTGTCTATTCATGTCTAACCCAGAAATAATTTATGCCAACAGAAAGATTCCTCATGTTTCCAGTGACCTCTGGACCAGGCTGTTGGAATACCACATTAAGGGAAAATGGTGTCCTACACAGTTGTGCTTTCTGTTTCAATCTGTAGAGCTGCTTGCATGAGCAAGGACAGTTTACCTCACTACATCCGTGACATCAGGCATGTGATAGATAACTCATCTTTCCTTCATCATTAGTTATTGACTGATGGTATAAAGTGGTGCCCGTGAGAAAATTATGATTTTTCTAATACTGCCAGCAGCAGTGCTCTTTTCTCACCGCTCCTCATCCAACAGCAGTCCACTACAGAAACTGAAGAGATGGAACAACAACACCACGCAATTGATATTGAAGTCATTTGGCTTCAGTGTAGGTAGCACAAAAAAGCCACACCTTTTAGACAGGTTGTGATGCGCAAGAATGAACGTAGAGAGATTGTACCATGCAGAGACCATCTGGGGAAAGGGACAGAGGTGATTTTGACACTCTAGTAGAAGATACAGTAAATGAAGAGGGAGAATATAAGATCTAGGGACTGGGGAAGAGTTCATATATAGAAGCAGGTAAAATATGAATAGTAGACAGGGCACTAGAATATCGCTAGCTGGCACTTGTAAAATATTTGGAATTCAAGTTAAGTGACAAAAGGGAACTGAGATGCTGGTGTAACACAAGGCAGAAATTCCAGGGTTTTGCCATTTTGCCAGGTTTTCCAAATGCAGTAAATGGAAATTGGTGCATCAGCTCCAGCTTTCCGTCATGCCTGGATTTTGCTTGGAGAGCAGCAGCCCTATTTTGGCTGTAATTCCCAGACAGCTGGACAGACCCATGAGAAGTGCTCAGCACAACTCTACTCCACCTTCAGAGTAGTCTACTATGACCCTTTCTTGTCACCCATGCTTCATCTTTATCTCCCTTCACACTGGGAAAACATTGAAAGTAATCCGGAAAGCTTCAGACATTTTAAATGCAAAAATTCCCAGTCAAACATTTTCAGAGATAAATTGATACGGCTTTGATTTATAGATGTTTAGTTTCCTGGACAGCAAGGTTCAGCTACTCAAATGGTGGTACACTGCACATCCACGAGCATTTTGCATGGAAGTAGATAATGAAATCCCTTCTGCAGATATGTGAGGATGTGTTTTGTTTTGCCTATCATAACCTCCTCCATCTGAGAAGGTGGCAGGGGTTAAAAGTTGTGAACTTTGCCACCTGAAAGAACAGAGGATTCGACAAATATAGGATTGGTGGACAAAAGCCAGCAATTTCCAGGTACCAACTGCTACACTGATCATATCTCCACTGTTGCAAACTTTTCTGTGTCTGTGCCTTTTTAATAATTGCCAAACACTGATATTAAATTGCAAACATTTTGACAGGGCAAGTTCCCCTTCTCTCTTGTAATCCTCGTCTCATATAAATATTGCAACTAATTAACATCATTTCTATAAGAGGAATAGAGTTCCTCCACCCACAATTTGTTCTATCATTTGAAGCTTGGGTCAAATATCTAAAATGTCACACTATCATCATTAAATTGATGTTTTAATCCTCCTTAATATATGACAGAAATGAGCTGTCAATTACGAGAGAAATATTGGCATTTTATTCCTGACATAATTTTCAATGCAAGGAATAAAACACCAATTAAACAACAATTATACACCAAGGTACGACATGTTATGTATTTGACATACAGTAAAATAATTAAAAAAATAATTTCTCACTAATAGTAAGGAGACTAGGAGTTTATTAAGAACATCAATTACCTCTTGTCTTGATTCTTTATCTTTGCACACCTTAATACTCCAGTGGGAGTTATGGCCCAAAACTACAACACCAGCCTCAAGTTAGGAATAAAGGAAAAATATTCAGGAAATGTTAGGGGAGGCAGTGACTGATTTCTGAACTTAGCTCTGGGGAATTCCAAGAAGGATGGAAGTCTTACTGCAGGGACAGAGACAGAAGGAGGGGGAAAAAAATACAAGCAGAGATTAAAATAAGATGACTAATTTTAGGAAAGTTACTTCCATGTGCCAGTGCTTCCTCTTTGATCATGACTTCTTTTAAATTACAGCACCCCTCAATCTGTCCTTGCACATTTAGGAAATGTTTCCTTAGATGCAAGGAAAATGCTGCACCAGCAAATAACATAATTCCAGGGGATTCATCTATGCTGGATTCCCAGCAGAGCACTGCGAGAGGAGTCTGCCATTAGTACCAGCTGTGTGTGTACCACACAATCGCTCTCTGGTGATTGCAGGGAAAAGGCAAGCATTGGTTGAACTCAGTTGTTTCTTTCATTTTAGAGACAGCAAATGGCTATTATGTGTCAGGTCCTTCGACTTCCAATGCCAGCTCTTTGTGAGAAAGCTTCCTGGTATGAGCTTGGATGAAACCTTTCTTCTTGGGGGACTGACTGCAGGATGGGAAAATCTGCCTGTGAACCTGGGGTAACTAGGATTGCTGCATCCTCCCCAAACCTCACAAACCAACATTAGAAGATTTCTTCTCTCTGATGTCTAGATTTCAGACGATGGCTTTCTATTTTAAGAGGTAAAAAATTTAGAATCCATGTTTATTTGCCTTTATAACTTCATTCTTGACACTGAGACCACAACTAGGCCTAATTTTTAAACATCATATTTAAGTATTTCTTAAGGGCTGATATTCTTTAATTATAATTCTATTTTTTATTTTATACTGTGGACAAAAACAGGAAGAATTCCAATCCCAGACTCCATATATTGCACAGAAGGTCTCAGAAGTCTGAGAATGTCTTTCAAAATTTATTCTGTAGGATACAGTCAACAAAGTCCTGTATTCAGATAACCACACTCCACATTGGATTAGTTATATTTATATTCAGCTGAAAGCTTCATTATCTTTCTGAAGGTGGGAGAAAATCTTAATCTAAACTATAATCAGTCCCTAGACTATCATTAGTGTCTTTCAAGTATGGATAGGAAAGCTTAATTCTGATTTTTATGTTCAAATAAAGAAGAAATAAACCTAGTGGAAACTTGTGTGAAAGCATACAGTCTGAGTTACCATTGCTCCAAACACTGCCACCCACCAGCTGAGTCCTGGTAACTCATCACTTGTGTATCCCAAACTATCCCAACTGCAAAAGAAAAGGGTTTGGTTTGGTTGGGTTTTTGGGGTTTTTTTATATGCTGCTCTGTGAGTGATCAATTACTCATTGACCGCACTAACTACTTCACTGCTTTACACACAGTGACACCATCACCACCATTCCATTTTTGGTTTGTATTTTTCAGTAAGTCAGACATCTTCAGCTACATTAAAGCAATAGGTAGTTGGGGTCCCTTGATTGTCCCCTTAATTTTGGCATCATTTTCCTCTGGTGAAACTGACACATTTGGCAAACATCCTCAGATACCATCTCCATTACAAATCTCTACAATCCTTCTCCATTGGCTTTCTCTCACGTTCAAAAAATATCTTGAATAGTGATACCCTTTCTTAGCCTGGATGCTCTCAGGTGATTTCTCTTAGCAAACACCTTTCCTTTTTTTGCACCTAAGCATCCTATTTGTAGATGTTATTTCCCTCACAACTGACCTGGCAGGCTAGCTAAAAAAAAGAAACAAAAATACATTTTTATTTATGAAGCACCCAAGAAAACTTGTGTATCTACTTGTAAAACACTGTAAGGGGTAAGCAGTAAATAGGAAAGAGAACATAAAACTGATGAGCACTTACCCTCTATTCCCTACTGATGCTTCTACTTAGCCCTGCTTAGCATTTCAATCTATATAAAGTCAATGGGCCATATAACCTTCTTCTATATACACCAACCAATTAACATTATTCTTTAATAGGAAGAAGTTTAGGGAATTCTTTTTTCCAGTTTGCTTCAAAGTAACATTGTTACTAAACATCAGTGGTGAGGAGTGCAAGATGATGCACTTGTTCTGGGAAGGCAACTGATATCTAAACTACTGAAAAACATGCATTTATTTTTAATAAGAGAACCACTTAAGCAACAGTTTCTTAATATTAAGTAAATGGTCCATACACCTATTAAAACAGTTACAGCAAAATATTGCACTAACAGGACCACTTAGACAACCATTAATTTAAAAATTTTTAAAAGAGCAATGTATGCTAAAGTTAAAGGAATTCAGTCAGATTTTACCTTGCTTGTCTTTTTTTTTCTTTTTTTTTCTGTTGTTTCGGCAATAAAAATAATTTTTAGAGTCTGCTTTTGTTCAGAACATATTTAAAACTCACTTTGCTTGCAGCTGTTCAAGCACAAAAATAATGCTTGTTTGCTTGCAAACCCTTCAAAAGAAACAGATTGGATAGTTTTGGAGGTGAGGTTGCGTTTGGGGATTTGGAGAGGTTTTATTTTCTTTTTTTTTTTTTCTCCCAAGTGTCTAAGGTTGGATTACTTTGAGGGAAATTCATCTTTTGAAGCCCAGATTCAGCAATTTTAGTTGGTACAATCTTTTCAATATTCTTTTCATCTTACTACATATCATACTGCAATGATTTTAAAATGTGTCTTTAAAATGTCACCCAAAACCAGGGCTCAATTTACATCATCTTTGCTCATTCTAATCTCTAATTAGGCTTTTTAAGACTTCATCATGGAGCCTTTCAGCTATACCATCCCAAAGAAGGACAGTGAGAAAGTGACCCAGTGTCTTGCAGATCTCAAGCCACACCATCTGTTTACTAAATATTTCTGGAACATTATTTCATACCAGGGAGATGTTTGCCTGCACCTGCCCTTCAGAAGCAAATACATATGCTTCTCAAGATTCTTCAGGGTTCTTCCCACCTGTCTTTGCTTTTAAAACAGTAAATGGCAAATGCAGCGACAGGGAATAGGTGAGATTTTTCCCTCACATGGGAAGGATGGAGGGTTAGAAAGGAGCAAAATGCTCTGGCTGTCTTCTCATTGGCTTCTTGTGTACAGCATTGGCAGCCCCACCAATCATTAGGACATGGAACGGGAGAAATTACAAAGATAGTTTAGGTTTGGTGAGGGTTGATAGACTGATAATGCAGAAAACTGATGAATCAGTAACAGAACAGATAAGTCAAATTTCTTTAATTCTGACCACTAAACCTTGAATAGGAAGACCAAACATTTTTTTTAACCTTTAGTAAAGAGGAGAAGGAAGAAGTCCCAAGAAGAAATGGCAATAAGGACATGTTAATTTATTGGATTAACAATGTTGCAGGACATAGGCTGTGCAACATTCCCTGGGAATGCAGCACAAAAATTTTTGGGCTTCGGTGAAGGTTGTAACTAAAGAGAAAGTTATTTCAGATTTAATTCAGATTAGTTCTGAATGTGCAAAACAATTTTAAATTTACTGTAAAATTACTGTCATTTAAAAAACAAGGGAGAAACAAAAAGTATTAACAGAAGAATGGAATGCACAAAAGAAGAATCCAGAAAATTTGTAGCATTAATGACTAATCCAATGGAAATATGATCAAAATAAATGACTGCAGAAAAGAAAACGGCTGATCAAAACAAACTTCCAATTCAATACTTGAGATACTGTCCCTAAGGAGGATTTTTCCAAATCCAACAATATTTAAAGTTTTATTGACAACTTGGATGATAGAATAAAGTATATATTTATAAAATCTATGAGGAACAGCAAGAAGGTGCTTAAAACTCAAAACAACTTCAGTAAATTAGAATAATGATCCAAAACCAAAAAGGGTATGAACTACTTCATACAGGGATAGAAAAAATAATGTTCAGAAATCTACAGAGAGCAATAATGGGCCATGCTAGGGCTGCATGCAAGGGTTGGGGATTATAGAAGATCTCAGACTGAGAATGAGCCAATGCTGGTACTGCGAGAAATGTCAGCATCATCCTGGGATTTTTAACAGGAGTATCTCAACAGGAAGAGACAGTTTTCTCCTTGACTAGAAATGGAGTGTCCTCAACATAAATTGTGTCTATTTAGGACACTTGATTTAACCAAGAAATAGACCAAATCTGCAGAAGTGTCAGAACCAGCAAGAAGCTCAGAAAACAGGTGCTGTAAAGAAACTCTGAAAGGGCTGAATATGTTTAGAACAGATAAAAATGAAGAAGGAGCATGACGAAAGCCTTCCAGTACATTAAAAAATTATTTTAAAGATGGTAAGCAAGACTGCTCTGTCAAAATGCAGGACAAAAATGATTTGTTAAATTGCAGGGGGGAAAAGCCAACCAAAAATATTTTTTAGATAATAAAAATCTTTCTAGATACAGTACTTTAAAAAATGAACCAAGTTAACTAAGCAAAGCACTACCTTGGTGCTTAGGTAAACAGCTCCCAAGGTGATTATATATACATTTTAAGAGAAGAGATAAACAGACTGTGTTAACTAAAAATGTAACTCTGAGTCGGCCTAAAGTACAAATTTCCCTTTACATCCCCTATAAATATTTTTCTCTTAGAAATTAAATTTCTCCGGGTTTTTTCCCCCACTTTTTTTGGCCCTTTTGAAGACAATTCTAGAATCTCATCACTTTAATGTTCAGAACTACTTCACATTTGTCCTCTTGTCACTGCTTCCTCCAAGTTGCTAACTTTCCTTCTACATTTCTCACTGTTATTTCACTTTAGATACAAAATACTTTACATGAATGAGAATGGTATTAGAGTCTTTTAAAATCTGTGAAAAAATTTAAATTCAGGAAATATTAATCCACATAATTTAAACAATTAAGAGTTTCAGATGAGACCCTAAAATGGATCAAGTTTTGTGATTTTTGACTATCAAATTATTGAGTCTCAATTTTGAAACTCCAGATGGTTTCTTAGCTTTCTCCTTATTTATGATTTCTGTCAGAGCCACCTCAATCACTCTTTTTTCACTACTGACATGCCATTCAGGTTTTTATTTATAACTTTTTTTGTGTTTCTTATCATATGGACAAGAGACTGCTTGCAACTAATTATTTAAATTCTCTGGTAGCTAAAGTCACACGTAGTAAGTTCAGTAGTCTACTAAAATAAAAAAAGTCTGTTTCATTTTCCTTCACGTGTTCTTAATGGACTCCATAAGCACAATTAATCATAAGAAAACTCCACAGGCACACTCGAAATAAAATCTTCCTTTGTGGTTAAAACCTTGTCTCTGCTTGTGGCACAAAATTACCATGAAAGCATATACCTGGGATTTTTTCCATAATTTTCTCTCTCTTCTACTAACACCTTAGTACATGACCTCAGGAATATCCCTTAACCTTTCTCAGCCGTTACCAGCTGAGATTGGCCTAGTTAATTAATGATTGTAGTTTTGTTGGTACACATTTTTTATTCATTTTTAGACTTGATAAATGAATATATTTCAATTAATAATATTTAGTGCATATTAATATTAATATATTCATCATTTATACAGTGTAAAGATTTAGAAACAGTCCATCTAACATACTGTTTCTCTGAACATGGACTAGTGCATATAGTAAAAAAATGCAAATAACTTGGCCTTGAACATATTGAGTAACTACTACACAGGTGGGTATATGGTAGAATGCAAAGTCTCTTCCTTCCATTATAACTTTGCACATTCAAATTTCTCTCTGACAGCACAAAAGCAAAAGAAAGAGCAATGTAACTAAACAGAAACAATTTTAAACTGATGACTGCAAATTCATGACAGAAAAAAAACCCAACTCGCTACCCTGAAAACAGGAGTTTGGCAGGACTAAAATAAGTTAATTATGAATCGACATGTATAGAAATGTATTTAATATCAGATAAAATATTCATAATCCAATTAAAACAATCAGTATACTTCATCAGACTGCTGGATATGAATCAACTGGAAGGTCTTGTCCAAAGCACAATGTTAGCATGGCTCAGTTAACATGGGCCAATTAGCAGATTATCCATGTTGGCAGAGACAAGCACAGGACTAGTTTAGCTTATCCTGAAGGCAAAGTTCAGGTTAGGTTTTCTGCCCTCTAAGCACAAAATTTATGTTGCTGTCTACATAAGGCCTGACAAATTTTAGATCACCCTGCTGTCCTGGAGTTCCTTATAACATCCACTGTTGCGGCTGCTGGCAGACAGAGAGAGGATATTGGACCAGAGAGATTTAGAAATACTCAGCCTGGCATCCTGGGTAACAAATCTACAAGAGAGCTGCTTATGAAGTTCAAGATTCGAGCCATACCCATTCAGCATGACCAGTGTTTTTCCAGGAATCCTGTGAGTGCTCAGTCACGAATAGCAAATCATTCTCTTTCTGTTACCAGCTAAGTTTGTAATGTTCTTCTGAACCTTCGCAGTTCTTCTATGAAAACATTTTTATTTCCTAAGGTGTATCAGTTTTGAAGGTCATCATTTAATGGATCAATTTTCTCCCTGAATCACATGGAAATACACAAGGTCAGAATCACTTTTACTCAACTAACCATTGGTTAAAACACATGGTATTCCCATAGTAAAAGAAATTGTACGTATTTTCCCTTGCAAGCTTTCTCTGTGAATAAGATATATTTTTAAAAGAAAGAGAGTGCATATGAGTCAAAAGTTTCATTTACAAGGCTGTCATGGAGACAGCATTTTTAGATAACTACAGCTACATCAAATGATAATCATCCAACCAAACAAACTAAATGCCAAATACTCTGGAACCTAAAAATAAGAGCCAGGTCTAAATTACTCTAATTTCTAAGGCTTTACAACATTTCAAAAGGTAAGTCATGTTCTGAGTGTATACTCTTTGTTTTTCATACTTGAAGAGCAGTGAAGTGGTTTGTGAATCAGGCTTTTAAGACATTTGGCTGCAGCAAAATTGTAATAAAAAATGCATAATACGTACTTAAGAAGGAAAGTAACACCTCTGCCATAAATTGGTTCTTTGAAATATTTAAATTAAAAAGTGTAAAGCATGCTATGCTTGCATAAAATAGAATTAAACAGCATGTAACTTAGATATGTGAGTTTCCTCAGAGAGATAAATTTAAAATTGGGAATGCTCAAGGATAGGAAAGTTTATTCAAGACAATATCAACATTGTTAGTGGAATTTTCCCAAATTCAGGGTTTGGTCTTTTTTTCATTCTCTGGGAGATTTTTCTTTCCATTGAAATTCAGGGAAATTATCACTAACAATGAAAAAATTACTCATTTACTTTCATTCCCTTTAGTGTAGTGGAGAAATTTCAGTGAAGAAAATAAAACAAAAAAAGCCTCCTTTAATGAACAGCAAAGTATATCTCTGTGGCTTAATACCTTGTTCTACTCTCTAAACACAAAACCTGAAAGTCCTTAGACTCGGCTCCCACTCAGGCATAATTCCACTCAAGTAAACTGGCATTTTGCCACAAAAAAACAAGTAACACGATAGGAATTCAGCCATGAGACTGTATCAGTTTATTGCAATATTTCCCTACAGACCACAAGCAAAACTGTACTCGGGATGACAGAAGAAGGCTGCCCAGCACATATGCAGCTACTGGAATTCTGCCAGTCGGGCAATATCCATTGTATTTCTTCAGAGCAGAGCAAGAAACATATTGTGATAAGCAATAGAAGCAGAAGCCCAGGGCACGGTCAGCTCTGCAAGGAGGGGCATATGTCTTTCTGAGTTCCATTTTATTATATTTGGGGAAATCAACACATTTAAAACAGGATGTAGAGAAAAGACATATTCCAAGCTCAAGAGATTGCATCTAACTTCCAACTACCAACTAATTCCAAAACTTAGATGTTTCTTTACAAAGAGGAATTATGTTTGTTTAGAATTTCTCTGTCTCGCGTGAAGTTCAACTGGATGGTGGATGGGGATCTAATAACATATAATACATATATTAATTCAAATTCAGAATGCCTACAATACATTGATCTGAAGTAGAAAAGGACCAAGAAAAGTGAAAATAGCTTAAAGCAGTAAAATCCCTCCCTTCTACACGTCTGTCCCTCTCTTCTATCTTAAGAGATTTGTCTGTTCCATTCAGTGAGTTTTATGCAGAACCCCTGCATGTTTTGATTTGAATTCTTCTTTATTTCTCTCAGTTTAGCCTCTTGGAACCTGTGGTTATTAGTAAATTGCCAAGACGAGTCCTCATCTAAAATGAGAACCACCTCTATGGGCTATAAATACAGTACAATTAACTTCAACCATGAACTTATTACAAAATTCACCAGCCCTCCTGTTTCATATTGACTAAGACTTCAGAGGAAAGACTGTGTATCTGTAAATATATATTTATTATTGCATTCATTTTGCGTATCATGCTATATACCACACACATAAACAGAATTATTAATAGCCTTCTCTCTTCCTACTCTGTATTTTCAGTGGATAATATTCACCCCATTCATCCTCTACATCTTTTCTTGTTCAAAGCCACTTCACTGTGTGTATGACTCTCAGAATTTCTTGAAAAAAGAGCAATATTTATTAACTGTCCAATTAAATGCATGTATTATATAGTTTCTGTTAGTGACAGGATATTAAGGAGTCTGTCAGCATTTCCCTTACAAACACTGCTTTCAGAGGTTTATAATTACAGTGTAAAATTTGCCTCTCCCACTACAAAGTTTCAGCTTGAGGAGAAATGTTGCTCCATAAGGATTTACTTTCAGCTGTCCAACACATAATATTTAAATATGGAACCAAAATTTTCATTAATTAGAATTTTATCTATAGAATATCAGACTTCATTTCATTTTTGTGACACAAACTCAGAATTTGTGTTAACAACCAAAATAATACACTTCAAGTTATTCAGAATTGTTCCTTTTCCTAAACAGCTCTTTTAGAGAAGCTGCTGATCAAAAGCACCATTTTTAAGTATTTCAACTTACATGGTCAGTACAAGCTTAATGATAACCTAGGAAGTCTTAGCAGAGCAGCAGGTATTGTCTCTTGGGTAAGTTCATTTTTACTTGTCTGCACTGCGAATGTATGTGGCCATTACTGTTACACCTTGGCTTGGTCTCTCTCACTACCAAATCTATCAGCCAAAGTAAAAAAAACATAAATAGTCTGCCTACGTAAGAAGTGAAAAGGAAGACTGAATTGAGACCCTGGTCATTGGATTCAGGAGCATCCCTAGCTGGGAATGTCCCTCCTGCAATTGTAACACCAGTTGTTCTGTACTATCCAGGCACCAATGTAGATCTAACCTGTAACTCTCACTTTTGTATTCATGCAGCTCATATTCCAAGAATTTAAATGTGGTGGTTATAAACTGCACTGTATACAAAGAGAAGATCTCAGCCATCCTTAGACACATGCACCTTTATGTTCAATGTTTACATTGCAGATAAAAATTTTGCCAAATGGAATTCATATAATCAGAGGGAAAAATACTTCCTACATGTAACCCCAGTAACACAGCAGTCACCAAAGCTCTTAAAAATGCCAAAGCTGTAATATTTTTCCTACTTTAATCTTTTCTGAGGCCTACACATTTGAACTTCAGGTACCTTCATGAATACAATTTCTTCTAAAATTTGACCCATCTTTGTTTAGGTCCTCCTTTCATTCTAAGCCAAATTGTGACTATGCAGCTGCAGGCCACTGGCAAAGGATCCAGTAGGTGATCTGTGGTGTAGCTACACTGTCTTGCAGTTGCACTTTTTCTTTACAAATATCTCAATATTAAATTGATTCTCATTCCTCAAACAGCATAGTCCCACAAAAGCTGCTCTGACCTTTGAGAAGAAATATTAAGCAGTTTCTTGTTAGAAAGGCTTCCTTAATTTTGACTGGCAACCCAAATGAGAATGCTCTTAGTGCATCAGAACAGGGCAGTTAAGAAACAAAGCCAAACATATTTCTGTGAGATGCAGTTTGACTGCAATACGTGATCTGAGAATGGGTTTTGATGAAGCTCTGAGAAGAATCACAATTATAGCACTATGTGTTTCACTGTTGCCTTTAACTACCTGTTTCCTGCCTACATTCATGTTTTTTTTCTTTCTCTGAAGGAGTGAAATTTCCAAGGAGGAAAAAACCTCCTTCAGGGTGGCCTATGTCACACATATCTCTCAGAACATAATTGCATATAGATATATAAAAGCATGATGGCCTTAAAAAACAAAATGAAACAAAAAAAGAGAATTGAACAACAAAGAGCTTAAGTATTTCAGGACAGCATTCTTTTGGTCTCATCTCCTCTAATAGTTTTTGGGTTTTTTTATTCTGATAAACTAGCACACAAAAACTCTGCTGGGTGACAACAGAGATTGAGGAAATCAAAGGCCATAAGGGCTCTAGATAACTTAAAGAGTGTTGCTTCTGTACCACAGTCTAACCTAGATCACCTTAGATTCACCACTTTAGCAGCTTGAGGCTGTACTATAATCTGCTAAACTGTCTTCGCACCCATACTCCAACGTTCCCCTCACTGGGCTCTTTCTGTCCTTGGTACCATCTGGCTTGCAAAGGCGCCCTCAGAAGTCCTCATTCTATGATGACTCCTGAGGAAAGACCTTCTTCCCAAAGAAATGGCAATTTTAAGAGCTCATAAGATCATTCTAGATCTTTTAACAGGACAGACCAACATTCAGATTTCACGTTGAGTGCTTTGTCCCTCTATGCTGCACACTTGGTTTATTTAATATCAGCTCTCAACTTCAGTGATGTTTTTGACTCACAGCAGCTGAAATCAAATAATTAACTATAGGCCCTCATCTTATTTTAACACAGAACTAATTATTAGTACTCAGAATTGTTAAAGAAAGTTTAGAAATTTGTACTCTGCCTTTTCAAAAGAAAAAAAACCACAAGTCAATTAAAAAGAATTTCAAATGCATTGGTTTTTAAATCTCATGAATTTTCAAACTCCTGATTTTTGCCAGTGCTCAGACTTGGCAATACTATCTAGCCCAGCAATTTTACAGTTATGACTGCATCACAGTGCAGCTGAGATAAGGAGAGATTAGCACTCCCTCAGATTTGCCAGCGTAACTGCACATGTAGCTGCCCTCTAAATCCTCTCCTCTTGAAGTGATAGGGAGTAGGGCTTTTCAAACACAGCTGATTTTGACTAATGTAAGTTAGGGAGGGATATGCAAAAAAAAAATAAAAAAAATTATGGAATGGACTGAAGTAGTGGTAACTTCTGTTGTGACAATTGTGGCAAAGAGACGGAGGATCTCTTCAGCCTGCTCAGACATGCTTGAGTGCTGAAGGCCACCAGCTTCATTTCAGGCAAGGAACATTGGGAGTAAATAATTATTTGAATATCAGACCATGCTGCTGTATTTCATACAACCTCTTAAATAACAATTTTTGTCATAACTTTAGATATTAATTTTAAAATTGCATGTAGTTATTTTTACTTTTAATTATGGGTGTCATATTACTGCATCAGGAACTACTATTGTAGTTAACATATTTAAAAGTATTTTTATGCTTCCAGCTGTCACAAACAATACATAGATTTTTCTAGGAATTATGCTCATTCACATATTTTTCCCAGATGCTAAACATAGATAATATTAATTCAAAATTAATGATAGATTTCACAGTGGGATTCTCTGTTGTGACTTTAAAAGGAATTGTAAAAATGCATGTGAGCTAAACTGATCTTCTGACTGCAAAAATTTTCATTCAAATTTTCAGACTATTGACCTTCAGCACAGCTCCACACATCACCTATGAACAAGAAAGAGCATAGCCAAGTCATCCAGAAATCTGATCATTTTTAATATACCTGATTCTCCCTTATTTTCCCTATTATTATGTGACTAACAAGTCCGTTGAGAGTTAAAGTACACAACTGATGGTCCAGAAGAGCTTCTCTGTCATCTATGAAATTTCATACAAGCATAACCAGGGTCAGAATCCCAGTTTTCTGTTACAGAGATAAACACTGTCTTTTTGGATCTTAAAGGCAAAGAATGAGGAAGGAAAATAAAACCAGAGTAATTCCATATTAAAAATTCATTTAAAATACTTCTATGAAAGACTATAACTCTATAAGTAGACAGAGTAAATTGATTTACTGTATTAATTTCCTTACTACTGAATGATGTTTTCACCATGGAGTTTTATACAGAGCAGGAACAGGATGGCCTGCAGCTGCTTGCCCAGACTTCTGGAAAACGTTTTCCATGGAATTTGCCACCTTGAACTACTTTATTCAGAAAAATCCAAAGGATTTGTTATATCGGATCTTTCCAAACATTTTTTGCCAAAAGTCTTAATGTGTGTCATTAGAGCTGCCAAGCTGTACATAGCATACAGAATGTCTTGCTGGAGTTTATAGAATCTGACACAAGAATGTTAAAGAAAACAGAGCACATATATGGAGAGTGACAGCTGATTATTTATTTTTACATATTTTTCAAAGTATCAATAAATCCATCTGAAATTTCATGGGCTTGAGATGTTGTAAGAGCAGCAAACCACAAATCATAACTTAGTTTCATTTGCCTTCTACACAGTTTCCTCCCAGCCCCCAAAAGAAATTTATTCAGAACTTATGCCCAAAATAAACTTTTAATAACCAAACAAATTTCATCTTTCTGGAAGACCCAGAAAGGTGTTATCAAAAGAAAATTGTAAAGTAATATTCACTTCATCAAACACATAGGACTATTGAAATGTCATTTCTATCTTAATAGTTCGGCAGGATAATTTGATGAATACAGTATTTGATCCACCACAGAATTTAGGCACAGTTTGCTGCTGAGGATGCAAATCATACCTCAGTTCACAGCCTGTGACATGAGTAAAGTACCAAATTCAGAGACCACCTTTAGCCACAATTAGAGGTGAAACCTATGATTTAAGGTAAGACATCATACAAAGCTGGCCATAAATCTTGCCAAATTTTTGTCATTTGTGTTGAAAGTTTCTCTATTTGCCATCTGCTTCACATAATGAATCATTCAGGGCAGGGATTTTCTTTGGTCACTGCTGAATCTTACAGCTCCACTGCGGAAATTTTTCCACCCTTGGTCACTTATTAAGCCTTTAGGGCAACTGCATTTTGCACGTACTCAACAAGAACCTCTCTAGAGTCCAGCTGCTCCCTAAATACACAAAATACACAAATACACTAAATACACAAAATGTCTGAAGACCGTTTCAACCCCAGGGTCAAGCTTGTCATTACAAGTGACTGCCAGAAACAGTTATGACCACAAAGGACACTGATGGTGACTTGTGAGTGTCTTTTATTCCTGCGTTTTACTCAGATCCCTGGAACCCATGCCAGTTAGCTCCAAGGACTGGCTCCAAAAGTGTAAAGGTCAGGTTCTGTAGTGCAGGGGAAGAGAAAAGGCTGCTGCTGAGATCAGCCGTCCCCTAACGTGTCCTCCCCTCCTTCCAGAAGCAGCAAGCACGACTGTCCAGAGTCCTCCTCCCTCTCTTGCTGTTACTTCTCCTGGCAAATGAAAAATCCAACTGGGACTACAGTTCCTTATCCCTTTAAATTTTGCCTACAGAATGGAAAAGCTTTGAAGTGGCTCCGAACACAAAGCTGGCTCCAGGACTCTCCCTCCTGTGCTCTCCATGGACCATATGCCTCGCAGCCTGCAGGACAATTCAAACACAGTCAATTCAAATACAGACTGAGCAAATGCTAAACCTACTGGAAGAACAAGAGGGAGTCTGTGGAATAACCCAGCATTAGATACAAATTGAGGCTGGAGGCTGCTAAGGGGGGGGAAGAGCACAAGGAATGACTTCAAAGTAAATAAGGCCTAGGGTCTTTCCTTGAGACATTTTGAAGCTGTTCATCACCTCCCAGTAATAACTTGTGCTTGGAATGCCAAGGGAAACTTGGAGTTGCATTTCTGCTGCAAGGATGCTCTGGAGATCCCAGGATACAGCTGAAACTACCTTAGCCCAGTCCTATGCTCTGTACAGGCAGGAGTGGCTAGAGGATCCGGACACACACAAAGGGCTAAATTTCTTTAAAAAAACTATACTAGTATTTCCAGTGCCTTAAAACTGGTACTTAACCATCTCATCCCAAAACTGAAATGTAAAATCTCTCTGTTCATCTGCAGCTTGGCTTCATCAGAGACCTTTCCAATCACCTTTGCTTCCCCCAGTACATTGACTTCTGTTTCCAAATGCCAAATTTACTTCAATCTGTATGACTCAGTGCCCATCTTCAACTGGAGTCTACAAGAAAGGTACACCTTGCAGAAATCTTCTAATAAATTTGGCCTAGCAAGTTAGCTGGACAATGTAAGGTTATATTTTGCAACATCTTTTACCCACTATTTAAGCAAAGAATAAAATCTCCAGGGCCTCCAGTATACTGTAGTACAGCTCATCTCAAAACACAAAGTTCCACTAAAAATAAATATATCAAAAAGAAAATCTGTATTAATTAGTGACATCCTAGAAAGAAAATATTTCGTCTTCCTTATTAAAAAATCTCTATATATTATATTCCCTTGGAGCCTGGCATTTAAATATAGTTGTTTTCTTTGTTTCCAATAACATCTCAGGCACAATTACTTAATAAATTATAAATCACAATGTAGTTTTTATGTAAATGCATTTTTGTGTTCAAGCACAGGATTAATGTTTGTGTATGCAAATGAACAAAGGATATTTTCAAAGAAGTTATGGTTCAAATCACAGCAAACTTTAAAATGTTTTACTATATTAATGGTTGAATAGGACACTGTTCTGCCTCTTTTCTTTCCCCCTTAACAACGAATAACGTGTTTTAAATGTACCTGTTGCTAATACCTAAATTCTGTTTAGTGCAACTTCATGGAAAATAGGGTCCTATGTCAGTCTATAGTTCCTGCTTGATGTTGCATATAATTCTATAATATTCTGAATGGCATGTGCTAATTATTTAGCACAATAGCTCATCTTATGGAGCTGTAAGGCTGTAAGAGGAGGGTGGCAATTACTTAGGGTGGGAATGTCTATTTTTCTTGTAAAAACCAGCATTGAAGGAAAAAATTAAAAAGAAAAAAAACCTAAGGGAGGAAAAATTAAGTAACAGCCTAGGAGCACTGGAAGGGTTAATGTTTTGAGGTTTTTATTATCTGAAACTTACAATCCAGACAGGAAAGTCTCCAAATTTCTATGTGTTGCACTAAGAGGCTAAATTCTGTTCTTCCCAGATGGGTGACCAAACACAAGTTCTTAACCCACCACTCTATTAAAACTTGATAAGATCACACCTATACACTTTATACAGAAGAGATGTGTCTTTGGCAGATGTTTAAAGCAGTTTCAAAATCAGTGCACACAGAAAACAGCTTAAACTCACACAGAAGAGAAAGAAAAACAAAACAAAATTAAATCAAAGCAAGAAACTGAATATATCATACATTCATAGAATGATTTAGGTTTGAAGGAAGCTTAGAGATCTAGTTCCAAACCCCCTGCCACGGGCAGGGACACCTTCCACTAGACCAAATTGCTCAGAGCCCCATCCAGCCTGGCCTTCAACACTTCCAGGGATGGGGCACCCACAGCTTCTCTGGACAACCTGTGCCAGTGCCTCACCACCCTCATAGTAAAGATTTTTTTCATGATATCTAACCTAAATCTAGACTCTTTCAGTTCAAAGCCATTGCCCCTTGTCCTATCATTAGATGGTCTTGTAAAAACTGCTTTTTCAGCTTTCTTGTGGACCTCCTTTGGGTGCTGGAAGGTGCTCTAAGGTCTCCTTGGAGCCTTTTCTTCTCCTGGCTGAGCAACTTCAACTCTCTCAGCCTGCCTTCATAGGAGAAATGCTCCAGTTTTCATGGCACTCCCCTGGACTCACTCCAGCAGGCCACCTTCTTATGCTGGGGCCACAGAGCTGAACACAGCACTCAATATATATATTTATATGTTTATGCAAGGCCTAGACTACAAAAAACCCACAATCTGTATGTGGAATAAATGAAATTAATGAAAAGGATAAAGTTGTTGGGTTTTTTTTAAAATTATCTCTTAGGGTTTTGAGCTAGCTTCAGGCTAAAACAAAAAGAAATACTCAAAACCTCATTCAGGCAAATATGGAATTATGGCTTGGGGGACTAATCTGGAGATTAAGACAAATCAAAACAAATATGTCCAATTTATGGGTCTAAACCTGTTTATGATGATTGGTCCTACTGCTTTTAGTCCCATGATCTTGTCAGAAAGGTCACACAGAGAAGTGGAACGTGTGAACTAAATCAAGATAGGCTACAAAAATATCCATGGAATACAAAACTAGACATAAAAAAACAGAACAGCACAAAGAATACACAGAAAGGGGAATCTCTCAGATTGTACTCTGAAAACTCATTGTCTGGAGAGAATAATGATTAAAATCATATGAAGACTCATTTAAATCTAGATACAAACACTCTCCAGACCTCTTCTCAGAGTAGTCATGCAATCAAGACTTATTAGTTCAAATGTTCGGGGACAGTGCATCTTCAGCCTTGCTGTTCTACAATTCACTGAGATACAATTTAAAAAACACACTTCCCAAAATCCTTACAGCAGAAAGCAGATTAAAAGGCTTCCACTTATCCATCTGAAGTACAAACAAGGCCATGAAAATCACATCACCAGTCACAACTAAGCTATATATTTTACATTTCTGTATATTAGGATTAGTTGTAAGTTTCAGGTTAAAAGAAAAGGGTGGGGAGAACTCCTCTGGAAAAGCTGCTTTCATTAATTTCTAAGAATGTAAGAAATGGTGAGAAAATGCAATTTACTTGTGAATATTTTTTTCTAGAAAAACTGGTAAGGTCCACTGAATAAATTGCATTCCGAGTTGTAGTGACAGACTTTAGATGATATTTTAAATATAGGTACAGCCCACAGAGAGGTCAGAAAGTCAATACATAAGTTGAAATAGGATAAACTAATATTACCTTAAACTGCTCTAGATCATCTTTGAGGCAGGAATCAACATAAAAAGATCCATCTTAAGCTGAAATTTTACAGGACATTTGAACAGCTGAGACAGACTTCACAACTAACCATATGCTGAGCATTTATCTACAGTGGGCTTCCTGCTTCCACTGATGATGTGAATGTTAAATTGCCACTGACTTCTAACAGAACCAAATCAAATACTATAATTATACACTTTGTGCTATCTGTGCTGCACTGTATTATTATCTATAATTGATTATTCAACTCAGTAGCTATTGTTCTTTAAAATGCTTTTGACACGTTGTAGGAAAAGTGCTATATTAAACAAAGTTGACGAGCAGAGAGATTTCGGACATTCTGCCACACGTAATGCTGAAGCTGGTGCAAATCAGACTGATTCCACTTACACAAAGTCACATCCTAATTTTTTGAGTCTGTGTCCCACACTGATAACCTTCAGCTAAGAAACAGACCTTGCTATACTGAATATTGTGCAAATATATTAACAGAAAAAATCTACTGCTAAAAACTTCTCCACAAAGACAAGAAAAATATTTTGCTCGGGGGAAGAAAGGTGGCAAAAGTGCAGAGCAGTGAGTTATTTGCCAGAGAGGTACATCAACCTAAGTTACAAACGCACAGCCTAGCTCAAGTTTCTGGATTTCCTGTCTTAAGCCATAGTTAGAGAGCCTTTTCAATCAAGTGTGAATCAACAGAATTGCAGACAGGGAAGGTCTTGCTATTCTCACCTGCCTGCTCCTGCCTCCCATCCTGGGACAGCCCACTTCTGGTCATGTGGCCATGTGGGGGACTGGACCAAATAACAGATCTGGAAGAAAACTAATGATTTTCTTTTACTGGTTTAGTATTCAGCTTTTGTCCTCAGCCCTTAAAATATTCAAATAGAAGAATTTCAGGCTTTCATTGAAAATCCAGTAGTCTTTAGATATCTGATAGTTAAGCACTCAGATTCTATTCTCCAAACATGAAAACACTGTGGCCTATCCCCTTAGATTCCCATATATCAACTTGTTTTGCTAAACACAGAAAGCTTGTTTTATATTTCCCTTTTTTATATGCCAGTAAAATAAATAAGGGTTGGGTTTTTAAGATATCTAAAACTAGTAGGCTTAGTTCCAAGTAGCCTCAGTATTCACAAGAATGCCAAAGTAATGTCTACATTATTTTCAGATTAAGAAAAGAAGCCTGAGAAAAAAAATTATTGTTGGAGTGTAACAAGTTTCTTAATCACAAAAATATTTATTTTCGTGTCTTCAGAACACATACTATTGCTTCCCATAATTACAAATGAGATTAAATGTTAACCAATTTAAATCTGTCAAAATATTTTAATAAGTGGGGCAGATGTTCTGTTTTGTTAAGTATCACTATTTACTTTATGAGGTAATAATAACCTTACCTTTCTTCTGCAATAGTTAATAGTAAATGGTTAGAGCTTGCCAAAGAGCAAATAAATCATTACACTAAATACAGGTTGTCAGGCTAGTTTAGTACCTTGTACACTCCATTTTACTTAGATAAATGGCTTAGAATGGGATTTACACTCTGTGCTATTTTCTAGAAAGATTCTGGCTTTCCTATTGTGTGTAGTTTCATATCTGATGTTAAGAAAGGTACTAAATCAATATGCAGATTTTACATTCACTTACTTGTTTAGTTTGATTTCATATATGCACAAATGTGAAAAGCTGCAGACCTCCCAAGAATATCATTACAGAGAGTATTTTTGAAGAAAGACTCTAGCTTTGGTAAATAAATAAATATGCCAGTGTAAAACTCAAGAGAGTTGAATAGCATAAAATCAAGACTCTGAAACACTCCTCAGAGTTCTCTTTGATTTAATCATATTAGTACCATTTATATTTACTCTTCATCAAATTTGCAATTGTTCAGCTCCAATAAAATGCACAGGCACATTTTAAAACTGTTGCTGCCCAAAGTGTAGATGTCACACCTTTCTGGATAGCGGAGACATTTTCTGAGCTAAGCACAAGTGGTTCTGGCCAACATGGGACCCTCAGTCCTGAGAAGGTTCCTGTTGGGGCCATTATACAATTTAAACTCCATTAAAATCCACCTGTCAGTTAGGAGCCTATTTGCTCTTATAATTATATAGCTAATGTCTGATTTTTGCACAACTAGACATATTTGAAGTTTTGTGTGTAACAATATATAGAACAGTTGTATATTTAGTTAAGATTCACTATTTCACTTTTTCCCCCACTTCAGAAGTCCTACTATCCAAATACTGAAAAGCAATAATTTGGAAATTTATGCAAAGATAACAGCTAATAATGGTGGAAGGAAAGAGACCACAAGTTCCATTGGCTGACATTTGTATAAACTATTTGCAGAAACTTGAGGAAAGCAACTCTGGCCATGGAAAGAAGGATGAGGTTATGAGTGATCTGTGAACAAGGAAAAGGTCCAATAAATTGGCTCACTTATTCACACTGAATAATTCAAGCAGCTTGACTCAACACTAGACATACTCCTTACTCCTTTTAAAGGATTAAAATATTCATGGTTTCTTCTGTCAAATGCCATTATCACTCTGTAATGTCAGGAGCAATGGTTATCTTCCCAGGGCTGTGTGAGGCTTAGATGTGGGTCATCAGCTCCAGTTGTGGGAGTTGCCTGGCAAACACAGCTTCTGCCCGTGGTCTCAGACTCAAATCTGTGCATCCTGCTGGTCCCAGCAAAGGCAAGTTCAAACACTATCTCCATTTTTATGCTCATGTTCCAGTGCCACATAAGCACTTTAGTGCTGCCTGATGGCACTGTGTAGTGATAGCTCAGAAAGAAGAACATCTACTCCCTGTCACAGTTGTGACAAGATCATGTTAGACAATATCCTTACCTTAGTAAACAAAAAGAAATTTCGTTTTCCAGCTCAAGAACAAACCTCCCTTTGCTTCTTTCCACAGTCAGGCACACAAAGCCAAATGGGAGCAAGTGATGACAAGGAAGAAGGGTGCTGAATCTTAAGTATTTTATGTCAGAGAAAACCACTACAATGGGTTATACAGAAGCCATCAACGTTCTTAAAGCAGCTATTGGCATCTCTCCTCAGAATAAAAATATAGGGGACAAGGAGCTAATGTGTTGGAGCACATTCCCAACTATAAGCTCCCAAAGATACTCAGAAGGCAGCTTTTCTTTAACTGTATCAACATTCCAGTCTACTTCAATTCGTGTGTTGCAAGAGGGACACACTTTATAAATTCTTTAAGGATTCTCTGTGTATTTGGTAAATTCCTCTTTAATACAATCCAACCTGTTCAGTTTTTCAGTAGATTTTTTTTCCCCTTTCTTTTAAAGACGTCTTAATTAGTCTAATCCTGACTGGTCTCTTTCCAATGTTCCTGTTGGCACAGTAGGATTTCAATTAACATTCTGCTTTAGCACTGCAAATGCCCTTGCTCAGATTTTTTTTTTTTTTAAATGTGCTATTTTGGATGCCATCTCTCTTCTCTTTTCTTCCTCAAAAATTGTTCAGCTTCTAAAATGTTGTGGAAGCAGAGGTTGTTCTGTCAATTTGTGCTTTCTGAGCTTATCAAGAAATAGCCCATCATTAATTTTACTTTTTTTTCCACTCGAGGGTTATAGGCCTTGTGTGTTCTGACCACGTCACTCATCCCCCTTTCAATCCCTTCTGGTTTCAAAACAGCAAGTTCATGCTTCTTGTCCTCAGCTCCAAGGCTCTTCAAAACTCCACCCTTCTTTATTTGTCTGTTCTTGTCTCTAATTACATTTCTCTTTCTCTTTTTCACACACACATACACACACACACACTCACACTCTTCCTTCAAATCCACCAACAATAACAATCTTCTCTGCTGTTTGTCAGCTTCTCTCAAACACAGCTCCACCCTGCCCCTCACACACAGAGTGCCTTCCCTGAACTGAGCTGTCAGGCGATTGTCCTCGCTTCTTTGAAATCTATCCTTAAAAATCCACCTCTGCTGCAACGTCTAAAATAAATCAGCTAATTAATGATGGTTATTTTGAGGGGCAGATGGAATAGCTGACATTTACTTTACAATAATTTTAAAAACAAAACAAAAAACAAAACAAAACAAAAAAAAACTTTTGTGCAAATGTGAATAAGTATCTTAATCTGTGTTAGACTGCTCTTCCAAAAGGGACAGCAATATGGATGGAGCAGTGCCTAGATCCTGCAGCCTGTGCACATCATCCCTGGCTGATTTTGGGAAAACTGGGACTGATCATGGGAAACTCTCTCTTTACCTACTCTTCACCTGTTTTGCATTTTGTTTAAACTGTAAACTCTGCAGGATAGCAACTCTGGATATGTCTGCTCAGCACAGTAACTGATAACCTTTAAGTGGGAGAGAAGAGAGCAGTCCCGGCAGCGTGGACTTAATTTACTCGAAAGGTATTCTGTATTACACAACACATATCCACAGTAATTAATGCGACAACAAAATTATCTTAATTGAATTATCTTGGAAATGCAATTTTGAGCTAAGTACTGTACTACTACTGCAAATATGGTATAACCATACTTAAGTTTAACCTGCAAAAAAACAACTATTTAAACATGGGGGCTTGAGTTCAAAGACCCTGTTACCAAAAATACCCATTTATGTCTGCTATCTTTATAGTTACTTACAGGTAAAAAAATTCCTGCTGTGGATCTAAATCTGCAAATTTCAGGTCCAATCTAGACTTCTGTAAAATTCTGCTACTTTAATACAACTAGAAACCTCATCTATTAGGCTAGAAAGCAGAGAGGCACACTTCTGCAGCTAACCACTCCTTTTCATTGCTCTTGGCCACAGAAATTGGCACACCTTAACCACACTGGCCCAATAAACCAATCAGACCTTTCTGTGCTTGCTCATCTCTGGAAAACTAGCTTATGTTTGTGGTACATCAGTTTTCAGTCACTGAAAAGAGTGCAAAATATCAACAGGTTGACAAATATGCTGCAAAACTTTAGTATTTAGAGAATGACAGATGAAGAATAGGATTGCTGCCGCAATAAAACTACTTCAAATTGGAACAGATAAGCAGGATAGTAATCTGCAGCAAGTGGATGAAAGTTTTCAACTGTTCCAAAAGATATAGTTAAGTACATAGTAACTAATAACTTCATTTCTAGCCCTCAAAAAGTTGCTGAATAGTGCTGCTTCTTTGTGACTTCATATTGCATTCCTCAGCTTCCAAAATCTCCACTAGAGACCATGAAAATAATAAATTTATTTAAAAATTAAATCCAGGAACAAGATACATTTTCAACTCTACATCCTTATAGGAAAGCAATCCAAACGGTCCTCCCCATGGGCACGGAATGCTGATGTGAATTTCCAAGATTTCACAAGAGATAGGTACAACCAAATGGAGACCTAACAACATCTCCTGGGGAGCCCAAAGATCATCCTGTTCCAATTCCACACAGTGTGCCCCTGTTCGTAGATAACCAGGTCATGGCTGCAGCAGGATTTTCCATTCCAAGGTAAGGCCAGTATCTGCTGTTTAACACCTTCCCATGAGTCTTCATGGGAAGGAACCTCACCCATGAGTTCTGGGATAAAAAGAAGCACTGCAGGAAACACCCAAGCAAGTCTGCCAGGGCGGAGGAGGGAGCTAATCTTTCAATTACAGTTTGCTCTGTACAAGGATCAAGCAAATGTAATTTGTGCCAAACAGCTCAAATTGACATAGTGCACAAAATCACAATTAATCTGGCATCGTTATCCTGTAATACCACTGGGTTATTAGTTTTACCTATCATGGAAATATCAATGTCTCACTGCTTCCTTCAGAAAACACTTGAAATGAGGTGTTTACACGCTTTATGTTTTGAGCACAAACATTTTTCTTTTTTTTTTTTTTTTGTTAAATTAATGTTTCTAACAGGTAGGGGAGGAATACAGAGCTGGTAATGGTAAGAAAAAGAAGTGTGTGGGATCTTCTTTTGAGCATAATTCTTCAGTACATTAAATGAGACTAACAAAAGAGAAATTAAACATAATACTGTGCCATAGTACTATGACATAAGTGTCAACTTAGAATTTCAAATACAATGATAAGAGTCTTCTAATAATTATATAGGTGGCAAACAAGGCTTTAGGGCAAACACATGTAGCAAAAAATTACTAATGGCATTCTACAGAAAATCAGCTAAGACCGACCCCTCCTATGCATCATATTCTGGTAAGGTCAGCTTGGTGGAAAGGTTAAGAGCAGTTAAACACTGACCCATCCCTCCCCAGTCTTTTCCATATTCATAGGAAATTATCATCCATATTCATGCAACAAGATAAGTACCTTGAACATACAGAGGTTAAAAAAAAAATTACTTCTTTACAATCTTATTCAGTGCCATGACACTAATTCCCAGAGCATGGATCAGGACATAAATTAGTGCGTCTGTAAGGCTGGGCAGGTTGGGTGAACAGAAAACATAGAGCAGCCTCTGGGTGACACTTAAATATTCAAAATATACATTCTGAAATCCTGTAACAAATCCACAACTCTTGGACATGGCAAGAGCACAATGATTTCAGGATATGCTGCATATGAGGGTCAGCTTTTGCATAGATCCACCTGCACACCTGTAAATACATGGATACCTGGAACTTGAAATTCCAGCCCTCACAGGTAAGTGACATGAGAGGCCCAAGGCTATGATATGAAATCTTAGGCCAGTATCCTCAAACAACAACAGCAGAATCAAAAGACACATCCTGTTGTCACTGTAATACTGAGGTTACTTGTAACTTTTTTTTAGCAAAGATCTAATAAAATCATAGTGGTTTATGTACCTCCTCTTCTGGTGTTTAGATTGCTGCTGGTGTGTAGCACTGAAAGCATTTGGAGCAGAACAAGCCTCAGAAACACCTGGTCTTTTTGCAGAACTTACCCTCCATGAACTTCATTTTCTCTTTCCTGTGAATTAACTCACCAAATATGAGATCCCCTTCAGTATCTACTTTGTGTCTCTGTTTTCAATTCTATCACTTAAAAAATAATTTAATTGCCTAATCTTAACTTTATAGTGAATTCATATTTCTTTTTGCCCTACTCTTTTTGCAGGTGAAAAACATATCCAATTAACTGGTCTTCCCTCCAAACAGAACTTCTTTCCCTGCCTACTGAAACAGAAAATAATGAACCTCACTAGAATAATATATTCATGCAGTAAATGATAGCTTCACTCCCTGCCCATTTCTTTTTACAGGAAAAAGTTACCTTCTTTCTTTCCATTCCTACAGAAGTATCAGTCCCTTCAGTGCATTTCAGTAGGCAAATGGCTCAATTTCTCTTGCCACTCCAGTCATCATTATTATCATAAGGGTGGCAGAGCAATAAGGGAGGCTAGATGGTTAAACTAATAGCTTTGCACTGTACTTGTTAGGTATAGATTTACACAGCATTTTTGTAGGCATTCATTTACTGATTTTTAAATGCAGATTCTACCTTGCAGGGTTCAGTCACAGAAGCCCAGGTGTTTGCACTGGAACTTTGCAGAGGCAGAAGTTTGAAAACTTGCACATATTCAGAGCCCAGAGATGTACCTCAGCTTCAAGTGACTAAACAAATAAATAAATGGAGAAAGGGAGGGAGGATGCAGGTGGTCTTGAGGGCTGCCAGGGCAGACTGGCCCTGCCACTGCATCTGAGCCATCCACACCTGGTGCTCACAGCTGCCAGGACACACCCTTGGCCAGGGCCAGGATTTAGGGGAGATTATGGGAAGAGAGCGGCTGAGGCCCTCCAGCAGGAGGCCAGTAAATTGTCTCTGAAGATGAAAATGTTTCCTTAAAAACCCCACTCCTGTTTGTGACATATCACTGGGCTGGAGGGCCCCCTCTAATCCCCAGCCACTGGTGTTACATCAACACCATGTGAGCCTTTGCTGCTGTTGCCACAGCCTTTCATTTCCCTATCTCATGCTCTTCCCGCTTTTCAAGGATAGGTGCAATGTCTAAGTACCTTGCTGCCTTTAATGTATTTAATGTATTTATGATGCCCTTCTGAAGCAAGGAAATGATCTTGTTCCAGCCAGGTGGGAGCTGCTCCTTCACAGCCCTTCAGCTCCACCAGTCCAAGTTCAGGGCAGCAGAGTTTCTTCATAGCTTTGTACTGGGGTGTTTTGAACCTGAGGCAAATGTGCTTCCCAGGGATGCTGCAGAGACCAGGCTCCTTGTGGGTAGGACAAGGCAGCCAAAATTCAACAAGCAAGTAGAGCCCAAAACAGTTCTGGAGCTCCCCAATTCACATTTTGACTTTTACACTTTTCTCCTCTTAGATTTTAAGAAGACAGGTAAAAGAAAAATATTAATATCTGTTATTATGCAGTGCATTGTCTAATTTGCCACTTTATTTTGCATGAGTTGCTGAGTTTCATAAAGAGCACTTAGAAAGTTTATAAATATGTAAGTAAATATTTACTTCCCTTGAGAAACACTTTTTGTCACTAACTACTGCGAAGGGAGTTTATTATTGATGAAATCAACTGTCCTGAATGTTCTAATTTAATAGGAGCACACAAAAAAAAGTCCTATTTTCTAGCTGTTATGCAAAGGAAATTATGAGGCTTTTAAAATTTTATAGATTTCTTTTGATGAGGAAGAAACCAGGCAGAAGTAAATGTTGATTAAAAAATATAATCTTTAAATAATTTGATTTCATCTTTGATTCTATAACAAAATTTTTTTTTGCTTGTTTGTTAGCACTAAAACTGCACTGTGAAGTGGGTCACTGATAGAAGAATTAGCAGATGATACTGCAGCTAATAAAAACTCTAAAAGAAAAACATTTGGAAAGAGATGTGGTTTTTAAAATTCAGGATCTCTTCTCAACTAAATACCTACATGAAAACATATTATCCAGACTTGTCTTTAGACAGCACAAATTAAATGAGAGTTGTGGTGAAGGCACACTGTAATGAGAACAGACTACTTAGCATGATAGTCTGGGACATTTTTCTGTATGGCACATTGGAAAGGTGTGGAGAGAGGTCAGAGACAGGTGGTCACTGTCAGCAATACAGCAGTGTTACAGTGTGTTACCTACTGAGGCTGAGCTACCCTGGTTTTTTAGCAACATTCAATCCTCCCATGCAAAGCACTGTGCTGTCCCAGGTCATGTATGCCCAGCTCCTGCGTGGCTTTCAACTTGAAATACTGACCACATTCATGATTGCTTCTAAAAGTTATTACAGATTGCTGAAACTGAAATGTATTTTACATGTGCAACTTTTAGCTCTGTCTCACCTGAGGAGAGTACTTGACCCTCGTTTTACAGACTGTACACGCTTTGTGACCTCATCCCTGGGCAGATCAAATGGCACACAATAGCAATGTAGGTGACAGGAGCCCTAGATCTGCCCACTTTGCAGGTCTGAATTTGTTGATTAGAAGCCCTTCAAAAGTATTGTACAGTTTAAATATTTTTGAGAGAGTTTACCAGCAGAATTCTACAGGTGTATAAGAAACTTAGGCAGAGGAACAATCTAGCACATTTTGTGCTTTCTTAACAAAACCATGGGGAAAGTCCTCTCAGCAGCCTGAGCTATGCAATGTGGAAAAGCTAAGTAGACACATTGAGACTGCAGCAGTAGTTTAAGTTAAAATATATATTACTGCCTGGGATTACAAGTTTTTCTGTATTTATTTTATGTTTCCATTTGTCAACGTATCTATAGCGAATTCTTTGTGGCTTTGGCACGTTGCAAGGGAGCAGTTCTTCCTCCCACTAATCTACAGAAATGCTTCGGTTCTTTGACAATGAGAATTACGGAGCCTTTTGCTCAAGTAAATCAGGCACTTCAGGATTCATGTAGATTTAATGCTTCTCGGAGAAGTTGTACTACATAGGCTTACTTGCCCTAGGATTTTGAGAGACTTTTAAAAGCCTCTTTTGGATAATAACACACTAAATAGTCTTCCTTTCTGTTTGCCCCTGAAACTTCCAGTTTTCCACTTGACCCCCAAAGTTCAGTACAAGACACAAGGTCATAACTTTATTTGTTACCTTTTCTTCTCGAAAGGCCACAGGCTGGGCCAGAGGCTGGGGTCTCTTTTTCTTCTTGATCTCTTGTTTGGCATGGCAGCAGAGGAAGGATGCTTTAGCAAAGCGTTCCTTTTCCCACAGTATGGAATTCACCAGCAAACGTAGATCCTGACCTTGACAGATATCCCAGCATCATGGACAGCACAGAACACTCCTGCCAGGGAAGACAAGGGCTTTGGGCTTCTGAGTCTATGATGCCTGAACATCAGCTCTGGAGTCTGTGTGTGCCCTGGTCTTCACCCACTTTGTCTTTTATTCTAGTACTCTTTAGTCCTGTAAATAACAAAGTTCAGACTGATTTTTACCCAAATCTGCTTTGTGCCTTTTTTAAGATTACATTTTTTAAAAGTCCCTCCACCCCCATCTCTTGTAATCAATAGAACAGGATCAATATCTAAGGGTCAAGACCTTTTCTTTTTCCTGTGGCTAAGCTTTTTCCAGCCTTGCATTTTAAATAAAATCTGTATTCCCAGTCATCTGTAAAAGGGATAGGAGGAAAAAAGCCAGCTGATTAGTGTCTCTCTTTTAGGTCTTAGGGTAATGGCTGCTTTTACCTTTCTAGTTTAATTCAGCACATTTACAAAGCATTAAATCTGTCAGTGTGGCATTAACTTCTATCATGTGCATATTAATAGGAGTAGTAATCAAAACATCGAGTGAGTTTGGGTGTTAAAACTGGTAATATTTTCTTTAAGTGCTAGTACACATTTGGCTTGGAAGGTACTCAATATTGCAAAGGATTTTTAAACTAAGATTTATCTCCTATCTGTATAGAAATGTTTTGTGGTAAATCTGCTCATTTGTATCCCAAAGGGCATGACTTTGTCATCATGCTGATGTTTTCGTGGAACACATTTGTAAAACACAATTCCTAACTTTTCTTGCTTCCATTAAGGAGAATGCTGATTAAGTGGAATCAGCATGTAAGAAAATATTTAGCAGCTGTTCTCTTATTGAAAAATCATAAATATACGGAAAAATAATCACACATATATTTTATGCCAATTAGCAAGTACTTCTTTTAATTAAAGCATATTGAACACTACGACATAGTCTTAATATCGCTGAAATCCATATAAAATGTAGGGATAGTGGAAGGAGAGAGAGGACATCTCCATCAATATATTAGGAAGGTTTTGTTAACAAGGCAGCTGAATGGGTTCAGAGGGATTCCTGTTTTGTATGATTTTTTATAATTTTACCTCTATACATTTTACATCATTACAGAGCTCTCATTAAAAAAAAAAAAAAAAAAAAGCTACTTTCACTTTAAACAGCACAAAGAATAGGAAAAATGACTGTGTTACTACAAATAATTTCCAGCTTCAGTGTTGCCAGCATACAACAGTTGTAAATCAAGGATATATTTTGAAATATCCTAAATCGGTTTTTACAAATCAACACTCTTAGTAACAGCTTTCAAAGAAAAAAAGAATACAGACATAGGAATTCTTATTTATGGCTGAGGGTAAGTATGAATTAAATGTATCTATTTCACTTATGTTGCAAAGTACTATTATTCAATGGTCCAAAACATTATCAATTTATCTGTATTCACTCTTTATTAGGAAAGAGGTGCAAAACCATGCAGGTTTTAATGATGTAGATAATAATAATCAGGAAAAGAAATACTCCCCAGTGATGATGAAAGGAATACACGCTACCTTCTCAGAGGCTCAGAACTGTATCTTTAGGAAAAGAAGTATACACGCAAGAACATTGTTCTGCAACACACTAAAGGAGTTCACTGTCTTTGTCGACTGCAAACTAAAAGCCTTTGCTCTACCCTCCTCTTGTACCTAATCATTTTTGCCTTGCACACACCACCTACACACCTAACACTTCACTGACAATGGTTTGCCTTTCCCCGCTACCCCGCAAACACAATGGGAAGTTAATTGAATGTTTTATGCTTTAGCAATATCAAAGAAATGAAAAGAACGCAGGTTTCAACTGTATTTCAATAATAAGTGCATTAATTTTTACCTTTTAACTGACATTTGTACTAATTTCCTTAAATGCTCTTTTTTACTCTTTTTTGATCTGTCTGGCTTTGTCGGGTCTGATGATGAGGGCTTACTTCAAATGCAAAAAGATTAGCTCTCTTTCCTTTAATAGCACAATTACAGCTTGTGTGATGTCTAAATCATGAAAGATATCAAGGACAGACTTCTAAAGTCGCATCAGTTTATTAAAAAAGGTAGTAATCATTTTAATATCAAAATTACTCTCATTTCCTAGTGGCATTTAGGAATTGTTGGGCATGCATACACATACACACAAAGATTAGTAGCCATTTACTTCTAATTTGATTTAGATAATTGTTATAAATAACACAATGAAATTAAAAGGCTCTGTGTTACATTTTCACCTCTACCCAAGATGTTGTTCAGGCAGTAAAAGAATATTGCCACATCAAAGCAAGAACCAAGAGATCTGGTTCGACATTTTAAGATATGCCAGAATCTACATCTCATTTTTGGATTTAGTTCAACACGGGACTTAGCACTAAACACTAAAGAATAAATGTGTCTTCCATAAAGATATGTAATACATTTAATCCCATCAATGCTTAGTCTACTTTTTAAATCCTGGATTTAATATACTTTACCACGAGAGGGCAAGATTAAGATACCCTTTCTCATACTGGATCGCACCTACCTCCTCAAGATTACCATTAGTTATATTACGACAGCAAGAAAAGTCCCTATTCAAGATGTGGGTCTGCAAATGATGAAATGAAATACAAATCTAAAGGGAAAAGGAAGATTTAGTTTACACTCCAAAGTGGCTTTCACTCACGTGCATTCATGGAATGGTCACGACTGGCTAAGATAAAGAGGGAAAGAAAAATTTGGACAAAGTAGCAGCTATCTTCTTCAAGAATATTCCCTAAAAATACTATATTTCTGCATTAAATCTTTATAAACAGAATTAATGCCCTAAAACTTCTACATAAAATGTTGTGTGAGGCAGGTGAAAGTGGAAGGCTGTTGCAGTGTCCTTTTTCAAATGTTTTAGGATGTTGTGGCTATTAAATAGTAGTTGCAAAGGAGAATTTGATAGTTAAATCCAGGAGTGAAAATACAAATTGCTCTGGGAAGAGCAAGTACTAGCTTTGATAAATTCTAAGTTCATAACAGATAAAGTGGAACAGTTTGACCCATTGTCAGTCTATTTTAAGATGAACATTTGTTAAATTCTAATGAAAAAATGTAGCACTTAAACTTTGGCAGAAGGACAATTAGGTTTTTTTTCCCTGAATTGAATAAAATCACATGGCACTGATTTTTACTTTAACTACAAGCAATAAATATGAGCTGCAACAGACTCTAACAGCTACTGGCCATATCTACATGGATACAAGCAAAGTTCACTTCAATTTCAGGCACACAAAATTTATGTCTACACCATATAGCTTATCACGCATTAAGCCTGTACATGCAAGAGCCGATTTTCTAGTGTTAAAAACAACTTGCACCTTTTTGACATGCAGGGCTATAATCAGCCCAGCCAATCAATGCTGTCTGTGCCGAGAAGCAAGAAAAAGGCTGAGCAGCTATTATACACCATCAGCTAACTCCTGAATACTTCAGGCAGTTGAGCCTGAGAACTTTTAGCTCAATTTACATTAAAACATATCCTTCCTGCCACTTATGTGCCACATGCATTAGGATTATTTGTTTGTTTTGCATTTTCAGAGACTGAAACATGGTGGTTGGGGAGGCACTGTGCCTCCAGAAGACACTTGAGAAAGTTTATAGGGGAAACAAGCTCTCAATTCCCCTAGTCACAGTCAGTAGATTTCCACTTTACTATAATGAGAATGAACAATAAGCTGTCATCCATCAGTAGATGCTATATGGGTCTGTCCATGGAGAGAAGATTTTGGAAGTGGATAATCTTTGCATTCTTAGGCTCTGCTTTGAATATGTCAATTAGAGAAAAAATAACAAAGACAGACAGACAGACCAAAAAGAAACACCAGAAGTCTGGAAAACCTCTGGAAGAAAAGCTCATAGAGTCATTTATAAGGTTGAGCAAAGTGGGGAGGGGGTTGTCTGCACAAGTTTCACTTCTGAGACTGACTTTCACACAAACCCAGGATAATTAGAGGATGCACCAGCCCAGGACTTTTAGCACTGACACAGCACATTGTGGAGCACACAATGTGAATTCTTATCTTGAATGCTGCCTCACTATCTTATAAACACAGGGCATAAGCTCTCAGATTCTAGCTTTAAGCTGGCTGGACACAGAAAGTGTGATATGGCATTTTGTCAGGCTTGAAAGTGAGCACACTGTCCAGGTGGAGCTAGCTGGACTATTGCTGGCCAAAAACACTTTTTTCTCCCCAATAAGGTTCTCAAAATCACCCTGAGATAATCATCGTATATATTCCCATTCTAGCACATCAGGGCCAAGTTAGGCAATGCATAGTTACAAGAATATTAATAGAAATCGTCTCTTTTTAATAACTGAAATGTGTATGCTTGAGAAGTACAAGATGAATATTTTATGCTGTTGTTTATTTGAATTTCATTTTATCTCTTAAATACATTAAATTCGATGTTACTTACCGTTTTAAAATGATGACTGGGGGGAAATTTTTTGCCTTTATAGGTTTAGTAAAACATAATAAAAATTTACAAGGTATTTTCCTATAATTTTAAGAATTCATTACTGTAGATGAAAAATAAAATTTTATTTTATCCAGAAATAAGATCAAACTTTTTCATTGTCTTAATTCATAAACTTACTAGAAAATGAAGAATTTTTTTTTTCAGAATTTCCAGAAGACAAATTTTAAGGAAGAGGCCAGGGCATAAATGAGTTCCACAATGAGAATTTTGACAGGACCATAATCAGTTCTTACTAGATTCTATTGCACTGTTTTATGGTAATTATGATGAAATATATGGGCAGAAGTCTCTTTTACCCTTAATATGTCCATGCTTCTTCATATACACTTCTGCCATTAGGATCCAGCCTGCTTTTCCCTCTCTTGCCAAGCTTATTGAATTTCTATCTGTCTACATCATCTACAATTTCCTGCTGAATTAATTTCTTGTAGCCTACTTCTTGAACCTATTAAATCAGATTTTCAGTCTGCACTCCACTGAAACTTAACTGAAACTTCTCTTAAAGGTAGTTCTTTTTTTCTTCTAGTCAAATTCCAGGGTCTGAATCTTCTTATATTTCCCTGTGACATCTCAACAGGTTTTCACATAATCTGCCATCTTTTCTTTATGAAATCTTGTCCTCATAAACTTTTTTTTTCCATTTCAAATTGTCTTTCTATTATTCTATCTCTCTAAACAATGCCTTCAATGCCTAACTCACTGCAAACTCCTCATCTCTCTCCACTCCCTCCCCCCCCTATCTAATACAGGAGGTAACATACAGCCTTTTGTTGCTAATATCTTTTACAATGTACTCCATATGAATAAACAAGTATTTACAGTGTAGTAATTATGAAGATAAGAAGAAATCAAAGCTACTGTAGATAAGATGGTATAGCTGTTTGTTTTTTTTTCCAATGCTTTATTTCAATGACAAAGTGAAAAAGGTAAACATAAGGCTAGATTATCCTCTTTCTAAGCTGCAGGGAGGGAAATAACGCAACTCTAATTGTGTCGTTGAAATTGTCCATTTGGATGGCTAACCCTTTACTACCATGGTTGTTTTTTATATTAATAACTGTTCCAAATGATGTCTTTTCCCATTACGGTCACATTCTGTTGGCAATTTGTGCCTGGTGAAAAAAAAGTGAAGAAAAGCAATCTTGGCAAAATGGAGAACGTGATATTTGGCATCATCCATTATTACTGTCTTATGAACATATTCAAAGAATATTTTTTAATTCTCTGAAAGTCAGATTCTGATGTAATTGTTTTCTTTCAGGCTCTATTTGATAAAGGGACAGAAGAGACATCTACTCTAAAATGACATTACTTTTCCAAAGAGAAGTGTCAAAAGACTTTGTATATGTGATCTGGCTTTCTAGATATTTCTGGTGGCTGTGTGGTGGGTTGACCTTGGCTGGATGCCAGTTGCCCACCAAGCTGCTCTACCACTCCCCTCCTTGGCAGGGGAGGCACAGAAAAATAAGAATGGAAGCATCCTTTGTTGTTCAAGATAAAGGCAATTTAGTTAAGCAAGAGAAAAGGTGAGCATGCAGAAGCAGAGAAAACAAAAAAAAATAAATTATTCTCTGCTTCTTGACAGTAAGGTATGTCCAGCAACCTCCTGGGAAGCAGGGCTTCAGTACTGCTGTTTATCACTTTTCTAGCTACAAATGCAAAGCACAGCACTTGAGGCTGCAATGGTGAAAAATAACTGCATCTCAGCCAGACCCACCATACAGGGCTAATGGTTTGCTCTTCTTTCGGATGGCTTGTGTTGTCTTTCTCTGCGGAGTAAAGCGTCATACATACATATATATATATTTTATATATATATATATTTTTTTTTTAATATATATATATATACACACACACACTTGTACATTTTTTTAAGTTTCTAGGGTGGTTTTGTCAATTTTGGATCAAAACAGCTCCTACAACAGATAAAAATAGATGAGGCCCAATCACACAGCAATGACACTGACTTTACTCAGATTAAATGCAAGAAGAGGAGGTCAATTTTTTTAATTGCAAGTGGCTAATTCACTGATTACTAAAAACTCTTCATGAATAATTTATATGTCAAATATTAAACCATGTATGGGATGAGTTACTGGGGAGACTACAAAACCACAAACCTTCAACTCTTCCTTCCTATAAAGCCTATCCTAAGACTTGACCTGTGTAACCTGGACTATTTATTTGTTTTAATGATTGATCCTAACATATATAAATATCTGAGTGATTTATATAACTTTATTGGAGAAAAGTATCCTGCAGTTTTAAGAAGAAATGGTGATTTACAAAATTGATCAAATAAAAAAAAATTAAAATCCCATGGGTCAAATTTATCATTACTGCCTTTTATCATTACTTCACTTACACATAGTGATATGTGGGAGGATTCACCCCGGTTTGAAACAAGCCATGACAATAGGAAAAGAGAGAGAACCCAAAGGTTCAGCAGATGAACTTCACAATTAGATTCTTCATCCTAACAACAAATATAAGCATAATGCACAATTCAATTATTTTACTTTTTTTTTTCCCTGGCACATCACAAACATTTTAATCCCTTGCCACAACAGAAGCCACAATATGTAAGTCTTAGCAGTTCCATTTAGCAGCCAAGAAATTAAGGCACATAGAAGGCTAAGACTTTATAAACAAAGGTTCCCAGTTTGAGACACCTGGGGCCTGGCAGATGAAGGTTTGAGTACTACAAAATTATGATAAATGGAACTGCAGATCATCAGCTTCTGAAGACCTAGCAAACAAGTTCTCCTAAAATTTACCAAGTGAGACCAGTGAGCTTTTTTTGAAAACATCATCTTAAACAACTCACTGGACTTCAGAGTTGCATCTTACTGATCTCCAAACCTTGTTTCCATTCCCTATAAAGGTTTTTGGGGAGAGCTGGACCCTGAGGGTAAATGTTGCCCAGATGCTAAAGATGGCCCCTGCTTCTGGACAGGTATGGAGGTGGCAGCTATGGCAAACAAGCCCAGGATGGTCCACGAACCACACCAACAGCATCCGGTGTAGGATGTATTCCAACCTGGACATTGTCAAACGCTGTTCCCTGGCACCCCAGCAGTGCCAGCCGAGGCTCTGCCGTGTAACTTCTGCAGAACTCCTGCTTCATCTCCCGAGCGGCACCTGGACCAAGGCTGGGCTGATCTAAGGGGAAGAGTGCCACCTACTGAAGCGCCAGCCCGAGCTCGCAGCTCCCGCGGCTCCAGGGATGCTGCTCCATGGGGACAGCCTGGACACGGCTGAACTGAACTGCTGGCCACAAACCTGAGCTGGAAAACAAGCACACAGCATCGCATTGGAATGAAGGAAAAAAGATAGGGCTGGATCGCTGAGCAGATGTTGCTAAGCGTTACCAGGCAGGCCGGCACACGCCTGTGGCTGTCATGCATATGGCAGTGCACAAGAAAATAATGTGTGTATTAAATATACTGAATTCTGATAGTCGCTCAGCTAGAGAAAGACTAGAGTGAGCTTTCCTCTCAACCATTTACCAATAGGGTTGCTGAAGCCCGTCAGAGAAGAGTGGTGAATCCTGTGAAAGAAAAATGCAGAGCTTAAGGATCTCCTGTTTAAAAATACTTTTCTTTCCAGTCATTTTACGGGTGCTTTTCTTTTGTTTCAATCTTGGGACCTATCTGTCTATCTACACAATTCCATATCTACATGCAGCTGCTTAGCTTGCACTGCTGAATACTACTTCAGTTGGCCCAGAATGCCCTGTTTTATTTACAACCACAATCAAAATCACCTGAAACTGACATTTTTCATGTAGAATCCATTATGTGGCAGAGTGCCATATTTACATCAATATCTGAAAATATGTACAAGACTTTTTTTGGAAACCCAGGTAGCTTACTTTTCAGTCCTGCTCAGCTTCTGAAATAATATGGAATTTAGATCTTTAGCAATATTTCAACCTCAAGCATTTTCAAAAGACACTATTTAAAAAAAAAAAGAAAAAGAAAACCAACCAAAAAAAAAACCCAAAAAACCCCCAAAACAAAAAACCCCACCAAAACAGAATTGAAATGGTTAAACCTTTTATTATTCACATTGCATTCATAGTAAATTGTGTAATAGTTTTCATGTCTTAATTACTTAAATTTTATATTGAGCTATAGTGATATTATCTCTCTTTTTGTCTCCACACAATTGTATTTTATAATAGCTTTTATTAGGGCCTACATGAATTGAATTTAAAATGAACACATCATTTCTGTTACTTCTGCAGTTGAGAAAAGAGAGCACTTTTCTGATATTTGGCGTGAAAAGTGCTTTCCTTTGTGTTTTATGACATATAGCAAATTGTGTTAGTTAGGGAAACATTTTAAGCAGCAAAACAACTAAGAGGAGTACAGACCACTTCTGTCACTTCTAGTGACTCCACCCCAGCCTGAAAGTGAGTACAACACACAGTTTGAAATTGAATATTCCCCCTAAAAAAGCTTGATCTTGTTCTCATTGAAATAAAAGGCAAAACTTCCACTGGCTTCTACAAGAGAAATATCGAAGTAGCAGCCGCATAAGCTAATGGTGTGTTTATACAATCTGCCTACCCACCTTTGAAAGCGAGGTCAGCTCCCCCAGCTCACAGGCTCTCCCTCCTCTGCCAGCAGTGCACACCTCGATACCATCACAAGGCCCTCCATGGTCTCGGGTTGTTCCTTGCATTTGGGGTGCCTCCTTGAAACCTGGCTGCTGAGACATTTCCTTCACCTTTCTGAAATCCTTCCTAAAGCCTCCCTTCTGTCAGCACACCTACACTCAATCTGTGTGTAGGATGTGCAAATAAATTCAAATAAATATTTGTTTTCAATTGTTAACAGAAATAGCAAGGTATGCACATCCAGGGCTTAGGCACACAAACGAGACACCACAAGGTAACAAGTTTCTGTTGAGCTGCAAGAATTGCCTGGATGCACACTGCTCCCCCTGCAGCGATTGCAAGGTGAGTCAAGTCAGCCTCACACACCTGCACAGTGGGCTGAGCCCACTCCAATTGCCGTGCATTTGTTGGAGGCTAAGGGGGCACACATGGGCACTACCACGCATCAGCTGGTGCTTGGTAACCCTTTGGTGCAACCTGCTCATCCAAACTTATTATTGCTGCCCTGCCACTTCTCACAGACAGTTTTGGAATTGTAACACAATAATTTAAAATGTGTGCATAAACACGTGCTAGGAAATGAAGGAACTGGGAGACTATCAGTTCTACTAAAAAAAATCATTCAAGCAGACTTGTGCCTACTCTTTTATTAGAAGTTAATAAATTATATTTTAAAAGCCTGTTTAAAAAAGTTTTAGAGGAACCTGAACATCCTGAGAAGCATCATTTACAGTTCTTAGGCCAGTAGAAGATGCCAGAAAAGAGGGTAGGCTAAGAGCACCATTCCAAAACATTGATGGAAAAATTAAACATCTGGATTTCACTCATCTCTCTCCAAATGTGTGCTTGTCAGCTCCAATCTTCCTATTCAGCCAGTGGGCCAGATTCTGCTTTCAGTTACTGTGTCAGTAAATTTCCACCCAATGCCAAAAGCTGTGAAATGTCACCTTATTATATACCACAGCTCTTTGTATGGATGGCAGAGCTTGCCCAGAAGTTCCATTCAGTCTTTCTCTTGCTAAATGAAGTGCCTTCAATGCTGATCTCCAAGAATGATTGCTCATTCTGAGCACTTTTTATTCTGAAAATGGGTTCCTTTTTTTCTTTCTCTCTCTCTCTTTTTTTTTTTTATTAACATGTCCACACTGTTACTAAACATAAAGGGTTTCTCAAGGAACCAATTTTACCACTTTTGTTTGGGTGTTATATGGATGTTCAGAATAGAAATCAAGAGTACAAAAATAGATTTTCTTGATTTATGAGACATTCCTGTTTTCAATTCACCATCAGTATGTGCAGACACGATGCAGTCAAGAAATGAAGCATCTGGTTCTCCCACGTTTCATTTATGAACTTTAGCACCAGATGTAAATCATTCATAAAATCCCAAAGTGTTGGAAGAGTCTCTTCCTTCATTTTAACAAACATATATTCCAAGTACTGTACCTAACACTTCACATCATTTGTTACAAATGATGGGATCTGAATTTTAATGACTTCCAGAAATAAATTTCAAGAAAGAAGGAAAGAGGAAGAAAAACAGGTGAGTGTGGCATTCCCTGTTTCTGACCGTGAATTCACTTTGAAACCAAAAGATGTCACTTTAAGTTATTATAAACAAACTCTACATGTTATTACCTGCATACAGAATGTTTTGAAGAGAACAAATCTATTACCTTATATCTATTCTTCTCCCAAATCCTTTCCATTAGTGTCACGTTCATGTCAGCAAATGCTGATTCAACCTCAAATCTGAATTGCTTTCCTATTCTCATCCGCCAATCGCCCTTCCTCTCCTCCTTCAATCCTCCTTTCAGTCCCGTTTGTTCAGAGAGCCCCTCTTGCCTCTCTCTCAACATATGTAATCCCTTCCTCCTCCCTTCCCACTCCTTTGTTTCACTATGTGCATTGAATTTCATAGGATAACTCACACTTTGGGAATTAAGCACCTGCCAAAATAATTATGGGATCAAGGCCTATTCTTTATGTCAAGGAAACCTGTCTTCTTTGCGTACAAGAATCCTTTCAACAATATGCATTAGACAATGCTTTCAACAACAAATCAGTGTTTTCTGGCCCTTTTTAATGCATTTCTTACATATTAATTTAGCTGCAGAGTTATCAGGCATGTGTTTCATGCTCTGAGGTTGCCTTACAAGGTGTGGAGCTGAAGGAGTCCTAAGGAACTGCACAGCAGATACAGCAAGAAGGCTCCTTTACAAAGGACCTCTTGCTGGAGAAACCTTTACATGAGGGAACAGAGAAGGCAAGAGGATTCACAGGATCACAGATCTTCCTCAGGTCTGCACTCCTTTCTAGACCCTTTCCACCTTGCTGCTTTGCTGCCATTCAGGGAAGCTCTCTTTCCTGATCTCACTCTCATTGTACAATTGCTTTACTGCTAAACTTCTATATGAATGGGTTCAATTAGCCTCAGTGTACAGACTGAGAAAAATAGCAGCAGTAGAAAAATAGAGTAACATCCAGATGATTCCAGTTGTAACAACTCCCTATATAAACTTTCTTTAAGAGGAATTTTCCTTTAACAATATCTGGCATTTGTTTGACTTTTTATTAATACCTAGAGAGCTAGTCACTACTGTAGCTGAGCACCTAGAGTCCCAGATAAAATCACATTAACCTCTAAAAATGGACTTGAGACAAGGAAGAGCTTTCCCACCAGTGGCCGGGCTGTAGGTAGACTACATGAATTGATAAGCAGCCTCCAGATATCCCCCAGCCTGATGTGCAACACATTCTGCAAGGACATGCTGGGAACGTAGCAAGTTGCTTTAGTCAGGCTGGGAACACAGCAGGGGCAAATCCAGGGGCTGTAAATCTCATGCAGAGATCACAGCTGCAATCATAGCCCACAGTTTATAGCACAAGCTGTAGATCAGTTGCTTGGGTGCCTTGAGCCCTTGGGCTGAGAAGGATTCTTTCCAGTCTCTTGCAGCCCCGTTCTCCAGCACAAACACCAATTGTTCATCCCCTGCCCAGGGACAGTTGGAACTCCAGTTAAGTTAGTTCCCATTAAAACTTGGGGGGAATAAAAAAAAGAAAAAAAAAAGTAACTTCACTAGCAGGCAAAACTCAGCAGCATTTGAAGCAGAGCAGATGTTCAAGAGTGTGGGCAGCAAAGCTGCACTGAACCGTTTAAGGCACCAAATGAATGATACTGTATCAAATCAAAACTTCAGGGGAGATTTAGGTAGACACAATATGAATGCTGAAACTGAAATCCAGCCTGAACATGCAGAGTTAACATCTCCGTTCCTGAGAAATGTGATACAGCAACTCAATTGCTAAGCATCTCAGCCTCCTACGTCACCCCAAAGATCTCATTGCCAGGAACAGAGCTGACACCCCCTGGGACATTGGTTATGGGAGGCAGAGGGGATCCCCTGGCAGGTGTTAAGGCTGAGGTGTCCCAAGGCTCCACCCTACAGCCTCTGGCCCAGCTGCCAACCAAAACCAGGGCCTGACCCGGCAGGGTTGGGGACCTGCATGTGACTGCAAATGCTGATGGATTGGTCTCAGACATGATTGAGCCACGAGGAAAACTACTCCATGGGTGAAAAACAGTATTTTTTAATAAAACAGGCTCTGGGGTTTTTTTTCAGCAATAGTTTTAAAATAATTTTAAAACGATTCTAAAACAATTTAAGATTGTCTACTAAAAGAGAAATGTTGATACAGACTTCCAATATTCCCTCAAACAAAATTTTTAAGAATCATAAAATTTTTAATTAGAAAAACATCAAGACCACTTTTTTTTCTTAATTTAAAAAAAAAAAAAAAAAGAGGCTATTTTTCTATGGATAATTTTCTGTCTCCTACTTTGTGCCTTTTAAATCCTACTGTGTTTCCTTACAGCCCAAAATTCATCCAATTCAATACTATATGTAGACTGAACAGCCTTCAACCACTATTGCCATGTATACATATAAAAAGGTGATCAGTTGCACTCTAAGAGCTTTCCCTGTTAAAGATGATCGTTCCAAAACTCATATGTATGTCTTCCTTGAAAAAATTCCAAAGTCTTAACTATGCATATATTTATAAGGATGCCTCCTTTGCCAGGCTCCTTTTAACTTGCAATTTTTTGGTAATACTCATTCATGTTCTGTCAGCTCTATTCACATGGAATGGGTGTCTTTTTCCAAAAGTGATTCCTGATGGCTTCAATGGACCAGTTATGATGCAAGATTCTTAATGTCAAAGAAAGTATTCTGAAAGTCACTAGAGGCAAACAGATGTACAAATACATCATCAATATATTTTTCTTTTTTTTTTATTTAACTTCAATTTATTTTCAAAACAGGCATAACTATTACACCTTTGTCATTTTTCGTCTTTTGCATTTTATCTATAATGGCAATCCAGTCAAAAGAAAAAAAATATTAGGAGTGATGTCAGTTCAGATAAGTCATGCCTGCCATATGAGAAATACCACCAATTTTATTTTATTCCCCACCATCATACCATGTCAGAGGCTGCAGCCTGGGCCTTTCAGAACTCTACAAGCACTACTTACAGTCTTCTTTTAGTCCCACAGTGCTTGGGTGGTCTGTCTCAAACCAACCAAGGCAGGAATACCACCTCCTTGATCCATAATGTGCTCATCCATTTCACTTGTCTGCTCCGACATCCCTGGCCAATGATTTATTTGCAGAGGTGAAGCTAGAAAAACCTCCCCCTTTCCAAACACATGTACACATACTTTTATAAACTGGTTGCAATATTCAGTAACTTCCCAGTGGGGAATGGGGTTTCCCCCTCCCTCTCGTATGTGTTCTATACGGTTTCCATTATTATTTGATAAATGTGTTATGACACACTATTTACCTCGGTCAGCAGCTCTGGGGAGCTTTGTGCAGCTTTGCTCCCCACCTCTGCCACCCACTAGATATTTCACAAATAAATCACATTTCCAGATTAAGACAATACAGTTTGGTACTGAAAAGGGAGAAGAGAGGTAGGACAAAATTTGCTGTAGGAGGCTTTGGTTTCATTTCTCTCTTTCACTTCTGAGCCATGTGGAGCTGGTCCTCAACCTGTAACAGTGGTGCTGCCTCAGTCAACTCCTTTTTTCTTTCCGGGGCTGGAAGACATTCTCTGTTCAATGTGCTAATTCTCCATGCTTGAGGTTCCCAGAGAAATATTCAGAGCTCAGTTTTCAATACAGGAAGGAGCAAGTCTAAGTATGTCTCTTGTAATGCACATATTCACAGGTATTGAAATAATCTTTTCCAAGAGCAGGAAGTGAGCCAGGATGTACTGTGTGAAAGAAGGTTTGCAGTCCTCTTCTGCTGAAAATAAAAAATAGAAAAATATTAAGGTGAATGAACACAGAGCATTTTGTGTGGCCTTGTTCAGTATATTTTGCTACTGAGTAGCCAAAATTTGTGGGGTGGAGGATGTCACCCTCCAAAGCAGTTACCAAATGAATTACTGCAGCAACTGCACATATTTTCAAAATAAGGCTTGTCAGGGACAGCCAAGTGCCACTGCAACTTCTTTTTATATGAATTTGATACCAAAATACCAGAACACCATGAGTAGGGTCTGCAGACACAGTGAGTGGTTTGGGAAGCATTTTGAAATCAATGACGTGGATGTGTGCGCACATATGCGTGTGTCTGAATGAGGCAGTATCAAACTTGATTAAGTCTGTTTGCTTGAAAACTACACAAAAGCAGATCTTTCCTAGAGTCACAGGCTGACCTTCCAAAATCAAACTCAACCAAAAGCTCAAAAGAAATTTGGTCCAGGAAAAAAAGCAGCCAGCTGTAGAAACTGAAAATGTTTCAGAGAACATCACTGCTCCAAATGCTGCCCTGTTAATCACATCAATGCAAAGTACTATCTGTAGAAAAATCAAGAACCCAACCACAGTATTGTTGATTCTACATTCAAAAATTATGAATTAATAGTCTTTTCTTCTTTGCCATAAGTTAAAAATAAAAATAACAGGACTGAGAAGCACAAGAGTTTTTTTTTCTTCTGTGTTTTACAGTTGCAATAATTTTTAAAAATAAATGAATTATTATAGAAGCATACTAGTATAAGAAAAAGTGTGCTAGTGTTTCCTCTCCAGTGACTTCAGGCTGCCTGACAGGATGCCTCCGTTAAGTTAGTGGAAAAGCGCCTTTGAACTATGCTCCAAGTGAAGTATGTCAGGGACACCAGTGCTGCCATCTTCACTCTCAGATAGCCAGAGTCCTTGCAATCCTTCTTTGAGCTCGCTAACAAAAGCAACATGGGGAGGTCCTTTCTTCAGGGCTGTGTGGCTCAGTGCTCGTTACTTTTCCCCCTTCTCCTGTGCTTGTAGAGAAATTTTAATTTATAGAAATGGTTTTGTACCCAATATTTCCTCTTACATTCTTCAGGGGAGATGAGAGCTATGCTTTCTCATCAAGGCTTCCAGGTTAGGTTTCACCCTTCAGGTAAGATAAATCAGTCTGCAAAGAAGTAGAACAGTCACAGACCTTCTGTCCTAGTAGTTCTAAATATCAGAGCTCTGTGTGGGGACGCAGAAGCTGTTACTGGCTCCTATTCTGTACATCCTAGAATAGAAACCAGGTACAGAACAGTGCCTGCAAACTGAATTTGCAGATGCAGCAAAGCCTTTCCCATCTCTACATACCTTTGGAATATAACTGCTATCCTTCATATCCTCTGTGATATTAGAATGAAAGATAAATGTGCTCACATTTATAAGCAGTAATTCCAATAATATGAAATGTGGGCATTTCCCTATGAACATGGAAGTAGTAAAAGCTCAGTAAAAGCATCCCCCCAAATTCCTATATTAAGGAAAAAATTTGGCAAATTTTTGTCACAGGTAATATTTAAAGATCTGAGTTGTGTAATGAAAGAAATGTTGTATTCTGACAGATTACAATAATACATAGCATTAAACAAAAAAACATGGTATGCTGATGTAAGTGGACATGGCACACTCTACAGATGATAATTCCTGTCTGTGTCAGCAATATTAAGAGTAAACCCCAGGAGAAATTCTACCAGATAATTTAGAGATAGGAACTAGTTACTGGGAAAACAATTTGGAAATTGGTTTGATTTGGTAACTGGCTCAAATGCCAATATTGGGGTTTCAGCATAACAACTAATATTTCTGTAACTATTGAGTCCAGATTGTTGTGGTGTGTATGTGCTCCTGTGTCTTTGTTTCTCCTTAAGTCTATTGAAGACATTAGCAAATTTACAGTGATAAAAAGAAAATCAAATCCACCTCAACATGCCAAAATAATGAAATTGCCAGATTTTTGCTTTCTGTTCATGGGTCTGTTAAAATATAAAAATAATTAAAGAAAAGCAGGTGAAGGGTATACATGTTACTTTCCTAATAAGAAGCAAGGTATTTGTAAAACAAACCTAAAAGCCTAAAAAATAACCCAGATATTATGGACAGTTATAAAATTTTAAAGATGTATCAATGAAAAAAAAGTAAACAATTGTATGCTGTGATAGTCTTTGTAGTTATTCTTCCCCTTTGCAAATGTTTAAAAATGAAAACGTTTGTCAAAGCAGTCAGATTATTTCATCAGAAGACAAATGAAACCCCAAAGTCGTACAAATGTTTATCCTATACCCTTCATTTTCCCTGTCAGAACAGTGCCCCAGCAAGGAAAAGATAATTCTTGCTATAGTTAGCCTGGCATCAAGAGAAGGCTGTTTGACTAGCCAGCTAATTTTGGCTTGCTGAGGGATAATTAGCATAAACTATTTTTTCTAGCCACTTACTCATTTTCATTAAACTTACAGGAATTTAAATAGGGACTTCTACTCTTCAATCAAGTTTGTCAAAGCTGGGCCTTGTTTCCGATTGACTTTGGACACGGCAGACAAACACTGCAGTGCATGAACCTTCATGCCAAGGGAGCTGAAAAGAAACTTAAGTGCCTCTAGGAAGGAGCACAGCCTGAGCACTCAGAATTAGGTTATAAATTAAACTAGAGCAATTTGTTGAACCTAGACAGAATTGAAAGATTTTTGCCACGAAAAGCGAATCTTGGAAATTCCTTATTTCCATGCCTCTTTCTGTCAGTGTATATCATCACCATGTCTAGTGTAACACCTCATAAAGTCTCCGCTGCCCTCTCGTTCTTCCCTTCTGAAGTCCATAAGGATGACCCAGCTGTAAAACACCCCCAGATCATCCTGTGACTGCAGGGCAAGGGCCAGGCTGTGCTGTGCTGAGCTGAGAGCCCCTCGATGGCTGCCAGTGCAGGTTGGACAGTGGCCAGCACGGCATGATGCAGCTGATGGCTGCACCAGAATTACAGCCCTCTCCTCAGGAGGGTGCAAAAGACATGTCCCAGCTTAGTAAAAACATCAACTTCAGGAAATTACTTAAGAACTTTGTATTTCTAAGACTTCTTTGACAAATTTTATTGCTAGTGGCCAATACCTTACAAAGTTAGTTGGGGGCAGAAGCTGATAGGTAAACATCATGATAGCACATGATAGCATATCTCACTTTCTTAAAAAACAGACTAAAAAGATGAGGAGACTCATGTTCACCTGATTGTAAATTATTTCCTGTCACTAGGCTGTGTTTCTGTGACCCCAGCCATTTAATATGTTTGCTTTTCCCTATGTTGTCTAATAGTGGTTTGGCAGCCATCCTCCCTGTGACAATGACTCAGTGTGCTGCTTTTCCTGTCGTATTCTATGAAACACATCATTTGATGTGACTAGCACAGCTCATTTTGATGAGTCACAGAGCCAGGAAATATAAAGAAGATTCAGTTTTCTGAAGAATGCAGTTCAAACAAATGAAAGAAAAAACACAGTTTAAAAAGTAATTCTTCACCTTAAAATTGTGTATATGGCATAGTTCATGTCCACCTATCTACATGGTACAAAGCTCTTTTTCTGTTGCTTGAAATCACTAGTGCTAACATTCACTGCAACATGCCTGATTAATCTGGGAGATGGGTGGGGAGAACACATGGAAGGACATTCTCTCTGTCCATGGTACACAGTTAACATCCATTTTCTGGCATTCTCAGAGAATCTTCACAAAGCTGAGCCTCACTTTCTATTTCCTAATGTACAGTCTGTAACTTCTCCCTTCACTTCATGTTTTAAGAAACTTGTATTCTAATTTAATAGGTCCAATTAAAAATAAAACCACCCTTTTTTTTTTTTCTGTGCTTAAAAAAACCCAAAAAACCCACCCCAGACTCTGAATCCACTTTTTCCTTTTTCCAGCCTAGAGCTATAAACACAAAAATATAGAGGGGAAGACCTCTATGTGGTTATAGATGCTTTTCCTGTCTACATAGGGAGGGATAACTATATGGGTTTTCACATTTCTTCTTCTAGGATTCCTTATAATTGACAAAGAAAATGACCAGAGAAAGGGAGTTGCCACAACCTTCCTCCTTTCTCTGATCTCAAGCAACTGCCAGCTTCTCCAACAAAAGTAGAGTGGGGAGTGGAAAAGAACCAGGACAATAACACTGCTTTTCTGCACAGCTTCTTAGCATGGTTTTAGTGAAGAAAATTCCCTCTGCTACAGACACTCCTTCATCAACGATATGGAGAGGTTATAGATGCTTTTATTATTGTTGTATTTAGAATACAGGAAAGTTTTCTCATCATCTCCCTTGACAAAAGCAGCAGCTCAAAGATCAAGAATGCAATAAGAGCTCTTCCCCTGCCTCCCCTCCAGTCCCCCCAGAAGTTCACATTGCCACACACAGCAGGAGATGTAGCATTTCTCCTCCTCCTCTCTGGAGCTAATGGTAAAATAGAGAATGTTTGATGGAAACACCTCAAAATAATCATTGCTTGCTGCAGAAAGGGGATAGGAGCTCTGTCTAACAAAGCAGAGATCATCTGGACTGGACATCAGCAAGAGCCAAACTGACCTGGCTCGAAATTCTTTGCAAAATACTGCAGCTACAAACAGCCAGACCACTGGTGAGCAATGAGGGAATGTAGACCATGGTCACTCCAGCCTTTTATTTCTAAAGGTACAGAAATAACCGAACCAAGCACCATCATCTCCTCTTCAATTATGACCAAGTGCACAAACTATAGAATATTCTTCTGAATAAAAATAATGTACTTATTTGAAAATAAAGCATGATTTTTTTTTAAGGAAATGGCAGAGAACAAAGTGCACAAGGCCAAATTCTCTAATAAATGAGATTTATTATGGGAAAAAAGTTCAATAATTGCATTTTCAGGGGAAAGGTCATTATTACTTAGAAAGAGGTTAATAGAACAATATTAATAGCTTTTTACAGGGCAAAAGAGATAGATGCAGCATTAATATGAATGAAAACAAGAATGAGGATGCTCCCTGTTACCAAAGTTTAGACTGAAAATTCAGAAGGTCAAATTTGTCTTTCATATTCCCCAAAATAAAGAATTAGACAGTATAAAATGTTATCAAGCCATTTTGTTCAGTGAGTTTAACAGAAAGTAGAGCAAGAAAGTGATCAAAAGTTTTAGCCTGAAGCCAACAATTAGAAGCATGGCTCAAATTCTGTGTTTCTGGGAGAATCTAAGGGAAGATTGTTGAAGATAAAAGTCAACATGAGTCCATCATTGAACTTTTACTAAATCAATTGCAGAAATTCTGTCTGTTTGGCCAATATTTTAGATTAGACTAATTTTCTAAAGTAATGGAAAATTGCCAGAGATAAAAAATAATTTGCAATATACATTAATAATAATAATGCATTTCACATCCGTAATGCTGTCCATGCAAAAGCCTTAAAGTACTTTATAAACACTTAATTAAACCTCCCATCACCCTGAGAAGTGGATGATTTTTCTCAGCCATTCCTCAATTGGAGACTCTAAGGCACAGATCATTTGAAATAAAACATTTTCTTCAAGTTTTGTAATGACTAGATCTGGTTGCAATCAATCACGTAGGAATGAAGAAGGCATGTGCAACAAATACTGCCAAAATCAAATAATTTTTATCTCAAAACAAAAAAGGTTCTGCATACTTTACCAAGTTTGAGCACCCAGAAATCTCTTAAATACCTCTAAGAATCTTTTTCCTCATCAACATCTTTACATACATCCACAAATATATATTGTCTGTCAATAAATAAATAGACAAACTAATAAATAAATTAAATGTTTATTTAAAATACATGTTGCAAAAGTATTGCACATCCTCATTGACAAAACCACCTAATGATAAAAAAATTAAACCCCAAGAGTCTTCACTGTTAATCACCAGCCTTGACCACTAATACCGATTTTCTCTTTTAGATGGTGGCTGAGTGAGGAAGAAAAGAGAAATCCAAAGGTGATTATAAAGATGGTTATTATCATCTGTCATACACATGTGTAAACTATTAGGATGTTTTAACTACAAGGCTAAGCAGGATCTGTCTAACCAGTAATTCCAGCCTGAATATGCTCAGCAGTACCACACCAGGACTCACAATTATGTAAGTTTGCTATTAAAATGCAAGTTGGAATCTACTGCTAAATCTCCATAGTGACGAATACACTGAAAAGCTGTCCTACTTTGGAAGATTAAATTGACTTTATTTTTGGTTATTGTATCTAAACACTGTAACTTGCTTATTGTACTCTCAGTAATTCAGTTTTACTTTACCAAGCACCTCAGACAAGAGAATTTGCTTGAAGTCACAGTCATGCTGTGAAACATATATATTTAGGACATCTTTTCTGAATACTGTAATTATAAGTATTTGAAGTCAAAACTCATAATTGTGCATGATGAGGGAAAACCGAGGAATCTTTTTGTTGAATGGTGTGGCTGTAAAGTTCCGCCAATCCCACCAGTCTGAGCAAGTTTTAAAGCAGATGCCTGTATATTATTTGGGGTGCAATTTTGCCACGGATTTAAATAAAGAAAATTATTCAAAGGCTACAATACTTATTAAATCCTGATGTGAAACTTATTTTACTATTAGTACTGCACTGTACAGTCATTTGAGAAAGATATTGCTTAACATAATGGGGGAGATAAACGTAAGACATTAACTCTTCAGGTCTTACTCTTACAGTGTATTCTTTATGTACTGATGAGGCAAAAAGATGGATAGTAGCACCTTAAAGGCTTCCTCTTCTGTGCTCATTCCTCTGAGTGAAAAGATGATGTCTAACCTTCCTCACATTGAATTCATTGGTTTGGTCTATAAGGAAGGGCTTTTGGAAGAAAACCTTTATTGTAAGTCAAGGTAAATTAAATTGAGATAGTGCAAAAAGCATAATGTGAACAGAAGAAAATACCATGTGACAACACATAAGGGCTTAATTTTCCCATTACTAAGGCAAGACTGGGTGAAATCTAATAAATCACAGCAGCACAGCACGTGGAAATCAGCATCTTACCTAGATGGAAGTCAAAGCTGATGACTTTGCAGAACAAACCCTGAGATCCCTTAGCATTAATGAGGTACCCACTCACCACAGCTTTCACAAGGCACAACAAAACACTGCAAAGTAAGAACATTCATGAGTTTTGGCTATCGCAGTGCATGCAGTCTGCAGAGAATCACACGGGTAGTTCAGCTTCCTTAGCTGCTGCCAACAAAAGCAGCCAAGTGAGAAGGACACACAGATCTGGGTTCCCTCCCCAGCTCTGCCACCTCGTCAGGAAATCTCTTCCCTCTAATTCCTCTGGTTTCTGCCTGGAAAAATGGCCTTCTTAAAGACAAATGGGAGCTTTAAAAAGAGATTTCAGAAACACCCAAGTGCAATTCAGAGCTTGATGATGAAAGTATTTTGTTTTCGGGGGCTTTTTTTCCTTCCTTGCCGTCTTCATAGGTAGATGAATCAGTCAGGTTTTTTTTTTTCAAATAAAGATATTTCTTAAACATTTTACTGTTCCTGCCCCTAAAACTGACTTTTGCACAGTCAGTGTTGAAATCTACTTATGTTTCAAACTCTGTGGTATTATGTGATTTTGTTGGACACAGAGATGGATACAAAGGAACAATAGGTGTTGCAAATATTTTAAAAATAAGCTGTTTCAAGTATTTTAATCTTAAAATGTACTTACTCAATTTAATCACAATCTTCATAAAGTACTCAAGTTGTCAGTAAGTCTTAACCCTAAAAATGTGAATGCATAGGGATTTTTATGGGCTTGTTGGTGGGGGGTTTTAACATTTTAATTTTTTTAATTTATGATTGAGTTGTTGGAGAGAGGAAAATGTCTTATAATGGGGCTGTAGCTGAATGCTTAATTAGGAACAGCTAATCACCTCTTCAAGTAAGCTGGAGAGTTACGTAACTAAATGTTACCATTCCTACAGATAAAGACAGTTTAACTTGGCTTCCTATGGAAATAAGCTTTATGTAACAGTTTTGTCTGTCTCTCCATCTTTCTTTTCTCTCCCCTTTCCCTTCAACAAAAGGCTGAACCATTAGCCAGTTTGAACTTGAGGGCTAAAAAACTCCAAAATTATATTCCTACTGGTTTTATGGAGACAGCTGATGAGATAAGGGAGAGAGACCTAAATCACAGCCCTAGTTTTCTCTAAAAGAAGCAGAGAAAGTTATGGACAAAGTTAAAACTTGATGTGAGATTACTATTTGTAATGCCTGAGCTGCCAAACAGGTTAGCTGTTTGAGATTTAATGTGCCCAATTTCCTTGTAGAGAGAACTAAATGAGCACTTTTCTCGCCTAACAGAGGCCAGCAGATCATTGTGTTCTCCTGGGTCAGTACAGGTCACTCTGCCTTTACTCCAGGCTCAAAACACAGCCCTTTAGGAAACATAAGGCCACAATAAAATAAAGTTGAATGGTTTAAGTGATGTTCCATTTATCTGATTGCTAATATACACTATATTGTTTTGTCTTTTCTGTTAGCTGAATGCAGTGACAAGAGCTGATATATGATGAACTATCCAGAAATGTTCATAACCATCTGCTTCACTGTACACTGAGACAGAGTCAGGTTGACATTGAGAGCAATTTTGAAAATCAGATCCCAGAATGATAATGATTTATATATTCCTAGAATAAAATCTGGACTGGGCACCCTTCCTGACGTGGTAAAGCCGAACTACTCTGATATTAGTAACTCCTCTGTTTCAATCCAGTGCTGTTGTTTGTCTTTGATTTGAAGATCCAAAAGGGAGAAACCCATTAAAAACAACCATTCATCTTAGTTGTGAAGTATTCATCTTCATTTCATATTTCTCACAGATGTACAGGATAAATGCTTTTAACTAAATACAAGCCCAAACAAAAATTCCTGAAATTTCAGAAATATTTGAAAATTGATAGATTTTTAAAAACTTTGAAGGCAATACAAATCCAGTGGATCAGTCTTTACTGGTCTAAAACAAAAGCCCAGATTCTTATGTTTTGGGAGACCCCACATGAAGATTTAAATATTGTTGTGCTTGCTCATAAACAAAGAACTTGGAAAGAGCTACATGTTAATCTAGTCAGAATTTGAATTTAGTTTCAGCATTTTATTATTTCAGTAACTTCATATATCTTTATATCTTCATGAGGCTTAATTTTCTCTTGTCTTTTTAGCCTGGTCAGTCTGACCAATCAGGGCAGAAACTGATTTAAAATGTGAAACACTCAGGGCACCATCCCATAGGCAAACTACCATGAACCTACAGACAAAGTGAGCCAGGGATGCAAAATATTTGTTGTTCATGGGAGTGCTTTTCTCAATTCTGTTTCATTAACTCTGTGTACTGTTTTACTCTGCTTGTCTACAGCTGTGACTTTTCTGTCTCCTTTCTGAGTCACAATGTTCACAACTGGCCCATTTTAATACTATTTCAAATAGGATTGAATAGAGAACAGTTCCATGGTGTTCAAAAACTGATCATAGAGACCTTCACAATTGTTTCTTTTGATACAGAGCTGAGTGAAAAGGTATTAAAGTTTGTTAGATGGCTGAGCCATATATTTGCTGTAGGCACAAAAAGTGTTGTTTTGTTATGAGGTGAAAAAATCTGCCATTTTTTTACCAAAGGTAAATTCATTAGAAGACTTACAGAAACATAGGTATGTCTGTCTCAGCATTATCGTAAGATTGCACCAATCATAATAAGGTGTATACTCTCAGCATAGCATTGAAGAATCAGTATAGATAATAAATATAGTATAAACAATATAAATGATCTGTCATTGCAATATCCTCAAGCAATGAAATATTTAGAAAAATTATGAAGATTAATATAATGTCTCATACATTTGCATGTAAAAAAGAGTAGTAATGTTCCTTGCATTGGTACAAAAATTAATAGTTTCATCAAGTTTTTTATCCTGATAAAGATTTTTTCTTATGTCTATGGAAACGTACTGAAGTATTTAACTCACCTGTCAAATGTAAACCTACTTGAGTACTGACACTTTAAAAATATAATGCAAAATCAGACATCATTTATACTTGCTAGGATTTTTCATGTTGACTTATAACATATGAATGGGGAGGATAGATGCAGAAATAGTAGATTTTCAATTTCTACCTTTTTTTCCTCACTAATTTCCAGAATGTAATTCTGCCCCCAGCTGGTTAAGACATAGCTGACATAGGGGATTCAAAGTGAGAGAATATTGAACCTATGAACTCTGCTTCTTCTCAGATGATGACTACAATTTGCATGCAAAGTATCAGCAGCTTTCATGCTCAGCACAGGTGCTAATAGATTCTAAGTTCTTTATGTAAGTATGTACTGCGCCCTCTTCATTATAGTGCTAATAGCTCAAAGGTGAAACTGTTTTCAGGAAACAGAGTTCATTGATTACTCCTACAGAACATTACAATTAATGACATTGGTCTGTAGTAATTGCTACACCTGTATCAGATCAACGGAAAAGTAGAAATTTAATACATGCTCTAGTCACTGATAGATTCCAGAAAGTTGCATACATCTACTGCCTGGAATGGATTTTTACATGTTTATGCATCTTCCTATTGCTCTTTTTCATCAGATTCTTAGTCTGTCCTTTTGCAAACAGAACACATGTACCGAAAAATTTACATGACTTTCTCTTATTTTTCATGTATAACTGCAGCCCATCCTTATCTCCCAGGAAGGAAGAAAAAACAAAGGAAAAAGGAAAATACAGCAAAAGAAAAGCAGGGAGATAAGTTGTTATTATTATTACCTTTTGAAACAAAAGCTTTCATTCACCCTTCAACCTCTCTCCACTATCTTCTATCATATTTCAGGACATCCCTTCTGATGCAGCTGGAGAATAGATTACTAATACCTTCAAATTCATCTGACTTACTTTCCATTCCATATATCACCTTTTCATATTCAGCAGTTTCTGTCACATCAGCAATCCACTCCCTCAGTAGCAGTACTGATGCATCCTTTCAGGCTTTCAGTATTAGTTTTCAATACCATGAGACTAAAGGGGGCAATGCCAGGAAGTTTAGCCCCTGTATTTAGACTCTGTATATTCAAATATATAAAATGGGCAAGAAAATACTGTATAAGTGGAAACATTCACTGGAAATAGTTTTCATAGAACAAGACAAAAAGAAAAAAAAACTTAAAAGGAAAAGAATTATTAAAAAAAATGAACAGATTTTAGCATCTATGCAAATGTTAGCATAAGTACAAAGTATGAACAAAATAAAATGGTCCCACTGAGTGAGTAGGGACCCCACTGGCTGATAGAGTCTGGTTTCTGCTGCTTTCCAGAGTTTTCTGCTGCTTCCATATCCTGCTGTCTCAAGTGGACTCAGAGGACAGGGCAGCCACAAGAACCTGTGGTCCACCTGAGCCCTTCAGAAACCGAGGAAATGGAACAGTGTATGGCAAAATTTAGCAGAACGCTACAGGAGTATGAATGGCAAGTGAACCTCGTGAGTTTACACTAAGAGAAATGGAATTACAGGATGGAACAGAGCTGCTGAGGGAGCACATGACTGAAGCAATGGGATGTGAATACTCAATCCATTAGCCTTGACGGAAAATCTCTGGTGTAGTTTTGGAAAGAGGCAGAAGGAGGAGGAGTTCTGTTGGGAGGTGAGCAGGGGACAGATCCAAGAGGAGCAAATGGCTGTTAATGAAGAATGCTGCAAGCACAAAATTACTCCTTGACCAAGCACAGACCAGACACTCAAGATGCCAGAAGAGAAAACTGAAAACATGCTTGAAGAAAGAGCATACCCAGTCAGACACACCATGAAATTACTGGATATTGTAAATTTGTCAGAAGAAATCTGTCTCTAAGGATGTAAGTAGTGAGGCAGGGCTGACACTGCGTGGTGGGAAGGAGATGAGCATCACGCCTGACAGAACAGAAAGGTGGAATCCTGGTCAGTATTTGCCAACTGAGAGGATACAACTACCCCATACCCAGCACATGAAACTTTTCAAAACTTCCTACAGTCAGTTTTAAAGGTTTAATTTCACTTTACCATTTACCAAACAGCTCTAGTCCTGACATTTAGTTTGCTCCAGATAAACCCTATTGCAGGTGAGCTTTTCCCTTACATTCCGTAACAGCTGGAGTGTCTTTGTTTTCCTCTACCTTTTGCTTGTCACATAGCAGCACTTACAAAAAATGTCCAATCAAATAAGCACTGGAAATACTATCTTCTTTCCACTGTCCTTTTTAAAAGGTCTCTTCATTGTGCCTTTCATTAGAAATGATCAAGAGATGAAGGTAGGGGAGGGGCTGAGCACACCCTAAAGACATTCAGAACAAAATTTATTTGACAAATCACCAGGCTTTGAACTATTGTGTCTGCAGAGGAAGAAAAAAAAAAACAACCAAAATGTAAAAGCAGATAACTTACAGTCTGACAGCAAGGATTCACAAAAAAAAAAAAAAAAAAAAAAAAGAGATGTGTTCTCTTAGGTGTTACATTGTGATTATTTTTCTTGGGGCCAACTTCTTTACTGGTTCATCAGAATGCAACAGCCTGACCTACACTAATAGAAATTTTGGGCCATATTGTGACCTTAAAGGATGTAAACTGCAAAGGATGTAAACTGCACAGGCCACTAAAAGGAGTGAGAGTAGCCTGGATAATCTGACACATTTCCAGTCTGAGGATTTTTATATGTCTTTGAGCCTTTCAATGTAAAGCCTACCTCTATATTATAATCCTCACTGTTCTGGTTCTACAGCTCTCTTTTTCAGTGTTTCCTTGACACACCACCACACCCCCCACACCACCCCCAAATTCTTTTAAAATCCTGGAATAATTTGTGGTCAAAACTAAATCCAAATTAAGTCCATCTGGGGAAAGTGGAAAAACCTGAATTCCATCTTGTTGTCTTGAACATCCTATGGTTGCATAATAACAAAATGCCTTTGTTCTCACAACTAAAGTATGCATCAAGAATCAAAGAAGCAAGAAAAAAAGGGAATGTTCCAAGCTATTACTGTAACAATCCAATTACAATGCCTATCAAACTTAACTTCACAGGTTATAGCTCCTAATTGCCTGACAAAAATTGACACTTCAGTCGCAACAGCATAATATAATCAGAGTCCAAATTAAATTTGATCGTGGGCAGAAAACGATGCTATCATTCGGCGGCATGGAAACAGGAGATCAACTAGCATGATATCAAGGATCAGAAATGAAAATTATTCATTAATGGCAATGGTTTTCTGATAATGGAAATGACACAGTTCAGACGGCTTCGTAAAAACACTATTAATTAAAAAGATGATAGACCTAACAAGGCATAGAAACCAGTGGAACCTTTCTCTGTGCTTGTTAAGGTGAAGGATGACAATGTTTAAGAACAGAAGTTTATGCACTTTTGTGAAAAGTATTCCGCTGATTCTGTAGCAAGTTTACTGGTTCTTGCTTAGTGAAGCATCTTCCTCTAGGGTGCTGTGTTAGAGGGACATAAAAAGTGTCTAAGGCCATAATATGGCATTGTAATAAGTATGAATACTACCAGCTATAAAAGAGAAGGGTCCAATACATAAAAAATGACACATGGGATTTTTGCATACTCCCAAGAAAATAGTGCAGGGGAAACTATTTTATTTCCCTGTGCAAGCAGATCTGTCCCCAATTCACTTTGGGGAAATACAGAGGTGCTTTATGTTGGAAAGAGAGCAAGCCAAAAATTCACCCTCCAAAGTTTCCTTGAGCAAGAAAAGACAAGGCCAGTGCCTCCGACTGCTGAAGTTCAGACAACGCCTCTGTTCCTTACACAGAGCTCTAGATATTACCACAATAAAAACCTCCAATACTAATACAATGCCACAGGCATCGTGTTTGAAATAACGCTCTCAAAGGGGCGATCGCTGTACCATTGAAACCACTGGGTGCTTCTGCCACGGCTGGAGCAAATCAAACTGCAGTTGTCCCGGTTTGAGGAAGAAAAGGTCTACTGGCGGCTAACGATGTCCGTGATCTACTCCCGTGTGCCGCGTTCAGGCTCCGCACCCCGCGGGGTGGGTCACTGCCCAGCACACATGACTGAAACTGCTCCAGAGGACCCTCCACTCTTTCTTCTTCAGTAGCTGAGAGAAGCAAAGAGGCATCCCCTGCTGCAATTCCTTGCTCCACAGGCAGCTGCTTTGGAAATGCACAAGCATAGGCCTCTGAAACTTCTTGCTGTGGGAAACCAAAGATTCAAAAGCCTGAAAAATAAAGGACTTTCAGAAAGAACAGAAGGGAAGAACGGGCAAAGATAGGTGTACCCTTGGAAAAGGACGACTCAAAGCAGATCCTCCTGACCCTAGAATGCAACTACAGTACATTTCAGCAAATCAGAGACTCAGTAACTAATCTCATGTTCCTTAGACTGTCTAACTGAGGGTCACTTAAATCCACAATATGTCATCTGAAGCTGCCTCGAAACTGTCTTCACCTGATAACTAACACCCTTGAAGATCACCTCACTTATAAAAAAAAAACCAAGCACAAAAAAAACCAACAAACACAAAACCATAAAATATTTAATGCTAGTCTATTTGGAGCAGCTCCAAAAACTGAAAAACATGCAAATACTGGATATACTTTTAACTTTCCTTAATTATTTGATAGTCCTCTACAGAATGCACAAAGCTTGTCTGAATTTTCAACTTTGTTTTTAAAAATAAAGTCTTTTGAAAAACCTTTTAAGAAACCCAACCTTTCTTTTAAAAATACTAAAGGGGGTGATGATATTACGTAAACTATATATGATCATTGCACTGTACCTGTAAGAGCTCTAGGGCAGGTCACCCAGTTTCATTTCATTGAAACACCCTTTAGCTCTTTGAACACAATTATTTAAGGTAGATGCAAGGAATGCTGGAATTCAACATGTAGACAGCTCAGGTGGAGACATATATAGTAATATATGTGAATGGAGGAAACAGATACCCTATAACATCAGCTAGCATGTTATTAAACAATATTGCAGCTAACATATGATTATCTCTTGAGTTTCAATAGCTTGACCTCATGAAAGGGTGTTCATAGAAACATCCAGAAATTTTAAAATACAATGCATTAATATTTTCATGCTTTTTATTTTCATTGTGTAGCAAAGTCCAGAACCAAGAAGAATGAAAAACAGTGAAGGAAAATAGAAACTAGAATTTGTGTTGTTTGGGGTTTTTTTAATAAATAATTTAATTATATAGCTTGTGATGTATTCTGAGCAAGGATGTAAACTAGTTTCTGATAAGAGTGGCACTGTTCAGCAACGAAAGTGGGTGTAGTTATCCCCACAGCAGGGAATTTAACACAGAAGCAGCCAAAACCTAAATCCATTGTGTCCATTAATCCTGCAGGGTAAGTTTATAGATTGAGTCATCTAATGGATAAGTTCCCTCTCTATATTCGAGAAAATTAAATCCCATGCATGCCCTCTGAGCATTTCAGGGTCAGATCCACACCCACTAACTTTCAGGCTTGATGGGAATTTTCTCATGAAAATAGTTGCAGGAAATGCTAGTTGATGTGCTTTGACTGTTTTGTGGGCATGGTCTGTTCAAAGGTGGTATTTCAGGTAAAAAACGAGAACTAGAACATCTAGACTAACAAACAGGTCAGCAGTCAGGATGCTTTGCAAACTAACAAAAGAGATCCATACCCTTTTCTCTGCAAGGTCCCATTCAGGGCTCACTGGTGATTCCAGATTACCAAGTCACCTTTTACTTCACCAGCTGTCTGTTCATCACATCCCCCTTTCCTGTGAAAATTTCGAGTGGTCTTGGGTTCATGCTACTGACAGCTCAACATCTCACATGAAGCAAAAGCCATTTCCACCTTATCTCTGCTAAGAGGGTAAAATCAAAACAATTACCATTCTTTAGTTCAACCATCGCCAGAGAAGAATCTCTGTAAAAAAGGGATTCACTACTCTGCATCTCGCTGTCATTGATCTTGAGCTCTTAACAGCAGGAAATCACCTTGCTTAGGTAGGGCTGCTGTGGCTAAGAGCCCTCCCACCGCCTCATTGCAGATTGCAACTCCTGATAGGTACAACATGAAATTCCTCAGTTTTCCAGCAGCAGTCACTGAGACAGGGAATACACGGCATTAAGAAGAAAATAAATAATGAAATTAAGCTTAACAGGGTTGCTGGCCCATTTTCAGGTCCCCCATTCTAAAACTTGCAAGTATCACCATTAGGCACATGTCCAAGTCTATTTCCCTGGTGCATTCAGGCTTATGCTCCACTCGAGAGGAGTCTGTTAATGACTACAAAGATCCACAGCTGTTTACAGTTTAGACTCAGTGGTGGACCAGGCAATAAGCTTGATCCAACAATGAAGTTGTTGGACTCTCACAGCAAGCAGGGACATTGTGTCAACTGTTTGCTCATAGCAGGAGTGAGTACCAGGACAGCTTTGCAGGGCTCCACAGAATAAGGAAAGGAGCAGGTATGGATTGGAGAGGAGCTGTGCAGGGCCCTGAAAATTAAAAAAGTGTGTAAAGGAACCAAGCTTATATAGCTTGCATAGTTGAAGTAATAAATAAATAGGCCACAGAAGTTCTTCACCACACATGCAAAAAGGGACACAATCTAATCCAAAAAATATTCCAAAATCAGACTTATATTCACTTATAGAAGTCTGCTGTGACATTATTTCCTGTAAACCCTTTTTTTCTTCTCCTTTTTTTCTATTAGTTGCTTGCCATGGGGGGGTTTTCTTGCTGAAAGTTTGGGGGATTCCAGGAATGAATAAATGAGAGAAACAATTTTTCACAGTAGGGTCTGGTCTTCAGAAAAATGATAGTAAGAGACAGACAGATTACCAAAAACCCGCAAAAGGCTGGGGGAGAGTATAACAGAGGCTTATATAAAGCCTCATATTTTTAGGCATGGAAAAGAAAGCAATATTTAAAAAACAAATGTAAGAAGGTGTTTGAGGTAAAAAGAAAAAGGGTGAAGCAGATAGAAAAAGCAAAAAATATTTTATCAGAGGATACAATCTTTCAACAACATATCAAAGTAATAATCATCTCTTCAAGCCATACCCTGGTTACAAATCCAAACTGTCTGTTGATTAGGAATGAATGTAATAATCTACTTTAAAACAAGCTAAAAAGCATTCTTCAAGGAAGAATTCCTAGATACTAAGACTAGCAGCTCTGAAAGAAGGCTTCAAACATTAAAAATTGATGAAATTAGAAAATTTGCCAAAGAGGCACCTTTGTCAATGCTAGATTTTAAAGCGTGACCTGACAATGTGCACTGGTCCAAGTTCGTTTCACTTAGAAGTAGTGCATTTATCGGTAAGGCAGCATTTTCAGTCCTTTTAGTTAGGATGGTTCCCAGAACTTCCACATCTGGTGCCAAGGGGTTGTTACAAGCTTATAGAAAGCCTTAAGGACATGTCTGTGTGGGTCGGCAGCTGATCAAGTTATTTATTGATTGACCAGATAATTTTAAGTACAAAAATTCAAAGGGGAAGGATGAAAATATTTCCGGTAAGGTGAAACCCTCCATATTTACCGAACAGATTATTCACAACAGGAAATACTTACTCGATGCCTTGATTGCAAAGTCAGGCAGGTTCTCGGCCTCACTGACTTCACTGGAGTGCTGACAATTTACCAACGGAAGATCTGTGCCCCCAAGATAGTTTCTTAATGCAATGGCGAGCTCTTAAATTTATAAACAGCAGGACATAGGAAACACAAACATGAAATATCTTGTATTCAGTTGCTTTTCTCACATACAGGATTTTTTAACATACACAGCTCTGAAAAGCAGGGAAAGAAAGCAGTAGAAATGTGTAAACTCATAACATTCTGTTTCAAACCAAACTCTCATCTTTGACTCATATGTGAAGTGCACCTACAGTATAAAAAGGGGAGTAGAATAGCTTCTGAAAAGCAACCTCCTTTAAGGGCACAGCTGTGCTGCAAGTTTCCTTGACTTTCTGCCTGCCTGAGACCTTAAGCACTCAAGACTTGCAGCACAATTTTAAACTCAGAGCCCTGCCCACCCTCAGCTTTGAAAATACCTTTTTCATTTAAGAAGGTTAAAACTGGATGGCCAGTCTCCAGAGTGTACCTGTGAACTGCCCTCCAAAAATGTACCACTCCACCCTGTGCCACTGATGCGAAAAAAAGCTGTCACCAGAGAAGATAAAGGGATTTTTGTGATCACACAGCTTTTCCAAATTCAAACTCACATCAGAGAGTGAAAGAATGTCTTTGCGTGGCACCTGCTTACATATTTTCTGGAGTGACTGCCATCTAAATATTGGCAGCTGATAAGAACAAGAATACTATAGTGTGCCATATAACACTCTTCACCATGACTGTCCCTTGGTATTCAGCAACTGGCGGTCAGAAAACAGAAGGCAAAAATCTGTACCATAAATGTATCATATTGGTGATTCCAAGCCTCACGGACCAAAATATCCTATGACTACACAGTTTCTGTCTGTTTGTGTACCCTCATTTTACATTCAATTTCTTCAACGATTCAGAAAAGTCTTTCAGTATCAAGTAAGTCAGATCAAAGTAAACGCATAATATGCATGAACAGGTCCACTTTGTATAATATTAACAGTGTAATTTCTGTCAGAAAAATGAAATTAAGAATGCAAAAAAAATTAAAAAGTGATTAAAAGCAACAAGGCAGCAAGCAAAGCAAAGGATGTCTGTACTTTTGGGGTGGGGGGGGGTACTGCAACACAAAAGGCTTTTTGTCATCCCACTCAGCCCTCTCTATAGCCTATTGCTACAATAATATCTTGGATTGCAGATACTATTTTCTATTGATACCCAAGGGAATGAAGCCTTCAGATGATACCCACTGCAAAATATTTTTATTTCTCATCCATTTAAGATGTCCATTTATACTCCCTTAAGGAATGGGAACTGCTTTTTTTGTAGATTCTTATCGTAGGTTTGGTTAAAGTCTGAATCATGGCACTTACACCTTTTCCTCCTACTTATTTTCACCTGTATATATAATAGTAGGAGAAGCTACTGCAGTGAGTGCGTGCCACTGTGTCAGGTTGTGGGGTATATGATCTAACAAACCTGCTAAAAAAAGTAAATGTGCCATGATTTGTCAATTAGGAATTGAAAGACTGTGGGGTTTTGGGTTTTGGTTTTTTTTTATTTTATTAAAAAATAAATAGGTACTTCCCCATGCATAAGATTTTATTATACAATGCATAGGAGTTTGCTGCTATCTGCAGGTAAAATACTCTATTACTTAGTGAAAAGCTGAAAAGGAAGGCAAGGATTTAGCTCCTGGTTTTAATTTCAGCTTCATGCAATGCCATGTGAAAATCCCAGATCTAGGCAAGATGAATGAAATTACAGATCCCTCAGACAGGTCTGAGAAGAATGTTTTCTCTCTAATATGATAAGCTGTAGGCACACCACTCAGAGTGTTTTGCTGCCAAAATCTGCTGGTAACCATGGGCAGGGTCAAGCTTTCACACAGCCATCCAAAACAACACTGGCACCCTCAAGCTATTGCAGAAGCAAAGAATTCTTAGCATCTAAGAGTATTTTCTTCTGATGCTCAGTAGCCCTCACATGTCCTCTGAGCTGCGACAGGCTGCCAAGTGGATGGGACACAGAGCTGGTTCCACAAATGCCAAAGTTTTCAGAGAGTCTGTAGACTATATCAGGAAAGGAAAGTTCAAAAGGTTTATAGACAAATTGTAATTTGTCCCTCTATCCACATGGCAGGCCTAGAAAGCCAGATGTCACACAGACTGTCCCTCACAATCCTCGCCTCCATCTTTCCACTAAATGGCATGGTACTGTTTCCTTTGTTTTCTTTTTTTAATTGTTATTTCATTTTTATTTTTAGTCCTCAATTTGTTCTGCAAGCATGGAATGAACTGAAATATATCCAACACTCTGAAGGACAATTGTTGCTGCATTTCTCTCACTTTAAAATTCATAAGCAGACTAAAAATTCTGCATGTGCTTTGTGTAGCTCACTATGTGGGAATACTGCCCCCAAAGTGTAAAATATTTTGTAAATAATTTCTAGATTTATAGATATACTGCTACAGCACTTTAGCTGTTACAAAAAGTGTCCTAGCAATATTAGCTTAATTCCTTGGGAATACTATGGATGACACACCTTGTCTGTCTTGGGCCTGAGACGTATTGTTTGAGTTTTGTTCCAAATACTGCAAGACACCCTTGACTACTCCATGGATAGAATTATGGACATGATAGAAGTCCTGAAACAACACTCAGTCAAGCAAGATCATATTGGAGGAGTCATTACAGGAAATACTGACTACAGGAAATGACATGCCCCACATTATCTCATCAAGGCTTAGATAGTCATCTTGGAGTTTTGCACTGCAGTGCTCTAATACAGCTCTCTAGCTTGCTATCAAACACACATCTTCAAGGCTCTGATCAAAAATTAAAGAGTCACTGGTGTTAAACTTTTCCTACCCACCATTTTTTTAACGTGGCCTCAATTTATGAAAAGCTGACATAACTTTGGGGTTGTTTTTAAAAAAAGGGTTTCAATATGAGCTGATTTCAGCTTGTGGGTAAGAGATGGGCACCAGAATCACTTAACACAAAGAGAATACATAACACAAGAGAAAGAAAAACACAAAATATCCATCACCAAAGTTTCTCCTTTTAACCTTTAAGTGTAGTCAAAACCTAATGACTTGCTAATTATCAGGAGTTTAATGATGCCTCTAAGCAGAGGTTGTACTACAGAGCACAATGTCCATGAACCTCTAGGATCTGGGGTTACCTCGTGACTTCAGCCTGCAGTGAATTCTCCTCCAATTCTGCTTCTGAGAAATCTTTCAGCCCACCACCCCCCTCCCCATTGTTGCTACCAACAGTGAGGGAAACAATTTTGAACTCTGGCGTAGGCTGGTCTCCAGATGGCTGCCAGCTTTTTAAGCACTGAGTTGACTAACCTTGCTCAAAGCAGGTCTATAGAACACAGTGCTTCAAATATCAGTGTCTGCTGGGATTGCATCTATATATGTGGAGTCCCACCGTTCCCATCACTAGCGTAGTTGAATGAGTGAATCAGGAGCAAGAAGGAAAAAATTGAGGAAAATGCATGAGACCTCTCCCTCTCTGATGTTGAATCAGCCCATTAAACAGCAGGGAGTAACTGAACATAGATTTTCCTTGAGCTTGCTGACCACTGAAAGCAAATTAATATAACCCAGGCTGAGCCCGAGGCTGGGAAAGACCAAGAGGTTGACTTCCACGTGGAGATGAAAAGGACTGTCCTTAATTCAGCCCAGGTAAAAGAAGTGGCTCAGGAAGGAGCAAAGTTAATTCTCATCAGAGGCATTTTGTGGGAAAAGAAATCACAAGCAATTACTATAACTCAATTATTTGACTATGATATTTATAATGTTCTTATGGATTGACAACAATAAAGTCATCAGCCAAACCCTCCTGGAATGGAGTCACCCACTTTCTGAGAATAAAATTTATGGGGATAGTTTGATGCTGTTTCCCTGGAGTCTGTCAGTCTGACCTCAGCCACAAATAAAGCCTTTTAGAATGTAAGGAAATAGATCTGGGATACATAATATCTGATATAAAGAGAAAAAGCACCATCTTCTTTGCTAGCCACAGGAAAGCCCATTTTCTTTGGTTCTTGGGCCATATGAGAGTTAGTGCATGAAATATAAATTGCTGCTCAACGTGTAAGCTTGGCAGAGCCAATTAATACTGCCTTCTCAACATGGGCTTGGAGGTTATTTCAATTAAATCCTTTGTACAAAAGCAGTTGCTGCACACAGGATTTCTTGGTATTTCTGAAAGGCTGTCCTTAGTGGGTAGTTTAAGTTCTGCAGTGCATTCATCTCTCCCTTTGATTACAGCAACCTCCCTTCTCCCTTTACTTGTCTGTTATCTGTGTCACCCTCCTGTAGGCCATCTGAGCACTGCTGCCAGAGAGATGCCCTGCACCCTCTCTCACCTCAGCTCACTGTCCTCATCATCTCTCTTGGTCAGTTCCAAATGATCCATCTTGCTTCATACTTTTATTCTGTTCCTCCAGGCTTATCTTTTCTATCCTTGGCCAAAATAACATATTCTGTTTCTGCTCTGAGAGCCTACAGTTTCTGAAGGAACTGGCTCTTTCTTTTATCTATTGATGTATCAGAAATAGTACCTCTATTTGACAATTGCTTACCAGCATACAAATGTGTCTTACAACAATTACGCAAGACAAACTTCCCTCTATAATTCTTCAGTGCACTCTAGTTTGCTATGGACAGCAGTTACCATGTTCTTTGATGATGACATTAAGCAACTGAGGGTCTTTTAGGGTTTTATCTTAACTAAAATTGCAATATTCGTATGGTAGTGGGTTGACACTGGCAAACTGCTGCAATGTGAGTCCATCCCACAGGCAGCAGTGCTCGGTCATTCTTCCACAGGGTGCAAGCCTTCCATTACAGGCTGCTCCAGCATGGGCTCCTCTCTCCGTGGGTGAGCAGGGGCCTTTCCAGGACCCTGCTCCAGGACAGGCCCCCCACGGGGTCACAGCCTCCTCTCAGGCATCCATCTGCTCTGGCCTGGGGCTCCTCCAGGGGCTGCAGGTGGATCTCTGCATCCCCACGGATCTCCATGAGCTGCAGGGGCACAGCTGCCTCACCATGGGCTGCACCATGGGCTGCACCATGGGCTGCAGGGGAATCTCAGCTCCAGCACCTGGAGCACCTCCTGCCCTTCCTTCCTCACTGACCTTGGTGTCTGCAGAGCCACTCCTCTCACATATTCTCTCTCCTCTCTTCTCTGGCCACAGCTACAACTATGCAATATCTTTTTCTTTCTTCTTAAATACATTATCACAGAGGAGTTACCACTATTTCTGATGGTCCCAGCCTTGGCCAGAGCTACATCCATCCTGGAGCCAGACAGCATTGGTTCGTGGAGGACATGGAGGAAGCTTCCAGCAGCTTCTCACAAGCAGCCACCCTTGTAGCCCCTCCACTGCCAAAACCTGGCCATGCAAACCCAATACGCATAGACAGAATACTTCACATGAGTCATCAATAATGTGCAAGGTATCATTATGTAGCGAAGGTAATACCTTTGAGATACGTCAGCTCTGTCCCTTGTAACATGAGTTTCTCTGCAATGCTTAGATGGATGTTGGAGAATCTGATCCCCTGTTCAGAGCCCTCAAATCAAGCCTAGAGAGACAAAAAAGGTATGTCTGGGAAAAATTGTTCTACAACTTACAGCCCAGTAAATATGAAATTATCATCTTTGGAGCATCTGATGTGCATGGGACACCAGGTTCTGAAATTCATCAGTATGTGTTACAACCAAGCATCTCCTGGTGAGATAGATTTAGATTTCTTGAAGGCACCTTCAGAGAGTCCACTAGATAATTTTGAGTCTGAAATTGGAATAATCAGACTTTGGCTATTCAGGCTGAGCTACACAGGGGTTTGTAGGTCTCAGAATTGAGTATTTATTTTTGACTGCTTGTCTCTTGAATTGCTTTTCATCGCAGGAGTGTTTAATTTCTTTGAAAATACAGAAGATGGTTTTAGGAGGCTGTTTTTCCAGCACCACCTTGAACTTCCTATACAAGAGGGTGAAATCACCATCAAATTAGGGATCCCTGTACAATCTTTTTGATGGTACTTCAGCAAACCCATTTTGTAGAGTTGTAAGTGAACATAAAAAGAACATACATTTCGAGACAAAATAAATTCTTACTCTTTGTCTTGATTTTTCTTTTTGACTTCACTAGTCTATTTCTCTCTTAAACCACATGAGAGCAAGTGTGACCACTGAAGATGTGAGCTTGGTGAGATATAGATATTGTGCCTTAAACAAAGATAATACTAATGAATTCACATTCAACCTTTTCAGCCCAGTGATAGAAAAAGATTTTCAGTCACTTTAGCCTGAGCTACATTTGCACTCAGGGTCACCTAAAGAAAAGGACAACACATTCATCTTTATCCTCCTTGAGTTGTGGAACCACTCAGATAATCTATAGTGAGCTGCAAAGTGAAATTAAATACCTTAAAATGCCATCTATCTGATCCCCAATTAAAACATAATCTTTTTAAAGCTGTCAATAGCTGCTGACCAGAATCAATAAGGAGAAGATTATGACTGGCACTTCTCCAGTGATCTTCAGGCAGACAGAAAATACATTGTTGTTGTCAGGTCAGCAGGGAAAGAGGAAAGCTGGACCTCAAGTAGAACTACATCACAGAAAAGTGGAATTTGAGATCCTATGCAATGATCTTGCTGGGCAGTTTTGGGGTTTACTGGGGAAGAAGAAGGTTTTTTGGGTTTGGGGGTTTTTAACTAAGAGAAAAATATGATACATTACAAAGTTTTAAAGAAGCAACACTGTAGTCTTAAAATTATGAATCTTTAGAAAGTATTTGTAAAAGAAGTTTTACTTTGATCCTCTATATATGTACACTAAAGTTCCTGAGTCAGATTCCGCCAGTGTCTTAAGAATTTGAGGCATACTGCTTTTTATTTGCATTTAAGGAATATAAGCTTACATTTATCTAAGTAGATCCTGGATATTCCTCATCACTGCTACAGGAGTTAAAGTTTTAACTATCTAAAGCTAGTGTTTGACATCAGTGACGTGAATGATCCCTACTACAGCATGTAAGCTTAGGGTAAGAGGCCTAAACTACTTCTTTTCCTCCTGACCTACATTAGGATTGCTTTTATTTCTAGGCCAGAATGAAAAGTTCAGCATAAAAAAACTGTTTCCTGGTGTGCAGAGGGCTTAGTAGCCTTTCTACCCACAAGCTGTTGCTTTCCTCCAGCCTTCCACAGTACAGATTGTGGCACAAATGCTCCAACCTGCCTGTGAAGTTATAGCAGTCAGAGCCATACACTTATTGTACTGACAAAAAAATCACCAGAGCGCTACCTCTTTCAACGCAATCCATAACTGGTGTTAAGTTGTCCAACAGTCCTTACAACTACATGCTGAAGAGTGGCTCATACATGTGAATTTCCCTTCTCCTGCTGCAAAAGCCATGAAGCAAACTCTAGATCCAGAAAGAAAGGCTACTGCAATTGTTCAGACTCACCTAGACCTTCAGAATGGTGATTCCAAGCACTTGCCCTGACAGAGTGTCTGTGAAACACTAACTTTTCATCTCTATCCATCACTTCCCATCTGAAGAAAAGTGGGTGACAAATCTTCCTTGTCTCTGATGACCTGGGGAGAAGTACAAGAATCATTCAAAATGTGGTCTTGATACACACCTAAAATCAACAGAAGCAAAGCTCAAAGCTGGGGTCAGAAACTGTTTAAGCGAGAAAACACATAAGGCATTGTAGCACAGACATAATATGCTGAAACAGCATTTTAGGTGCTGTTTGCATTTAAGTGGGTTGAGGAATGACATATCTGACTTCTCTCACTGTTATCCATCATTTAAATATAAGTTTTAAAATGGCTAGTTTTATTAGAAACCTTTGTATATTTTACGAATAATTTGGGTAAGAAAATCCCTTTGCAAGTAAAACAGCTCATTCTAAAGTTACTTTCTCAAAAAACCTAGAGCTGTTGTATTTTCCTGATCACAGGAAAGCTAACACAGAAGCAGGCATGGCATATAAAAACACAACTGCAAACATGCCAGCAAAAAAATTCTGGAATCAGTTTGGCCTTGCTATTTTTACAGGGGTGATTAAAAGCCTTGCAGATTTGCACATTCCCCTGCAGATTCCTTCAATACTGGTCACTTCTATAACCTGTTGGATGGGGTTATGACAGCACTGTTTTGTTCAGAGCATAACTTTTCTGTCTCATTAGAATAGCAGAGGCAAGGCTGCCTACAAAATGACTGCACTGCATTGACATTTTGAAGCACCTCCACTTGTTCATTAACAGTACAGAAAATGCTGCTGAAATCACACAAAACTGCATCTGGACAAGGTCAGTTTCAAAACTAACTCATTCTACTCATAAATCACAAGCAAATAATCTAGTTATTGCAAAGTTAGTGTTGTCAGCACTCAACTAGCAGAACATGTAACACCATGATCGCTACCACATTTCACCCAAAACCTACGAAAGGGGAAAAAAGCTGCTAAATGTTGTTCAATACTATGTTTAATTATTTCAGGCTTTTCTGTGCTTCTTACTGGGATTTTTTTTTGGCAAACTGCATTCAAAAGTAAGGCTCCATCCCCTGAAAATGAGGTCCCTTATTCGGAGGCAACAGCTTCCAAAATCTTTTGTTCTTACAAGACTGGTAGGTCTTGAGAGTTATGAGAAATCATCACTGAAATCAAAACGGAGCTAGACAAAGTGACTAGAAAGAGACTTTGCATGCAGAATGTTTCTTAAAAGAGGAAAAATAAATCTTTCTCATTTTTATTGATCAAGGAAGACAACGAAAAGAAGCAAAACAATAAGACTCTGAAATGGTTCAAAATTTGTCTTAGGACTTATAGATAAGTGACATCCATATGAAAAGGGCAGAAAAGATCCAAACCAGGCCTAGTTCCATGATAAGTAGAGTGGTCTAATGAAGAGAAAAATCAGGCCCAGGAAAAGCAAGGAAGTTGTCTCCAGATTATTTTCAGAGCCTAAATTTAGCTTGCCAGGTCTGAAAGCGTTGGCATGTGCATAGCGGAAACTCTTGTCCTGCGTTTGAACGTGGGCTATCTCACTGTGTGCTTCAAACAGTATTTTAATGGTTCCTCAATACATTATTAATTGCAACAAACAACCACAAAGAAATCAAAGGAATGAAAGTAAAAATAAACCAGCTGTAAACAGCTGCAACCTCTTGTTCTCCTTAATCATTTAATTCCATACACCTATATTGAAATTTCACACTATGCCTTAGCAGGGCATTGTCACAGCAAAACACTAGAATGCTGATATTGTGCTAGGTCAAGAGTTAAGTAAGTTCATTCCACCCCTGCTATTTTGTGTTTTAAAGCAGTCCTTAGTCTAGGCAGACTCTCTCTGTTATTATTACTTCTTGAATGATAAGAGCTGGGATTGACCTTCAAAAGAGATTTAAATGGCCTTATCCGAAAAACAGTCTGTGAACATCTATAAACTAATGTGCTGCCTTTACACTTCCTTTCTCAGAGAGGAGGTGTAAAGGCAGCACATCAAAGTCAGCAAGGAACTTACAATAATGGATTTCAAAGTCAAAAATCTAATGCAAATCTAAGTATTTGCTTATAGACTCTTTGAAGTCTTGACAGATTAAGTTTAGAAGTATTTTCTTAGATGGTATCTACATAATCTAATAGAGATGATTTCAGGAACTGAGTAGATGTTTCCAGTAGATGTTTCGATTATGGAACAGCATTTTTCAATAACATTAATAAAGAATACATTTTTGTTTAATTTCTTTTAAGTTTATAGCACAGTACTGAGCGGTTATAAATGATATTCAGCATCTCTGGAAAGGTTTTTATCTTAGGAGGAGAAACTGACAGATGCACAGGATAAAGGAGTTCCATCTCTGCTATGCTTATATAATATAATTGACTTTGTTAAAGGACATTTAGGTGTTGTTTGATTTACATCCTTTGTCAGCTTAATGCATCAACCACGTAAGGTTCCACTTGTTTAAATATTTCATTTTAAAAGGTGCAGTAAGCTCATAACTTCACCAACATCCACTCTTCCCTGACTAAAATGGATTCTCCAGTTTAATCTATTACACTAGAAGTAAATGAAGACTTCACCCTTTCCCTTGACAGAGGAACTGAGGCTGTCATATTCCTTATTATCATAAAAGTTGAAGGAGGTGCTAGAAACAGTGTGACAGTAATTGTAAGGTATTTTTCCTTTAAAAAAAAAGTGTAAAATAAGACTTGAAACACAAAAATAAATTTTAAAAAAGTAATGCTTGTATTGCTTATTGAAATCATTCTTTATTGTAACTTCTGATATCAGAATTTTTCTTTTAAGTAAAAAAAATAAAAAAGAAGAAAGCGTTTGGGTTTTTCTTCCAGGTTCAGTTTGATTTATGTTTATTTGTTGACATATTATCAGAACAATATTTTTCAAATTAGATACACTTGCAGCTGCTGGAATTACTTAAAGTGTGTTTGTAGACATAGCTTATACTAGAAAAGTTTTCCTGATCCTAACATGCCAGAACTAAAGCTTCTAGTGTGTGCACAGTCAAATATTCAGACAGAAGGAATTTTTTGCTTGTATATTTTTATTCTCTTAGAGTTTTTGCTAGCAATAATAAAAATAAATAAATAACAATCTCAGCAAGCCTAACTTTCCAATAAATCATTTGCATAGGCTGAACTTGTTTAAATGTTTTCTCTCTAAGATTTCAGAGGATTTCTGCCACCCACCCCACCCCAAAACAGGAGGATATCTACTATAAATTACAAATCAGCCCTAAGTAATACTGGGTATTTTCAAACAAACTTTGCAGTCTTAACCTTAAAATACTTTTAGAAAGAGCCTATATGTCACCCGACCTTTCTGAACATGGGTAAGTTGAGGGCCTGAGACAGTGTGTGGTGCATAAAATAATATGGAGACCCCACAGAAAGGAAGGAGATAATCTGGAGATCCCACTTTGTCTCTTGGTAGAATTTTCTTCAGTCTACAGATGGATAAAACTACACAAGACACAGGACTCTGCAAATTCATCTGCTCAGTCTCTTGATTGCAAGCTATCAGACCACACAGTGATGCTGCCTTTCTTTGAGCTTTACATGGAATTTTTCTTCCATACTCAGGAAAAACAGGGCAGGGAAATGGGATTGTAGTCTTTTGCACATCTCACAATTATATTTTGAAGTTACTCAAAATCTGCAAAGGTTTGAAAGTGTAAAGTGCCAAACGTTATCGGATGTTGTCTTGAACAGAAACATCTGCTATAAACTATATATACCCACAGAGCTCGACTGCTTCCTATAACAAAACATACAGACCAAGACCATAAAACTGAAGTGATGTTAAAATCTGATTTTTTTTTCAGACAGGTCATTATACAGTCTAAGGGATTAAACTACCTAAACAAGCAGATAAACTACTTTGCCTTCCTAAATTGCAAAATTATCTTGACTAAACTCCAACCACAAGGAGAGAATATACTTTGTTCATTACACTGCCTGCTCCTTTGAGAGCAGAATACTCCAAACCAGAATATATATGAATATACTTTCCCGTTTTTCTTCTTTAGTAGATGTTTATAAATCAGCAACAGACTGAAACAGAGATTTTTACCTTTCACAGTCTGGATTATCTGAATACACTATTTCATATCTCCCCTCTCCAATTTTCTGGTTTTTACATGGAAATGATGACACGGAATTCTGCAACTCTGTGACTCACATATGTTTGTCCATGTAACTTGGTATTATTTATTTTCTTTCTTGGTTCCTTGGTTCTTTTCTTCCATTGGCACTGATTTCCAGCAGTTTGATGACTCCTGTGTCAGGTTACATGAATGCCAGCCTGCACAGAGTGCAGTAGCAAGGCCGTGCTCTCTTCCCAGGAGCTCACAGGTATGCAAAGGCTCACAGCCACCCCCATCTCTCCCCAGGGATCAAGGCGAGCCGCAGGGTTAGGTCAGTGCCCTGAGTGGAGTCACACTCACCCTTACTGTGGGGCTGAGGGATTTAAAACACCACAGCATGTTTGGTACCGTTGCCCTAGAGTGCTTGTTTTTCTTTAATGAATTCATCCTTTTGAGCTATTTTGGGGGGAAAGGAACCTTTCTTCTTCATGCTTGTGTTTGTTTTACTTTTGAGGTGTGATCAAAGTAAGTCCTGGCCGTGTAATCATTTAATGCATTTTGGCTGCAGTTTCAGCCTTCTTTGAAATTTATCCCTTTTCTCTTGCCTGTGACAGCCAAACTTTACCTCCAGGTAGTAAAGGAGGCTTACAAACTCTTTTATATCTCACATCTGCTTTCAGCCCATTAATCACCCAGATTGTAGACAGTTTCTTCCTTCTCCTGTAGAGTGTGACTTTGTCTAGACTAGGAATTAAAGAGTGAATTTTAACGTGGTCTAGCTAACAAGTTTAAATGTGGACCAGGCTGTGTATCCTTTAACTCCTGTTCAGCCAGGCAGGTTAAACACTTAGGAAGAAATTATGCTTCAACATGACAAGTTTAGCACACACCAAAATATGATCTCCCTTGTTTAAATTACACCTAAAATCTTGGCCCTTAAAAAGTTAACAGAAGTTTTCTATTGATTTCAAATTACCCAGAATTTCCCATGTAACTTTAAGAATACATTAATCAGAGTGATTTGAGTAAGAACACCTACTTATTACAGCTCTGATTCAGGAGCGAAGAGTTACTCTGTGATTCCACATCTTTAGGGACCCACTCCTTTGTCATTGCGGCGCAGCTGCACAGCAATACTGAACCGTCGCTTCTCTCTGCAGAAGTTCAAAGGTAAAACAGTACCCAGCCTGTCAAGTATCATTTTACAAATAGTAGCCAATTTACCTTTTCAGAATCATTGCAGAAGGTCTGCCAGTTTTACTGTCCTTACACTCCTGGCTGCTTATTTCCACCTTTCTACAAGGATTTCCGTTTAGCTGGGATACAAGTCTTCTCCATCATGAGTAGTCCTGCTGTCAGAGATTTCTCCCCAGCCCCCAGTGTCCATTTCCATGTCCCAGCCTAACACTCACTCAACTCTCACGAGTACTGAAACAGTGATTTGTAATACTGTGCTCTCACTTGTGCTGCTGAAACCTCTAGCAGAGGAGAGCTGATTTGGGGAGGGGAGGTTCTTTGTATTTTTCAAATCAGTTAGTTCTTGGTCACATAAAGCAAAGGTAACACTGTTCGTTTATTCACCAGGGATTTGACAGAGAGATAGAGAAATTTAGCAGTAAATGAAGGACCAAGGAAAGAGGAAGAAAACTGTGATGGAGGAGATGGGCAGGTTTTTGTATATGGTTGCCTTTTCTCCAGGAGTGTGCAAAGCCCTTGAATCAGATTCACCTGTCTGTAGACAGAGACAGTGAAATAGTATGCAGATGTACTCCTGTTCCTGGAGTCTGAACTTTTAAAAGTGAGTTAGAGATGCTGGAGAACTGCCTCATGCCAGCCTTCACCTCATAATAAAGAAAAGCCCAGCACTTCCTCTGTTCTCTGATTTTGGAAGAAAGCACTTTGTTTTAAAGTATCCATTTGATTAATAAGCTTTGTATAAATGATTAATAAGCCATCAAAGTCTTTAATATCATTTTAACTTGGTTTTGTTTACTCTCTATTTGCCTTCTAAAAAATGTTTATGCAACATTATGAGGCAATGCATATTTATCAAAGACTGCAGGTTAATGGAGGATGATCAGGAAAGCAGAGAGAAAACATGATTTGCCTATTAAGTTGAATTAGGAGAATTTGGAGGCAAAATGCATGGTAACTGTTACTCACTGTCTGCAAAAACTTAAATCATCATCTTATATCAATGCAATGCCTCCCATCCCAGAGTACATTGCAAGCTATGATAGAATCATTTCACATTACCTTCAAAACTCATCTACCTCTTGAGAGGTATATTGTATCTGTGCAGCAGTCTCACACAATATTTTTGGCTATTAAAATGTACTCAAACACAGAGTGAAACAACAGACTGAACAATGTAAAGCAGAGTACTGCTAGCCAGCCAGAACATTGTGGACTAGTTTGTTTGTTTGTTTTTTATAATTACATTATTTATAATGCCCCACAAATGGACAAGCTATGAATAGAGGGGATATAATGAAAGTCAGTTCAGAAAATCCACATTGCAGGCTCGCAAATGCACTCCTGTCTTGCACTTTACACTTTACACTTTGTCTCAGAAGTGCCATGGCAGAGCTGGGTACAGATACACCAGCAGCAACCAGGAATAGGTTATATGGATGGTATTCCTCGCCAAGTAGGCCTGCACCCTCTCTTTTTGGTTGGTTTTTATTTTATTTTGCACATATAATGAATTTCACAGCAGATAATATCTGCTCTTCACATAACAGGTCTGCACTCAATAAAGTAACAATAAAACTATGTTAATGTGACCTTGAAACTACAAAGTTTTAGTCTGAGGCATACTAGATTCACAAGCAGTGTCCATCATTTTATAAATTCACTTTGATGATAAGTTAATGAAATTATATTCTTTCCATATAAGACTGATCCACGATGCCGACATAGACAACATGCACACTTTCTGATTAGCTCTCATTGCTGTTAAGGCATATCTCAGAAGGAACTTTTCTACAGTTTACATATGCCTGTCAAATCATCATGGTCTAACAGCTCCAGAAATCCAAAGATCAATCTCCGAGATTGTGTTAAAACTCCACGGTGACTTGACCTTGAACTTTGACACAAGCCTGCCCTTTCCTGCTCTGTTCCTTCTCACCCACCCAGAACACATGCATCAAATTAACAAGGAATGGAACATTTCATTAGTTTCGTTCATTTCTGTGGCTTAGCAAACTTTATGTATGTTGCTAGTCTGGGAGGATCAAGTTTTACCATATTCTTCAGTCTCAGTCTATATGAAAGAGTAATTGTTTTATTCATTCTCATGGAAGTAAGACTGATGTAGCACAAGCACTCAAGATTTCAAGGGAGTATTTGTTTATAGAACAAATGGGTCCCTAAAGTTTTGCTCTTAAAGCATATAGTCTTTGGGCATGTTTCAGCATCAGGACTGATGGGCACAACAGGAACTTTCAGCTAGTGTGCTCCCTCCTGTATGAAATGCAGAATCCAGTTTGAGATCAAAGGAAACCAGGTACAGTCCATGAAAAGTCTGACATGCTCAATACAGAGTTTACCTTTACATTAACACAAGCAGGAAGCAAGCATTTTGTGCTTTAGGTTATGTTCTGGAACTTACAGGGCAATTCCAACAGAGGCAATGGACTTTAATGTAGACAACGATAAAACCTGGTAAGAGTCATGACCTCAGCTACAGTCCTTTGTTTACAGACTGAAAATGAAGACTCCAGATAGAGATGGGTGATTTCAATGTCAACTGGAATTGGTTTGGATTTATTATGGAGTCAAAGAACTCAGAAACCCATTCCACTGAACCTATTTGTGAAACAAGTTCGAGGAAAACAGAAGAGGATAACAAAATACATTCACCCTGAATCAAAGTCTTTCTCTTGTAGGACAAAGATTAATCTATCATCAAATCAATTTATTTTTTCTTATGAAAAAACGTGGCATGTTTGGGTAAAATTGTATCATTTTAGCTCATTTCTCTGCTCATTTCCACAGAGAGGGTGCTCAGAAATCTTTGTTCCAGCAACACAAAAGCCAAAAGCTCAAGCACATTAAGAAACCACACAATTGGAACACACTAACAAAAATACACCTTTTTTGTTGGGTTTGACCTACCTTAAGTTTTAAATCAAACTAAAGCAATCAAATTTTTAAAGTCTGATCAGCTGAGAAATAAGGATATTAAATATGATTAAATGTGATTGCATTTGAGTGTAAGGACTGTTCTTCCATTACTGCTTTGATTAAAAAAAGCAATCTGAGCTGTGAAGTAGAAAAGTTAAATGCAGCAGGAGAAAAAGAAAAGAGCTTGAAATTCCTTTCCTTTCTTTTTCAAAATATATTATTTCTTGTGTGAGAAAATAGTATGATTTTAAGTGTGTTCTTTTGCAAAACCAAAAGCACATTGGCAAAGTTTCTGTATCATAATATTCCTTCATGCTTTTTAATTATAAGAAATAGGAAGATGAAAAAAAGGAAGAATAAAATGTTGTTCTTATGGGACTGCTGAGAACAAGCATAGGAGACAAATTTTGAAATGAAAAGTGGACTGGAAACCTTAGTTCTTAAGCTGGAATTTAATTGGTGCAATATTGGAGTTTAAAGAGTAATAAAGTTCTTGTCCTCAGGTTATGAGAAGAAAATTACCCATAACAATTTTTTGGATTATAATATCTTAGCTGCTTCACCAGTCTATCTTTTTATATTATCATCATTACTCCTCTGATAATTTTCTCTGCTTCATACCTTTACCTCCAAGCACTTGGATGGTGCTGAGAACCCCATTGAACTCTTCAGATATGAGGTGGAGATCAGCCACTGATCAAAATTAACTTGAACTGCAGAGTCTTCAGAGCTGTTTTCAGAAAGGCAAAATGTGTCTCTCCTCAGAGATGAGATAAATAGCAAAACCAGCACAGATCACTCACTCTCACCTCTTAATTGAAAAGTTGGCTGCTGATCAAGACCTAGCAGTGACCAGCTCAAGCCATCAGGATGCCAATATATGTTTTGACCTTATTTCTCCACCTCAGAACAGATCAATCACAAATTAATGTTATATTAGTGAAAGCAAGGACTTTTATTGAAGAGAGAAATCTATAAAAAATCATCCAACAAAATAGTGAAAAACAAGCTAGAGAGAAAACTAACCCAGACTGGCAGTGGAACAGTGTGTTTACTCAGTACAAGTAAAATAATCTGGAATCTTAATCGCATCTAAACACAATAACACCAAAAAATGTTGAAACATGATAACTGGTATATGGAAGGTTCATTTTCTTGTTTGCTTTTTTTTAATGCAGCAGAAATTGCAATCACTTTTCTGGCTTAAATATCTATTCTATATTCCCATGAAGTATTATCTACACAGGAATACTTTATATTGTCATTGTTCCAAACCATTAAGTGCAAGGAAAAATTCTCAAAAGGATTCTGGTTTTATAATAAAATGGCACATTAGGATGAGCCTGAAGTAGGAAACTTCTTTTTTTAAACCTGTTTGAATAGGCAAAACTATGGGAACAACACAACTGAAACATTAGCCTCTGCATTTCTCATTCCTTGCTCTTCTCTCATTCTAAAAATGCTAAATGCAAACAATGAATGCAGTAATGTAACAGTACAAAGTGACTCCTGGATGTGGACTTCAGGTGGGTGTACATGCCTGAATAATCACTGTTGGTGTATCAATCCTTCCCAATGCTCATGGATCACCTGCTGGCACCTGCATGTCAGGGAACCAAGACTTAAAATGGGACTGGCACCAAGAAAATCTATTGGTGTGGTCCAAGGCCTAGTTTTCAGGTTTGGAGCAAGTACCTCAAAAGTACCTATGCAGTTAAGAATTGGATTTACATATCTGAAATGCTTTAGGGCCAGACTTCCAAGCTAAATATCTGTGGATCAGGTAAACCACTCACAGGACAGGTGAGTCTCTCCAAACTTGACAGCTGTGTTTTACCTCAGTAAGAAATTCAAGGAAGCTAAAGATAACCCCTTGCTACTAATTCACATACATGTGCACACATTGCAGTTCCTACCTTAAACTGAAAAGATAGCTAGGCACGGAAAACAAAAAGAAACAGGCAAAACCATATTTTACAGGCCGGCATACTGAGGGCACTGGTGATTTATGGCAAGTATCAAAGAGGTTATTTTTCCACTTGCCTGCCATCCTTGCCATGCAAAATGTCTGTTCTTTAGCTATTGCCTCTGTTTTATGCAGACCCACAAAGACTGGGCATAATGGTGCTTTCAGAGCAGGCACACTGCCCTTCAGCTTTCTCCTCTGTGACACTGGGGACTCCAGTCCCCTCAAGTAGTACCACCTAATTCATGAGTCACAGTATCAACACACAGAAAGAAGTTGCTGAAGAAATACTGACTGAGCTCATCAATGCAGAAGTACAGCAAGACAGTCTCTGGCAGAACTAAAAATATGAGATTAGTTTTCTAATTCTAAGTCCAGGACCTATTAAAAATACACATTCTCTCTTACAAGAATGAGAAGAATGATGTATGATAACACCTCCAGAGATCCAGATATGAAAGTGGCAGGAAATTTATACAAGTTTCATTCTTAGAATTAAGCCTAGACCTTTCCAAAATGAAGGAGGGAAAAAAAACCAACAATCAACCACCCCCAAGAAAAAAAAAAAAAATCAACATAAAAACAAGGCACTCCAGGACACTGAAACAGATGGAGCATGCCAGCATTTGCTTCACCAAGAAAAAAAAAAAGAGTTTATAATGGAGGCGCTGAAACAAGTTTAATTATAGAAACATGAATGGCATCCCTATAATGAAGTAAACCAACAAGTCAAATGAACGTCCTTGCCCTTTATTAAAGAGCTGTATGCATTTCTTCTCTGATATAATGCTGTGGAAGCTTACCTCCCCATTACTGGTTCTTCTCACACTATCCTGGGGTTTAGAAAAACTGCAAAGCTCAGAGGCACAATGCTCTTGTAAAAGTGAAGAACATTTATTTCTCATATTTAAGCCTTGGTTTGCCAGGACAGCCTCACAAGATAAACAGTCTTGTTTTCATAAGGGCCTTGGTACGGCAGGAATTATATTCATTCTAAATTTCAGTGCCATCATGCTAACATTTCACATGAAGCAGAAAGTGCTTCCTCACATATCAGTATGAAAATGTGAAAGACACCCTGGCTTAATGCTACTTTAAGAGATCAGAATTCATTTTTGAGCATGTGTATCACTCTCTCAGTAGTATAACAGAGTAAAATCATATTATTGTTTTGTACCCAGGGAAATAAAAAAGGCATCTCTCTTTTAGCATATAGAGTAAATTCTGATTGAATCTTATGATTTACCTAGAGCATGATGCAAAATCTGCTGAAATCAATGGGATCCTGTGTATTGATTTCAGAGGGCTTTCAAACATGCACTGTGGTACAGAGATGTTTGCTATTAACTTGAATTTGTTATCAAACATTAAATCATTTAAGAATCTTACAGATTTTGTAAACCTTTACTTGGTTGTGATAGAATTTACATTGTTACAAATCTCTACATAATTTGCTCAATAAACTGGATAGATGTGATCCAGGACAGAAGAGTACTAGCATTTATAACTCTAACCAAATCTCCTTTTACTCTATTATCTGTTTTACTGCTTCTTTAATATAACAATAATATTTCTATTTCAGGTGAAATATTTGAGAAGTATCTGTTCCAAATAACATGCCAAGCTTTCAAACACCACCTCCATCAAGAAGCTCCGAGAACAGCCCTGGCTCCATGCGGTGGCAGCAGCCCTGTGCCAGTGATGTTTCTGAAGGGACAGACGTGATCCCTGTCTCACTTCTGGTAACATCCTGCCTAAAGCTTCGCCCTTTTGTTCACCTTGAACAATCTTCCATGGGCCAAAAATAATATGACCCATAGCAGAACTATTTCTTCCTGATTAAGGCTGTAACACAAATGGACTCAAGCCAGGAAATTTAAAATTAAGATGACACTTTGTCCTTTAATTCTAGCTGTCAAAGAGAAGAAGAAAAAAGAAAATCAGCTTCACAGAATAAGTTCTCCAGCCTTAAGTTTTAATGAAGTTTCGGTGTCCTGTTTTTTATGGGTTATGTCCCAAGCCTATCATTATTCAGTGGGTTGATTTTTTCCTTAATTTTTTTTTTTTTTTACATTTAACTTCTTCACTTTTTAAAGTAAAAAGAAGAGAGGAAGAATTCTTTAATGGAAAGTTCTCCAATGCATATTAATTATCTAAGAGACTAGAATGACTGCTTTGGTTAAATACATATTTATAAATCTTTTTAAATGTACATTATTTACTAATAGACTAAAACTGTTCAAAAGGCATCCATTTGTCTCTGAGAAGGTAAATATATCTTTACAATTTTAATTAAGTGACATTACTTGAGAAAGAGCAACTCTTCTGATAGAAGCTCTCAGTGTGTAGTTCTGATTTCCCTGTTCAAAGAATTCACCCAGAGACACTGGGAATCAGTTCCTTTAGGCAAAATTTATACTGCTCAAGAGTCACAAAAAATGTTGCACAAAGGGAATCCATACCTCACAAATATTTAGGGGAGAATGTCCTTTTCCCATCTGCCACAAAAGATCTGCACCTTCCGGTTTATGACTTTCACTCAGCACTGCAAGTCCTACCAGTATCAGTTCTTAGACCAGCTGGTGATTTATAACATTTATAAATATGCTCTTTATACTCCTCAGGTTCTGCTCAGAATAGTGCCTGACCAGGACAGAAAACAAAATCTCACTCCAGTCAGTTGTGCTGTGAGTGGAGAATGTTTGCAGTCCACAACTCAAATAAATCATTTGGTTCATGTCATTCCTCCATCTTCTAATCCTCCAGTTTTCTAGGGTTCAAACTTTTGAATGCAAAACTCATGGATTTGCTGGTGACATTCACAAGTATAGGTATTGCTTCTCACTGATCATTTTGTTTAATCCACGTGCCTTCCATGAGAGCATATAAAACCAGGGGGCAAAACCATGGCATTAAGCATTTTAAAAAAATTAATAATAATCCCTTTAGTCTAGAGAAAAAAGTTTTGAATTTTTCTTCAAAAGTTTGCTAGTGAGCCAAATTCTACATAAACCTCTTCTGGATTTATTTCCACATTCAAACTGCAAACTACTGGAGGCTTTTGCATAACTTCAGATTTTGTTGTGAAGAGCTTACATAGCTCTAATCTGCACATGAAACTCAGACTGACGTCAATGGCTGGTTTATGCAGGGATCAAGGGCACAATATGCAGTCAAGATCCCTTCTGCAGATAACCCAAAAGCAGAGCTTTGACCTTATAGCTCAGCAGAGAAAGCTAGATGCCAGTTGAGATAATAGTGGCCTAAAAATACTCACATTCAAACCTCAAACAAATGTTCGAAACATAGAATAAACCAAAAATTCTTGCTTGGCATTTATATGCATTTTACTTCTTTGTGCTATCATGAAATTTTATATTTCATTATGGAAACCTGTTTATGAGACAATTTATGTGAATCTAAAACAGATTCTCGACCTGCTTTCCATCTTTATGCTAGTGATTTCAGCCTGCAAATAACTGTGGCTACACATTCTGTGTCTGCAGTTTTGGGAACAAATGGGATACCTTTGTCCCTGATTGCCCTGAAGCAACAGCAGCACACCCAAAACCTCAGGCTCCAAAAGGCATTCTGAAGCATAACTTCACTTTACACTCTCCATTTCCAGAAAGGGTGATTCTCAGGTTTAAGGCCCAAACACTGGAAAGAAGATGAAGTTATTTTAGACTAATATGCTTTGTTCAATCTCATTTTCTTTTGCTGGAAACAGAGATAATACTTGTATGCACTTCTAAAGTTGTGCTGTTGAAATACTGTGTTCTGCCTGACAGAACACGCAGCCCATTTCCCAGAAATACAGTGTCTTCTCTGCCCTTAGAAAACAGGGACCAACTGATGAGTTAATTTTAAACTGTCAGCCCCAACCAAAATCCAAGATTCAATCATGCCTTTCCTTTGGTGAAGGCAGGAATGAGGGTCCAGGCTTAGTGATTGCTCACAGATAGTCTCTACAATAAACTGAAAGTTACAAAGGAGAGAGGATCAAGGTGGGCACAGACTTGGAAAAACTGTTATCTGAAAATGAACTTCACTGCAGGTTCTCTCTCAAACTAACTGGGCCCTGATGATGTACAAGGCAGAACTGCTTCAGGGTTTTATTCACCAAACGCTTTGGGAAATAACTTTGTTAACACTTTCATTTTAGGGAAAATATAGTTGGGAATAAGGGAACACTCCAAACATATTTAAAATTATCAGTGCCCTCTGCTTTTAAAGAAAGAACAAAAAACCTGCTGTGAATTTGCATTAATTATGAATTAGGCCTGCTTGTGAAGAAATTTCATTACAGGCTGGTCACTGTAGTGCCAGATTAGACTATACAGCATGATGGCTTGAGTCCAACCCACTGCAACCTTTTTATTGCTGTTAGAAATATTCTTCCTGAGTCAAAATCACATTTATGAAAAGCCAAAAGGCTTTTTAGTGAGAGAGAAATAAGTTCTCTGCTTCAAAAAAGAAAAAAGTATGTGAAATTTAATATCATTAACATTAGTTTCCAATTAATATTTTGCACTGTAATGGTTTCTTGACAAAAATAATTGCATGTAGCAATGTGAACCAAAGGCTTTATATCCATTATACAAAGTTACATGCAAATTAGAATCTGATCAGCCTTACTGGCATCTTGAGTGTGATGTACGTTAAAATATTTTGTTTGCTTTAATGCAAACAACTGCATAGGATATGGAAGGTTATTTAGAACTGGCCACATGTATTGCCATGTCTATATGCAAGGAGCACAGTTAAGGCTGTTTAACAAGGCTGAACAATGTTTGTTGGATTCTTCTGGTTGGTTAGGTAGATGGGTTTTTGGGGTTTTTTGTTTTCTCAGGTGTTAAACAGTAATATTCCCTAATTATTTTTGTCAAAGTTACAAACTTCTTATCAGCATTTTACTGGAATTTTTAGAATAGAAGATTTCAGTGTATTAAAACGTTGTCAGAGGATGATGGTCTTACATCGACAAATAAATTCTTATGGAACAGAATCACAGAATGGTTTGGAAAGGACCTTAGAAATCATCTAGTTCCAGTCCCACTGCCATGGCCAGGGGACCTTCCCCTAGATCAGGTTACTGAGAGCCCCATCCAGCCTGGCCTTGAACACTTCCAGGGATGAAAATTCACAACCTCTCTGGGCAACCTGTTCCAACTGCCTCGCCACCCTCACAGTAAAGAATTTCTTCCTAATATTGATTCTAAATCTACTCTCCTTTACATTAAGGCCATTCCCCCTTGTCCTATTGTCACTATATGCCCTCGTAAAAAGTGTCTCTCCAGCTCTCTTGCAGCCCCCTTTCGGTACTGGAAGGTGCTGTAAGGTCTCATCAGAGCCTTCTCCTCTCCAGGCTGAACAACCCCAATTCTCTCAGCCCATTTTCACAGCAGAGGTGCTCCAGCCCTCTGATCAACTCAGTGACTCTCCTCTGGGCTCTCTCCAACAGATCCACATTTTCCTTGTGTTCAGAGCCCCAGACCTGGATGCAGTATTCCAGGAGGAGTAAGATGGATGCAGATAATGTTACACATGAAATGGGAGAACTTTGGCTTTCGCATAAAAGGTGACAAGGAATTAAATAGCTAGTATGGGTTGAACCAGTTGAAGTTGCTAACAAAGTTCAAAACAAGGAGATTGTAAGTTAAAAACTTAAGTTTGAAGACTCAGGGGTCATATAAAAGAGAAAACTTTATAAAATCCTCTGAGTTCTTTTTGCAGATCAGGCAGTGCTTGAAAAGAGACAGAACCCCTCACCCTGTGCTGAGAGGCTAAAATTAGCTCCCCTGACACTTGACTCCATGGAAACGTGAATTTTAATGAGAAAGGTTTCCCACCTAAAAGTCTGAGGAGGACCCCCGCCTGGAGACAATGAGCCATTGGTCAAAAGGACCTTACATCACCCCAGGACTCCATCCAATGAACTGGACTTTAGAGGAACTCCACCAATCAGCTCCTACCTGGGAGGTGGGACAGTGGGCGGTGCTGGGAGGGGCCTGGGGGGTATAAAATGTCACACAGCCTCAGGACCCTGCTCTTTTTTGCTGCAGAAGTTACGGTGTCAGCTTCTGGGACTCTCTGCTCGGGACTAGCCCAGGCATAGCCCGGTGCTGGAAGAACTAGGCTGGCTTTCCAACTTTTCTCTTGCTTGGAATTGACTCCAGGCAAGCTCCAGCACTGTTGAGCTCCTTGTGTTGGGTCATTTTGACTTTTTTTGTTGGCATTAAGTGTCTCTGATCACTGGGACCCGGATTTCTGTTATTATTTTATTCCTCCTGGTGTTGTGTTTTTAATAAATTTGAGTTTTCTTTTTTTTTATAAAACAAAGAGAGTTGCCTCGTTTTTGACAGATAATAAAACAAAGACATTCGGTGGATTCATTGGAGTAGTGTTTCTCCCTGTAAATACCACTTCACACTATGCAGTCTTGGCCTGATCACTTTGCTCACTTGTTTTGCAGAGAATAAGCCCAGGACTCAGCTCAGTAAGACACTTTCCCTAAACATTTTGTCAGGTCAGAAAATCATTCATTTCACAGCAAACTTATTCTGCCCTCTCTCCCTCTCTCAACACAAACACATGCACAGAGCATGTCTCTCCTTGAGTGCATGTTTTACAAGCTTAGCAAAAAGCCCTACACAAACTGTCCGAAGCGTGCAATTTCTAAAGGGTCATAATTCAGTCAACTGAAAACTGACTTTTTCACCTGCAGAAGTGCACCTCACCATTTACAGTTTTTTCTGTGGCTTTCCACCACTACCCTTGCTTAGAAGGCTATTCATAAAGAAAAGAGTCACAAGGATTTTGTGTAAATACACAGAAAACTATTTCTCTCCCCCTTTTCCTCAAAGAAACTCAAATTTCACCTCTGTCTCTAACCAACATTTTTTCTTTTAAACCATTTCAGGATAGAAAAAATTTGGGCCAAGTGGTGCCATTTTCAGAAACCTATGTATGACGGAAAAGAAGCAGGGACTAAGCACAGAATATCAGCATTGGTATTTTGTTAGCTGTGACTTGACCTGACTTGACAGATTTATGTTTTAATGTGGATTTCCTCCCACCAGGGAGATTGTTATGCCCCATAAATCCAATATTCACAGAACTCCAGTATTAGGTAGTACTGAGGGATGTAAAATACTAGTGACAAACAGTTCGCCTAGGGTATCAAAAAGAAAAACTGAAGTCTCTGGCTTTGGAAAGAATTCAGCCATCCTCTTCACACAAAGAAACAACTGTCTCTCCCAGCCACAAACTCCCAGCAGCATCTGAGGCTAAAAAGCAGATATAAAATTGACAGGGTTAAGAAATCTGGAAGCCACAGGTAGGGGTTGTTATCCACGCCTCTGTGGTTAGCAAGCTATTACACCTCTGCAATAGCTTAAGACTGCCAGAATTGAATGCACTTGGGTTCTCCACTTCCTTGAAGATTCGAGCTTTGGTCCCTTTCTCAAGAGCAAGGTATAAAGAGATTACCAGCAACATCATCTCACACCTTCTCCTATCCAACCTTGTAAATCTGAGGCTGCCCTTGGTTTAAAAGCACTGATGTTAAAATACCAACACTGCTTCCCTCCTTGTGTCTTTCCCACTCTTCGCTTTTCTTTGCAGATTTCAAGGTGATGACAAAAGAGAGAACAGTCTTAGCATTTGTTAATACCCACTTGACCCACAAAAGAAATTCACTAGCATTCGCAGCTTCTAATTTAAAAACCATTAGACCGTTCCGCTTGGCGGACCAGATCTAAATATTCTTAAAGGGGTGGTTTAATTTAATCATTACCTTAACAAGCCCCCTTTTAAAATGATGATCCGCCAAATTCAGGGGATTTGTTTTGGAATCTGATCCAATAACTGGCTTTGTACAAAGAGAAGCATAGCCGCATCTGATTTGGTTCAGAACGGGGTGATAATCATGAAAATTACTTTGCATATTTAATCACTGTGAAAACATGAGTACAAACTACTTTCTAGAGATTACCTTAAAAAAAAAAAAGCTTCAGGCTTTGCAGCAAGCATGCCAAGTACTTTGATTTACAGAGAATTATTTGGATTTTATAGAAAGCTCAGTGTTTCAAAGACTTCAAGCTAGTCAGCCACTGGCAAAGAAAAATTACTAAACGGTAGAAGGAAAACTTTTTATTGGAAAAAAATTATGTTAACACCAATTGTGGAGGTATATATTTGTGGGATTTTTTCAAGTTTATGTCACTTAACAACCTAGATATTAAGCAAATACCTTGCACCAAACCTCTCTGATCTTGTCAAGAGGGAAGAGACACATTCTGTCCAGGTTTGACCTGGCATTTTTTCTCACTGCCAGAGGTGAGTCAGAAGCCGTCAAGTCAGGGCTGTGGTCAGGACTTTCACAAAGTTTGAACTAAGAGAGTTTGCATCAGGACTGTTCTCTCATATCTGTACACAGGGCTTAGGGTGGGAAAAAAATGTCCAGCAAGGCACAGAACTGTCATAATCTTGTCGCTTTGGATTTTTATCTAGATATTGTTAGTTGAGGTCCAGCTACACATTGATAATTTAGAGACAAATGCCTAGAGAAATTAATTTTTCTCACCTAGATCAGACAGATAAATAAAAGTACACTGACTAGTAGTTAGCGAAAAAGACACATACATATACTTGACTTGCAAATAGTTCCCCAAGCTGAAGCAACTGGATGCCAGATGAGTATTCCATGCTATGTAAAACTAAATTTGCTGCTGAGATAAACAGGTATAGCTCCACTAAATCTGTCTGAGTTGCCTCTGCTTAACACTTGAAGTGAATTAGGCCCTACCTTTACTGTCAGCTGCTTTTAAATCCTTGCACTGTGATACAGCAATGTTTGTAAATAACCCAGCATCTGAGAGCTACAGTGTAGGCAGAATATCTGAGGGATAATAGTCACAGGCATCTCAGATTAAGAAGCCTGCTCTAACAAATATTTGTAGGAATCATCTCAGAGGTGTCTGCCTGTCTGTATCTGCCGTGCATGTACAAAATTCATGAAAAAGCGTGCCCAAAGTTTGCTGTAGAAACTGGTGTCATATGTACATATATATATGAAATATATATGTATCATGCAGACTGTTCTATCATAGACACACATTTTAATATGTTATACACACAAATATATACATGTGAATATATATACCTGTATCTTTTTGCATACTTTTCTTACATAGTACATATTCCTCTAAGCATTATATGTTCCACAGCTTCAGCAGACTAGAGGTTAATGAACAGGCTTTTTCTCACATATGCACAGAACAGATAATTTTCTTTACTGTTCACGATAAGTTGAAGGAGCATTTGAGTGACAGACCAATTTGTCAATCAACTACAAAGTGTTGAGGAAGCTTCCTCTGCATAATTTTACACGCAGAGATCAAATGTGACCTCTGATTGTACAGTGGGTATGGACAGTCAAGGTTACGAAGTCCAAAGGAGTCATGCAAATCAGTTACCTTTCCTGAGTGCCTTGACTTTCTAAGGTTATCTGTGCATTAAAATAATCACAGGATTTTAAGAGAAAGATGAAAAATACTTCTTTATTATTTTAAGTGTGTGTATGCATGTGTGAGGAACGTGTATGTACAAATTTATTGTGGAGCTTGAATGTATGTGTTTTTACTTTATAGCCTGAATTATTTTTTAAGGTCTCAACACAGAGCCCCTGGTTCTGACATCTCACGCAGTTTCTCTTGAAAGCTATATTTTAATAGCAGCTCCGTTCATTTAATGTTAGCCACTTCAGATGATTTCTTTGCTAAAACCTGAATTATGAAAATCACTTGTCAATTACCCTGGGTAGCTGTGTAAAAGAATTATTGCACATTCACAGTGAAAAGAAAACTTTATTTTCACCACTTTCCAGTAAAAGCTAATTCAGAATAACTCCATTTAACAGTTATTTTATGCTGAAATACTGAATACCTCAGGGAGTCTTTTAGGGATTTTAAAGTCTCTTTATTTATAAATGATTCATGCTGCATTTTCAGAAAAACCTACAATTAGTGTGGGAAGCACAGAGACTCCTTTGGGAAAGGTAAAAAAAATCCCAACAAAATATACATGCATTATATACAGTCTTTTTATCTATTGTTGTTTTGCAGTGGACTATAAAAAGAAAAGAACTGGAAAAAATGGCTAGGAGATATTTTATCTAACCTTTTAAATATATGCCTTAGTTGACAGTATTTTGTGAAGTAGTTACCCTTATGATTTGTACAGCCCACAAAATTCTTTTAATGCAGATTTCATTTTGGCTTGCACTTTCCAACCCCAGCTATAAATGAGCAAGCTAGCTAAGAGGAGAAGCTTTCTGTTGTAACACAGGACAAACCATCCCTTCCACCTGCCCCTTGTGAGAGTGATGGTCACTAATGTTTCCATATTTGCTGCCTGGGGTGGTGCTATAACTTCAAGGTCTTTGAAATGTTCACACCAGCAGGCATCAAAGATCACTCAGCCTCGTTCAGCTTCACGGGGAATCTTTCTGTTCGCTCAAGCCCAGAGACAGATCCGTACTGCTCTGGCTGCCAGCACTGCAGGAGTTTGTGTAACTCCTCAGTGTCACACAGGTGGGAGGATGAGCAGGCAAAGGCAATGAGTGGCTCAAGACCCGCAGCACACACCCCTAAGGCTCCCATGGCTTCACCCTTGACGTGGCTGCCCTTGCTGGAGCCCTGGGTTAGCTCGGAGCCCTGCTCCACATGCTGGTGTTAAATCAGAGACACAAGGCTGGCATCATGTTAAGGGTCATGCTCCTGCACGTCTATATGCCTTAACAAAATTACACTCAGGAGAACGTCAGGAAGGGGCAGAGTGGCACTAGGCTTGAAGGCTGGATACTTCACGACTTTTGTAGCCCTTTATCTTCTCTCAAATGAAAACCAAAAAACCCCACCCTTAAATTTTCATTCAGTCAGACCTTCTCCATGTTGACAAAATGTTCATAACTTCCAATCAGAGTAAACTCTGTGAGATGCAAAAACTGCAAGGAGTGAATAGGCAAAACCAAATGGATAATACTGGCTTCAAAGAGACAAGATCTACTTAAATATATATTTTCCCCACCTCTATGCTGAGTTTACACTGGCGCTGTTACAAATGACTAAATACCAAAGGTAAGCAAAATTTCTAAAGGGGTCTGAAAGGTCATCACCACCACCAGTATTTACGGTGTGAAACTTGCGGGGAGCTGAAAACTTAACCATCCAGAACTGTTCACTGACCAATACTGGTACCCAGAGAACCTCCCATGAGACATACAGAAGAAATGGCTAGAAGAGCACCATCAGGTACTCCGTCTCATTGACCAAATGTGCAAATGGCATGGGGGAGAGGTGGTGAGTCATTTTTACCTAAAAATGGGAAATCTCAGACTAATAGACTTAAACCTAGAGATATACAGACTCTACATCACACTCCTACTGGCTTGAATCTATCTTGGTGGTTTCTCAAATTGCCATGGTAAATATTGTTCTAAAATAAAGAGAAACTCATAGTTTGCAGTTAGATGATGTTTTAATTTTCTTTTTAGTAAAGCTCAGTGAATAATGCAAGTGAAGTAGCAGACTGCACATGTACCAGGACTTGCTTCAGCACTGCCCCAATTGCTTGGATATCAAGAGGTCAAATGCAAAAAAAGCCAACTTGAATAAGTGAGAATACCAACAAGAACATTGCTAGATAGCAGATAAATCAGAATATCACTACTGGGATATTATCTGCGTGTCAGGCTACTAGAAATGAAAACAGGACCCCTAAGTACTATGACTTTTTAACACGCCGGGCTGTATTTTTTAATTCTCAATGTAATATTGCAAGACGGTGCTATAAAACTCAAACTAGGGAGCTTGTTCAGTATCATTTTCAATGTAGTGTCAATTGAGAAGCTCCCCACAGTCTCTTGCACACTGGGTTTTCTATCGCATCTACCAAACAAATAGAAAATATTCCTCTTCTTTCCACAATTGAAACCAAAAAAAAAAAAAAAGAATAGCTAAGCACATCCAGCACTTGAAGCATCCTTCAAGCAATAGCTGTGATTATATCTTCACAATTAAGAGTAAATTATCAGCAAGACTCTTCAGAACTGGATGAACTGGTGAGTTCTGTTAGCGTGAAAAGGAGGAAAGGGAAAAGGGGAAAATAAGGAAAGGGAAAAGGAAGAAACGTGCTTTGTTTTAAAACAATCTCCAAAATTAATACACTCCAGGTAAGTTTTCCCTGCTCTAAGATATAAAACAATAGTTTGTCATTTCTTCAATGCTGCAGACCTAAGAAACAGCACAATTTCTATAGGACAGAAGGTATGTTCACTGTTCCATTTATATTGCCACAGGACTTATTCTAAGCAAACAGCAGAGGTGCATCAAGGTTTGTTTGATTTTCAAGCCATGGACATTTCTTGAGATTTTTCACCTCATTCTGAAAAGGAAGGAGTAGAGACCCTGTAAGCTGTGACAGGTGAATCAGCAAAGTGAGATAAGGCTGAGTGTTGGAGCCAACTGCACATCCTGGTAAAGGATGAGGAACCAAAGATCTCAGGCTTATTTTTCAGAACAAAATATGACACTCATCAATTGGAGCAATGCACTTCATATTGCCAAAGCAAAACAGAAATTATTTGTGAGTTAGCCATGATCTCCACCCCATATGAGGTCCTGTGATCCCTTGGATGACCATAGTTTTAAATATCTCATTTTGTGTAGATCCCACAAATTGCATTGCTTTTATACAATGCTAGTGCACTATTGGCATGTCAGGAAAAACTCAGAATAATGTTATAAAACAGTAAGATCAGAATAATACCGTGTCAAAGGATGTAGTAGTAATGTTGAGTTAAAACCAAACTTCTTCTATTTCCTCTCAGAGAAGTGCTGTCATTACTTCCACAACTACAAAAAAATTTATGATATTGTTTCATTCATTTTTCTTTCTTATTTTTAAAGTGAAATGCAGGAGGTTTTCTGGGCCTTGAATGTAACATGAGATGGCAATGTAAAAAATTAAGGAATAACTCTATATAAAAAATCCTCAGAAATATGTAACATGGGAGGAATAATTTTGTTTTTTGTTTCTCCTCTATAAATAGGATGTGATGATTATGCCACAAAAATTGGCATTATACTTAAGCATGTGGAATCCCTGAAGCTGCTTTTAATCTTTAATCTTTAATAATAATAATAATAATAATTTTTTTTCTTCACAATGATGTCTAAGAAGGAAAAGATTTATTTCTGAAGTGTTTCTCTAGCCTATTTTTCTGCCAGCAATTAGAAATAATGCTTCAGCAATAAAAGTGCAAACCTTATGCTGAGAGCAAGTTATCTCTTAACTGGTATCAAAACACATTGTACATTTCAGCTTCCGAAACAATAGCATTCACAGTAAACAACTCACAGTAATTTCATTAACTAAGATGTGCCTTAAGTCAGATGCCAAGTAAAATTCAAGAAGCAACCTGGGACTAGCTGGTGGGTACTCTGAACAAGATGGGAAAGGCTCAGGGTGCAGTTAGGCAATGCCGGTTAAAAGCACAGGTCAGTCGTTCCCTTGTCAAGCTTTCCACCCCCCCCCAGGAACCTTTATTTAAAACAAACAAATAAACAAACCACCCAACCCTCAAAAATCAGTTTCCTAGTTGCAAAGGAGGCCTTTCAAGGAAGCTCGGTTCAGTGGCCTTCAAGTTCACTATAAAGCTCCCATATATTTCAGGCCATGGGATTAATGACAAATCCAGCAAAGCATACGACTAACTTTAAGCCTGTATGTAATCTCAGTTAAGTCAATTAGTCTGCCTGCATGCTCTAAGGTAAGCAGATCCTGAAGTACTTTGCTGGTCTGGTATGATTATCCCTAGTGATGTGTAGACACAGGAGCTGCTAACCCGTACGTTAAGGAAACCTGACTTCTGCCTCAGCTCGGAAACGTATCTTTCTGCAGTGTCTACTATATATCTCATCAATTCTACTGTAAGCCACTGAAGGCTTGAGGAAATATTAAATAAGGAATAAATAAGTAATGTTCCTTTCTCATTCTGTACAATATATAATAGAGATGTTAGTTGTACAGCTGGATTCTACAGCTGGTGACTAACATTCTCCTTCAGTGTCTGCCTTTAAATAGCAAAACAAAACAAATTTTTACTTGTGATTGTTAATTCATTTCTGTGCAGAGCTGTTGTTTGGGTCACCCAGGTTACATTAACACAGTTCCTGTACATAGTACAAGCATATTAAGATTTAACTCAGAAGAAGCTCAATATAGGTGCATTACTGGTGAAGCTGTGAGTTCCCTCCATCCAGCTTGTAAGTGTTGGCATGCCTAGAGATAGTAAAATAAGTCAAGAATGCCACCACCAATCTATTTCAAGATGTCCAGGAGTATTTATGTGGGCAGATTATGGTCTGCTAAAAGCAGGCTCTCAAAGCTCTCCTGTTAATTTTGTCCTGTGCAGCTGCTACTAAATTACCAGAGATCCCAGCAAGGCTGTTCACGCTTGAGTCTGTCTTGACTTAGAACAGCCAGAGCTTCTTGAAAGATGAAGCCTGCCTGATGTGGAAGTGCCCTTTCTCTGCAGCATATTGCAGGTTATGAAAGACCTTGCCTGAAAATTGCACAAGATCTCCAGAGCCAATCATGTTTATCTGTTATGTAAATATGTATTTATGGGGTTTTTAGAGTTTGGATAACTGCCACACAGACAGCTCCCTATCATCTGAATATATATTTAAGGACTTTAAAAATATGAAATTTTGACCTGATCTGTTTCCATATATCTCATCACTGCTCCAGTGGCTGTGCAGGCATAGGATGGCATTCCTGCATTTTTCTATTCCATGTGCCCATGTGCAGCCAATCTAATCCTTACAAATGATGCCGGATTTTAAACAGGACAAGACTCCTTCTTGAAATGGAACAACAGTGTTTGATCAGGAGAAAGGGTGAGTACATCTCCTAGAAAATGTCAGCTTTGGACTGGCAGAGTTTGTCTGCTTGAGAAAATAAGCCCTTTTTCGGTACCTTTGTACTTCAGGGGGACCTGAGGACCTGGTACAACATCATGATTTGACACACCAGTATTTGTCTCCTGGATCTCTTGCACTACGCAGCTTCAAGTTAAAATTATCTTGCTGCCAGCCCGTCAGGAAAACAAATGCACTTGTGGGGTTTCACCCACACCAGCTACTATTAACAGCAAAAGGGAAAGACACTTCATTGCTTCATAGCTTTCCTTCCACCTTTTTCATTGTAAAAGGCAACTGGACTCACATGGATTTTCCCACCTCTAGATATTAAGTAGAATTTGGACTTCTTGGTGAGATTTTCCCCTACCCTGTGGAATCCCCTTTGTGTTGTGTTAGAGAGCTTACAATATGATTATATGTAAAACCATTTGCTTTTTTCCAAGGGAAAGATTAAAGCAGTAGCACTACACCCTAGCAACAGGGTCCATCACAGAGCAGGATGACATATATTCAGGTCTATTTCCTGATTTTAAACTTGTTTTCAAACATAAACACAGTTCTTAGAGCTGAGTTCATCCTCAGATATCGGTTTTCATGGACTGTGTGCTGGTATCTCAGAATTATCTGCTTTTTGCAGATATCCCAACCTGCTAATTAATAACATGAATTCATTACATGAATTCTCAGTCTGAAATCACAGCTACAAATAGATAAGAAAAGAGTGTATATATCTTTAATTTTATTTTTTTTATAAACTGCATGCAGTGGTTCTGCTATGTCATGTGTTGTGACATGATAAAGAATGGCATGGTATAACCATCAACATGGCATAACCAAATGCAAAATTATTCATTCTGACTAAGCATATAATGATTTGCTTATTATTTTTCTTAAGTCATACATTCTACCTTACTCTTAACTGGTTAACTCTTAATTCTATTCAGGAACCAGGTGCAGGAGTGCAGGAAGCAGAGCTGTCCATGCACTATCTGTAGCAATACAATATACAGATATGCCGAAACATAAATATTATGTTGAAGTGATGCTAAGGCTGCCTCTAAACTAACACCCCAATTCTCTGTTGGGAACTGTATAGGCATGCTCTACAGAACAGGAAGCCTCATGTTAAAAGGTTTTAAACATGATCATGGCATGAAATGTGCTTGCATTTTTCTATGTACACATCTTTGATACCAGCTGGAACTGTGCAGTAACCGAAAGAAGCTCTGAAGGAAGACTATTAGGAAGATGGCATGAAGTACAGAAAGTTAAGGCTGTGAATCTTTATAAGTCTGTCATGGTCTAACATACTGAAGTGCTCATTATCAATATAATGCATCAGCTCTCTAGTCTGATGGTTGTAAAGGTCAGTTATCCTGTATAACAGTCCACAAAATGAGCATTCTCCAATTAATTGTAAAAGCTGGTATTATAATTCTACCTTCCACACTTCATCGTGACTAACAGGTGACAAGAGTAAATGACAGACTGTACAGACATCTCTTAGTCATATTAATAATCAGGCATGGTAGCAAGGGTTAAGGACAGAGTGTCAGGTGTAACTTCCCCTCATTACCATTCAGAAAACTATCATTTAATATTAAGTTAATTGTAACACAAGGATATGAGTCATGCCCTTGTGTTACAATTACCTTTAATATTAAATAATAGTTTTTGTAATGGTAATTTCCTTTGGGGATGTTTCATTCTACATTAGGCAGTTCTGACTGATGTCTGTCTTTGCAGATATCTCTATCAGCCACTAAAAGCTCTTCTCTGAGTACATATCCATAATCTACAGGAATTCGAGACCATGAATATTGTTCCATTGAAGTAATTGTCCTTTATACTAGATGTTTCTAATCTATTAACAGTTTGACTATTTGATTGTGCTATAACTGTGATTTTCCTTTTGAAATCTCTACAGAAGAGCACTCCTCTTGCTCTGCTGTGATAGGACTTCATCCACATCCCCAGCTGCCTTGTTACATGGTATATACATGAAGTGGAGTCTATAACCACACTGTTTTCGTATCTGAGAGTGTAGTGGATTCTAGGAGCTGGACAAAAGCAGTGGGAAGAGTTTGAACCAGACTTTTAATGAAGAACAGTGTTGTGTAAGCTCAGAAATCACAGGAGCTGTAGTAAACCTAACTTGTCCCTGCCCCACGAGCAGAGTTCCTCTGTCAGTGGTTATAAGCATAAAAGCTGCGCATTGCATAGAAAGCTGTTTTCAGAAAGGTATCATTTAAAAGAGTAAAGGTCAGACACTAAAAGCTACAAGATCCTAGACTGACTATGCATGGAAAAGTACTGTCAGTAAGCTCTTAGTATCCTCTCTGAGGCTTTAAAAACACTATGGAAATCCTTTCATTTAAATAAATCCTTCTGCACTCAAGAATCATAGCATGAAAGCACAAGGTCTCCAGAAAAATCTGGTTGTCCAGCTCTAAAGAAGGTATGAAGGACACTAATTCCTGCTGATGCATAGCAATTCTTTTGCCAGTGGCAGGGAACAACACAAGCACCACAGTAATATCCTGGGGGAGAATTTGTACTCTACTGCCCACAGCAGTTTTGCAAGGTCAACATAGGAAAAGTGCCAGGATGAGGTTTGAGGCTAGCTGGTTCCACACAACACCCCAAACTGACAATCAGTGGACAAACAGGTCCCCCTACTGCTATCCTTCTTGGTCCTCAGAACACTATCAAATGAACTCTGCAGAAAGCTGCAGTGTTGAACTCCCTGGTACCCACCAGCCAGCTGAGAGAGTTCTACTGTAGGACTAAAATCGAAGGCTAAGTGCCTATAAAATTTTTGAAAACATCTTAAGTTGCAGATTTCCTTTACTGATTAGAATCTGGGACTGAATGTCAAGCTTTCCCTGCTTTCACTGGTGGAAGATATAGATATGTATAGCAGGTATAAATTCTGGTGAAATTGAGTCTCATAAAGGAAATTCTATTTGAAATGACAGTAACTTTAGTGTAGAAGTAGTTTAAAGAGCTCTGAATTTTATCTGCAATATTTTTTGCCCTTGCCAGCAACAGCTCAGCCAAAAATCACTATTCTTTTCTCTCTTTCAAAAGTTTGAAGAACAGCTAAAGACTGAGACTACATTCTCAAAGTGGTTATCACTTGAGAACCTTCTACACCAAGCAAGCTTTATACAGCCTCTGTGCTATATTTGAATAACACAGGTTATGAAATATTGGTGCTCCAGATCATTAGTCAGGTAATTACAATTTTTGTTTGTTTGGGTTTAATTAAAATTAGTCTTGGAAAGCATCCATTACAAGAGGTCCTCACTGAACAGCTGATACACAACAGTCCTCAATTAGCGAATAAGGGACATCCATTCTTATCCCAGCTTAAGAAAACAACAACTCCCTAACTGCTCAACACTTTTCAGTTTAGAGATTTCAAGTCACTAGAGAAAGGAGGGCAGTATCACTCTCTAACTTAACCAAAAACATCTAGGTCAGGGGACAAGAAGGAAAAGAAACTCAGTTCTGTGACTCACACCTATCCAATATGCACCCCAGATATGCCACAAAGACACTCAGCAGTATTTTAGTAGTAGCATATATTTGCCTACTTAAGGGCAAATGTTTTGTGCGATTCTGCACAGCTTCACTGAATTTCACAGTTTTGTATACACTTAGACCAGGCCCTTATTTTTTTAGATGCAAACCATTGCATTTAGACGAATTTGCTTTCTTCAAATGCCATCCTGTATGTATTTGTGACAGAGAAACTGTACGACAGCAAACACATTCATCTTTAATCTGATGAATGCTTCACCACATGCTAGGGTGTGTGTTTCAAAGTATATTGTCTGAGAGATCAGTTCTCAGAAACCATGGTGTGGGGGTTTTCAAAGAGACAGATGTAGAAATGCTTACATGTTCCGACTCAAAGCTGATTGGCCCAAGTACATGAAACTATACAAACCTAAAATTGAGACTAGCACAGACTTAATGATGCAAATTTCCATACCTCAGTTTTATAATCCTCACCAATTTCCAGGAAACAAAGTAACATAGCAAAATTAAGGGGAAACAAAGGATTTTTCTGTTTATTAGGTATATGATCCAATTTCTGTGAAATTCAGAGGGAGCCTTTGCATAAAGAAAAATGGACTTTGGAGTAGGTTCTGTGCAAAGGAGTCATTTCCGGCTGTAGAAGCAAAAACGCCCCCAGCCACAGAGCCACAGACGTGTATTTTGTATGCAAAAATAGGATTCCTTGGTGAGTACTCTATACATTATGCTTATAGGTAAAAGTTAAATAAAGCATCTCTCTGCTACTGTTGCTTTTCTTATTAAGCAGAAAGGAATGAATGCAATATGCAATTCAAAAATAAATTTGAAGAGAAGGAAAAGAGTGGGGGTAGGTGAATAAATATATGTAAAATCACAACATGATACTAATGTTCAATTACAAAAACTTTACAGAAGTCTATTTATTTATTTATTTATTCTAATTCTAAATCCCTACCACTACACAACAATGTCACATTTTAATGTAATATCATGTCCAATGCATATTCATGAAATAAAAATCTTGGCAGTGGCACAAGAAAAGTGGGATGAAGTGTGTTTGGCGGAGTGCGTCACGTTTCCAGACCAGCGGATTTTTTGATTAAAGTCCCTTATCCGTTTTATCATGCATATCCACTCTCTGATTAAAGTGATCTGGAGCTGACACTCACAATGTCAGTATGCACTGAGACCCTTCACACAAAACATGGTTGGAATTTATATGCTTTAAAAAAGGGGGGAGGGGGGGATGAGAAATAGACCAACCAAAGCTGCTGCATTAAATTAAGTATATATGTATATATCTATCTACTGAAAAAATACACTTGGACCTGCTTGTTTTAATCTTACATATTTCTTTTCAACATTGCCAGGCTACAAATACTGCATGTTTTGCTTCCATTTCAAAAAGTATCTGTTGTGCAAGTTCTTTATCTCTGTTACACTGGGCTTTTGATCAAAATGCTTCCATGCTGAGGTGAAAAACACAGCTGAGGTCTCCTACAGTCACAAATAAATAACAAATTTCTCCAAATCTACACACACCTTCTACCTTCTTTATTTTCTCGAAAAAAAAACTTTAATTAACTTACCACATCTCAACCACAGGTTATCTGTTAAGAAAACTGATTTTGCCACAGCAAAAGTATATGGATGCTGCAAGGGGAGGTTTACCACAGATCCACAGACCTCTTCTACAGGTCCCATGCTCAGAAGCCTCCAAGTATGTGTAGGTTATCTGAAAATGTATTTTCAAGCCTCACAACATTTAAGAGGATGCAAATTACCTGAGGTAAGTGTCATATGCATGAAAATATGGTAGTCATTTTTCTGGCTTACTGTGAGTGTTTAAATTTTCCTTGAATTTAAAGAGCTTGTGGTCAGGCTCTTCACATTGCAGAAGGTGCTTAAGCATAAGCTCAACTTTAAACATAAGATCAATGAAATATAAGTACTTCAAGTGTTTGTCTTACCTGTAAATAAAAAGGTTTTAACAGCTCATTTAACAGTGGTGCTGTAAATGTTCATTCTCTCTAGCAATACAACAGTATTTTGCATTTCTAAATGCTCGTCCCCAACCATTAAATACACAGGAAAAGGCATCCTTGGTTTCAGAGATCTACAGCTCTCTCAGGGTATGCAATGTTCTTCAAAGCCTGCCTTTAAACTGAAGAATTCTGCATCTTTTGGTAAGTTTGAGCTGGTTAGTAAGAATTCAGTAGATTATATTTGTTCAATTTATCCAAGATATCTTTCCATATTTAATAAATAGCTCACATAAAGTCCAAATGTGTCTCACCTCCTAGGGACTACCCTTTTAATTTTACAAAACTTTAGGAAATTTTTAGTAAAATTTTTTTTACTGAGGAAAACTGGACTAGTAACACATGTAGGGACCAGTGTTGTCCCTCTTCTCACATCCTGCTCAGTTATGTGATGTGAGTTATGTCCAATGTGTTGTTCCAATGCCGGGCTTTTTCTGAGCAGTTAATGCCAGTCATGCTGAACTGTTGCTGTACTGCAGCTTTAACAGACATTGAGCTGGAATTAGTGAAGGACCATCAAATTAATTTCATTTGTGAATTAAGCCTCTCCCTACATAAACTTTAGTATAAGAAATAGAGTGAGAGTCTAAGGTAAAATATTAATTTCTGTTGTTTATTAAGGCAGAGGTTTGAATATATACAGACTTCCTGCATACAACACCACCCTCAACACTCCACCAAAAAAGCAGAGTGTTCCTTCACTTACTCTTTCTTTTGATTAATATTTCATCCTCTCCTTATCACAATTCTGCAAGGAGAACAGTCAGAATTCGAGAATAAAAAACAAAATAAGTGGAGATTTTAGGAAAAACATTCTGGAAAATCTTTACCAGGAATAAAGTGTGTTTTCATCAGCATGAACATAGACTTTATCTGAGAGCTGTCTCAGAAAGGGAGGATAAGCAAAACTGCCACATACACAGCTGAGGCCCCAGCTATGCTCAGAGGCAGTTGCAAAATCCTTCACTGACTTTTTATTGTCTCAGTATCAAGCATGGGCTGGAAATGAAGAGCTGCATCTGCATATGGTGCCCAGCTGAGCATCATTTGTCCGGTGTGAGGACACAAGGGATTCGGATGGCTGAAACCAAAGATAAAGCTGCAGTATGGAGAATTTGTATAGAATACACGAAACCTGGCATATATGAAATGCACATGTTTTCAAGTAGCTGTTTACAGTTTACAAGCCAATTATTACTCCTAAACAAAATTTCTAAACGTGCAGATATCAACTGCATCTGAAGACTTGGGATTCTGCTCACAGGCCCCAACATAAAAAGGCAAATAAAAGATTATTTTAAAAAAGAGAAAGAGTAAAACAACTACATTGCATGGGTTAACCATTCAAATCTAACTGTTAGCATTACCAATGATCATTATTAATATAAATACTTTCTAATTTGCATACAAAATGTGTGACTTTCAGCCACTTCTGGTCCAAGACTGAGCAGAAGCAATGCTGTTAAGATTTTATATCACTTAATGTCTCATATTACAATTTCCTTACATTTAGCAGCTATACAGCAATAGTCTGTAGTACATGAGACATTATGAATAATAAATAAGTTACTACATTTTAATTGCCAAAGTAAATGAATGAAGCACAATCTCTGTTCTAGTATCCTTGCTTCTAAGGTGTATTCTCTTACTAGAGAGAGAAATGAAGACTAATGTTTGTGAAAGATGCAACAGCAGGAGTACTGGGAAGAAAGAAACAAGAAAAACTATAAATGCACCCACAGGTCAAATTACACAAGTGAGAAGAGCAACAAAATGGTAAGTTCAAATTTGAATCTAATGGGGAAGAAAAGGAAAAATTCAGATATTTTAACTCAGGTTAAATAGTGCATGATCATAGAGGTTTGCAAACCAATTTACAGAGCCCAGAGAGGAAAACTCTGGCCAGAAGGACTTCCCTGCATCTGTATTTGGGCAATTGGGCTTTGTCTGACATAGATACTCTTCTGAGACCTTCCCATTAAAAGAGAGATCACCACAAGCCAAAATCCAAGTGCTCTCTAGGTTATTGTGAAGGCAGAACAATGGTTCAGGCCATTTAATAAAATGGGTTTAAGTATGAACAGTAAAATCTTCCATTTTGTTTCTAGGTAAAATTCAGATAGAGAAATACTTTCCCTTGGCTGAAGTCACCTTTCTGTTTGCACTCTTCAGAAGCAGGAGACCACTTTTACTTACAGCATCGGAAGGGAGGAGCTGGAGATAGGTGTCTTAAATTCACATCAAAATGCAGGGAGCATATCCTGCAGCTGTTAACCATTTGTGACAAGCAGAAATGGTCCCCTCCCTAACTAATTTGCCTATGTTGCTCTTATTTATTTCAGTCATTATGCAGACAGGAAGGCAAGGGTGCATGCTGGAGAGGAGAGCCTGACCTGCTGGCCCCTACTACAGCACAAAGGGGAAGGAGGCAATAAAAAGGCAGGAGCAATCACAGCAGAACCTCCACATTTACTGTCCCTCAGAACCCCAGAGCACTCCATTGCCAGGAGCTGCTGGTCTCACTGGGTTTCCACAGCTGCTCACCCACACCTCAAGCCAGACGTGCTGCACCACCCCAAGTTCTGCAGTGAAGCAGACTCTTTGTAACACCCAGAGTCATGTCTTCTCTGCAGAAGCATTGATAGGAGTAGAAAAACACAAACTTTAGGAGAAATTTTTACCACCATCGTTCCCTTAGACCTTGAGGATTGATTCACTGGATCTCAGAGTATATTTTTCTTTTTTGCTTCCATGAAGGACTGAGTGTGGCACTGGCACGTGCCAACGTGTTTGTGGTAGAGCAGAAAGTATTGATTCTGCTTTAACCACGGTCCATCTCTCTCTCTGATTCTCAGATTTTTAATGCAGATTCTGTTCTGGGTGTCTGCTCCACACATTAAGAATTACAACAGAAATCCAGAACATTGCCCATGAGCAGGGCTCCTTAGCCCCCATATAAACTGTATGCTGTACACTAGAAGGTCTGCATAATAGATGCATGTTATGAATACAAATAAAATATAGTTTCCAATTAATGGGATTTAGGGCTGGGGCTTTTTAACTTAACTCCCATAGTCTCCTTTTGAAACTTCTGCATATATTTTCTATTTTTGAGGGAGGGGTATAAATCCTGTTTTAATGTTTTGCTGTTTATGCAAATTTCCAAATATAAAGGCATATGGTGGCAAAGTGGCACTAACTATCTGCTTTTCAGCACACATTCCTCTGCTATTACAAGAAAAGAAGGCCTGATGGAAAAGGAAGAAAAAAAAAGAAAGAAAGCAGTGTACAAACAGGCACTCTGCATAAGCATAGCATTGATTCACATTTCTTAGCATTTTTCTTGACCTCTGATTCACTAATAGCTCTACTGGCTCCTGCAGGGCAACTGCGGATGCTCCTTCATGTCATAAGGTAGAGTGGGTGCTCAAGTTTCTAATTATAGTTTTCAACTAGCAGAGAAAATGAGAATAATAAAGGAGAACTTTTTTGAGTCAGAGGTTCCCCCTCACACTGGCAGCCTCCCTGCATGGGTTTCATGTATCCAGTTTGCATTTTGCCTGATAACAGAGAAGGCACATCATGCTATTCTAAAACAGCAGGATTATTTTCTCCATTCTAATTGATGAACAGCTGTGCTGTAATAGACTACAAAGCACAGCATCACTGATCTCTCCTCAGGCCACCCTAGGAACTGAACACTCCACAGGGAACCAGAAAAGAATGAATGCTTAAAAAAAAAAAAAAAAAGGAGAGAGAGAGAGACAGAGGGGAAAAAAAAAAAAAAAACAACAAACATTTCAATACACTGTCCTTTGGATTCCTATTATTATTTGGCATCTCATTCAGCAATAATTAACTTTAATTTTCCCCACAGTAGTTCTGGTGTACGACATGACCCCAAAAACAGTTATACCTTATAAAAGCTAAATCTAAACATTTTCAAAAGAGAAATATTGGAGTTCAGAATGTTTGTCACTGAACATCAGTGTTCAAAACATTCAAGTCACTTCTGGGGTCATGTGTTCCCTAGAATTGTTCTTTGTCCCAGGAAGCCCACATTATCCATTCATTTTTCTGTTGGAATTCATTATCTTTCCCTTCATTCTACTTTATCAAAGTTATTGCTGTTATTATTACTATGTGCCACAGTATGGAATTGCAATGCCTTCTTTAAAGATTTTGATCCCAAAGGTTGAAAGCCTCAGGGATCACTGGAAGTACTTGTGTGTTTCTCTATGGGTGGAGACTTCATAAATTCAGCTGTGTTCCTCAAATTTGTATTTTCTTGTGCTTCTAGAAATGGCTACTCTACTTGCCTTCAGAGTGAAATTGGAGAGTCTCCTTTATATTTTGTAGACAGCTTAGAAGTAAAGAGGAAGAATCAATCTGATGTCTAAAAGACAGATATGTTTCTCATCCTTTCCCCCACCAGATTCAGTGGGATAAGGAAAGAGTCATAATCTTCATTTAAGACCTTTCCTGCCTTTGTTGTGTTTTCTGTGGGCATGAAAGTGTAAGAAACAGTTAAATGATGTTTCTTGTTCTATCAGTAAGCCAGTTCCAAAAGCACAGACTCAATTCAATCAAAATTTGTGACAAGAAAGCAATCTTCCCATTCTGCTCAGCAACGGAAAAGTTTTGTTCTTCTTATTTTGTGTTATTGGAAGTGATTTGCTGCATCTTTCCTATAGGTAAGCCCTGTGCTTATGTGTTCTTTTGTCAAGATAAGTGTTATCCTGTAAAATGAACACAATAAGACTTCTGTTTACCTTAATGCTATTTAAAAAAAAAAAAAATCTCAGATATAAGAAATCAATAACCATCCACAACAATTTACCAAGGATTCAGTCTGGGTAGAAAAATTCAAATTGTATTGATTTTTTTACAGGGGAAAAAGCCAGTTGACAATAAGCTTCAACTAAAAGAAAATACCATGTGTGCAAAACCAGAAGAGATTCAGCCAGCTATTTAAAAACCAAGCTGCTGATTAAGATGGGTAAGGCAGGTTTGAATACAAAATCAGGCCCTGGACACTGGGACATTACTTAGTGTCCATACCTTAGTTGTCCATTAATAACAGGAAGGGGATAAAGCTTATTTTGGGGGTTCCGGAAAACTGTGAAGAATTTTAAAAGGTACATCCCAAAGAGAAATACCATTTAGTGCAGAATGCCATCACACATAAGCTCTTCTGTTCCAAAAAAATGTGTAATAAATATGCTTACCAGAATAAGTGGGATGCCATGCTCACTTTGGGTATAAAGTGTTGATTTTAACTCACCAAGGCCTTTAAAGACTGACTATTCAAAAACCCACCCTTCTTCTCACTTTTCTAACTGCTAAATTCCGCTGAAGGACACAAGGTAAAAGCTCCCAGACTTAAAAGTCAGTTGTCTTGCCAAATGAGAACCACCAGTGAAGAAATTGCTCACAGCACCACTTGTCTGAAGGGCCTCAGGTCTCCAAGCAGGAGGAAAGATGCATTAAGTGTTTATAAGATCATGAGTTATAGTGGATTTGGGGGTTAGGGGGTTTTATGTCTTGGCTTTTTGTTTGTTTTAATAGCAGTCTGAAAATTTGATTGAGATTAGCAAGCATGTGGTCAGCTTGTTAATTATTTTTATGTGCATTGTTAATTTAAAGTGATTTGTTCTCACACTATAGTATCATAAGCACTTTTTAAAAAACAATTTAAAAAGAGTAGTCACAATGTGTTTTGTATGAAAGCAAAGCAAAGCACAAGACATTTCCCACATTCACTCTCAGTTTTCTCTTCAGCTTCGTCTCTATTCATTCAGCCTATTTCCCATTCCAGCTGCATGAAGAGTTCAGAGATACTCTGGACATACGCCTTAGTGGGTCGCATCTTTCCTTTTCAACAAACACACAAAGCAGCCTTTGAAGACCTCATAGCCCATACAAAATTTTTGTATTGCCCAATCAGATATGCCATGCCTGAAGTTAAGAGGTTTGGTGAAGGATGTTAAATACAAGAACCTGCTTTTGAGGTCTGGGCTTGTTATGGGAAAACTTTCACACCCATTATGTCAAGTGGTGGAAGTGGGCTGGGTTGGATTTGACAGCTAGAGAAAAGAGCACACTAGTCCAGGAAGCATCAGCAAAAGGACCACAATAGTACCATCAAGTGACAGCAGCTGGCTGTCAAAAAGGAGAAATGACAACGCAAGATCTTGGTGAAATATAGGAGTGGACTACTCTTGACCTCCGAGCAATGCAGTTATTTAACCCTGCTGAGGGGCATCAGTGGGCTGGATCACAAGAGGAGATTGAGGTCCAGAGCAATGCTGGTCAGATTTTGCCTTTGGCGACTCTGTCATCATCTATAGAAGAAGCATTCTTGAGCGCTTGTTAGAAATTGTAAGCCAAGGAAAGATTCATGCACACTCTTTATTACAGCAGTTTGATCAGATTTGTGAATGAGATAGGAAAATCAGGTTTGTTCTGTTTTGTAGATTCCCAGTAAGGGCTCCAGGGGACTCCAACCTGCTGGCCCACAGCTAGTAAACAGAGACTGAGGCACCTGCCAGGCCACACATAGATTTGCTGATTTCCCTTAATTTCATTTTAAAATTTAATTAGATATGGTTTAGTCCCAAATACAAAGAAGACATTTTCAAAGTTCTTCAAACCTCCCACGTCTTGGCTGAATAGGGAAGAGTAACAGAATTGAAGACAAACACTTGGTTTTAAATTTCTAGAGTCAGAAGACAAAACAAAGTTTTGAACACGGACAATTCACCTGATTTATTTTCAAAGGGATCCCTGAGGTAGGAGTCATGTTCACAGGTCTATAGAGAATACAATCTTTTTTTATGGGTTCATGCTACTGTTCTGTGCTGGGGTCAGAATCAAAAAAATGGGTTCTTCTAAAATAGCCTGTCTATAAATCATTTCTACTAAAATTCTGAATAAAGCACATACACTTCCTTAGAAAATCCCTGCACACAAGAGAGAAAGGGAGAGATTTCTCAGAGAAGTGAGCTGACTTATGTCCTTGTAGTTATGTCCAATATTTTGACAGTGGAGTAGTAATTAACCTTGCACTCTGCTCGGTATCACTGCATTTCTGCTGTGACCACTATGAAGTGCTTTTCTGTGAAAGGAAAGAATGAATCTAAGTGGGAAAATTACTGGAATGAGAGAGGAGCTTTAATGGCAACCTTGGCATACTGCAATTTCACACATTAAAATATATATTTAAAAAAAAAAACAACCTACTACAGTGCTTGTTGCATAAGGCTAAGCTTTCTACTCTTCAAACTATTAATAAGGGCTTCCCATTGAGAAGACAAATACATGCTTGATGCATTTTTAATTCTGTGCCAATACATTTGACTAAAGCTGTTTGCTATTTCAATGACAGGATTTAACTTGCCCTTCTGTATTCAACATTTCTGGTTATTAATGGCATTTAGAAAACACAGACAGAGGCTGTAAAAGTTATATTCTGGTCAATGTTTTCAAAAAAGTAAAAATATTAGCAATTAAAGGCCCAAATCCTTTTTACACAGGAAATTTAATAATGTAATTTTTTTTTTAAATTAAATCATTTAGTAGGTGCAGTGGAATCTCTACCATAGCAAGGAAAAGTATCATCTGGACCAGTGTTATCGATCCCTGATGGCAACTGAAGGGAAAAAATTGCAGCCTTCTCAAATCAGACATAAATGCTATATAGATAATCTGTATATGTACAAGTCCAATAGTGTTTTCAAGGTATGTGACTCTTAGTCAAAAAGCATTCTTGTCTGTACTTTCTACTGTAAATATATCCCATGCTGAAATGAAATCAGAAATAAGTCAGAGGCCATTCCTGAAATCTAAACTTTTTTTCTTTCTCAACATCTCTGCAGTTCCAAGCAGCTTCTCTCCTCAGTTTGCCAGTAGTGTTTCTTTGAAGAAAAATAGGATGGAATTGGTATCAGTATTGACACCAATATAGGGATCACATTGAGTTAATTTTTTACTGCAAGAAATGGAAAAATAATTACCCTTTCCCACAGACTGATTATTATTTTGTTATTTAAGTGATAATGTAAACCTAAGGTTAAAATGAAATTATATATACCGATGATCTCCTAGTGACCTGCATTGTGCTGTTCCATTATAGCACACAGTAATAACACACTAAGTGCACACACTTCTGGTACTGTCAGGTACCAATGCAAATCAAGCAGCACAGGAGGCACATTACTTTTGTTTTAACCATTAAAGACTCTAAGAAATACAATATGACAGCCAGAAGAAAGCAGGCTTGGATTTTCTAAAGGTACCCAGGAGTGGTGCTGATTTGTGTTTTCTTTGGTATCCTTTTTAAAAGGCCTTTAGCTGTGCCAATATAATAGATTCAAATCCTGACCTTTCTCAACACAATGAAGATACTCCGTATATCTTACTGTATAACACAGGGAATCAATACTGTATTTTACTAAATGTGAGTTAATTTTACCCAGGGAAGGAAATTACTGCTCTTAATAGTAGAACACTTTTTTTTTTCCTCCTCCAAGTCAGTGAGTTTCAGGTTTGCCAAACCCTATCACTGTTTAAAAAAGGGTTTGAGAGATTTTAATAGCTAATAATAGGAGGAAACATAAAAGGACAAATCCAATTTAAGTGAAAGGGTTCCTGTGTAAGCATTACTTGTCAGTCTTTGGTCGTACTGTATAGGGACCAGCTACAGAGCAGTGGCAGCAAAGAAATATAAAGTCCAGATTTAATTCTGATACAGAGAAATACAATTTCAAAACCGGACGTCTTATCATAGGCATGTCCCATTGGAGAACTCATTTCCCTAGCAAAAGGCTGTCACTGCCATTATGTTGTACAAGGAACCAATTTACTACTACAGCTAAACAGGGTTACTGGTGCTGTTGGAACTTAAGCATTTGAAGTTATCGCTAGAAAAAAAATAGCATTTCAAATGTCAGTGAAATGGGAAGGTATAATTGAAAAGTATCAATCAGAGAAGCAAAAGGGTTTAGAAGGCTAAGACTGCAGTTTTAGTACTGCCTTCCCCCCCCACCCCCGCTTCATCTTTTTTTTTTTTTTAAGCTTCTTTCTCTATTTCCTTTTCCCTTTCACATGTAACTTCAGATTTAGTATTGTAATATAAAAGATTTTGGCTTGATACTTGTCCTGTGTCAAGCATGAAATAAATTTTGATGATTTTCTTCTACAGTCTAAGTGACCATAGTTTCATGACACAAAACTCTCATCTCACCCTCCATCCAGAGCTGCCAATATGGAAGACATCTAAATGACTGAAAAAAAGATAATCTGAATTTTAGTTGCTTTGTTTGTGTCTTTTTTTCTCCCCTCCTGAAACAAGACCCATTCACTTGAACCTCCTTTATATAATAGAATCTTTTTCCCTATCCCAGGCTGATTCTACAGAGAATTAGAGACTGAATAAACCTTTGAGCTTTCAGGACTTGAAAGTAAAGAGAAATGGTCTGTAAAATAAATTGAATTAATTTGGTTTCAAAATATCCTAATCATGCCACTATTGCTAAATTCATTATGTTTCCCACATAGAACAGGAGGGACTTTTTCAAACTCCCGCATTTTGCTGTATTTTATCCTGAATCAATGTGTGGCAATATTAGGAGCATGTTTAGCTAATACCAGAATCAGAATGCTGGATTTACACAATCTGCTGCTCATATGTAGAATATCAAGCTTTCTTTCATTATTACGTTCCTTTGCTGTGCATAACGGCTCCAGGGGCTTTGAAAAAAAACAGTTTTTAGTCAAATAGCAATTAGTAAAACAGAGCTGGTGTATAATCATGCTAAAACTTGCTCATTTTACCCCTTAAATAGGTTGCCAAATTGCATGTAGAAATTTGTCCTTTCAGCCCAACATCACTGCCTGGGTCCCAGGAACATCGGTTACTCTGAAATACCAGCACTGCTTCTGGCATTCATACACAAAGCAATTTTATCCATTGCTTGCTACAACTACATGAAAGCAAAACTGCACAAGAAATTCCAGTTCAGAACATTGGCCCTTATTCATATTTTGAACCTGTTGCTAAAACGAGGTAAAAAGGTGACATTAGAAAGTTCTGCTGTAGTAGTGTGATGTATTGTGACCATACCTATTTACAGAGGAAAACATCAGCCCTCTGTTTCACAGCAAGGAGATGAGACTTGCAAAAAGAGTCAGGCTGGAGTTCTGTGGTGATGAGTAACAGAGCCCCCCTATATGGCATCCTCCTCTTTCCACAAAATAATTCCTATGTTAAGGAAAAACATACTGTGCATTTCTAACAGAGTTAGATTTTTCAATTAAAAAAAAAAAAATCAGGATGGTGTAATTTTTTTTATTTTTTTTTTTTAGTGGCTGAAGCGTTTCAGAAAATTCTTGGTCAGGAATGAACCCAGGCTTTAGAAACAGAAATTTTTATCTAAAGTTGTGTTTAGGATCTGGTTGGAAAAAAACCTGAGAGTTCGAGCTGAGGCTGAGAAAGGCACTCTGAAGGTAAAGTTGCATGGCTTCTTTAGAGTTTATTTAAACTTCTCTTCTTTCAGAAGTAATTTTATCTCACATAGAAGATCCTTTATTCACATTAGAGTGCAGATATATTCCTCCTCCACCACCTTTCTGATGAATTTCAATTTCAAATAACTTAACGGCTAACAGCTCGCAATTGTTCTTTATATTAATAGAAATACTTGGTCTCTTTTGAAGTTCAGGTAGTAATTCAGTTCTTAAAATTCTTCTGCTGTTTATAAATGATTTGAACAGGGATGTCATAGCTTTTGATCCACCACTGCAACCCCTGTTCAGCTACATTCTCTTATTCAACTGGAAGCAACTTTTACATGCTTAGGAATCAAAATTAATGTTGTGCTAACTGGAACCCCTGAGTTGTCAATTACATTTATTTTGGAGCAAGGGTACAAGGTATTAATTATATCATGTGTCCACCTCAGGAAATCAATGAGGATGATAGTGAGAAATCAGATTTTTGACTAAGAAACATTCAGAGAATTTGTATATGTGTGTGTGTGTGTGCTAGAAAGTATGAGGCTTTAAAGACAATGTCTTGCTCTCAAACACTCTCCAAATTTCAGTTCATTAAAACAGCCACAACAAATCAGTAGTGTGGCAAATTTGAGTGGGGAAAAAAAATCCAACCTAACAAAAAATTCAAACGATTTCTAATAATCAAAAAGTATTAGATGGAGGGAAAGTATTTTTGCAGGGAGGTGTAGTTCTGCAAATCATTCGTTGATGGACTTCTGGCATAAAACCTCCCTTGCACTACAGATGTAGTTCCTGTACCAGCATATCCTAGAGTTCTTTAACTCTCCTGCTGTAGGAAGAAGGTAAGTCAAAGTGACTTAACTGAAACGAGTCACTGCTGCTAGAACTGAAGGGAAAGAGGGATTGCTTATTTCATCAGCTAATATTGTGGAAACCTGTAATTTTTACGTGGGGTGAGTGTGAAAATTTCATGGCTCTGATTCTGTTTCGTGGAGCTGAAGAACTGTAGATAGTTCAGAGGTGTCTGCCCACAGCCACCTCAGTCATGCAGGCTACGAGGGGCAGCTGTCTCATGCCATGGCATCTTAAGTAGATAAGCCATGTTCTGTTTTTCAGAATAGTTAACAAGAAACCCCAAAAATTAAATATAGTCACCAGGAGGATATTAATAAACAGACAAAAATAGAGGGACTAGACTGCTCACTGACAATTTCCAAACAAAAAAAGGAGTTAATTTATGAGTCATTTTAAACCGTCCATCCAAATCTGAGCTCAGAATAGTGATATTTCTTAAATACAGTGTGCAGACAGTTGGTAAGGCAAAGCCTGTGATTCTCTGATGATAATGAAGGGAGGGGGGAAGAAGGCAGGCAGAGGGAGATAGAATAGCAATAATACTTAAGGAATGTTTCTTTACCTTTAAAGAAGAGAAAATGTCTCCAGTAAAGGAATATCTCTTCATTTTATCAGCTCTCTAGCCATTTCTTGTCACCAGATGAATACTACAGTGTCTACTACAAAAGACAAAACAGAAATATACATGCTTTATATACAATAATTCATTAAAAAATAGAAAAGAGGTGCCTAGGTTTTTTTCTAGGATAAAAGGAACCAACTAGTTTTTAAATCAAAATTGAAAGAGAGGGAAATTAAGAAAAAAGCCAGAGGGAAAAACCAACGGGATTAATATTGATGCAGCTATGGCAAAAGCAAACAGACAGGCAGGGACAAGATTGCATCCAACCTCCAAAACACATGTAAAGTTGGAGCTAAAATGTCATATGCGTATGCAATTTATATGCAAAAATCTTTTACATAAAGCTACTAACTGCCAAGTCTTCTTTCACAACTTTTTCAAGGCTTGCAGTAACTCTGGGATTTCATATTCTCCCTCCGTCACCTTACTGAAGGCACGACTGTCTGTGAAGAACACGGAAACTTTCTTAAGGCCATGGTATTAAATTCTTTCTTACATTGCTGGGCTGGTGGCTCAGCAGGAAGACCTATTTTTTGCTTGTGTTCAAGCAACTTCCCTGGCAGTTATTGCCTGCAACAGACTGTAGGGAAGTTGCCAACATTTAGAAGCTCTGATGATGTGAGCCAACCTTAGACTAATAATTTTTTTATCTCAATATAAGTGGAAGAATTACATAAAAATAGACAATTTTTAACAGTATGGTATTCTGTTATGAGAGAAGGCTAAATAACACGGGTGCCATATGAACATCTTTCTCCTATCTACAGCACCTAACTTTAGCATAGTCCATATGTCTATTTGTCTGATAGCTGAACTTATTGAAATAACATGAGGTTACAAAAGAGAGTTCTAAAGCTTAGTGTCCCCAAACCTTTCAAGGTGAGACACCTATCAGTCGTAAATGCTTTTTTTTTTTGCATAACCCTCAAAATCAAAGCCAATTAGTGAGTGCACCGGAATATTACGTAGGAAACCCAGACACATTTTTAAGAGTCCAGAAATCAGGATGAGTACTGCAGTCATTTACTACTGTCGTGTGCCTCTACCTTCATACATGCAAGAGTTTCTGCCATAATCTCTTAAGAAGCTGCAGGATGGCAGTGTAGGCTGGAGACGCAAGCCCCCAGAAAAAGCCTGCACACACAAGTGAGTCAGTGGTCAGCAGTGGGGATGGCATGCAGAGGAACTGAAAGCAATTATTTCATTTTTAAGTTATTTTAAACTCTGTCAGAGCTGTTTTCTTCAGACAAGAAAGATGGGTAAAGCCACCAGAAGGAGACAAGTGATGGTGTTACAAACATTTTGCTTTCATTTCTCGTCTCTGTGGCTATTGTACATTGTCAGATTGTTTTGTGAGCATTTCCAGAGCAGAGGCTCTGACATATCTGCTCCCAGCAAACAGTTTAAATGTTGGCTTTAAATTCCTTAACAGATTCCAGGCCATCATCTTTTTTAATTAAATGCAAAAAAACTATGTTAATGCAACGTTAATGTTGAGATTGTCATTGGACAGATGTCAAGAAATTCAAAGTTATGGTTCCCACAGCAACCATAATTTAGCGACCCCCTCCCCCACTTCCACAACCACCCTCCTGAAACATATTGGTCTCAAATTGTACAACAGGCACCAGAGCAAGGGGAAGCTGTGAAAGACAGAAATTGTGCACGGGACCTCTTGGAGCTGCTGCTGATGGGGTGGACGTCAGTCCTCTTTCTGGAGGAGGAAGCACTGCTAGTGACAGCACAGGGACAGAGCAGCTCCTATCCACACATCCAGTGGTTACATCCTTGTGCTGCAGGGGCAAACTGGGAGCTCATTTCACCCGCTTCAGCAGAGTATCCACCAGCATTCCTAACCCAGCACAAACCAGCTGGACTGTGTAGCTACAAAAATGACCCCTCCAGTCCATGTTAGGGTATTAAGCCAAGTGCTGGAAGGAGCCAGCTAATGCCACAGCACAGCCAGAAATGCAAACATATCACTGTAGCCACCACAACTAACACTGCACAACGAAACTCTGCTTTATTCATCCTGGAATATAATGCACTTCATCACTATGCACCGGAGTGAACACTGAAACACACAAAGCAAAGAAACAATAATTTCCAGTGAGATAACATTTTTCACAGTACAGCTTTTCAGACCCTGATCTCTCAGGCTTTGTATGTTAAGGAAAACTACAAATTGCTTCAAAAAAAAAAGAGCCTGTAAACTTAAAATATAGTCCAATACAGTGGTAAAAATCATGAGTTTGGAAACAGTACTGGTTTTCTGACATTTATAATTTTTCTTACATGCCATCCCAACTAACTCCTCAAAATTCAATGCATTAAGAAAAAATCCATTCACCCAACAATCTCATGATCTCCGACTTGCTAATATCTCCTAGTGCACTACAGTTCCCAACTGCCCTTCTTCTAAATTGTCTAATTGGAGTTAACCTAATTAAGTTAGCCAAACAATTACCCTTAATATGTACTTTCAAGTTTTCTGCTTAACCTTCAGACCTGTAAAAGCACCTACATTCATGAAAGTATATGTTTTTTCCAAATTAATCAGTTTTTCTACACCTCTCCCTCCAAACCAATTTGGAGGTATTTTGGAGGACTGTTACAGCTACGTACACTTATCTTCTGCCATTTTGTGCATGCCTTTTTTAAGATCTGGAGTCTGCAAATGATTCTACATTTAGTCCTAAAGTCAGTGAGTTACATCAGTCCGCCATTAGTTACTGCATCCTACATTACCAGGTCCTCACCTGAGCAGAAATTATATATTTCTAGGTAAAACACCATGAAAAAAGAATACTTTTACTACTGGTGTTTCCTGACCATATAAGCCAGTGTTGGGGTTGAGCAGAATTTCAATGCTTTACATCATTTCGCAAAGTATGAGGACTGATGCTGTTGGTGTTTTTTTCTCACCAGGTTTAAGACTGACACGGAATAGAAAGCATGCTTTCAAGAAAGTGTTTACATCTGCTACCTCTGTGTCCTGAATGCCCATTTACTTGTCTGGGCTTTAGGCAGCTAGCTAAAGTTTTGCTTCCTAGGTTTTTCCCTAAGAAGCACGTGATGTATGTGTGGAACAGGAAGAGAAGGTGACAGAGAAGGGGAGAAGGCAATCATAACTTTAGGACACCCATCAAGTGATTTAAGTCTATATATATGACTGCAATTTTGCCTTTGAATGACGAATCAAGTAATGCTGCCGACACTTCCTCTTTCCTTTCAGACACTTATTTTATTCTCAACCCTGTTGATAGCTTAAAAGTTACATTATATCTTCTCCAGTGTTAGTGCAGCAGTTTCCCATTTGATTTCATATTCAGTTCGTATTTGTGGAAGCAGGAGGAGCTCTTTACTTTGCTTGATAAATGGTAACATCTGGCTTTGTGATGGGCCATCACCAGCATGTTTAAAGAGCTGCTGACGCTTCAGGGAAAACTTGGTAAAACATTTCATTTAGAGGCAATTCTAGTTATTTATTCTATTTTCTGCATTCCCCGTCCTCCACTTTATACTAGGGACATTTGCATGAAAACAGACTGCAGCTCCTCATCTCCACATAGCATTTTTTCATCTGATGTCCTAATCACTAATCATGTTTGTGTCACAGCAATCATATCCATAGCAACCACTTATGATGTCATAGAAAATAAGAGTTTCTGGGAAGGGCAATGAATAGGGCATAATGATATTAAAAGGCCAAACTCTGTATTACACTACAGCAGTGAAAATTTCTTAGAAGTCTGTAAGAGAAAACTGAATTGTGCTATTGCTCTTACACAAGCACACATAGGACTTGACCTTTTCTTTTGATTACAGAAATACAATGAGCTAAACATTCCTGAAAATCACAATATTTATACAAATATTTTAACCTGTCTATATAGAGAGACCTTCAACAATTGAAAAAAATGAACAGGCAGTTTCTCAAAAACCATTTTTGCACATTCTCTCAGGAAACATCTTTCCTTGAAGTAGCAGCAGGTCAAATATAGCCAGAGGTGTAGACATTGTACAAACAAGGCTTCTCCAAAAGTCAAAATAAATTTTTGACTCTTATATGGATTCTTTAAGTTTTGTGCAGTTTTGTGCTAGATATTTGTAAGCAAATAAGTATTCCCCATTTCTTAAGCATGTGTTCAGCAGCTCAGCCATAGCTGGTAATAATAAATAATAATCAGGAACACAATACAAGGATGGAGATCTGGCCCAAGCTTTAGAATGGTGATTTATTTATATCCTGTATTTAAATACTAAAACATTCTTATTTCATGCACTAAGCAAAATGAGGCAAAGCACTTCATCTCCATGATGTAAACCCCACACTTTATCCACCAAAACATCCATCAAAAAAGTGGGAGCATAAATTCTTTTCCTTAGGTCACTGCTAGAAAATATAGTTTGTAGGAATTCCACTTCTGGTGACTGCACAAAAGTACCCAGAGGTACAAGAGCAGATGAACTAAGGCTCTTAGTGGTGAAAGAACTAAGCTGTGAACTTGTGAACTTGTAGGTATTCCCCAGGAAGTGCTGTAGGGATAGAAAAGCTGTTAATGTGTCCAACACTCTGAGTCATCATTCCACACCCTGCCACTGCACAGGTAACGTAGTCCAGGCACATGATATTAGATGCAGCTCTTTGCTGACCCTTAGTCCCACAGCCTCATACAGTGAAGGAAAACACAACTTCAGCCGTGGGAGACCGCTCATTTCACCATTTTCCCAGAATTAAATATTACTGCAGCTGAGCTCTGCCTGAAGTTTGATACATACTGCAGCTCTTTTCATCTCTGCTCCCAACTGCACCATCTGGAAATGCCCATTTGTGCACTTATATATGTTATTATAATGTGCAAAACCTTGGAATTGAAAAGAAGGTAAATAGTGTATCTTTATGCTATGTTACATTTTCTAGAAGTGCAATTGAGGTATCAATCATTCCATTCTGGCTACATTGATCGGTAATTTTCATTTTGTAATTTCAAATAAAGCTTCTCTCCACAGCAGCAACGGCAGCACTTTCCAGCATATAACTTCAGTTCATTTTAGCTTCATGAGTTAAAGATCCTCTCTCCCCATCATTCCTGCACATCTTCTAAGTGGTAATTCCACTTTTCCAATTAGATTACTGGAACATGCCAAGTAAACAGTCACCTTTTCCTAGAGCCATGACATCTAACTAACGAGCAAATTTAGTCCAAACAACGGCTTGGACTGAATCCCTACATTCCCATTGTAGCCCCAGCGTTTAGAATGTGGGTCTTTACATACATACATATATATATAGTGAACCTTAAACAGTACTAATGAGAGTGATTGTTCAATTTACACTAATTTTCAAGAAAAAGGGCTTCTAAAAAAAAAAAAAGTTAAGTAAACAAGATGCACACACACAAAAGCAAAAAAGAAAATACTGTAGAAAAGAAAAAACTTTAAGTGGATCAAGCCAGAAGTCAAGCATGTTCAAATCCTTATTTACCACATAGCCCCAGGCAAGTTACTTCTCTCTGTCCCTCAGTTTGCTCATCAGTAAAATGGGCATCATAACCACTTAATTCAACAGGCTGTTGCAATGACATACAAATTCATTGCTCTTTCAAAAGCTGTGAGCTCTCCTAATGAAGGGTTCCTCTGAGATACAAAGAATTCATAGCGGGAAATTATTAAGTAATTCATTTTCATTTAAGTAACATTTCATTTAAGTGACATTTCATTTAAGTAACTCATTTTCATTAGTTCTGACCAACAGTTTTCTGTGATAGCAGGTTTGTTTTAGACATAAAAGCAGAAAATTCTTACAAAACTGACTAGGAAACTGACAGAAGGAAAAAGAGAGTGAGAGTGTCATTGTCAGGATCAGTATTCTATTTTTGTTAATTATTCCTATTGTATTTAAATACCTTGTACCAAAATACTTCAGGCACATCAGAAATATTCAAAACAAGAAGCGTCAGAGAAGCTTCACAAATGACAGTAAATCTGAATTGAGAAACCAGGACAATATCACCTAAAAGCTCCATGAATCCTACATAAGAGACCATGTTATAAATTAAATATAATACTTACACAAAATTTTACATCTAATTTATGCTACAATAGCACTTTGGCATGAAACTGTGATTCAGGCCACACAAGGCTGTAAAGAAAACATAACTGGAGAGCCACATTTGAGGTGGACAGAGGGAAGGAAGAGGTGTGGCACAGAGGGAGCTGGTGTGACTCACGAATCATCACACCATAGCAGGAGCCAGGCAGTTTGGTCTTCCAACCCATCTGGTTAGAAGGCCATACACACACATTCACACACTCTTTAGGAATGTACTCTGACAATGGTTGCATGCCCTCTTATATGTTTTTTCAACACAAATTCACAAAATAAATGTTCTGTTCCAAAAATACCTGGCAAAAATAAAAAGTTATGAGCTATATATTTATGGAAAAAAGAGCAGTCCAGAGATCATCAGCACATGTTTTGTAAGATCTGAAATAACACACGGACCATTGTGTTTTCACAGAGCAAATCCACACAAACACATGATAAATCCTATCCTTTGGGCCCAGAGATCAGCAGCTGGTGACAAGGGAGACTACAGTTTGTCTGGAAGAGTGGCAGCCATGGTAGGGATCTTACAGCAAAGTTTTCTCACTGAGGCAGCGGAGCATAGGAAAGGAGCTCCAGTCCCAGCTCTGCCACTGCCTTTCTGATGACTTTGGTCACAGCATTTCATGGCACTCACCGCTCCTTCTCCAGCCTTTGAGTTTGTGCAATCTACTCAGGTTATATAGCCCAGCACCAATCCAATACCACCACTGCTATCATCTCCTCTCAATGCATGAGATGAGGGGCAGCACTATTCAGAGACAGACTCCCAATCACCCACATCCATGACACCAAAAATGAACCAAAGATGCAACAGCAGGTCTACATTGTGGTAGAAAACAACAGCAGAATTCTGTCAGTGGAGGGCATAAGGCTCTCCATCTCTCCTTCTCCTCAAATACTTTCCATTACTCAGCGACTCTGATGTGATTTTACACAGGACCATTTCCCCTGAGGGATTTGATCCTTGGGCTAGGCTGCAGCCCAAACTACATTTCAATCCTTCTGCTCTTCTTCATGCATTAGAGGACATGTTAACACGCAATTCCCTCCCAGAATCCAGTATCTGTCACTGACCTTTGATCCAACCCACTCCACTCTTTTCTCAAATTATTCTACTCCTCTTTTCCCTGCTAAAGATAGTGTTGGGCAGCAGTGTGAGGAACTGCACCATGGAAGTCAGGGATGGCCCAGAGGCCAGCAAATGATGGCAGCCTGGCCTGGGTTCACTGCAAGCAGAACCAGAGACTGCAGGGGCAGTGGGGTCTGGAGCAGGAGTTTCACACTGTGAGCCAGCATGAAGGTTCCCTGTGCCACCAACAGCCATTGAACTCAAGCTGAAAGATAAAATCCATCAAGCACAAAATCCCTGCCTTCCTGTAAAGAACTGCCACCTGCCATTGAAGTTTCCCTCAAAGTAATAGCATACTATTATTATTCCACTTTGAAAAATATGATCATAGCGAAAAGTATGATAATAGACTTCTGGTAGCTTAAACTATTATTGTTACAAGACAACAGGACTAAGGAGGAGGAACTTTGCGCTGCCGCAGGAGTTTCCTCACAGTCACACTGCACGAGAGGAGGCCAGACCAAGTCATTTGACTCCTTCAAAGACCAGCAGAAAGTTTTAACTGTGAGAGCAGTGCCAGCACCTCTTGCCTTGCCACTGGTGTGGGGGACAGGGCCTGCAGGGCAGAGGTCCCTTCACTTCAGGGCAGAGCAGGGGGGAGACATGAATGGGATGGGTGGACATTTTTTCTTCTGCCATGACTGAGGCAGCAGCAGCTGACAGGAATGGAGAGGCAGTGACTCAGCCTGAGCTGACCCTTTGTCACTGAGAATTGATGTTCACACTCTCACAGAGCCCTCAGCCCACTGCCAGAGCAAGCCCAACAACTCTCCTGTCTGTCTACTGTTTTACCTGAGGAATGTCTGCTCCAGGCTCTGTGTTCTGATTTCAGCCTTTCACGAGGCAAGAGTGGATAACTGAGGCAAGAAAACAGAAACTTGGTGCATTCTATGGTATTTTCCTATTGCAAGCTGTACCCAAATGGCTTTAAGTAAGGAAAGCACTATTTATACCCATTGAAGCTTTGCCCATTACAGCTTTACCGCATCACTCCTGATCATGGAAGAGTCCAGTCAAGGGATAAAACCTCCCCATTCTTCCTCTTTCTTTCAAAATTCAAAGGTAGGCAAGTACAATTATTGACTTGTATGAACCAGATGGAGTCTCTCCTTATTTTTTGTGCAAAATTTCCTTCAGTTTGGCCATAGCTAGCAGCATCCAAATGACAAAATCTACTGTTTCCCTCAGCTGAAACAAGAACAAATGTTTATCTACTTAACACACAAAGAAACTGGAAACATGGAGAAGCTGAGTAGTTTTGCAGGCTGCAGCACAATTTTACTGAAAGAACTTGACAAAACCAGTTCCTCTACAACCAATACTTAATGACAAGACTACATACATTCATCATTTTTTTTAATCTAAGCTTTGGCATAGATGAAATGTTGAAATAAACTGAGCTAAGAAACAAAATATGCGCAGAGCCACAAATGGGCCTTCTTTTGTTTGTTTTCTTGATTTCTTTTCCCCCTACTTCCCACCTCTGCGGTGTCTGCCTGCAATGATTAAGTTGACAAATGAAGTTCTGACTACTAATTAAATTGAAAATAGCAGATATACTGTGACAGTGATCTCTCTCTCCCTCATACATCACCAGTAGCAGTGACTGTGCGTGGTTTTCCCTGCTCAGCTCTCCCTGAGCCCAATGGCACAAAGCACAGCAGCTGACCTACGCCGAGCTGCGAGGGAGGGAGGGAGCCACTGAGTGTCTCCCCTTGCATATCAGGAGAGCAGAGGAGAATTTAAATGTGTAACCACCAAAGCCTGGAGTCATTACTGTGCTGGTGCAAGCACTGAGAGACCTCTGCTTTAGCTTGTCCTTTTTTTTCACCTGGCAGAGGTTGGTTTGCCCTCTAGGACACACTGCATAGCTCTGGTGACTGGGGATCAGTGTGATGCTCTGGGCATATGTACAGGTCTACATTTCTCATGTCAGCCTCACAAACATGCTCCTGACATCCCATGGATTCTAGCAGTTCCATACTGGGCAAAAGGTAGTCAATACAAGGAGAAGTAATGGCAGGAAATCTCTGTCATCCATTGGGACAGTAGTGAAGGGATCACTTGCCCTTCAAGAGCACAAAGGAAAGAAAGACAGATCTGGGCTGCAGTCATCCCTGCTTCCACCACCTAACCTTAGCAGCCTTTTCTAACAATTGTAGCCATTCCTCAGACTATCTACTGTCCTAATGATTCTTCTCATTCTGTGATGTTTTATTTCTACTCCCTTGGTGCAGTCCCTTTCATCTCTATAACAGCAGAAATTTGAAAGCCACCCCGAATGCTTTGATTTTAAAGAAATGCTTGATGTATATGAGCTGTGAAAATTCTAATCCAAATCATCTCTGAAGTTTATGACTTAATAGCCAAAGAAAATTTTTTTCAATTGTTCTCATTGCACCACTTGCTTTTTTGGGATGGTCTATGGGTTTTCTTTCAATACATTGTGCAGAAGATGACTCTCACAGACAAAAAAATGCATGTATTTGAAGTAAAAAATGTCAACATGTTGATTTACCTATATAGAATACACACACATATAAAAATACAAGCATGTTTTATGAAAGGTAATAACATAATTTGTGTTTCCATTTGAGTTGGCTGAGGTTTTCATTTTTTCCTTATTTTGGGTTAGTTCATTTGATTTCATTATTTAAGTATTCTTCTACAGAATTACCTTTCTGGTTTCTTTTTCATTCACAATGAGCCACCCATACATTCCTTTCCTCATGAGAGAAAATACTTCAACACTGTTTTCCAGGATTTCTGAAAGGAAGAAAATTGTAGCCAGCCAAACCCATTTTGATAGTACTAAGTTGACAACACCAAGAACAGTGACAGAATAAAGAGTTCTTACCAAAAACTCAACTACTTCTGGTTGGTTTTAATTTTTGTCTTGCAGCATTTCCTTTTCATTCTGGAAAATGTAACCAGCTTAATTTTTGTAAAATACAATTTATATTAATTTCTAGAAGGGCTCATCTAACTGAAGCCTTAAGTGAAGCTTTGAAAGTATTTAGGCATTCTAAACGAGTAAAGATGCAGAGTGACACACAATCACTCTGAATGGAAGCTCTTTGGGTCAACAATTATTTTTTTATTTGTTGTTCAACCAGAGCCTCACATAACCAGAGCCTCACACACAGGAGCTGTGGTGGGCAACCAAGGCAGAATCGTAATGGCTAACTTAATCCAAGCCTCTTTTAGGAAAATACCAAATGAAAGCCTATTGTTCGCACTTCTTTTCAGTCTCACAAGAATGATGGACTCCTTTCACTCCAGGGAAACTTTTGCTGATATACAGGATGGAAAGTTGATGAGACAGCTGGACCCATCCATGAAAAGTTAGAGAAGTGTCCGTGCTGTAAAATGCCCCCAATCTTCCTCACACCTCTTTCTAACCAATTTAGTTTGCCTCACTCCTATGCATAGAAATATACTTTGCCCTTTATTCACCCAATTTCAAGGTTATACTCAAACACGTACTGGAAGATAAAAGCTTTAAATAATGTACATTCTCTCATTGTCCTTTTCATCGAGATCACAGGTGCATGACCTCGTCCCCCAGCACAAAAAGCTGTTGTCATGGAAACAGCTCAGGATGCCAACTTGACAACAACTGACATTCAAACCAGGAGGGACACCTTGTCTCCTGCCCTCCCCCACCAAAACACTGTGTTACAGCAGGGGCCAAATCTGCAGTGTTTTTTCCTTGGCAGGGCTGGGATGTGTTCTGCTGCGAGGAGGAGGTGCAGTTGGTTCCATCTCCACATGGCACTACTGCACCCCAAAAACTGCCTTGGTAAAACAGCATCTGACACTATAGCTAAGAAGAGTATCCTTTGCTTTCAAAGTTTACTGAGATGTGATAAGGGAAGAGGAGGCCACCTTTCTTCATGGCTACAACAGAGAATCTCATACCAGATCTCTCACAGTGCTACTAAATCTGTGCTTTTCAGAGTGCCAGCAGATCGCTGTCTTCCTAGAGGAAAAGCACTTCAGCACTCTGCATTTCCATTTCCTGCATGTAAAATGGGGATAACTACCTATGGCAAGCCTCAGATAAAGAGCTTTTAGTAATCGGTATTGTAATCCATTTTTTTTCTTATTCTGTTTCCAGCTGTATCGATACTCTGGTAATTATTCACCATTTAGCTCTTCTAATTGAGTAATAAATAGTCCAGGAAGCAGGAGATAGACTTCTGGGCAAACATCTTGAAAAAGTGGATGCACGTTCCAGAGAGAAATAAACTCTAGGGAAAGGTCTCTTATTTATATTTTGTCCCCCAGGAGATTTAATTGGAATGAACTATAGAGTTAAAACACACCCATGCTCTTTGCCTCCTCCATACCTAAGCATTGTAGAATGTGTGAAATGTGGTACACAACTCTAAAGGAAAAAATAAACATTTTTGTGTATACATATATATCTGCTCACATATATATAAAAACAAACAAATATGTATCATTGTGGCTGGGGGAAGGGAAACAAAACACATACAACGGCATTTACTTTCCTGGAGGCTTGTGCATATTCTCGTGCCTGAATGCTGTCTTGTGATCTCTACATAACCTTTGAAACACAAGTGCATATTTCACCCTTGCAGACTAGCACAACCATTTTTTTGTCATTCCAATTTCATTTCCAGTGTGGTGTGGACTGCGGGCTCAGCAGTCACTGGAGTCTGAAGTGACTCTTGGGACCTCCTCACTGTTCTATATGCAAATGGCCCTGCACCTGGGCAGCCGAGCGGGCTTGCCGACAGTTTAGTTATGCAAATCTGATTGATCGAGAGCATATTGCAGAAGAACACACGCAGGCCTGAGACACTGGCAGCTATATTTCACTGGCTAAATTCCCGAAGAAAGGAAAAAAAATTAAATGCCAAGCATTTTGATGCATATTCCTATCAACCCCTGAAGTGCTCTAGCGTTTATTTCGGTATGTTTTCAACACTTTGCTTAAATGTTGTTAATGCAATTTCTTGTGCTATTGCTGCATTCACAGAAGGGCTTGTTTTCTGTGGTTTTGGTTCCTTTTTTTCAGAAAAAACAACCCCCCAAAAACCCAACAACAAAGGGACAAACAAAGACCCGAAACAACAACAAAAAAATAGTTACTATGTCGCAACACAATAGGTCTGTCAGCTTATTTGAAATCATTCTCCAAGCAAATGGAGTAAATGCAGTGTTAAAATATAATTAGGTCCTACAGTACAGAGGAGTGCAAAGAAACTGATGTACTAGCACAAGTTGTCCAGACTTTATTCTTTCTGCAACAAAAGGTAAAACAAACAGAGGGAATGTAGATTACATACTGTCACCCAATGTCGAAAGCATTTCTTTTTATTTACTAAACACTCTGTATAAAAATGCAGGGAAGAAAAGAAAAAAGAAGACAGAAAATAAAAGAATCATCTGGGATCAGCTTAAAATAATAAATTCATTTTTTATTTAACAGAAAAAGAATAAAATAAAAGAAAAATGACAACCCACCTATGTGTGAGCATGTGGAAGACTCTAATAGAGAACACGCTTCAGGCATCAAGTTAATCTCAGTTTATTGCATACAACTGATTTATCTTCATTTATAAATGAGTGGTGAGCCCTGGTTCTAATATTTGCATTTCTTGTAGTTGTGTTTATGTACTTTAATGCCTTGGGGAGCCATTCATGGTGTTGAAATAACATGATTTTTCTTCTCTTTTCCCCCAGTTTTTCCAATAGCACATACAGACTATTTCAATGTTTGAACACTGCTAAAGCCACTGGGAAGAGACATTAAATCAGACTTTTCGATCACTCATTTTATCTTTTCCAAGTCATATTGTGATAGAGGTTTTCAATAACAAGAGGTCTAATCAGAATAAATGTAGAATATACATTTTTATTGATTTGATGTTGGGGTTTTTGTTTGTTTGCTTGTTTGTTTAAAACAGTCTATTCACAGGCAAATTTTGGGGTTGGTGGTTCCACAGTTAAGGACTTACAGTTGCACAGATCCCAAAGCAGAGAAGAGGAACTGTCTCCAATGTCTTGCCTAAAATGACTAATGCAGCAGCGACTGGTCTCAGTTGGAGCCACAAAGCATTCCATAAAACAAATTGTTACAACAGACCACTAGACAAACACCCATTAGTTTGGTCCTACAGAACATCAACTCACAAAAACTCTCCCAATAAAATATATTTCCATTGTGAATCAGTGCACACGGTTCCATACTTCAGAACACTTTTACATAAACAGCAATTAAAATATGTATCATTTGATTTAACTGGAAAAGAAAAAATATTTGATTTTTTAATCTCAGAGTTAAATCTGCCTTAATCTCAAGAGGACTGTGCACAGAACAAAATTCCTTGGTAACAGAAGATTGTCCAAAAGCACTCCCAGAAATCCCCCTGAGAAATATCGTTAAAATTTCTAGAGAGAAGCCCAAGTAATCTAAAGGACTTGAAAAGCCAAGCAACCCTGCTGGAGCAATGTTAAAACACATCTTATTGAATAGAAAACATTTCTCTGCACGTTAAGTTGTATTGCCTTTGGCACAAACTCTTCAGCTGCAAATTTGTCCAAGGAATGACATACAGTACACATCAGAGGAGTAATGAAGGAAAGAGGCTTAGATGGGCACTTTGCAGCTGACGGGGAGCTGTTATTGAGCCTTGTCTGCTGCATTTAGCAAAAGGGGGGAAAAGAGCCCAACCGAAACAGAGGGACCATCTTTTTGTGTCCCCAACTCTTACTACCATCTCTTTAAAATACATAATTAAATAACTAGTGAAAAAAATAGCCATCTGACAAGCAAAGCCTAGCCAGAGGGTCAAAAATGAAGATCCTGGGAAAGGTCAAGTTTAATCTCTACCCACGATGCCCTAGTGCATCCCTCACAACAGCTGACTAACAAAAGGGGCTCAGCACTGTGACTGACAGAATTCTTAATTGTATCCACTCATTCATGACAATTTGATTAAAATATTACGCCAAAGTCTCACCCCCTGTTTGCTTCGATCCTCCAAATCTAATTTTGAATTTTCAGAAAGGAGATTACCTCCACAAGCATGACTGGGATGCTATTAACTTCTACTTAATCTTTATTACTGATGTGAATTTAACATATGTATGGCTTCGTCTCGCTCCTGTTGTTTTCTCTCTAAAGTAACGTCTAGGCAATATACAAGTGGCGGACATTAATTTTCACTTTGATATTCTGTCATACCAAAGCTCATACTTTCATATGAAAATTTAAAGATGTACTGTCTTAATACTATGGCACAATTAGACTGCATTAAAAAAATAAAAAACCCAAAAATACTTCATCCACTACCCACCAAAGAAAAGAACAAAGCCACATTGAACAGACTTCAAAGTACTACAACTTTTCACTGTTACCTCCAGCTACGTCCCCTTCATTATAGGAGCTGTTTCAAAGACTGACAAGAACTGGTAAATTCTACTTAATGTCAATAATGCAATTGTGAAGAAGTCAAGGAAGCAGTCAAAATTTCTAACCAATTTGGATTATTCCCAAGTTTATGAAACTAGTAATTGAATATGGTCATTGTTATCTGTGTCCCCATTTCAAAACATATTTGAATAAAAGATGTGATTTAATCTTCAAGATGCTTACTCCCACATGCCTTTTCTCCCCACAAGTAACACAAAAAATTGACACCACCAAAAAAATGGGTTTACAGGAATATTCACAAACCTATTGAACATGAAACATTACTAATAAATAGACTGGTTTGGAAAAGAATTCTACTGAAAATGTTATTTTATTTCCTTCCCTTTCCCCCAGAGGATCAGAAAAATATCTTTTGATATCTTCCTTTGCAAAACATTTTTCATCATTTCTGTCTGTGTCTACTTACTGTTATCATAAAAAGAGAAGCAATAAATTAATCTTCCTAAATTCAGATGCAGTGACTTCCTAATTTGCCTGTCCAACTGCTGCTCCCAGCAGCAGGGGAGTATTTGGACTAGATTCAAACTGAGGGAGGATATCACCTCCGGTCATTTTACACGTATGCCACTTAAAAAGAGTTGAAGAACTACCCTAAGTGTTTCAAATCCCATACTACCTGGACAATGACTGATAGACTGATATCTAGACGCAATGTCTGGAAGACGTTTCTCAGAATCCTTTTCCACATTTTCTACAACATTTTGCTCAAATAAATATTTGCAGTACTGTTCAGAATTTGGTTTTTTTACAATCAAGGAAAATAATCCTTATATCTGTATTGAAACCTTTCTCAGCAGTTCCTCAGGACCAAAATTATACTCACACTCAAAGTATTTAAGATGCTTCTACCACCTGTGCACATGGGACTACACACATTGTCTCTAGCCTGTTCTTTCTATTCTAATACTGTCATGAGACTCAAGAACCTCTAAATAGGGGAACAGCAGCACAGTAAAGAGCTTCCATGTCTTGCAACTACTTACAAGTTTTCCAAAGTATTCCCACTGCAGTTGCAGAAATACAAAAATTGTCTGAAGTTGCATCAGGACTGTGACAATACTAATGTACACTGGAAATTCAAATCTCACTGGTCCATCCCAGAGAAATTCCTACTTTGACTAATTTCACCATAGCTTTTACAAAATTGATACATAAATAACCAGGTCACAGTAAGAAAAAGAAATGTGCAACAGATCTGCCAATCTCATCCTCAAGGAAGACACTCGTCCCCAACTCCAAATCTCACAATTTGTTTAACCTTTGTTATGGCAGTACAACATATTGATACCTTAAAGCTTCTCAATGCCATCAGTACAGTTGTAACAGATCAAGCACGTCATGGTCAGCTTTGCTACCCAGCAGTGACGCAGGAAGGAGGGGATAAAAGCTTCAAAATGTGATGGTGAGCTCTGCTCCTCCCTTGCAAATGAACAGTAGAACTCCTGCACCCCCAAATACCAAAAAGTCAGTTTCTCATTAGAAGTGCAGGAAAGGAAAATGTACACGTTTCCCTTTCTGAGGATACAATGCTTTCTGGGAGCTTTCTGGATAACACAGACCAGAAGCTGAGCAAAACAGCTGTATTGCAAGGGCAGGCTTTGCAGGACAGCTTTAAAGGACAGTAGCTTTTCCTTGTTTAAGATCACATTGCTTTGCTTGTCCAGAGATACCACTAGAGGTTCCTTTTTCTTTTGCCAGATTTTTAACAATTGCAAGATAACATCAGTTTTCCTAGCTGTCTGTCTCTCAGTTTCAGTAAATCACTGCTGGGAAGACATGCACTGTCTGTGCAGGCAGAGCGACACAGGGGTCTCCCTCATACCCCATAAGCTCAGGGTCAGTCGGCACACTTAACGACACAAACAAATACTCCAGCTTGCTTTGACTCACTCCCTCCAGGAAAATGCATCCCCAGCCACCCATCTCAGCCTCCTCCACAAGTTTTCTACTGCACAAAAGTCAGCAAAGAAGTTCCTCTGCTGCTACGGGACCAAAGTGTCTAGCCCCAAACTTAGCTCCTAGGCTTGAACAAGTGTGGTTGCACCAGGGCAGGGTGGTAAAATCAGCAAGCCAATTTCTGACGGTCTCTGAAGAATTCAGGCAGGGGAAGAAAAAGGCTTGCCATCACTGAGGGAGCCCTCACCGCACATGGCCCTCGTGGGGGCACAGGTTCTGCCTCAGGACTCCCAAATGAAAAATTCCTCCAATACCAAAATTAAGTCCCTTGTAGTGTTTCATCCCAATTTTGACACAGGCAGTGGCCATGCCTTTAAGTTAAATCTACATGCAACACAGAATTTACTAAGTGTGGAGGGAGAAATAGACACTAGCAGCACGTCAAACCAGATTTCTCTGGCTGTGGTGAATTCCCATGGAAGGTGGCCACTTTGTGGTTTGCTGCCCACAGTCCTGGATATCAAACTGGATGCTATTTCCAACTCCAGTCTACTGAATGCCAAATGGAGTGTCCCACGTTGTCTGAGACGTGGCTCCAGAGAGCTGTAGCCAAAGGGTCACAAGATGTGGTCCTTCACCATCCATCTCCAAAATCAGCAAGGGATTGCTCTAGTCTTTGCACTTTTCTTCCACATCTCCTAAAGTCATGAAATATTAGAGGACTTGTGGAATTACAGCAACAGAAACTCAGATAAACACTTCGCCACGCTGAGCCTTGCTGCAGCTAGCAACCACGCTAATACAATGCTGGTTCCAACATACCTGGGCTCCCTGCAAGGTTTCTCCACTGGACAACTGGTGGTGAGAGGAGAAATAGTCAAAAGGCTAATGGAAGAATAAATAAATAAATAAATAAATACATACATAAATATATAAATACATAAATGACAGCAGATTGAAGAAATTAAGGCCTAAATAGAGAGTCAGAGCATCCTCCCATATGGTCCAATGACAGAGAATGGAAGCTGAACACACCAGGGTTTTAAAGTTTCTAGATGATTATTTCTAAATGGGCATAACAGTACTTTGAAAACTCATTTTTACCACTGTATACACAGAAAAACTTCACTCACTTTCTGGAGGGGACCATCTCTTTCCATACCTTATACATACCCCATAGGAAAAATCTCAGATGTTAACTCTTTTATGGAGTTTACTTGAAACAAGGAACTAAAAACCAAAAAACCACCTCTCCCTCCCCGCACATAGGTCTAGATGTCCATTCCCAGTGCAGAGGCAGGACCTTTGTTAGGAATTTCTGTCTGTTTGAAGGATAATACAAAGCAGTCTTTGTTTTTCTAAATATAACCGGGAGTTTTCAGTTTATTGCTCTGGTATCCAAAGAACTGAAATCAAACTGGGGGGAAAGAGAATAGGAAACCCCGCAAACACTCCAAGCCCCAAAGTAAACTTGACAGCTCCTTAGGAATTCAACCATCATTTGAATAAAAACAGCCTGCTTTCTGTTCACCGCATGCCAAATGGTTTCCTGTCATTTCCAGTAGGATTTTTTTTTTTGCCAGTTCACAACTGCCTTCTATTGTCAATGCTGTGAATAGCCAACAACAATTTAAAGTAGTGGGCTCCTATCAGCATTGTTCTCCTGTTCAGAGGCACAGAGAACAAGAATACATCTATGTTTTCCATACAGTGTAGAAAAATGTAATTCTCTGTTTAGTGTCATATCAATAGCTCGTGTCCCAGTTCACCGCCATGGGCAATGAATGACAGACTGAGCTGTCCATCCTGACAATGTGACCAAGATATCTGTGGTCGAGACTGCTGTATCATTTTTCCCCTTTCCAAAAAATGTTGCCAGAGAAATCTCCTGGTTTTGTTCCTTTATTTGTTTCTTTATCTAAATACAAAATAGAGATAAAAATGAAATTGAGTTCATTAAATAAGCTGCAAATAATGTCTTGATAGCACAGGAAATGTTACATTCCTTGCAATTTAACATTGCAGCATGTGCTCTCAATGGAGCACGGATTTCTTTATAATACTAATAAAAATAGCTGTAGTCCCATTCTTTCAACAAAGGCTTCCCCCTACCCCAGCAATTCAGCAGAATATATCTTATTTTCTTGTATAAAAAGAAGCCTTTTTTTTTTCTTTATAGGTAGCAGGCACATCACAGTTAACAATATGTAGCTGAAGGGTGATTAACTCCAGGTACCATAGGTCTAGAACTGGCAATAAAGAGGTAGCTTGGAGCTGTGCACTGAAAACAGCATTTATTCAAGAAATGAAACAAAAGTTTGACAATGTTAGAAAAGAAATGTAAGAAATAGGTTGAGGCAGCTATGGCCCAGCAATGATTTACATGCCGTTAATGTACAGTGGCTGTATGTTGTATTCAGGACAATATTTAAATAAAAGCAGCGTTAGCCTTGGCAGCCTGTGTATTAACACACTGAATTTATGTTGCCTCCAAGGTAAGGAGCATCTTCTTATTGTAACATATACAGGAATTACAGTGTGTCAAGAGCATTTTTGGCAGTAGATTCTACCTTAAGCAGAGCTTACTGGATTTGTTTCAATTTATTTTTATTTTGCCATCATTTCTTGAGTGTTTTCATTTGTTTGTAAGTTGTTGAGTATGATGATAGTTTTTCTGTCTACCACTTCAAACTTAAAACCTTTCCAGCAGTAGAAAAAAGTAAATTTACACAGGCAACAAAAGAAATTAGAGGTTTTATCTTAACAGAGAGTTGGAGCTGATGGAGTAGGGGTATCCAGGCTGCAGATGTATGGCACAAGAGTTTTCCTATCATGCAATGGTTACCTTTATATGAGCTGCAGACTGGTGATGTGGAGAACAGAGACAAGGGCAATGTCTCTGAACAGGCCTTTTGACACTGTGCCAGCATCAGTGTCATCTCTGTCTTGATCCTCCTTTGCTTCTTACATGGCCCTCCCAAAACTATCTGAGCTGCCAGGTAATGTTGGTCATAGGGGGATCTTAGCAGCTGGCTGTTTTGTGACAAATGACACAGAATCAGCAATAGTACGTGACCTTTATGGATTCTGGCTGTCTCTTAGAAGTATGTGAAATATTCACAATGAAATACAAAACCTACTTGAAATTCAAGTTGCTCCTCAGACAATTACTATGGAACCAAAACACCTAACTGCCCTGTATTGGTAAGATATTTATATTTCTACTGTCCCCATAAAGTTCTCTGCCTTGTGCATCATTATAGAAAATAACAAGTCAGAGCTTTTTTAAGTACAAGGCCTGTGCTAGATGACTGTCTGAAGTACAGATGAATGACAGTGAAAAAAGCAATCCCAATGGTAGGAATATGATCTGGAGGCATAGCCTTGGAGCCGAGGTGTGAAACCCTTCAGACTCAGCCAAAATAAACCACTGCTACTGTGGGGAGGATGTGGGGGAAAGGCACATAAAATTCAGGCATTAGTTCAGAAAAGCAACTGTAGCATTTGCTACAAACTTCTGAACAAAGCACACTGAATCAACAATATAAGTAAATCATAACATCTCCTGCCTCCCAGAGCAAAAACACTAGGCATGTTAGGTCCCTCTGAACATCTGTCATCCTCCACAGTATGGGAAAGGGTGAGTTTTAGATCAACAAACTCCAATTCTGTCAGATCAACCATACGGAACTCTGACATACTTCATGGGCCACTTCTTCCTCTTCTTTCATGTGACATGTCCCCTTCCAATTTAATTGAGAGTAGACTTCCCAAATTTCTTTAACTATTATTTAGCTTCGCATGCAGAGGATATAGTTCTGGGCATTAAAAGGTTGTTGTAGGGAAGTTAACAATCCCTCTCCATGTGCTGTAATATGTCTGGTAGGATAACAGGGATGAAAACAGTAGGACTGGAGTTCTGTATTCGGCAGTTATAATTCAATGGGACTGTACAGTCTCTTATATAACTTGATAAAATGGCACTACAGAAAGTGAAGAATATGGGCCTGGGGCAGATGGTTTTTTTTATTTAAAGACATCAACAGCAACATGAAAAAGGAAAATTAAAAATTGTAATAGATAGCTGCCTCTGCAAGAGAAGAAAAAATATCTTCTACATCTCTGATGATTGGGAAGCAACCTGGACTGCAGTCCAGGGGTTACACACACTCCCTCACCTCCCCTTCTTCCAGCAATTAGGAAGATGTAAAAGACTACACCCTTGCCTTCATTGCCAAAATAGTTGGTTTTATCACAAGACAATTAACATACTTCAGCAACTCTCACAAAGGCATGGGACAAGTTTCTTATTTAAAATGCTATATGGGCAAAATCAACACCATAGCCAGCATCAGTGGTTCCTCTTTCAATAAAAATTTCATTGCTTTGTTTCCAAACGGATTTTGCAGAAGAAATAATAAATGCTCTCTACAGCACTACAAACATAATCTATGTTTATATTGATCTTTAAGCTCCAGTCCAGGCCTGAGAGCACTTTGGATGCTGTTGTCATCAGCAGTTTCTGCATTCACTGAAACATTTACTTCCCCAAATAAAGTAGAGTTTTTCATCCCAAATCAGGTTCACTCCATCTGACAGAGGCTCCTAGATGCTTGGGGAAGGTGCAAAACCTGACACTGGAACAGCAGTCTTTCACAGTTGTGAAGAGCACTGACCTCTGAGGTAAAATTTGATGGTTAATTGCTTTATAATTGTATTTTCTTTCTCTGCAAAAGATGAAATGTTGTTGTCACATGCAGAATGCATACAACTTACTGTAGCTGATTGTATAGTATCCACAGACCCAGTTTGCCTTTTCCAAAAAGAAAAACAATTCTCTATGACTACTTTGATTTTTTTCCTCAAACATTTCCTCAAGGTGGAAAACAAACAACAACAACAAAAAAAAAAACCCAACAAAAACAAACAACAAACCCCTAAATCAAAACAGAACAACAACAACAAAAAAACTTGCTTGTAAAACTACTTAGAATATACAAAAAATAGTTCTGATAACATCTCTTGATGGCCAGAAAGCAGAGCATTGGTAGTTTAAAAGGCTGCAGAAAAGAAGCCTATGTCACTGCCAGAGCTGAAAGGTGTGAGTATTGAGTTTAGCAAGGGGAAGGATAATAGAGGGCTTCAGTCAGATTAGCAGTATGCATAAAGGAAAAAGACTTCTTCTGACTGTGAAAGCAGCCTAAATCAGAAGACAAAAACTGGTATCAGGCTCCAGGCAGAATGTGTATCTACATTGATAAATGCAAAAGAGAAATAAGACACAAATTCTGAAAGCAATTAAATATTGAAGCATCTTGCTTCACGAGAAGGTCTCATCACCTATAATCCACAAAATAAATTAAACCAGTTTTTCTGAAGGATATTCTTTGACTCAGGAATCATCCAACAGACTTCTGCAACTCGTGCTATGTATGACCAACAGGATGTTAGACTAAGTTGTCACAACAGTCCCTCCTGGACTTAAATTCTTTAAGAATTTGGAATTATCACAGCAACCATTCTCCTCTCTCCATCTGATGGTTATTCTGTGGAAGAATGACATAATGTACATTTCTGAGAGTTACCAAAACCTATTACCAGGTCACAAAAATCTGTGAAAAGGCATGAGGTGAGGAAAAATCTATGCAGACAAAGTGACCTCCAGAGTGAAACACAAGAAAAGTATTTTCAGATAAATTGATGCAAGTAAGTGCAAAAACAAAAAGTGCATGCTGATTGTAATATGATCTGATTTCAAATATTCCTCGGGTGAGGTTTTAATAATACTTTAAAAAGCCTGACTGCTCCCTCTCAAGGTATATCCATGTTATTAAGTTGTAAAGAAACTGTCTTGTTCATAAAACAATCCAAACTGGAAAACACAAAGTGGACAAAGCCAAGGAGAACAGCAAAAATCAGTGCTGAGCCTTGGTTTGATGATGTGTTGAGACGTACCTCCTAAGAACCTGCATTAGCTTTGACGAGTCGCATCTTCACACAATTCATCTTCATCACGCTGAAACGCGAGCAAATAAATACCAGGCAGATAGAAGCTCTGCAAGGAGGAGGCAGCACTGACAAGAGCATCACTAGGACAAATTTCCCAAGTCACTCCCAGAGCTGAACACTAGAGCTACAGTAAGTGAGAGACAAGATGACGATCTGTAAAAACCTTCTGTCACTATGTCAAGTGAATGCAGTGGGACCATTTCATGCCTACATTCCAGCCAGTGTTTGGGCTTTTCTTCACCCTCCTCTGAGGCAAATTCTGTGTTCTGCAATAACTTGCTGCCCTCCTCATCCATACATTATTTACATCCCCTCATCTGATTTTAACCTGCTACTAATCTATTGTTGCTTTTTCAGCAACTTCATCATAGTCGTGGATTGATTGTTTTTTGTACTCTGCAATTCAGTTCTCCATTCTTCTGTTGATTCTGTTGTTTCACACACTCCCCATCTCGTTACTATACTTCCCAGCCTTCTGGTTTTCCTTCTTGCACTTCAGCTCTGTATTGCAGATACAACCAACTTTGCTTTCATCATCTTTTCTTAGGACCATTACGATGTTTGCTAAATATTTTTACTTTTCCAGCTTGGCGTTTTCAAAAATCTTTTTTTACACAAGCTTGTGTTTTTCCCGGCAAACTGGTCAAAGTTCTTAAGATTTTACTAAATTTGGCCCAACCAGTCAGAACAAAAACTTGACTTTGCTCCTTCTGTTACCTGAGCTAGTTCCTGGTTCACCGGTATGTAAGAGCCTACATAATGAATTTCATTAGAGCCCACCAATCTCTTTATTTTCTAAGGTTTCTCTCACATCTGTTCTGATGGGATAGCATAATGCTAGAGACCCTTCAATGTGTTTAGACTGACATTTTTTCTTGGAAGTCTCTATCTCCTTCACAAATACCATTTGCATCTGCTCTTGGTCACAAAGTGTTTTATTTAACAAAAAAACCAAACTAAAAAGAAAAAAAATCCATCGACTTTAAGTATTTCCCAATTTTGAAATGCACCACAGATTGCAGGAGCATACTGACAGATCTCAAGATAGTTTGCATTAGTCCTCAGCCCTCCATGCTGCTATATCCAGATTACAAAGGACATGTTTAAACTTCATGTGTTGTATAGCCTGAGCTGGGGGACAGCAATCCCCTAACTTGGCCCAAAAAAATGAAGAATCATGTCAGGATTCAAAGTGAATGGAGGATGTAATATTTTCCTCACGTTCCCATTAATTTTTTGTCTTCAGTCTGAAAATTCAAGCAAGTTTCAAGTGCCATTGTTCTGATTGCTCCATGTGCTGCATGTCATTCCCTCATGTGATTCAAGGAGAACTAGAAGGCAGTAGAAGTCCAAGCCTTTTCCAAGTCCTGTATTAAATGAACAAGAACTTCTGGGTGCTTTGCTGATTGCAGGAAAATATCCCTGCAGTTCCAGGGGATGTCTCAAGCTCCAGGATGCTTTCTCACACATCTTTATTCTCTCCTTCTGAGTTCCCAGGATGGTACAGAGCCAGATGTTGAGTACTGTTGAGAACTAAGGGGTTGGAGGGGGAAAAGGGGCTATACAGTACTTATACTGCCTGTGGCCAGCAGCTGAGAGAGAAAAGACAGCTGAGGTAATAAAAGCTTAACCAAACTTTCTGCACACAGAATAGGTAACCTATTTACTTTTAAAGGTTAACCACAACAACAAAAAAGACACTAAAGAGGTAAAATTAGGAAGATGGATATATGTCTTCACTAACAAGTGGACTGGCATGACCCTGGCAACGTCAAGTTCCCTACAGTAGCTCTTTCTCTGTCATCTTGGCTATCACTTATTTTAATAACACATTTACTGATGAGAGTAAAACTAATGTAGCATGAAGAGAAGGATGGAATAGAAGGCATCTTATTTGTCAATACATCGTCACTGTCACCCTGCTTTGGTAATAAGGTGAGATATGAACAGCAGTCTGATTTCCAAAAACACCATGAACCAGCAAGTCTCTTCATTTTCATCTGGAAGCATGAGACCAGAAGTGCTGAGAAAAAGTTGTCATTTATTGTTTCTTTTCTCCCATAACTTCTACATTTTTTGTCAATAACTTTATCCATTTGAGATGAATTTTAGGATCTATTAAAATAAAATATTTATGTAGTAACATATCTGATTCTCATGATTCTACTATTATATTGATATTTTTAGGTACTTTCCTTACAGTACAGCTCACGTTAATAAGTCTGCCTTTTCAGAAAGCATAAACTCTCCACTTGGAAAGAAGGGTTTGAAAATACAGCCTTTGAAAACAGGTGGGACAATATTTTGCTTCATGTCTTGAGAGTAAAGAGATTTGACTCATGGTTTTTGAAAATCTGAGGTCAGGAACAATTTGCAGCTTGTTTTACTAAACCACAAAGTAATAATAATAATCAAAATCTTAGACAAAAGTTATTCTGTTGCTGCTGCTGAAGAGAGATTTACCTCCATTTCCCAGGGATTACCAATATAATAGTCTTTAATAACCTGCAATTGTCAGACAAGCATGTTTTATTCCTGCACTTCAACAATAGCCCAAAAGTGCCAAAAGCATTTGCATTTATCTTCAGCCAGTGAAGTAGATGGCAAGACCAGAAGGAGCTTTATCTAACAATAGCTCTGGTGTCTTACAATTGTCTTAAATATTTCAACAAAGAGATACCTCAGTGTATTTCCCTGGCTACCAATGATTTGCCAAAGGTCAATAACTCTACCTTTAAAACCCAACTGATTTCTAAAGCTTTTCTTGCAGTTGAGAGATTAATCCAGACTCTTATAAACATATTTATGAAATAAGAGCAAGGGACTTCAGCCTGGCAGTTTGGAATGTAACACCATTTTGTATCTATATTATTTTTGGGATTAGAAACCATTAATTTCTAAAACTGTGCTGTGGAGCATAAGTGGCAACAGCTGCAGCTATCTGTTTGCTGTCTTTCCACATGGGCTATTTTCTGTGCAAGATATGCAAGAAGAACACAAATAAATGGGGTGTTACCTCTTTAGACAGGGCCTGGCAAATTTAAAATAAAAAAATAAAAAGCACGAACCATGTTTGCCTTAAAATGATGAACTTAGGTGTTAATAAAAATGGCATCTTAAGGCAAGTCTTTACACACTTCCTGTTTCTGTAATCAATTCTTCTTCATGCACAAACTAATACAATGCCTCTTCTTATTATGTCACTACTGTACACAAAACATTTCATGCATAAAATATTAATCCCAGACACAGGTCTTTGAGAGAATGATTGTACTGGCTAAAGGAGGAGAGAGAGAGAGAGAGAGAGAGAGAGGTTTCTGAATATAGCTCCAGTAATGCTTTCCAGTCCCAAAACAAAACTGCAACTGTATTTAAGCCCATGGCTTTTCAATAGCACATAAAAGCAAATCTTTGGACTGTTTAATGATGTGGACAAGATGACTGAGAGAATCAGAATGAGACACACCATGTGTCCCTTTCAAATCTGATCTATAAAAAAAACCCAAAATAAACCGAAACTCAGTTACCTGGGTATTCTTTGTACTTTACTTTTCACAATACTTACCTTTTTAAAGTGAATCTGGGAAAAGTGAAAGTTTTGATTCTTCCCCGCTAAGGGGGTGGGGGTGTGGGGAGGGGAAGAGGGGAAAAAATTTTAAAAATAGCCTCAGTGAACCTATCCTTTAAGCCTTCATAACATTCATAACAATTGAGAATTGTCACTCCTTATTTCACAAGTTCAGAATACTGAACTGTCAGTAAACCATTCATTCAAGTATAAATATCTAACAACAGGTAATTTAATTAGGAGAATCAGGCATGTCTGTGCTTCTATTCCTTCTTGATGGTATTATGGACTATGTAGACCCTGCCCCATGCCAGGCCCCTGCTGCTCCTTATGCCCAGATGTCGCCCTTGGCTGAAGCATGCTTTACCCTCAAGGTTCACATGTCCTTGGCAATTGAAGCTGCAGTGCAGAGGGGAGAAAAAGGACAATTATTTCTTGCCATAATACCAAGTCAGACCATGGCTGAGGTTTTACAGTATGATGACAATTTCAACTCCTTCAGTTTAGTCCTAACCTCAGACATACTGTTTGAGAAAGGGACTCACGAAGGTCTTCTGCCTTCCACAGAAAGACCATCCTCCAGAGTTAATTACTCAGAGCTTCATCCCAACCATTACTAAACATTTTCCCTACCAGAACCTCATTTTCTTTTCTTGCCAGAGGATTTTGCAGTCTAAGAGACCTGAAAACTATGTAAAGAAATCTTTTCAAAGAAGTAGTCCATCTGCTGCCAGTGGGATAGTTCACCTGAATAAAGAGTTATAGCACTAAGCACAATAGAGTTAAACAACAGAATATGTTTCTCAGTCTAACTTTGCTAGCCTGCCAACACCAACTGATGGGCTCAGCCAGTGGTTGGTCCCAGCTGGCACTGGCTGCCCTGGACATGGGGAAAGCAGCTCACAGCCTCCCACACAAGCCAACCCTGTAGCCCCCCCAGTTCCAGAAGCTGGCCACACAAATCTGATATACTCCCTTTGGAATATGCCAGGCAGTTATTCTCTTGTCTCATTGCCTACAGTGTCCAGTCCTTCTGGATATTTATTTTACTTTTTTTTCTTCATAAATTATTCTCTCCATTTTCCCCTTTCCATCTCTATTATTCTGCACTTACTGACTTCTAAATCACACACTGCAGTTCCAGAATGGTTTGTAGTGCAGTAGCTGTGGTCTTACCTCTGGACTGGGAAGTAGTGCTTTGCACACACATGCCACAAAAGACCACATATGAAATAGAAATTAAAGGCTGTTCTGCAATGCAAATAACCTTACACTGAGAAGAGGTATGTACTGCTGAAACAAAAAAAAAAAACCACTTGTACTCAAGTATTGGATGGGAACAATGTCCGAATATAGGCTTCTCTTGCAAAATAAATTAGAATTTTGATGGGGGTATCAACTAACTATCTCCCAGATAAAAAGGGCTTTAATTTGATGTCAGTAGGGCTAAAGTAACATTTAGCTGCATCATTTCTGTATGAAATGATGGTGTAAGTCCCGCAGTATCAAGATGCTAAAAAGTGCTTAAATATCCATGGTCCCATTCAGTAAACTTGCTTCCTTTTGCCATTTGGAATAATGAATGAAAAATTGCCAAAGCTGCACAACAGGATTAATTACAGACTCATCATAAAATTCTAAAACCACAATACTTAGGCAGCTAAGCAAGAGCAGCTCTCCCTGCAAGAGCAGCAAGAGCAACTGTAGGGTAAACCCTCAAAGTAGTAGATGTGATGTAAAAAGAGATCAATGAATTTGAGTAGGCTATGATTCTATCCACCAGGTTTTTTTCTTGGGGAAAAAAATACACTGACTTATTACATGCATCCCCCAACAATATCCTAAACAAAGTGTTTAAATATAGTTTAAAAGTATTTAAAAGTGACAAAGATCATGTTTCCTTTATATTAAAGACTGAAAAGAAATAGGTTTTTAACCTACTAAAGGTGATCTTCCTTGCCAGAAGAACTCCTACCAGGAAATGCAAGGGTAGCTTATCTGAAGGTTTTGTAACTGTTAGATGCTATAAATGTCACTCCTTACTGTTGGCACCAGGCTGCCATTTAGCTCTCAGTACAGAGAATGGGGAGTGCCCTTTCCTAAATTTGTTTAAGTGTCTAAGGCTATTACCTTTGTCTCTTGGTCTCTCTCTCACACATTATTTTACAGCACAAACAAGTGCACTAGCACAGCCAAACCCTCTTAGAACCAATTCCAAATAAATAGGACCTGAACAAACTCACTGTCAGTTAGCAAGTTGTTGCTTGTTTAGATAATCACATTACCAAAGGGGTACACAGGAATTCAATCACTCCAAAAATTAGCAGTACACCAAAGGCTAAGGACACATAGACAAAGCAGTTCTGGAGCACAGGAAGGTTAATTTTCTCTCCCTCTCAATGCCCACTCCCCTCCCTCAAGAAAGGGAGATAGAACCAGGCCATTTCCCCCTCTAACATGCTAAAGCTTTCAAATAGCTCCCAGGCATTTTAGAAGCAGTTGTACAGTGTTTGCTTGCCACTTTCAATTAAACATGGTACAGCAGTCTGATGCCACTAGGATCTACTAATAGGAAGAGTTTATTTCAGAGAGTGTTAAAACTCCAAACAAAGAACTGTCCACAGACGTCTGCATTTTCTGGATAAACACCGAGGCAGTTTATAGAGACAAGAACAGGGAGAACAATATAAAGCACTACCTCTCTGTCTTTAAACTTTCCCAGCATTTGGTGAATGCAGATAATTTACTGGGTATCAGCAAAATCCAGATAATTTACTGCTTATCATCAAAACAACCGACTTGTGGGATAAAATTGCAGCTAGCTTTGTGCATCTTGGAAGTAGTAGGTATCTTGAGAAGGAAAATTATTAGAAGTATTTGCAGCTCTAATAGATTGTCACCTGTGTGTTTAACCAAGTTCTTCTCCATATGCTTTGATTAAATGGAAGCTTTTCTGGTTGGCCACCTTTCCATTTTAACACTGTGCTTTCCACTACTTCAATACACCTGAAGGGATCAAAAGCAGACAAAACCCCAACTTTTTCCTGGGCCTCACAGAAGGAGGCAGTGAGCAGCTACAGGGTGGGAATAGGAAAAGAAGGTAAAAGAGACACGACTGATTGGGAAATTGGTATGGAAGGAAAGAGCTGGTAAAAATAGAATGGAAGGGCTTGATAACTAGAAAGAAGCCATCAGGGGAAAGGGTTCTCAAAAGTCTGTGTTTTTTAAACCAAGGGTGCAATTAACTGTCGGTGAGAGATCTGAACTGCAGTTCCTTACAAGCACTTTTAAAGTACATTATGGCTCTCCCTAGAGTATGGATAGTTACCAGAGTTGTTATTTAACTATGTATTTATCACGTGTATCGATTAAGTTTAGCACCATCATCACACACCTTGATCTACTGGATGCTACTGTTTTGACTTGAAATGTGTTTCAGGATTAACTGAACAACAACATCATGAGGACCAAAGAGCAAACACATCTGTAAGACCTCTAAACCTTCTTGATCAGCCCCAGATAGAAGTTCTGATGAGTTCCTTCCTTTTCCAAATAGTGCCTTCAATAATCGAAAGAACTGTAGGCCAAAAATTGTTTTGAATTTTGCAAATGCACTAAGAGTGGAAGATACTTGCATGAAAAGCAATGACAAAATAAAGACTAGTAATCTCATTTATACATGTATATATAAAAGAAATATCTCAGTTTTATTCAAAAGGCATAGGGTTATCACAAGAGTCACATCTCCCCATGTACACTTTCTATTTAATTTTCATATATAACTCTAAGACTGAAGGAAGGGGGTATCAATCTTACTTTTATTGATTGTGCCTCCTTCTAATCAGGTTCCCTGCCTGTTTTTCACACATGAATATAAAATGATGTCTGGGTAAAAAACAATGCAGAGCAATTCTGCTTCTTTAAAATTAAGATTCCCCCAGACTTTTCTTCATGTCATGGATGCTTTTCTATTGCTGCCAGGCTTTATACATCATTGATTTAAAAAACCTCTGGTTTGATATTAGATTGACTTGACAGTGTCTCACATAATGAGTAAACTATAAAAAGCAGCAATAGATTATACCCTTGGCATGCAGATCCAAGCTTGACTGGAAGTTGGAAAGAGAGAGGTGATTCCCTTCCACATAACTGTGGCCTCTTGGGGTGCTTCACACATGGCTCTACTCAGAAAAGCCAGGAAGTGCACACTACCCACTGCATGTAGCTGCTGTCGTTTCTGCTTCACATAGGTAAAAATCCAGACCCTTCTGCATTCATTTCTTGGTGGCAGAGCATTTGCACAGAGGTAACTAAAGCCTGCAAACTTTTAGACCCGACAAGGACCAGAAAATAATTCAGCCTGGGTCCCAGATGTAGTGGACAGGTCTCCAGTGCTCTAGGCACTGGACAAGTAATTTAATTTAAGAAATATGCTTATTTGATAAACGGCTTTAAACACAATAGAAAGCCAAAATCCAAGAACATATTTACAAGGTGTTTAATCAGACTTTTTTTTTATGTAAAGACTTTTGGGGCTCAGCCTACAGCATTTCTCTGATACAACTCTCTCATGTCCTAGAAAATTGCTTCCCATGTCACAGATACTCAATTGTTTCTCAGTTTATTTATTAATACTTCCAAATCCCAAATTTTAAACTATAAATTATTCTAATGTTTTCTCAAATATATATTTGTCTAAATACTATGAAATTCGAATAATAGATATATATTGGAAACCCAGACAAAGAGGATTCTATGTATGATAGCACCAAAGAGACTCGGTGCAAAAAGAATGAAGGAAGGAAACAGGAAAAATTAGGAAGTGGATAGCCTTACAACAGCTTTCCCAAAGTTATTCATGGACAATAGCAAGTAACATATGTGTGGTTCAACTCAGCAAGAAATTGCCTACTCCAGTGCATAAAATACAGCTGCCCTAGGAATGCAGCCCAAACCTGTTCCGCCTGCATGAAAAGGACAACCTCCCTAAGGTCCTGGCTGCTTCTGTACACAATCAGAACAACCTCACAAAGACAAGTGGAGAAGAAACACATTTTATACCTGGCTGTGGGTAAGAATATCAGAATTTCTGACTGCAACTCGTGCTTTCCCACATTGCCTACATGTGGTCTGCAATCTTTGAATACCCAAAAAGATCTTTGAAAATTATTATGGTTTTTTCCCCAAATGGGTAAATATTTTTCTACTATAGAAACAGAAAAGCAAGATTTAACTCCCTACCTTGATTATATTTTTCTGGGCTGCTTTGCCTTCAAGCCTTTGTAGTCAATCCATGCACCAATTCTCATTTAGGCAAGAAGCTGAAACAGGGCTAGAAACACCTTTTTTCATCCTTCCACAAAAAAACCCCCACAGCAAGTATGCACAGCCCCAAGCAAATGCATCACAGAAAATGAGACTCAGCTGTGAACCCAATATGTGGAGCTGACTAAGCCATCACACACCCAAACTGGAATTCTAGTAAGATTCTCAGCAGATGCAGTTTAATGTTGAAATAATTGAAAATATAAAAACCAAACATTTCACCTGTTGCAAAGGCAATATTCCTGAAAGTTTTACTTTCCCAATGCTTTTATGTTTTGCTGTTCTTATGCTGATATATCTTCTGTGAGAACAAAACTCAATATTTGATCAGTTTTGATTTCTAGATACTTTCCTATGTTTAATGGCATTCAAAAATTCAAATTTATATACAGAACAGTTTTTGTGAAATTGTCTTTTTTCCATCAGCTGCATCAGAATGTTTGTGCCACCTTTTACTTTGAGTTTTATTACTTCTTTCTGGATAACTCTCAAGCTTCCTTTTCTCCAAAGATTAAAACATCTCTTGTGAAATTATAGTATCCCAAAGGAGATAATTTAATTACCTGCAATTCTGCCTTTTCTTTTTTTGAGATTTCATTAACAAGCTCCTCTTTTCACTCACAGCTCTCCAAACTAAAATAAAAGTGGTTAAGTAGGTAGTTTTAGTCGTGATGTTTTGATTCCAGAACTGATTTTTGGAGGATGTAGTGGTTCTGTTCTGTTGCCTTTCTTTTACTATTAATTCTAAATAATCTACTGTGAAAAACTCTCACAATTTATCACAGTTTCTGCCTGTGGCATTTCCCTTTAGCCCAAGGATAAATCTTTCTAACTCTGGCAAATGTCAGGAATGCTCCTGTGATACGGGTGATCCTACAATAATAAAAATCAACAGCTAAAAGCAGACTTTATTGTATTCATTATGGTACTTATAGCCTGTTATAAATTTTCATCTCATTCTTATTTAACAAAAGCTATATATTACCATTCTCTGTATCACTGTGACCAAAACCAGAAGACCATCTGGAGTTATGATATGCAATATACATAATCATTTTTACAGTAAAACTAAATGAAGAATTTATCGTATTGAAATCATACCTAAAACACTGAAATTGGTCTTAATGTTTTTTATATCATTTCAAAGATTTATATCACAACAAAGACAAAAGAAAGTTAAAGTCTTTAATCATACTTAGATCATTAAATATCAGAATACAAGAGCCAATTAACTAAATATTTGTAAAAAGACCTCAGCAACCTGCAACCCACCTCACCTTTGCCAGAATCAGAGCCATTGTCATCCTGACAGCTACCAGCAGCACTGTCTTTTCAGTCTCCCAGGTGACTGGCAATGATTTTGTTGACGTCAGTCATGGACAGTTTGCCAATGTGTAAAGTTTGTCTCTTGTCTGTAACATGCTCAACAAAACTTCAGCGCACATGGACATTGTGAGGTCACTTAGCATACACAGTGCCAGGCTAAGGAGTACAGAAAATGAACACTCCTCCCCTTCCCAATATCTTAGTGGATATTGGATATATTATCTTAGTATCTTATCTTTGTTTTCTGGTGCCCTTTTTGCTGGGCAGAAATAACATTATTTTAGCTTCCTGAAAATTACATTAAAATAGTTGTATTATCATGTTTCTATGAGCTTCTTATCCCACACAAATAAAGGAGAGCCAAAGCTTTCCTTTAGAAAAAGAGGGCTATTCCCAAACATGTTTCTCACGACAATCAACAATCTTGTCAAGTATCGTCCAGAATGCCAGGGAGGAATTACTTGTTATATTGTTTCTTATTCCTTAGAAAACATTGCCTTTCTCTCTGCATCAAGGAAACTCTTACTTACAATTGCAGCTCTGCTGATTTTTCTCATTACAAGGTTTGTATATGAGAGGAGCAGCTTAGCCCTCTATTTCTGTCACTGACACGCACTTTTCCAAGAACACAGACTATGGAAACAAAGCTTTGCACAGAAAAACTTTCTTTGATTTTTGTCATCTTTGAGCCAGTGCTTAACCATCGTCACATTTTTAGATCTGTCACTGGATACTTCTGAAGTACAGAAATAACTGCATTTTCCGAGTTGTTGTGTGTGCAATGTGTTGACTCCAGTCTGGAAAACCACCCTGCCAGAACAACTCCAAAGGGAGTATGCAAATCCTTTTTAGTAACACTGTTCACCATAAAACATCAAAACACTATCTGAATACATCTGGGAGATGAACAATAATTTCGTTCTGGTCAGGCTAATCTCTAGTCTTTAGTATAAAATCACAGCAACATAAGTGAGATGAGAAATAGAGTATGCAATGAGCAAGAAGCACTTCAATGAGAACTTTTAGAGGTGTCTATATTTTTGCCATTAGAATCACCATTAACAGATATATAGTTTACAGGGAAATTTTTAATTTTTCCCGTAACATTTTTTATTAGAAGGTCACGGTATCAAAGGTACAGGTTTTACACTTCTTATTTCACAGAAAAGAAATCGCATGAGGACATTGACCAGAAGTCTTCCCAGTTCTGGAGTTTCACCAAATTCAGAGAAACTGATGGTTGCTTAGAGGAACCATTTTATGGGTTTGGTTTTTTTTTTTATAGTGGTCAAATATTTCAGGGTGAGTTTCTCTAGAGTCCAAATATGATTAAAATTGCAAATCTATTTAAGAACATGAATAGCTCAACTTGTCAATTAAGACTAACAGATATTGCACACAGCACACTAAATCTTAAGAGAATTCAGCCACAAGGTTTACTCCATAGCACATAGCAGGCTTCCAAGTTTTATTTTTTTCCCAGAGCTGATGTTTGGCTTGGATATCACCAGACCAGCAACATGGAACGCTGTATGATTTACCAGTGACTTCAACACTACAAATCCCCACCAAAGATATACATTCTTACCAGTTGTGTCATCGTCCCATTTCCAAATATTAACCCTAAGAGCACTTGGCCCTATTGTCATTAACAATTTGCCATTGTGGAGGCTGTACACACATCTCAGTGACAGCACACTAGATCTTTCCTATTCCCACAACAGAGTTGTTATGGATAAAACAATTAGAAGATCATTTGTCCATCCTGAGCATTTATCAAAAAGCCCCTCCTGTTGATTCTCTCAATATTCAAAGTACAGATTCCCTCTCTCACCAAGAGCCTTAGGAAACAGCATCCAGTGATAGGAAAAGATCAGGTTCAGTTCCCAGGACAGCCACCTGCTCTCTGCGTGACCTCAGGGAAGTCATCCTAAAAAATGGCCAACGACTCAAGAATGTCAAACCTGGCATTTTTCCAGTATAAGTTTTGGAAACCGTTCATTTAATTCAGCAATACAGGTAAGGTCTCTACCATCTGAGCAGGAAAACAAGAGAGCAACTCCTATAGAAGAGGAAAGGTAGAAAGTCCTGGGTGCCTCAAGCCAGGCCCTCCAGTTTTGAGGTCCTGAATCTCTTTGTCACTCTCCTCAATCTACAAAATGGAGACAAGAACCTGACAAGATTTTCCTCCTGCCCAGGGATTGTGGGGATAAACACACTCCTGTTTGTGAGGCACTTAGATAAGATAGCTAAGGGAGCAGTGTAAGTTGATAGATTCCTTGATCTTAAGGAACTGTATTCTTGAAAGAAGCGGCTTGACTGAGTTATAAATGTCCATATTATTCACAATATGAAACTGCCAAAAGATAAAAAACATTCTAATGATATTTGAGAGCAGGAACTCCCCTTCGCCCCCTCATACTTTGAGGACTCTGTCCCTTTGGAAATGGTATGCCTTTCAGTGAGGAGGATTCCCTATTGTTTTCTTCCCTATTCTTTATAATGTAAATGTAACCTCATTTATTTATTTATTTTGTCTCCCAGGCCTCTTTTCATCTGGCAAGATGGTGGGGGAGGGGGGTGGAGGGAAGAGAAGCTGAAGGAGGGGGGCTATTTAATAATGTCCTATTAATCGCAGTGCACTATCAGCAGGCTTTAACCCTGTTCCAATTCTTTGATTGCTTTTTAGGGATTAGAGCAAACTTCATTGTCATCCATTGCATTGCAAATAGGTGAATTTGAGTGATATGTACACAAAATATAGATAGGTGGATAGTGCATCAATATATGTGCAGAATATATACATGCATTTATATAGCTTGTACACACACACACACATATAAAAATAAGCTACATCTCCTTGTATGCCTAAGAGAAAAATCAAATCAAGGCACGGAGAAACTGAAAAAAAAAACCCTACATGTATCATTCACCTGATTTCAATTGTGACTCCCTTTGAACCTCGGCCAAATCATTTTGTACATTAAAAATTGGTCAGGGATGATAAGATTCCATTTTCATGGTTGGTAATGCAGAACCGGTGAAAGAATACAATTACAGACCCCTGAGTAAACTCTGCGAATGTCAACTTGATGTAAATGATCAAGTGTCGACAAAGGGCTGGTGGGAGGGGGGGCAGGCAGAAATGGAGGGGAAAGAGAAGCAGAGGGAGAAACAGAAAAAGAAGCTTCAACTTCTCCAGCAGTCTCACCAGTGACATGCCAGCATCTTCCCATTCCCAGCCATTTGGGACCCGACCTTTCTGAGCCAACATGGGGCCCCCAGTCTCCCACGGCTGCCATGGCCACTGCCCACCTCCACGCTGTGTCGGGGTGGTGACACAACTGACCTGCCCCTGCCTCCAGCAGGCCAACAAAAGCAAGCAGCCAGCACAAAGAATTCCTGCAGAACAATACCATGCCTCCACATAAATCCTGCAAGAGCCCAGCGCTCAGGGTTTGTATTGAGGGACTGTCAGACCCCGACCCCTGCACAGTGACTGCACGACTGCAGGTGTGAGTCCCCAGTGTCACCCCGAGCCGTCCTGACTGCCTTCCCACCCTGGCCCCACAATTTCCAGGGCTCCAGGCAGCCCTGCTTGCTGCTCTCTGCCTTCTCTGTGAGGACTAAGTTGATGCCATAGCAACTTCTTCTCTTTTTATATTGAGCTGACATAGGAATCTGAGGGAGAATGTTGTGGCCAAGAGGATGTGCAGAGCTCATGGAGAGAAAAGAAAGCACAGGTGCTCATCACTCAGCAGGGAGAGTGATGGTTTAAAAGTTGCCAGAGCATGATCTCTCTATTCCTTATACTTCATGATTCCCCAAGGGAGCAGATTAATCCCTTCTCTTACAGGCAGGTAAACTGAGGCACAGTAAAAGAAAGTAAGGCCCTGATTTAACTGTGCTCCCAAAATGAGTCTTGAGCTGAAGGCTGACTGCCAGGCACCAGTTTCCTCCAGCTCCAGGGTGACCACCAGCCCGTGCTGCCCCTTGGTGATAAAGAGTTCCTATCTAGGTCAGGGCCACACTTCATCTGCTCTCACATTGCAGCAAGAAGAGCTAGACAGCAGTGAATTTCTGGGACAGGGATACATAACCAAAAGGCTTTTGCCATTTGTGAGCTGAAAACATGAGAGATATTTCCATTTATTTTAGAATTATCACCTGAGCTGATTAAAGCGGTTATCAACTTCAGTTGTTCTTTACATGTCGTTTTTGTTTCACATTTCCAATGTTTTCCCGGTGTGCACTGCATAAATTATTGAAACATTATTTTATTTATCCATCCCCTTGTGACAGAAATAGGTTCTCTGAAAGCAAATCTTGTCCTAATCAGTTTTGTTTTTCTTGGTTTCTCTCCTCAATATTGCCACAGCTTTTGGGTTAGTGAACACTAGTTTTCTTTTGTGGAGAACAAAAAGCACTGTGGGCTGATAAAGACAGGCTGCTAAATTAAAGGTTATTCCAAAGTACATCATTGGCTAGGAAACAATAGGCTTGTAAAACTTTTAGCAAGCTGGGTGGGAAAAGAAGATAATGCACTGAAGATAGACAGGATGGGGATTGTCTAGACCCCATCAGCCCTGCTTCCCATTGAGACCTAACCTCAGCACAAAACTTTCTTGGTTCACAACTACCTCCAGAATTGGCCATCAAGAATATGAGACAGTGAAATAACCAAACCCCAGGGTGCTGAAATATGGGCTTAGGTTTATTTCTTATATAAAAACAGCAGACTAACACTGTCCCTTCCTACCCTGTACTCAATTCTTTTTATACACTAATACATCAATACAAAGCACTGTTACAGAAGCACACACTTAAAATGCTGCACTTTTTTCTCTTTTTGAGTGCTATCTGTGCCATCCTAATTACAAGCAAAATAAAATTCAGCAATGATAGGCACATGATTTCCTACTAAAAACAAATATCATAATCAAGTCTGATGTAAACGTGACACAAGTTGCTTAGCTGATAAGGGGTCTAAACTCCAGTAACTACCTGTACTTTAAAATTAGCTCTGCTCAAAATATCTCGAGCAATACTATTAAAGAGTCAAGTGATGTTTAGAATGTTAGCAGGACTGTTCTGGTTTTGAAGCACAGTTTCAAATAAAATGAATTTTAAACAGTTCAAAACGTTGCAATTTCTCACCTGCACATATGGCTTATGACAAATTTGAATACTGAGTGTTATCTGAATCTTAAACTCTGAACCAGTGTACACAAATACAGTTAGGGGGGGTTGGGCACTGCAGTCAAATCTATTTGCTTCTCAGACTAAAATTATTTGAACAGTTATTATTTTTTCCCTTTCCCTCCCTTGATTCTACATTCATGGTTCCCCTAAATGGCACAAAATTATATATTGAATTTTTCCTCCCCTGTTGCAAAAAGTAGACTGGACTGAACCCATTAACTGGGAGAGTTAAGTCAACACACATCATCCTTTTTGACAAACTTTATTGCGTGTTGCCAGTCTTTGCAGATAATTACAGAAACTTAAACATAGTTTGTCTTTACCGAATATAAGGAAATGAAAACATTTTTCCTACGTCCTACTCATATAATGAGAACGATCTCTGTTAACAGGGATTAAACCTACATGTCATTCTTATAATATACAGCACAATCTATTTCAGCAAATGCAGAAATGACCATTTTTATCTAACACTGCTGAAGCATTCCTCATTTGACATAAAAAAGCCACAGCACTAATATTAGATTTAAATAGTGCAAATTACAGCACATGTTAAAAACCTATTCCCTTGTGTATTTATAGCTGTAGGTTCTGAACTTGCTGTCTTGCATATTTTCAGTCATTTAAAAAAGTTCTCAGTCCTTTATTTAATTATTATTATTATTAACTATATGTTAATTACTATTGATAATAATTAATTATTAAGTCATTGTTGCCACACTGAAGATGATTTACAAATACTGTTTTGCTAATAAATGTGGTGGAAGGGCTTACTCTTTCAAGACATTTATATGGCAAATATTGTTTCCGTTATATGGTTTCTTTTGGCAATTCAAATCCTTTTTGGTTTTTTTCATTTTCGGTTGGTTTTTTTTTTTTTTTTAAATACACATGCTTAGTTTAAAAAGTTAAATTAAAACTATTTGCACAAAAATGAAGAAAGATATTACTCCAGCCTGATTTGTCGATTATATTTTATCACAACTTTTTAAGTAGTTGCTATCCTTTTTATTTGAACAATTCTGAGGCAAATTTTTTAGGGAATACAAATATTTCATGCAGATGAATGGTACACCTGGCAACAGAAACATGCAGCAGCAAAACTTGGTAGTCAGAGTGGGTCCAGAGGGGGGCCACAAAGCTGATTAGGGGGATGGAGCATATCTCCTATGAGGAAAGGCTCAGAGAATTGGGACTGTTCCATCTGGAGAAGAGAAGGCTTCAGGGTGACCCAATTCCAGCCTTGCAGTACCTAAAGAGAGCCTACAGGAAAGATAGAGAGAGACTACAAGAGCATCTAAATACAGAACAAGACGGAATGGCTTCAAACTGAAAGAAGGCAGCTTTACATCAGATATTAGGAAGAAATTCTTCATTCTGAGGGTGGTGAGGCACTGGAACAAATTTTCCAGAGAAGTTGCAATTGCCTCATTCCTGGACGCATTCAAGGCCAGGCTGGATGGGGCTTTAAGCAACCTGGTCTAGTAGAAGGGGGGGGTTGGAACTAGATGATTTTTAAGGTCCCTTCCAACCTAGGCCATTCTAGCATTTGTGTACTCATCCTGCCTACTATAGCTAGAAGAATAGCAATTAAAACCAGTAAGCAATAGCTGCCTGCACAAGAGAAAGTGGCAAACCAAGCTGAAACCCTGCAGATATGGCAATACCCAGGGAATATTGTACAAAGTTTAGTTTCTTTGGACAAAGACTGTCTGAAATGGCATTGACTTTTGGTCATTTTGACTTTAGGAAGAATATAAAAAATATGTTCGGGGTTTTCTACAGAAAAAAAAAATCTTGTTTTTTCCCCTCATCCACATTTCCATTTGAGACAGAGCTTTTAGACTCTAGATTAGAATAGTTAGGCATTAATTATAAAATAGTCTAAAAATTATCTTAAAGAAGTAGTATTTTTATAGAAGTACATTTGGGCCTCAAGTTTTCAGTAACCTATTTCCATATCCTACAGTACTAAATACATTATCTTCTACTTTCCATAATGGAGGGCCAAGTTTCTCTAGCAGGTTTCAGTGGGGAAGCAATTTTTATATGTACACCTCTGCAGGTGAATACAGGAGCAACATAACAAAGACAAGTGGATGGGCTACACATCCTGCTGATCTTTGTTATTATTAAGAATTCAGGAGTCAGAGTGAGTTTTCAGTGGTAAATAATTCTAAATCTTTTTTACCTGAATGGTGTATGGCTATTTTTTTTTCCAGGACAAATATCCCTCACTATTAAGAAAACCCAACAGATGAGTAACAGATGAGTTCCATGAAGGGATACACAAGAGGCCCTGTCTCACTGCCTGCATGCCATCAGACCTGGTGCCCTGGTGTTTGTCTCCAGCCCCTCAAAAGCAGTGCACTTCTGAAGTGCAACACAGAGCCTTGAAAGAACACTAACAGAACAATCTCTGTCACTCCTCAAGTAATGGGAACATATAAAGGGAATATAATGTATTTAACTTCCTACAAAAAGGCTGGCTTATTTGGAACACCTACAGTGAGCCACACAGTGAAACATTTGTAATAGTCAAACACAGAGGCTTAAGGTATAGGGAAAGGAAATGGTCCATGAAAGACTGGTCTACAGAGTTAAATCTTTAAACTAGGCTCACCTCGCAGTCAATTTTGAAAACAGATTTCAGGTCAGGAAATGGTAGGGAATGAGTTTAAATGAATGTCAAACCCACTAACCCTTCTCTACAAGAGGAGAAAAAGTAATTCTGAAAGATGCGAAGGATTAAGGCTATTCAGATACCTCTACAGCACTAAAGAAAAGCTCAGGAAAGTTCAAAATGTGCCCTTGGGCACTGAAACCCAGATAGTCCACACTCATTCCTAACTATCTCACCTTTGGGTTTTGTTTTAGACCCTCAGCTCTCTTTTCTGGAAGCAACCATTGCCTGGGTCTCAGGATAATCCCTACATGGACCACTCCCGAAGAGAGTAGTATGTCCAAGACTATCCCAAGTTCAGCATTTCCTATCCTACAAAGTCCACCAGAACCACTATGGGAAGGTTCATGCCTCAAAAGCCTCTTTACATAGTTTAGTTGTACCATTCCTCCTCCTCCAGAAGCACATGCAGACCTCTCCTTGCTGGTCCACCACCCTCTTCTGAAGATACTCAACAGAAAATAATCATAAACCTCTGTCACAAAGGCTTGGAGGTCAGTCTGTGTGTGCAAGTTCCCCTCTCCAGAACAGAATGTCCCAGAACTTTCCATGTCTCCCTCACCAGAAAGCTCTGGGTTAGTGTAGCTGTTGAATCAACAGACGGTAGACATGGAGTCTCCATCAGAAAGTTTCTACTCTCCAACTGAAGGAGGTGTATGAGGCTGGCTTTAAATTGCTCTCTTCTCTTAAATGACCACTGCTTCTAAGGCTATGTCTTCACTCAAGAATTAAAACTTTTAAAATTTTATTTATTCTTCTTGAATCACCCATACTCACACAGTAGCATTTCCATACTGCCACGTTACACCCAAATTGATACATGCACTATTTCAATACATTTGTGCTATCACTGCTGTCTCCCAAAGAAATCAGTACAGGTATTAAAAGGAAAGGGCATTTCCCAGATAGGATCTACCACTTCAAATACATTTGATTTTTGATGCAAAACAACCTTCAGGTGTCAGTGCAAAACCACTCTTTTCTGTAGAGCTCATTGGCAAAAGATGAGCAAAGAAATGGTTGGAAGGAACTCTGGTGGTGATTTGTTAATATTTTTGATTAAATTTAGTGTAGTCACATGGTTGCTGTTGCATTTTTATCCATGGATAATTATGGAGTCTGCTCATTTTATGAGATGTATTTTTAAGAGTTTATCAGTGGCTTGGGATGAGTGCTCTTTTGTTTAGTGATGTATAAATTTGAATAATAATAAATAACAAAGTGAAAGAGGATGAGGGAAGGGAGGAGACTGAAGTCTGGGAAGATGCCTCGCTATGTATGTCTGCTGCATTTGATCACAGCATAGATGATACAGCAGTGGGCATTATAGAAAGCCCCAGTATTAATCAGATTAGATAAATATTAATTGCCATGTACTAACTGTGCACTTTACTGGAGTATATTGATGTTTTCAGTCAAAGGCTCATGTTATTAGCATACATTTAATGATCAGTCACTTCCCTTTACGCAGTTCTAATGTTTTGTCGAGCAGACACCAGAAAGCAGTCTGAGCTGGTGCGCTGCGACTCTGCCTTACAGCAACATATGGGTTCACGCTGGCTCTCCCCAGCGCTGCACCCTGCCAGCCTCACCCTGTGGGGCACCACTGTGCTCCCCATGGGGCAGCCCAGGCTACAGACACCCTCCAGACTGACACTTGGGGGAAACTTGTTATTGAGGATACACCATATGATTTCAGTACTATCACAGTGGCTAAATATTCAGCATTTTGTTCTTGCTGCACTAATTGTGGTGTCGAAGAACTTTATGACTTATTGGACCACTAGTATCTTCACCTAGGCACTTGCAAGGATTTGCACTCGCTTTCATAAAAAGGCAGAGACAGGACTTCCTCTCTAATACATTTTAAAACATATTAATAAAAAAATTCTTTCTTTTCTGAATCAAACAACTGCATTCACCATAAAGTTAAATTTGGGGGGAAACTTGAGATTAACCATCAATGTTAAAATAATACTGATTTGGACAATTTTGATGTGTTAAAAAACCTTCTTCATCATACAAAAACTCAAAGAAAAGAAAGTATGCAAAAATGAAAAAAGCCTAATTGATTGGTTAACATTGAAGAAACCACAAGAAACCCACACCCACTTCTGTCAAAATGTCATTAAACCAAGACATTACTATAGAAAAACCTGATTTTGACAAGGCTGCACTTTCCACTAGTAAAAGATCATGTAAGGAATTTTTCTCATGATCCATACAAATAAGTAACAAGGTGTTCTCTTCCAAGTTACTTTGGTACATTTGAGGAAAGTTGTATAACTTTTAGGACTGGATGAGGCAAAGTGTTTAGCAGCTGTGCTGTTCTATCACCCACCGCAATTAAATCATGCAGTAATGAGTGCACATGTCAGGCATTTATTCGGGGTTTATTATGAAGGGGTGCTGTGGGTCCATGTTTTGTACCAGAGGAGTGAAAGCTGTGTTTCAGTGCTGCTTCCTGCGTTTCACTGTGGCTGTTTGGCTGAAGGTGCTCCTGCCTGCTGTGGGGTGGGCACACAGCTGTGCTGAGAGCTCTGCACCGTCTGTGTGCCGAGCACAGTCTGCTCTGCTTTTATGTATAAACACAGAACATGCCACCACACTTTGTGGCTGTGCCGAGAGCCTTTAATATATGTTATGACAACGCTGCGTTGTGCTCAGTATCATCGCTGCTCGCTCTGTACCGTAGGCATGAATTTAGCAGTGTGATTATGCTATAATATCGCTGGGCTCCGCTCTGCCCAGTTGTGCCAGGCTCGCATTGTGCGCTGCGTGTCACAATAATGTTGACAGGGCTGAGTGGCAGCGCTCGGCACTCTGCAGCTCTGCCTCGCTCCTGCGAGGTGCTGCCGGGGCTTTGTGCCCTGCCAGGCTGGGCAAGGGGAGCGTGGAGGGCTCCTCGCTCGCCTTGTGGGGATGTGCAGAGTTAATGTTACGTAATCTGCACTTTGTGGGTTTTTCGCATTAATGCTGTGTGCTCTCTGCTGCTTGATTGGGGGGTATTAATGTCAAAATATCCCATGATCTACTGCTGTGTGGTTGTGGTGGAGCCTCTGATAAAATCATGGCTTTTCTTAATAATGCAGAATTTTAAGAGACAACAAAATGTATAGGAATTGTTCTATATTAAAAATGCAGCTTTATTGTATAATTACAATATTTGCATCATGCTAAACAGATTGGCTGGGTTATTTCAGATTCTTTAAAGTCGTGATGGCATCAGGCCTACAGTATTTCTAAACTGTTTTGCCCGTCTGCAGTTGTATAATGAAACACCACAAATTTTACCCAGCAATACTTGTGCTTTCTAAGTGCTGCATTATGAGCATAAAATTACCAAATGTACTGAACATACTTACCAACACTGAACTAAAATCCCTTATCTCTCACCCACAAATTAAGTCTCCACAGATCCTTTTTTACAATGCTGAAGTAATAAATACATATATATTTATTTCTACAACCATTTTAAGAAATTAGAAGGAAACCCACACAGTAGTTTAGCAGTCAATTTACAACAGTACAGCCTCTCGAGTAAGTATGTAAAACAAACACACATCATTTATTTCACTCATTTGAAATCCCTGCTCCCTGACAAACAGACAGACAGACTCATACACACAGATCACTACAGCCCAAATTGGACATCAGAGAAGGAACTAGGACTTCTTTGCTATCATCCGTGATTGCCCTGAGGGTTGAGGAGTGGCCAATTTACAGCATGAATATAGTCTGGGGATACATGAATCATGAATCATGTTTGATGTATGGAAAGGCACAGTCACTCTGAAAGGCTGCAAATGCAGTCATCTGCTTTTTAAGTGAAAAAAAAAAAAAAATCCTTGCAAAACAACAACAAAACCAGAGAGATGAAATACCTGGGAAATATTATTTAAAAGACACCATCTTTGCTTTTTTCTTTTTTTTAATTGGGTTGGAAGGGGTTACTTCATTATGCAGCAAATTAGAAAATTCATAATTTATCATTGCACCCAGTCGAAATGCCACCCAACTGAGTCGCACCCCTGTGAAAACCATCACATAGTAACAAACTGTCAAAGCCTGCTGCAGCCGACGGGCAAAATTAATATGCAAATGTATGCAAGAAATTAAAAAGCAGAATTACCCAGGCAAATGAGGTAGCTATACTTGAATTGTTAGAATTATGAATAATTACTGCGAATTTTCTGCTCCTAATATAACTTGTTTTTTGATAAACAAAGACTTAATTATCGAGATGCGCTGGAGAATTTCCGTGGCGCTCATTAATCTTGCAAAAAAAACAAGTCCCTGGTGCCCAAACCGTAATGAAGAGCGCGTGCCCTGAATCTTCAGAAAGATCAGAGGCACCAGGGTGCCAGGGCTAGAGAAAAAAAATGACAGTGCCAATGTCCCCTCCTGTACCCTGGAGTGTCATAACGTCTTCCACTAACTATCAAAGGGACTTATTTATGCCAGCAGCTGAGCTATAAGTCCAATTTACGATGCCTTAAGCAGTGGTGAAATGATCTGTTGATGTGCTATGGAAATGCCATCTTGCAGTAGCTCGATTTGGTCCCAGTGATACCAACACGATGAGGACCCTCCGCTCCTCTGCTAATGGATGCAGCATGACAGACCATAATACACAAGAGGGACAATCTTTTAGGACCAGTCTCAATGGTCCTCCATTAATCTTGGTTCTGCAGCGCTGTGGTGTCCATGGGAACAAGGGCATTATCATAAGCACTGGTTTTAAATGTTCCCATTAGGGATTGCAATACAGAGGAGAGATGCATGGGGTGAGAGGGCTAGGGGAGACAGTCCACTATTAGTTTACACTATTTTTTATGGCCTGGATTTGAACCATAATGGGTGGCTCGGAGAATTTTCTCTTCCTAAATAACATAAAGAAAACAACAAAGGAGGAAGCAGCTAAGTGTACAGCGCAGTGCAGTGCTGCATGTTCGTCTTCTCTGTTTTTACAGCAAGAAAATCAGCTTGGCCCTGGTGGGCTGAGATAATTTACCATGAGAAAGCAAAGGGAAAATAACCCCAGGTATTCTCAGCACAGACCAAATCGAACCCGCTGTGAGCTTATTATTACTTAAAAACTGGCATCTAAGTGGAAATGACTGACTCTCTGTCATTATCCCTATTACCACCATGATAAACCCAAGCAGATGATAAGGCAAAATTACAAAACATCAGTTCTGGAGCTCGGAGGCTACTTCAGAAGCTCAAGGCAGACTGCATTTTCAAATGTTTCCTTCTCTACACTCAAGTCCCCAAATTTCCTGATGCCTTGACAGAACCATTTCACTGCATAGGCAAATTGTCACCTTTTAAACCAGGGCATCTGTCATTTTTATACAAGGGTCTTCCACTCAGTCATTCTCACGCTTAATCCTCCAATTTCTCTACACATACAGAGCAGCTATAGCACCGTAACATTTGAAATTTCACTCTCACAGCCTGCATTACACTCAAAAAGGGGAAGGATGGGGTGACAACTGCCTCACAACTGACAGAAAGGACACCCCTCCTGACCACCAGGCTATATTTTTTTAATAAGCTGGAAGAGCAGCTTGCCTGGGGAAGAATGGAACTTCAGAGTGAGAAGAGGGGAGTGAGCAGAGAGTACAAAAAGGTGTTTCCAATATCTTCCACCATCCTCTCACCCTTCACATTAACGTGGCCAAGAGAAGTGAATTTTTCCCACCTATTCCTTCTGTCTCCTTCCTCGGCCTCTCCCTACAGAGGGGTGACTGGCACACCAGCACAGAGTGCTGATACTCCAGCAGCTTCTCCCAGGTGCAACAGAGCTGGAGGGGACCCAGAAAGCAAAGTGTTGCCTAGGTCTGAGGATGTTACATCTGGCTTAGTAGGCTGATAATACACTTCACTGGTTGTCTGTAAAAAGGGGTTATTACAAAAGGAGCAGTAATTGTGTCTGACATGGTTGCCTACCTCCATGCTGCTCAGCAAGCAGGACAGATGCTGAAGTTCTTACCAATAAAAACTTTCCTTTTCCTCCTAGGGATGGGGGAATTTAATGTTCCAGTCCTGCTAGTGCCCAAGCAAGGCTCAAAGAATTCCTCAATTACAAGCAGTGGTGTCGCAGCCCTCATAATGACTGTTAACATCCTGGGCTGTGCCGTGCCCAGATCCCACCACCTGATGACCTGGGACCACGAAGGCAGCTGTCATCTCCCTCTGTTTCAGATCATAGGATAAGCAGGATCACGTGCTTGTTGACACTACAACCTGCTTCTCAGCCAATGGCCACAGTGTCTCAGCATTTCATGGTGATGAAACCTCAGGACTAATAATCCCATATGGTATCAGCTTTTGAAAAAGCCTCCAAGAAATAAAATTTCCTTCAAGACTGTTTTTTTGTTTTACCAGTACACTTCAGTACAAATCACTGAGTCTTTCCTCCACCTCCTTCATGCACATGCATGGGGAAGAGATCCAAGCATGCAGGATAGATATTATTATTATTATTATTTTATTATTATCATCATCATCATCATCATCATCATCATCATCAGTGGCCAAAGACTTCACAGTTTAGATTCTTTACAACCAGTGTTTGCTCTTAGTGAGCTGGAAAGGGATATAAAATGTCCTCTGCAGAGGCTGGGGCACCAGTTACAAAGAGAACTCCTGTCCTCTTTCCCATAATTACCACATCTAGGCAGCACACTAGAAAAAGATCTACATATAATATATGTGTGTGTGTGTGTGTGTGTGTGTGTGTGTGTGTGTGTGTGTGTGTGTGTGTGTGTGTATGTAAATATACATGAATGTATGTATGTTCCTGACAGATATGGGTCAGGAGATAAGGAAGGATGAGGATGCAAGATAGAAGAGGGCTTCTCAAAATGCCTTTTGCAAGCTATTGCAACAGGACCTGGCTGAAAAATCAGAGAAATTACTTTCCAGTCGAAGAGACTGAGACTGCAAAAAGGCAAGCAAAGATTCCAGGTCCATATGAGCCACTCAGGCTCATACAACCCCAAGCCTCTCAAAGAAATGTAAATGTTTTCAATCCAGGTCAGTGTGCTACCATGGCAGAGCTGCACACACACCGTGTGCACCTTTCTGACACAACAGTTGTTCAGCTTGCTACACAAATCCCAAAGGAGTCTAACATTTTACTGTATTTAAATAACAAATATTTTAGGGTAGAAGAGCTGTGCTTCTAGTTGTCAGCTGGAGGGTCTTTACAGTGATGAAAAGGGGGGAAAATATACTTAGATTATTCCTAGTGACCCACATACCGCAAAACATCTGCTGACAACATGGTTGGCTTCCTGCCCAAGTTCAACTATGAGCTGTCTCCAGCTGATCATCTTTGCCCTCACCATAATCCGTAGAGTCCATAGTAAGCAAAGGAGATAGTCAGGGATGTAAAAAGCAATTTGACCAGTTGAATAAGCATAAACCCACACAAACATGAACACACATACCACTTACATAAACCTGATCTTAAAAAAAGGTGCTACCATCACATATAAAATTTAGATCATGATTCTTTAGGTTAGAGGTAAGAACTCACTTGTGTTTAGCATGGCCTTCATGTTTGCAAAACTTATGCTATTAAAAATTTTAGGTCTTAGAGAAATGCATGCACAATATGATTAGACAAAGCACTGGAAACAAATAAAAAGCCCCAAGAAATATCTTTTGTACTGTCAAGTTCCACCATTGTATTTAGTACAGAATTATTCTGTTTGTAGAGACAGAAAAAATATTTCTAGAAGCATTTGTGTTCCATCCTTTTATTTACATCTGAAATGGTGTTAGCCTGTCATGCAAACATATTGACGTAACTTGACTGTCAACCTCACCTTTCATTGTTTGCAGTTATTTCTTATTTTGCTATTATTTTTATTCAAATCATTAATTACTCCCAAGTTCTAATTTTCTTGTGCTTTCTTGGCCAGCTAGGGAAGGCTCCTGGCTGGACCTGTTGATTGTGAACAGAGAAGGATTGGTGGGTGATGTGGTGGTTGAAGGCCCTTTTGCGCATAATGATCGCAAAATGAAAAGAGCTTTTGGTTCTTGTAAAAGCAAGGAAGGGGGTCAGCAGAACTGCTGCCCTGGACTTCCAGAGGACAGACTTTGATCTGTTTAGGAGGCTGGTTGAGGGAGTCCCTTGGGACTCAGTCCTGAAGGGCAAAGGGTCCAGGCAGGCTGTACATCCTTCAAGAAGGAAATGCTAAAGGCACAGGATCAAGCTGTCCTCATGTGCCAAAAGACCAGCTGGCAGGGAAGAAAACCAGCCTGAAAGAACAGAGAGAGATGGCTGAAGCTCAGGAAAAACAGGAGTTTATGTCCTTTAGACAGGGCAGGCCATTCAGAAGGACTATAGGGATATTGTGAGGTTATAAAGAGCAAAAATTAGAATAACTAAAGCACAGCTAGAAAATAGTCTGGCTACTGCCATAAAAGACAATTAAAAATGTTTCTATAAATACCTCAGCAACAAAAAGAGGGCCAAGAAGAATCTTCATCCTTTATTGGATGTGGAGGGAAACGTGAAGATGAGGGAAAGTCTCAAGTACTTAATGACTTCTTTGCCTCAGTCTTTAATAGTAAGACCAGTTATGAGGATACCAGGCTCCCTGAGCTAGAAGACAGGGACGGGGAACAGAACAAAGCACCTAAATTCCTAATTTTCCTAAAGGAAAAATGGTCAGTGACTTGCTACACCATTTAGACACACACAAGTCCATGGGGCCAGATGGGATCCACCCAAGGTTACAGAGGGAGGTGGTGAAGTGCTTGTTGAGCCACTTTCCATCATTTACCAGCAGTCCTGGTCTGCTGGGGAGGTCCAAGGTGACTGGAAATTGGCAAATGTGACACCCAGAAGGAGGATCCAGGTAACTACAGGCCTATCAATCTGACCTTGGTGCCAGGAGCAGATCATCTTTGGCACCATCACACAGCACATACAGGACAACCAGAGCATCAGGCCGAGCCAGCATGGGTTTAGGAAAGACAGGTCCTGCTTGACCAACCTGATGTCCTTCTAAGACAAGCTGACCTGCTCAGTGGGTGAGGGAATATCTGTGGATGTTTTCTACCTGGACTTTAGTAAAGTCTTTGATACCCTTTCCCACATCATTCTCCTGGAGAGACTGTCTGCTTATGGCTTGGATGGCTTACCCTTTGCTAGGTATAAATCTGACTGGATCACCAGGCCCAGAGAGTGGTGGTGCTTGGTGATACATCCAGCTGCTGCCTGGTCACCAGTGGTGTTCCCAAGGGCTCAGTCCTGCTTAATACCCTTATTGATGATCTGGACAAGGAAACTGAGGGCACCCTCAGTCAGTTTGCAGATGACGCCAAGTTGGGCAGGAGTGTTCTTCTGCTAGAGGGTAGGAAGGCTCTGCAGAGGGATCTGGACCAGCTGGATCAATGACCCAAGGCCATTGGTATGACTTTCAATGAGGCCAAGTGTCACATCCTGCCCATGGGTCAACAACAAACCCCTGCAGCTCTACAGGCTGGGGGCAGAGTGGCAGGAAAGCTCCCTGGTGGAAAAGGACCTGGGGGTGCCATTTGACAGCAGCTGAACATGAGCCAGCTGTGCCCAGGTGGCCAAGAAGGTCAAGGCATCCTGGCCTGGATCAGCAATAGTGTGGCCAGCAGGACCAGGGCAGGGATTGTCCCCCTGTACTGGGCATTAGTGAGGCCACAGTTCAAATCCTTCACTTCAATTCCGGGCCCCTGAGGATGAGAAAGAAATTAAGGTGCTGAAGCATGTCCAGAGAAGGGCAACGGAACTGGTGAAAGGTCCAGCCTAAATGATTCCACCCTATTCTATTCTATTCTATTCTATTCTATTCTATTCTATTCTATTCTATTCCATTCCATTCCATTCCATTCCATTCTTTGTTCCTGCATTCAGGCACTCATTCCCCTTTTAAAATGCATCTGACTGCTTAGAGCATAAACAAAATCATACCTGATATTATTCAAATTAATAATCACTAATTTGTGACCATAAGGGGATTTTTTGCAGCTTGTATTAAAGATATAATAAACCTCACCATGCAATTCAGAAAGCCATACAGCAGTCACTTATTTTAATGTTACCACCAGAGAGTACTGGTTATTTTGTTGTACTTTTTATTAGTATCTGTAAGACTATTGTTTCTTCTCAGTGAAGGCCAGAGGATACCGTGATTCAACAGGAGGAGAGGGTGCTCAGCCACCTCTCATTACAGTATTTTCTGGCCCAGCAGGAAGCCTTGAACTGTCCCCTAAAAATCCTAAAAAGTCAGTGCCTGTACTTGGGTGAGTCTTGTAATAGACAAACCATTTGGACAATTTAAAATACAGGAGTATAGAAATGTAACAGAAAAATGTAACAGCAAGCGACAGAAAACATGATCCCTTAGGTGCCGTAGCTGGAGGCTTAGTGGCAGATGATGCTGCAAAATGGCTTCAAGATGGGATATTTACAAAATTGCTTTATGAGAATTTTACACTGCTAATCACAAGACTCTAATAATAAGTCTTCCCTTACTAATAGAAATCTAAACACTAGCTTGCATTTTCAGACATTGCCTTTGCTAAACTGTGTTAGAAACTTGTAATATTCCTTTTTCATTTCCAAACATGACTTCATATCTGACAGTTTCAGAATTGCCTTAGCCCTTCTGAATATACTAGAAACAAAACTCCTCATTTGATTAATTCTAATAATTTTTTGTCATTATTACCTTTTAACATATATTGGTATAGCAGATTAAATATTATTTATAGCTTTAATTTGTGTCTTGTTTGGATTGTACAATCACAGGACTAACTTGGCTATCACTATTATCATATTGTTTTATACTGCTCCTAAAATTAAAATCCATTCTTGTCTTTAAGTGTTTTTTTGTACTTGTCTTTCTTGCTTTGCATTGCATAGTCCATGATTAATTCTGTTAGCCAAGTGCATATGGCCTGCTTGGCTATCATCCATTATCTTCATCATTGTTGCCTCAAAATGAGCACTTTATTATTACTTTTTCATCTTTCCAATTACCAGATGTGCTTTTGCATTCCCTTACTTTTCCTACTAGACTGAGATCTACATTTAGAGTAAAAGTCCCAGCTCATTAGTCATTGAAGATTAAGTGACTTTTCCCTGGCTAAATACAGAAAATTTGAGGGTCTGTTCCAGTATTATAGAAATGAGTAACTTCTGAAAAACAGAATCAAGAATGCCTGGTTGTTCTTCTAGAAAGAAACCTTCATTTATTGTCAAAAAAATGGTAGTTTCATAGATTATCAGATTCAGATAAAAGGAAAATTCCCTCTGGAAATCCTGTAACTACATTTGATTCTAGTATCTCTCTGAAGTCTCACAAGTCTTATCTAAACTAAGTTCTGCCCATACCTGCCTGTCCTATAACCTGGATTTCCTGGAATGCATTCCCTCATCACCCTCAATTAAAAAAAAAAAAAAAAATTAAAAAAACAAACCAAACCAACCACATATGGGGGGAAAAAGAGAAAGAAAAAAAAAAAAAAAGAAAAGGAAAAAAATAACCACAACCTGAAAAGGTTGCAAAGGAAGCCTATAAGCAGCATCTCTCACTGGGAAAAGTTTCTTGCAAGGTTTCCATCCCTGTTTTTCAGGTTCAGACAACACAATCTGGTTCAGTGTGCAGCACCTGAAAACTTCTGTGAACTGCATTCAAACCCCTAACCATGCAATGTTCATTTAGCCACAAGGTTAGCTGAGCTAAGTGCGGCACACAGTGCAAAACCTTGACACATTAAGGATAGGGGGGTTTTTGTTTGCTTTTTGTTCATTACATTCATATAATTAAAAAAAAAAAAATTATCCACATAACACCTCAGTCCACTCCAGTATTATTTCTCTAAGTGTCTTAAATAAAATTAGGCTATGCTTTTTTTTAGTGTCTTAAATAAAATTAGGCTATGCTTTTTTTTTTTTTTTTTTGGTTGATATTTTCTAGTCCCATTATTGGACATTTTTAAAAATCACTAGAGAAACATTTTATATAATGCCACAAACTCTTCTTATGACATAGATATTTCTAAATGCCCATGATTTTTTTTCTATATAAGGTCTTTTGATTAAAAAAAAAAATTAAATAAGGGAATATCACCCTCTCAAACCTTTGTACTGTAAATCTGTTCCTAGGCAAGAACCTACTCATTGCCTCACAAAGCAATGTTGGAACCAGACCTGTGCATGACCTGGGGATACATAAGGGAAATGTTGTAAGATAAGTAAGGGAGGAAGCTGGCAGACAAAAACATGCTAGCTTCTGTTTTCTGACCTAAGTATGCTGCTCTGGGCATTTTAGAAAAATCTGTTAATAATCACTTTGAAGGAGGAAGAAAACATTACAACAGGAAAAAATCCCATAAAGGGGTGGGAGAATGTAGGCTGAAAGTGATTAGGGGGACAAGTTTCAAACCTCCCCCAATATTCTGATTTTCAAGAGACAGGCATGTAGTTTCCAAAGCTCGGATGACTGAATAAAGCAAAGAGAGCACCAAGTTTTACAGTCCAGGGCAGGTCAGAGGAACTGCAGAAGAGCTGCCACTTACAAGAAAACTTGCAAGATTCTTCAGAGCTCTGGCACTTAGCCCAAGCTTTTAAAAGTATTGTTGGCAACTTAATTGTTCAAGTAGCACTGTATAATTAGTATAATAATCTTATGCTGACCACAGCCTCTGAAAATCAGACTCTTTAAACTGCCCCTTTTTGAGTATCTCAGAATTGAGGCTACCTTCTTCCCCTAAAGAAAAAGCTTTGCTCCTCAGGCAAATTCTTCCCCTTGATCTCTCTAGATCTGATGTTAATACCTTCATGCCTCTCTATAGCCTCTTACTCCAGGCACAGTGACATTTACTTCAACAGAGCTCTGCCCAAGTGTTGTGCCGTAGTGACATATTCAGACTTGGTTCTTCTGTGCCTGCAGAAGTAAAAGATGTCCCATATGTATTAAGATGACAGGGCAATGTGTTGAAAACTTCTACATATGAAGAATCTTAAGATACCAGATCAAAAGAGATTGCAGAAATGATAAATGTCATTTATACACTGGCAGGTTAATATTGTGGCAATGTCTGGATTTTAATCTAAACATCACCGGGAAAAGTTTGACAAGTCTGGGATAGTATGGCATGGCTATTTCTCTCATTTGGGCTGATATTTGCTTGATCTGCTTTTACCTTAATAAGTTTGCTCTGAGCAGAAGAGCAGCTCTGCATCTTCCCTCCTGGCAAAAGATACACAAAAGACTTTTTTATCTCAATGAACAGTTTGCATTCTTCTGCAGGAATTCAGAATCTTGCTATTGCTAAAATATCCTGTCTTTTAGTATTGTGGTTGTATTAGCAATGGCAGATTGCCTTTGGTAACCCTTTGTTCTGAAGTTTTAGTAACATGGTGTCTGGATACAAAACTTTGTCATATTATGTTTTGAAGATTTTGTAGCAGCAGAAAGTGGAATGTGTCTGTGAGCATTTATAACACAGAAAAGCTAAGTGATAAAGTGCACCTTTAACATAATGACAGTAATTCAGTCTCAGACAGTGAATGCTATTATACCCTCTTTTAAAGACTAAAATCAGTCAATTGAAATGACAATTATGATAATCCTCATGTAATGAAGATTATTTTGAAACAAAAATCTTTTCTGTTGTGTGTGCCTGTGAGTGTGTGTGCATTTACTGGACTCAAGTGCAATCTCAAAATTCTCCTTGTCTGGAAATTCTGTACAAATATAACAGTACTTTCTAACCATTCTGCTGGTTTCAGTTGATATTTAGTTCAAATTGATTTCCTTTTAAAAAATCACAGAATCATTAAGGTTGGAAAACACCTCCAAGGTCATCTATACAGACGCTTTGATGAAATACTCTGAGCATACAGCTTGGAGAAATGGGCAGCCTTAACAGAAGTGGTTAGCTTGATCAGTCTTAGAATATGACATGACACTGCCTTCCCAAAGCACCCCATGTATTGACCCTGAGTTTTATCTTAACTTTCTAAAGGAAGCTGCTGTGAGCTTCTAACAAACCACATGGGTAGTAAATAGTGAGCAATACTTCCAGCAAATGTTATTCCAGCTAGGAGTCAGTCTGTGATAGGTGGCCTGACACAGTCCTCTGAGTTGAGAGAGAGCATACTGATCATCTGAATTTAGTTCTAATGTGGGCTAAATTTTCAAAGAAGTCTAAGGGAAGTCTAATCCTACAAAACTACAACTAAAGTTACAATTTTTCTTGTGTTCCTTTGAAAAACTCATTCTGCTTTAACAAATCAAGGCACTCGGAAATATTGTATTGCAGAAGTAAAATGACACAAAAGCCACAACAAAGACATGCACGTACGGGGAACTCAAATGAAAAGGAAGATAAAGAAAAGATTTGCTGGGGCAAAGAGGGTGATAAAGAAGGGAAAAAGGACAAGATGACCACAGGCCTCTATGGTCTGATGTGAATGCTACATAGAGCTCCTGCCCTATGAAACAGCTCTGACCCAAAATGCAGCAAATGTTAGTATTAAGATTATAGAAAACATTGGAGACACACAGGTATACTTTAGTCAAACAAGGAAGATGTTAGCAAATGTCGCTATACATTTTGTATACTCCTGGCTGTCTCAATTGTTCTGAATCTCATAATTATACTACCTACTCTACAAAATACTTTTTTAGGAAAATTGACATGTAAGTACTGGTAAATGTTCTTTTGTTCAAGATTTTCTACTTTCCATTGCTCAGTTGATTTTAAAGTAGAGAACTAATGATGAACCTCACAGAGAATCCCCAAGTGATTCCCTTAAGCCAGGGGACTGTTTACCTGTAATGTTTAGCAATGATATAGGATGCATCCCCTCTTTGTTGTGGGATGGTAATTAGGGTCAGGTGAATTTGTATTTTATTAGCAGAGCTTTATTCATGTGAACTACCCTAAAAGTGAAGTTCATATTAATAAAGCTGGTTATTTCTGGTTAATAAAGATGGTTATTTCTTCTTAGACCTGACCTAGTTCTAATAATTTGCCATTCAAAAGATGCAGAACTTAGATCTTTGCAGGAAGTTGTTACAATTCACTGTGAACAGTGGCCTAAAAGGGTTGCCGTATGCAGTCAAATACATTGGCACAGTAGGGAAATGTGATCTTTTCTAAGGCTATTATTCTAATCATTTCATCTAGTCCCTTGTCCAAATATAATATGCACTGGCACAAAGTTAATTTAATTTTTTTTTAATCCCTGCAACAGTACAAAAACCCATGACAAAGCAGGGTGTCAAACATGTGCTTTTAGGAAGTCCTTCATTGCCTGTTAATTGTGGATTGCAATTGTGTCAAAGTGATCTCGATGACATTGCTCTGCTGACTATTTTGTGGTGATGTTTAATAGCTGGAAGGCCAAATGCAGTACCTGGCATTCACTTTAAATATGCCTTAATACTGAGTACATCTTCACATCAGGAAACACATTTCAGTCATGAACAGCTGATTGTACCCTTACACACACTCTTTTTTTCTGTTTTGGTTTTTTTTTTTTTAAATTGTCTTGGCCCTGATCCTGACAACAAACTTCACCCTGGCTCTGCATGAGTCCCTAATTCAGTAGTGAGGACTTCAGCTGGAAAGTTTCCCAGGGTGCCTTCTCAGGCTTGAATCCACTGCAGCACAATGGTCCCAGAACTAGCTAATGAAATTGCTGGGCAGCTTTCAAAAGTGGTGTCTAAATCGTCCAGGCCAAACTCTGCCCTGGGCTCACACTAGCAACCACAGAAGAGAATTCAGCTGCCTGTTCTCTCCTCCTCCTCCCTCCACTGTTCACGAAGAAAAGGAACAAAGCATTAGTCTTTTAGCCACTCCAGAAAGCTGCATCGTACCTGAAAGTCTGATATAAGAGACCCACGGGAGCAGGTTGAATCAATTCTCCTTTTTCTCCAATCTCAGCTGGTGACTAATACTAATGCTGAGAGCCCCAGAGATGTGCATGTGCTCAGCAGTGGTTTCAGTGGGAGTCAGGCACTCAAAGGCACCAGCAGTCCAGGCCCAGGAACTCACCCAGCATTCTGTCTTCAAGGCTCCTTGAAAACTCCTCTCAACATTCCTGAGAGGTATCCCTACCTGTATTGTCCTGAAGGGAAAACTAAGGCAGGTAATTAGAGCCTTGTAATGAAGTAACATCTGACGACCTGCAGCCCAATCTGCTATCTGGGTCAATAGACAGATTATGTCCTTGGACTGACTAATTGTTGGCACCTAATTGTATTAACACAAAAGCAGTGATTCACACAGTGGCAAAGAAGTGTTCACCCAGCAGTCCTTCCCTCTTGGAAAATTACGTCACCCCAGGGCTCTGATTCATGATCCCTGTCAAATTTAACTGTGCCAACTAAAGAAACTGCTGCTGCTACTCCTGTCACAGCTAAGTCTGAACACCCCTACTAAGGAATGAGACAGCAAATATTCTCCCTTATTAAGGACAAAATATAGCATTGCACATTATCTTGGAAAAACACTGTAAGCCCAAGACTGAAAATGGGTAATATGTTACTTTCGTTATGTCCAAGAAGATGAAACAAACCACTGCCCATTTCTGCCTCAGTTTCTCTCTTTATTGAAGGAATTGTTAAAATAGGACTTAAATGAGCAACTAAATGCTCAACCCCATCCTGAGCTGGTGGATTGAACATCAGCTGATCACACAAAGCAGCTTGGAAATCCCAGCCTTGAAGTCAATAAATCTTTGGGGGGGGAGAAAGGAAACTCTACTATCATGCTTTAGACCAGTTTTCACAGTAGTAAGTCTTAATAATTTCAGCTCAGATAAGCAGATTTTAATTTAGGGATTCTGTCAGAGTTTATTTTTTGCTGATATTTTTTGCTAAAAATATCTAGTTTATCAATGGAAAAACTCTAATATTTCCATGGCAAATGTCAACAAATTTAAATTTTGACCAAGTGAGAAGGTTCTGGAATTGAATTCCACAGAAATGCGTGTTTTGATTTTTTTGAATCATTGTGTTGTGTGGAGAAAGATTACAATTGCCTGAAGGATTAAAATTCACCAAATAGTTCCTGACAATAACTAAATGCATTCTCCTATAGGAAAGATTGCTTCCATTACTATACACATAATGCTGGAAAAAAACCTTTCAGCCTCAAGTGTTTAGGACTTAGCTTTTTTAATTATTTCCCCTTCCTCTCGCACATATTATTGCCATCTCAGAAGTTCATATGTATTTTACCAACTTTGAAACAATGTTTGGGGACACTAAGGAAGAAAAAAAAGCACCCACCAAAACAAAACCAAAGCTCAGATGTTACTATCTGTCTCATGCTGAAGTGCAAAGCAATTGCATTTCATCAGAAATACATGCCTTCTCTCCTCTATTACAGGCACTCGTCATATAAAAATTCTATTTGAAAATTTAGACAAGCACTACATTCTGTAGACCTGAGTTTTAACAGAGTAACACGATGAATTTCAGAAGCATCAGCATAAATATGAGTGCAGATAGCCTGGGTTTGTGCGCAGCTACATCCATCCTTCAAACTTTTTTTAACCTACCTTGTGGCTAATGACCTCAGGTGGGAATATGAGAGTATTGCATTTAAAAACCAGGAAACTTACAGGCACAAGCCAAATGTAGGTTTTCTGCTGTTCTATATGCTCTGAAGAGGCAGACCAAAATCAGAAACTTAATCAGAACACCTTCAATTTATTATTGCTAGAGTTGCAGTCAGCAGAACAACAATTGCTTTTTGATTTTCCATCACAGAAGTCTGTCAAAAGCAAAATGTTGGACACTGACTTCTAAAACACTGTAGAGGCTGAGCATACTGCAACTGATCTTTGCTCTTAAAGAGAGGGCTTTGACACCACAGCCCTGGGAGAGACAACTGGAGAGGGATCCACACTCAGTATTTCAGCAGCATCTTTCATCCCAGGGGCCCAGAGTCACTTTGACCTCAGGAGGACCCAGAGCCTCTGGAGACACCAGCTCCCACCAGGAAGCTCATGGCCAGCAGCTGCTAATGGCCAGCTTCATCTCCTTTTCTTCTGCTAAATTTGCCAACACAGGAAACTGTTGTTTTCAGGTTGGTCTGAGACCAATATCTTTTAGACATTGGGAAATAACCCTCTGATTGAAAGTTCACCATCAAAGATAGTAAATTGATAACATATTAAAAATAGTAGTAAAAGCCACTTACATAATTTTGCATTTTTATACACTTAAAGAATGTCAATTTATTGAAAAAAAATAAAAACAGTCCACTTACATCCAGCAGAGTGAGCCAATAATAATGATGTATTTTACAATGTATGAACTTTGCCATGTGCTGTAGAGGTATCGAAAAATCAATACAACTAAATTGACAAGTTTGTCAATGATTGAAATTAATTTCCTTTTTTGTGGTACTTCACTAAACTGAATTCCATAGTGTCATATTAATTAACATCCCACTCAGATGGTCTGTGTAGATGGAAAACAACTAGGTTATCTCTGGGCACTTTCAGTGAAAGGTTTATATTACAAGCAGATTAAAACAGTGGAAGAGATTCATTTAGAGACACAAATTGTTTACTGACTAATTTAATTGCCAAAGCAATTGAAGTAATCAAGGTTAAAATTTCCAAAAGATGCCAGCCACTCTTAGCTGGACTCTTAGAGCCCAATGTTTTCTGAAAATGTGTATTTATGACATTCCAGAAAATCCATGTCTATCTGATGCAGAATCACTGTCTTTGACCAGAAGCAGGCCATAATACCCAGTATTATATATATTTATAAAATAACCAGCACACTGACTAAACTGGGTAGTTGTGTTTCATGGAACTCAGAGAATATTTTTTAAAAAACCACAAAAACCAGAAATAAAACTTAAACAGGGTCACAGAGGAAAGTTATTTGGAGTTTCTGGATATAAACTTGTGGAGGTGCTCAATTTAATATTAAAAATGTGTAAGATTAAGTTTAGAGGGCTGGACTGCAACTGTTATGAAATCCTATGAAGACAAAAGGGATCAGAACTGTTAAATGTGATATGCAGTTCTAGTTTTGTTTTAGGGAAGGTGGAGAATTTAATTTGAAAGACCCTTTGGTTTTGCTCTTTTTTTTTCTATTTACGTTCCAGACAACAAGGAGTATGGGGTTTTTTTCAGAGTAAATATTTTGTTATTTGCAATTATGTTTCTGCAGCTGAAATCAAGCAGCTGGATCAGAGATCCTCTGAGACTGATGCTAAGGACCACATTTTTCACCTTGGTCTTTTGGGCCTTGCCCTTAATTGGAGCTTAGTGTCCCATTAATGATTATGCCTCCTGGGATTTTTATGACCATTTCAGAACTGCAGTTTCTGCCTAATGTACTGCTGAACAACAAAGAGTCCTTGTAGTCACATCCCAAAGGCCCCCCTATTAAATATACAGCAGTTCTCAATTAACCTGACGTTTAAAAACCACAATAGCTCTAAAGGCTATCTGCTTTGCAAAGTCCCTGGTATAAACTGATAGCATTTAATTTTCCCCTAATGCAATTCTGTCCATATGCAAAGACCAGCTTGCATGTGACACTAATAGTTGACTTTGTGCTCTGTTGTGACCAGGAGAACCGATTTCTCCATCCATGAGTATCAGTTTCAAGGCATTAGGATACTGAAATTAACCTTGATTGTATCTCAGAGTTCAAAGTAGCTGCAGGTTTAAAGGGTAACTGCGAGTTCCTATGAAGTTTAAGCCACTGCAGGAATTGTGTCACAGCTCTTTCTGAGAGATTGGGAGGGTGGATATGAAAAAGAAGATGATAAATTCACTAATTTCAGCAGCAGTATGAAAACACAGAGCAAAAATATTTCCTTTCTCAGGAAAGTGAATTCTACTTTCTGAAACACCTGTGACAAGCCAAATCTTACAAAAGACCAGTTGTTTAACCACAAAAATACACAGACAACTATATTACAAAGTCAGCTTCCCAAGGTAAGAGTAGGTTTTAAGTAAGGAAATTTATGCAAGCCGTTATTATTTTTACACGCTCAAAAAATATATTTTCCGTGCTTTCTAGTACACTTGCTCCAAACTCAGTTTCAAAAAGATCTGATGACATAGCCACAAAGAAGTGTATTTAGCTGCTGATCCTCTGAATTTACTCAAGCAAGTAGAGATAAAATACATAAGGTCTGTACAGGTTCAAAGTAAATGGCTCAGCACCAGATATATATTTGCACATGTCTAGTAGAGGAAATTAAAACTTTCCCTTGTTGCTTACCTGAATTTCTGAGATTTCGGCTCCTGGTATGATCCTAGAACGGTCCTAGGTTACCTTCCTTGCTGACTGATTCTCTGTTTCAATTGGAAAATTGTACCCATGGGAAGCAAAACCTGGTTTCCTGAGAAAAGCAAAACAGAGCAATGCTTGCAAAGTTATGGGAGAAGGGAAAAAAAAAAACAAAGAAAAAAACAAAGGCATGAAAGCTAACAGTGTGTCCATTCTTCACCCACAACCCCATCATTCACCAGCACCTGAGATTTCTTTCTACCCACTGCTGAAAAACTTCTGAGCTTTCAAAAATCAAAGAAAAAAATTAAAAACTGAAAGTTTTAATAAAAATCAAACTACAAAAAAAAAAAAAAGAAACCAAAAAAAAATCTGTGAAAATTATTCTGTGAGAATGCAATTTGTTTCCAGAGAGAAAGCTTTTAGCAAAAGAAAAACAACTACCAAGTACTCTGTCAGTGGAGAGACAGGCATAGTGGCCTAGGCACTGTGTTAAGTCTCTGGAGATACCAGGTCAGATCAACAGGTTTTTTGTGTAAGCCCAATGTCAAAAACACCAGCTACTAGAAGAACATGAGGATGAGAAACTTATTCTTAAATATCTGAATTTAGTCCTTGTTACTAAAGTAAAAGTTTAAAGAAGTATGCTAAGGGAAGCAGATACTGGAGGGGGTGAGAGGGAGCAGAAATGACATTAGTTCTGGGCTGTGATCTGGTACATTTCTATAAATAGATGAACTCTGAAATTCTTTCCACTAAATAATTCCTTCCAGCCAATAGCTTTCGAGTTCTGATTCATCATCCCAAAGCTATAACAAATGATAAGGCTAATTTGAGGTCCTTCTCCTTAAATAAGGTCCAGCTGAGCACAGAGAGGTATAATTTGTTGTAGAGAAGGAAAGACCTAGGCTGACCATACGGAAGGGAATGTTACTCATCACTGGTGGAAAGTGCCTCCTAATGAGAAGGGGAATCCAGGTAAAGGTTATGAGTGTCTCCAGGATCTTAAGAACACTTAGCTCTGACTCCTAAACTGTTCTTTGAGCACTGCTCATAAAGAGCCCAACCAAACAACAACAGCCCAAAAAAACAAACATTCCTCTTTCTTTTTCTCTTTTGCTGCTCCTTCTACTAAAAGTCACCTAACATTTTTCTATATGTTTACAGCTTGCTGATTTAGCTCATCAGCCTGGCAAGGAGATAAGCTGTTTAGCATCTTTGTTGGTGACATGGACAGTGGGATCAAATGTACCCTGAGCAAATTTGCCAAGGACACCAAGCTTGGGGTGCCACTGACATAATGGACAAAAGAGATTCCCTCCAGAGGGACCTGGGCAGGCTTGAAAGCTGGGCCTGTGCAAACCTCATGAAGTTCAACAAGGCCAAGTGCAAGGTTCTGAACTTGGGTCAGGGCAATCCTAAGCACAAATACAGGCTGGGCAGAAGGGAACTGAGAGCAGCCTTGAGGAGAAGGACTTGAGGGTGCTGGTGGCTGAGAGGCTGGGCATGACCAAGCAATGTGTGTTTGGAGCCCAGAAAGCCAATTGTATCCTGGGCTACAGCAACATAAGCATGACCAGCAGGCCAAGGGAGGTGATTCTCCCCACCTACTCCTCTTTTGAGATGCTGCCTGCAGTACTGTGTTCTTCTCTGGAGCCCCAAGAGAAGAAGGATGTGGACCTCTTGGAGTGAGTCCACATGAGGACCATGAAGATGCTGAGGGGGCTGGAGCACCTCTGCTATGAAAATAGGCTGAGAAAGTTGGGATTGTTCGCTTGGGAAGACTCCAGAGGGCCATTATAGCAGCCTCACAGCATCTAAAGGGGGGCTACAAGAAAGCTGGAGCAGGACTTACTTTTTACAAAAGCATGTGACAGGACAAGGGGTAATCGCTTCAAACTGAAAGAAGGCAGGTTTAGATTAGATATAAGGAAGAAATTCTTTACCGGGTGGTGAGGTACTGAAAGATGTTGTCACAGAAATTGTGGATGCCCCATCCCTTGAAGTGTTAAAGGCCAAGTTGGATGGCGTTTGAACAACCTGGTCTAGTGGAAAATGTCCTTGCCCGTGGCAAGGGAGTGGGAACTAGGTGATCCTTAAGAACCTTTCCAAGCCAAATGATTCTGTGATTCCATAATCTCCCTCTTTCTGCTAAAGTTTTTATTTTTCTGATGTTTCCCTCATTGGATCTTCTCATATAATCAAATGAGGTGAGCAGCAGAGGGGACCTCCAAGTACCAACCATGGTAAACTGTTATTCTAGCCCATGATGACACACAAAACTGTGCCTAATAGCTCGGTCCTGTTGAAAGAAAGTGCACTTGCTCCCTCTCATGGGTCAGAGGCTCGGTTATCAGGATGACTCAATTACAACTCAGCAGAGAAATACCTACATTTAATTGCTGTTGTTTTCATTTCTGGCCTAGTTTCTCTATTTGAGTGAGATAAATTGACTCAAATGCCCAGCTCCTGAGCCAAACCCATCCCAAGGTAAGCAACATATTTGCAGTTCTGAGCTGGACTAGGAGTTAGGGTACAGGAGAGTTAAGCTCCACTCCTTGACCATGATGATCTAATACACTGGCTCAGACGATCCTGAAAAAATGCCTTGGGACACAGAAAACTGAAATGATTCCAAGGTAATTCCAGTGAAAATTTTGGTGAAGTTATAGCTCACCATTATCTAAAGAAGGCAGTCCCACTAAGCCAATTAACTTGATGAATCAACAGGGGGCAAACCATGAGAGGAAAAAATGGTTTTACCTAGCTTAAAGAGATGACTTAGCACAATATAGAATATACACAGATATATATAGAGAGAGAGGAGAGAATATAGAACAGCTAGTCCATGGGAGAGGACCAGAGTACATAGCTCAGCATGAAAAGAATAGGTGACAAAAATGCAAAAGTTGCTGGTCATGGTTTACAAATTCACCTGGTGCTTTCATGCTCACCCACCTCTTATCTGAATGCCTGCAGCCACCTCAGTGAATTTCCATTAGCTTCTCTGTGAGGTAGCTAAGATTTCCCATGTCTTGCAGATGGTGAATTGAAACAAAGAGTACTCAAATAAAAAATACAGACCTTCCTAGAATGTGACCTAGAGATCTATCATGTTCTCTGGTTTTAAAAAATAAGGACAAGTTGCTCCTGGTTCTGAAGACCCCAGTGAAGGCAATAAACGAAGGAGACAAATGATAAAACTTACATCAAAAATCCACACTCACCACACTCCTCACAGAAGCCTTGATTAGTCAGTGCATACTGTGTTCCTTCACAATGTTTGTATTATTAAACAAAATTTGTAATGTTAAAGATTTTAAAGAAAAAAAAAATTCAGTAAGTGCATTGAGAAGGCAGCAAACGCACTTCAAGCAGAAAGCTGCCGTTATTATAATAATAGTATGGAAGAGCTTTATGAAAAAAAACAAAAAAAATCAAGTGTACAAATTATCCGACATTCATTCCATGACATCCTGACAGCTATGTTAGTCCTGATAAAAATATCCAGGAGGACGGCACATTGCAGATGGCACTTCATAATGCGTTCACTTAAAAGCAGTCATTCCCTACCTCAGAGAGAGCGCAGCTTGATGAAGGCCATAGGACACTTGGTTCAGCCAGTAAAAGCTGCTTGATGAGGGCATCTTTATTTAGTTAGTTAGTAACTTATTCATTCATTCATCTTATGCAGAAAAATTTGATGAAACTTGAAGGAAAAATCATAGCCTTGCATCTCCTTTGTGAAATTCAGAATCCAGAATAGTTCAAATAATGTCTGCTTCTCTGAGAATTACAAGTGTGAAAAATGGGTTAAATTGCCCCAGACTTTCACCTCTGGAAACATGAGCTCAAACCTTACTTCCTATAGGCTGTCATTGAAATGATTGACTATTTGTCAGTGCCACAAAGCCAATAAATTACTGGGCAACCTGATAGGATTGATTGTCAAAAGATGCCCAGGAATGGAATATCCTGTCCAGGATGAGGTGCCTAAGCAGATCCTTGTAAGTGACCTTCAGGAACAGTCCATCTCACAGCCCACCCTGCTCTTATCTCCATTCCACTTTTTAAAAGAAAAACAGTTTGCCTACAATATCATACAGTAGAAGATGCTAATAAATACCAAGTACAGAACATAATTTTCTTAGCAAACAAGATGTCAACTCAATAGCACAAATGTTATATTTACATTCATCTTATTAAGATTTATACCATTTAATGCTGGGCTTTAAGAATTACACTATAAATGGAATATAATTTTCATATAAAAGGGACAGTATATTTTTAAATCAAGCCTGTAGAAACTCGCTCATCAGTGGTTTATGAAACTTGAGTACACTGATGCTTCAGTACTCAATTAATGTCAGGCAATATGGATTTCAATCTGGCTTGAAATATATTTAAACAAATGAAGTAGATACAAATGTTGGCTCTTTGGCCAGCCAGAGCTAAAAATCCATTTTCTACCCCATTTATAATAAGAAGTAATCTGAATGTAATTTATCTAAAGCACAATATGTTTCCCTAATTTTTACATGTAACCATTACTTATAGTTTAAGTAATAGTTATATCCACAGATCTTAGTGCACTTAATTGAAAATGCATGGTATTAAAACATAAGGCTCCATCCTTCTAAAATAAAAGCATTATCCTAAGGAATAATTGAAGTGGGGGAGCAGGGGCTGAGAAAAGGCAAAGGAAGGGAACCTTAACAAAAATGCTTAAATGCAAACATTTCTTCCCATTTATGTTATATTAGGATTGTTTTTGAATAAAATTAGTCTCTCTCAGCCCCATATTTCAGTTTAGATTACAAAATTCTCTCATCTGATTGTCACATTTTATGCTGAAGTCAAATCCTTCTGCAGCAGAGTGACATGTCAAGGGTGACAATGACAAATTGTCACTAAGTAAGGAATAACACATGACAGGGCGTTCGGCCATAATGAGATATATGCATGCCTCGAGAGCGTTTGCAGGCATGAGGCTGAAGGGCGATTGCTCCCAGCACTCATAATGTTGCTAGGTCTCATTAAGACTTTACATGCACTGGAATAGATTTCAAGTGATTAAAAGAAAAAAAAAAATAGAGATTTATGAATGAGTAAATCATGGCAGCAAGTTTTATTTTTATTCATACTTCCCTAGAAGTGTATATGGCTTATAAGGCCAGGTTGAAAAAGGAGAGAGGGTCTTTTATCCCTCTTTTGGATTTTTTATGTTACTGTCCAACGTGGCAACACACAAGTTCCATCCCCTCTAAAGGAATAGCAACAGTGAAATCTTTGGCCTAATGGACTTGATGGTGCTCCCTGACACGTATTCATTTGTAGCCATAAACTTTACAGGGACAAGGTGTTACTCATCAAATATATAATGATTTTATTAATGTCTCTTTTTGTTGGTGTGGGTTTAGATGTAATACAGGGGCATGTCAAAGTTCACGGAAAGGTTTTTAAAATCCTTTGTGATTTGATTTCTAATGACTTTTTAAACTTAGTACCTCTTAATTAATAATAAGCACAACTGGTAAATCCTGACAAGACTATCATAACATAGAAACTTTTATGAAGAAGGTCAGGCCTGTGGTTAAAAGGACATAGGAAGTCATATATTCAGCTCAGTCAGTGTCTCTCACCACCAGAGAAGGAAGACGAGAAGATGTTGTTATGGGGTTTATTGCAGTCCTCCTGCTATAGATCTGTTTGATCCAGGATTCAGGGCAAGATATAGGGCAGTTGTTTGTGCAGGAAAAAAATTTAAGTAAGGTAAAAAAAAGTGTGTAGAACTTATGGTCCCCCCACTGGCAAGAGCAGGTTGACTGACCTTTCCATGCTCCATTTTCTTTGATTAGAAAAAACTGCCATGAAATTTAATTTCTCCACCATCTGTAGAGCACACAGAACTTTTGGGACTAAGAATAGCCCCAATTCAGAGTGCAAAACCTCTTGGTATTAATTTCAGTGTATGAGAAGTTTGTCACCATAAACAACAGCAGTCAGTGATTTTCCCCCATTCAAGAGGAAAAAAATTCTAATTTTTGTCTAAATGTGAAAGTGAAAGTCTCATCCCATTCTCCCCTAAAAAAACTATGTTGTCTCATTTTGTTTTAAAAAATGAAGAGACACCAGCAACTTTGTGGTTACACATCAGATGTCTCAACATTTAGAAAACCGAAGTGTTTCTCTCAGAAGATTTTACCATTGAAGTAAGCAAGTTGGTGATAGTATGCTGTACCTTTCCTCCAATCTATGGAACATTAGGAGCATCTTCTTCTAAACAGAACTCCTTCATGTCTCTGAAAGAACGAAAAAACTATCATGACAGACAGTAAAATGGATGAATGAGTGACTGCTTCGAAAGAGAGAAAACAAAGTCAGCCCCAAAGTCCAGGAGCTAAGACTGTGTCCCTGCTTGAATGTTGACACAAGCGCACAGGCTTGTTAAAACAAACCTTTGTGTCAAATCACTTAATTAGTCACAGTAATACTTAGTATTTCTCTGGCATCAGTCACTTAAGAGCTTCACAGACCCTTCACAGAAAAAACTTTCCATTTTGCTACCAGATAGGCATCTTCAGAAGTTCTAGAGTAGTTATAAACTCATCTCAATCCGTGGCAGAGCAGCAAGAGGTAAACCATCTCCCAGATGTATGGAATTTTTCCAGCATGATATTCTTCTTGGGTATCCCAAACCTGTTTCCCAAATCAGTCACAACAATGCATAAAACCAGAACTGACTTTGAAAGCGCTTAAGTTAGGATTTGAAATAAAAAAGAGTCTGTGACTGCTACCACTTTGCTAGGAATAAGGCAAATCAGAGACTTTCCATTCTAGAAAACAGATCCTATCAGATTGGCCTGAAGCCTCAGATTCAAACCCCGACCCACTTAAATCACTCCTGCTGAGGTATTTTTCTTCCTGCCAATGAGAGCAGTTTGTGCCCTTACCTCTCATCCAGCATGTCCCCAGCCATACATCCCAGCCTCTAAACAGCAGTGCCAATCACCAGCCCCAGCTCTCCCATTCCAACAATAAAGTCACAGGCCTCTTGGATCAGGGAACAACCCCTATGGCTGGAGCTGACAACCTTGGATTCGTTGCTCTCACGGCAATAAATGAGTTATGCAAGTACATAAATTTCAATTACTCACTGCTTTGGAAAGCGATTTCTGGATTGTATTATCTGTGGTTATATCCTTGGCAGTGGGGCCACCCAGGCATTTTTCAAACAAGAGCGACACCTGGGTTGTGGCATTCACTGGAACAGGCTGGTTTATGCTTGCAACCCTTAACTGTCCCACAGAAATATGTTTCACAGATGGGGTGGTCATTGAAACAAACTGGGAAGTGAACATGATGATGGCAGTTTTATGCATTGGCAACTTGTCTGTTTTAATTTTAGACTTTCTTGATGGCTGTGTTGGCCCTTGACAGCCATGGCCCCTGGATATTGCAGAACAGATTTTTTTTTTTATTTTTTAGCATGTACCATTTATACTTATTATAACCTAGCCTTTTACAAAACAATGCAACTGCTGCTGCTATTTATGGAGAAAAATTATAACAACAAGCCTAATTTTCAATTTGCACTCATGAACTCTAATCTGCACTCATGAACTTTAGAGTTCAGTCATTGTTGTCTGCATGAGGCCTGTCCCAGAGTATGGGGACATGACCCAAGGACATTCACAAAGGCTGTTACACCTTTCTGACCTGAGTTGGTCTCTCCCTACAGGAACAATATCTTCCTCTGCACCACAGGAAGCACATCAGGCTCTAGGAATTGTCCAGGTCTCTTGAGAAGACACATTAATGTCAAGAGGAATGTTGTAGGCAGAAGTGGATATCGGAAACATGCCCGAATAGGTTTATATGAAGATCTGGAGGCAGGTCAGCATGGGTTCAAAAGTGAAGGGAAGGCAAATTCAGGATCTCCCAAGAACTTTCCATCTTCAGGAGTGTAAGTAGATCCTCAAAGAGAAACATTAACACTAGATGTGGGAGGTCAAGTGCTTCTGAAGATCCAATCCACTCACTATTTACCTCAAAAAACAAAAATACTAACCAAAGCCTCAGGGAGCTAGCTGGACTCAAATAAATGAAGCTGCAGTAACCAGAGAATTTTGAAACCAAGGGGGCTCTGGATCCCTTCTCAAAAGAATGAGCAGAGAGAAAAACGTGAGGAAAAAAAGAAAATATAATTACAGCAGGAACGTGCAAGGAGGACCTCAAATTGTATAGAGTAGCATATTTTGAACACATTTGGATACCAAAATATATGGAGCAAAGGCAGTTTTGTTTTGATTATTTAACATTCCTTTATGTTGCCAAGTATAATGGAAGTTTTTCCTGTTCAAGTAGGGAGTACAGACATGGGTCTTAGTTAAGGTAAGCACTATAAATGGCTATTTAAAAAGGAAGTGGAAAAGACCAACATTCTTAAATGAAAATGTTTTGATTCTCCTGCATGACTTTAAAACATGTCTAGAAAGTAGATCCTAGACTCTTTCCACTTGATGTTATACTTTTCCATCTTTGTAGTCTATGGTAATTGCGTAAAGCTCACACTGGGGTGAGAAAAGGCTCACACAAATGCTCGACATATTTCTAATGGCTGCATTCTGCATTCACTCCATCCCCATTCCCTGACATGGATACAGCTACCTGGAGAGGTGGGTTCATAAAAGTCCAGTCTGCATAGATGACTTTTCCAGGAGATTTACCAGCCTTGTAGCTGAAGCTTGAAGCTAAAAAATTTTGTGTAGTACTACAGTGCAGGACACTGTGGATGTCTAAAGAAGAAGGAGGTCTGTAGGGCTGTGCTGTGCCTTGTCCATCCCCTGTGCTGTACCCCTGCCACCAGAACTTGCCCGTCACTCTGCCCAGGGGCTGCCAGCTCGGCACAGAAAAGCAGGCAGCAAGGGGAGAAAGGAGCATGGCAAAGCACTCCACAGACCAGACAGTGCCACATTTGAGCCCTGAAGTTCAGCAGCACTAAGACAGCTACAGCATTCCTTGTGACAGACAGGAGGAAGCCCGCAGCCTTATTACAACAGTAGTTTCAGCCAGACCAAGTCCAGGGAACAGGAAAAATGGTATGAAGTGATTTTCCCACCACCTCCAGCCAAGCTTAAAATTCTGTTTAAATGGGAATCGAGTCCTGAGCCTTTAGACAGAAACCTCTTTGAGCTGAGAGTGAACCAGAAACAGTTCTAGGGTTGTCTCTTTTTTTAGTTTGGATGTGTTACTAACACAGTATAACGCTACAGTCAGCTACACATCATCCCAACTGTAAAAATTAAGAAGAGCTGTTGAATGTCAAGTGATGAAGCACAAAGTGTCACAACTTCAAAAGTCCTGTTTTTCTGGCAATATTTACTTATTCACATGACACATTAACATATGTAATAAGTACATAAAAGAACAAATGTCATATGGAGAAGTCAATGTGTACCCATAATATACTGAACAGTATTAGGAAAACCTTAGATTGTTTAATTTCTTTATTTATATACCTGAAAAATAATTTCTATGCTACAATAGCAGCTTTTCCTCCTGTGACTGTAGACAACTTTGTACTATCACGGTTCATGACTATAGCTCCTCTTTTCTGCCTCAACACCCCATACAGAGAAGAGTTTCCTTTTTACTGAATTTCTAAAGGAGTTATGGGGAAGAAAAAAAAATAGCTAGAGCTATAAAGAATAGCTGTTCTTTAGGATGTTATCTTGAGCATTTTTAGCTCTGGCTTTGCTAGCAAAAGTTCATCCCATCCATCCTTAACTTATATAAACTATGTACATTATCAAACCATGAGGCTGACAAAGAATTATTGTGTAAAATTATGATCAGATCTTGAAAGTTCATTTTGTCTCAGCTCGTTCACTGGCATACACTTAACTGTTTTGCTTGCTTCCAAATTATGTCTAATGTCCATTGCATGTGTCATATGGCAAACATCAGCCAGTTCTGTGAAAGCTGTTTCTAAACATGTTTGGTTAGATTGTTTTTAAGGCAAGTTCATTTCCTCTGCCAAATTTGAAGAATAGACAGCCTGACATGTATGCAGCATTTCAGCTTCACGGTCAATAGTCTTCATTTATTATTTGGGTGTGAAAATAAAGTGTAAGAAATGAAATGCTGCTACAGCCTTCTCTGCATCTGATACTAGTAGTCATTTTCTCCAATGAGAATATTGTGGATTTGGTGCATATGCAAAGCAAACAGAAACACAAAGGCAAACAATAGAAATATGTGATCCAGGTAAAAATAAAACAAAAAATTAAAAAGAATTGTAGTATATTTTATATTCGTATATCTTAGATCTAAACTCTTTTTTCCTCCAACAGAGTAAAGATTTTATTGCTATTCAGCTACTAAATTACAAAAGATACACTTGCCATATTAGAGTTCTCAAGAGTGTGGAGACCCTTCAGTAAATAAATCTCCCAATTTTTAAACTAGCAGAACGGTAGCAAAGATGCTGAGTATGTGGTATTCGTTAAATAAACTAATACATTTGACAAGTGAACTGAGACTCTCACTGTTACCTTCAAACTTGAACTTCGACTTGACCTAATCCTGTATCAACTGATAACAGTTTACCATCTGTCCTTGGTCAGCCCAATGGAAGACTTCAAAGGATAGATTTAATAGCATATAGTTTGGCCTTGACATACAGACTGTATCTGTTCTTACTTAAAGAACAATAAAACCTTGTATTTAATTTCTTTTTTTTTCTTTCTTCTTTTTTTTTTTTTAACAGATGGAGGGCTGGTGTCTTATTCCATTCTGTCACCCCATCTGGACGCCTTAAATGTGATACTAAGGGAAGCATGGGGTGAGCCCACCAAAAGCTCAATTCAAGTTGAGATATAGTGAGAAAGGCAAGAAAATAGACTGATACCAATCTCGCATCATGGCAAAATTAAGGCATTTAAGGCTGCCATAGGGGCATGTGGAGAAGAAATCAGCACTGACTCCTGAACATAACAATGCAGGACTGAAGTTCACTGCAAGTTCTCAAAGAAGTACAGATGCTTCAACAGCAACACCTAACAGAAAATAAACATTTTTGTCCACCAATTTATGTGTCACATTGCAAAGCAGCAAACCGCAAGCCTAAACATCACAGGAATCATTTTCTGCTTACTATTCCTCCTGAGGCCTCACCACGGGAAAACCTGCTTTGGGGAGTTCAAAGAATGTGTTTTACTCTCACTGCAAAATTAACTGGTTTTCTCTTTTCTGTATGATCTCTTCATTATTATCAAGAGTTCAAAAGGGTTTGGTTTTTTTTTTGTGAAACACTCCAATGCTTAAATACAACAACGGCATTTTTTTAACTCATAGTAGATTTAGCTAACATTCTTTAAGGGATGGATGAAGGACCACTAAAATCTGAGCTACTATCTGTTTAACATAGGGCAAAGGATTGAGCACAGTAATTCCTAAAGGAGAATATATTTTCCTTACTATGAAAATGAAGCAGAGTACTGCGTGATTATAAATATCCTACCAGTGCCTGCTGACTCGTTAGTCTGCAAATGCACTGCAGAGACAACTAAGGATGATGTCCTCTCTTTCCACAACTGAAGCAGCTACCATATTCAGCTATAAAATAATAAATAGCAAATAGGTTTATTTTTAGTGGTCATTCAGAGTTTACATTGGTCATTTACATAGGTGGACCCCAAAGTTCCCTTGAACTGCAGAACAGTGAAGGAAAACCTTATCAGTGGTGGGACACTTTCATATTAAAATGATGTCCCTGATCCTAGAAACAAGAGCTTCAGTCCCCAGTTACCTCCAGACTAATACTCTCATCCTAGTGTGTGGCATTAGGAAACTTGGTGGAAGAAATGAAGGATGGCAGGATAATATAAAGGCAAGTTATTAAGAAGTATTAGGAATTTAACTCTATCCCTTCCTCGTATCTGTATCCATCTGCAGATATGAAGAAAACAATATTATTCCCTTTCATACTAGGGAGGTTGGATTGTTCACCATGGACAAAACTTCATCATAATCTTGTCATGTTAATCAAAGCTTTGACAGACAATGCCAGGTCCAGTGATCAAAGCATTTTAAAAGTATAAACAAGTTTCTGCTCAATGACTCTCTGCATAGACCCTTATAAGAATATTTAAGAATATTATTTACCAAAATAAAAGAAGAAAATAAAATTGATCCAGGCCAAATACATTTTTGTGTTTTCTGTGACAAAGATAAAACCATTGTATTTTGTTTGGATTGAAAAGAATTATTTATGTAACTTCCTTTTTTTTTTTAAGAGAGAATGCAGGTGTAAATCATGACAAAGCTGCTGATGCCAACTTTTCCTCTTTTCACCACTGACTTTTATTCACAAATTGCAATGTCTAGGTAAATCACTTAGAACAGAACAGCCCTATTTTCAGTCTCCCAGGACAGCACCCCAGCCCTGAAGCAATAATGCCATTTGAGGTACGAATATTTCCTATTGACACTGTTCCACTTTGGGAAATAAGCATTTCTTAGATCAAAGACAGAAACTTGAGTGCATATCTTAAACACAAGATTGTGCAATTACTTTATATAAAATATATCTAGCCTTAAAGCTCCAATGTAATCTCAGCTTCAAAATGCACTCTGGCTGGGGAGTTATATACTCTTTTGACATACAGGAAGGGCTTGATTTAAATCCCTGTCATCAGTTCCTCTGTGAGAGACTACAGAATAGAGCTTTCATGGAGTGCAGCTCCAAGGAGACAATTTTTCAGGAAATAATAAATGAACATGCATCTGTGTATGTGCTGCAACTTCTGTGAAGTCAAGAACTGGGAAAGGAGGATTTGAATGTGAAAATATCTGTCCCCTGACAGCACCTTGGGCACTCAGCATGAGGCAGGACAGCCAGCACCTAAACACCCAAATCTCCAACCCCCAACTGAACCATGTGGGAAGAGCACCTGCCAGCATTACTAAAATATTGAAATCTTCAGAAATGGCTTTGTTCATTGGTGCAGGCTGTTTCTCCCTCGTTTCCTCTAATGGACACTTCTCCTGTTCACTATCAAGCCTGTCTGCTTTGAGATAAAACCTGCAATGATGCTGGGAGCAGCACCACACTGGGGGGAGAGGAAGCATTTGAAAGCCCTTTACCAAAGCCTCAGTAGGTCTCAGAGACTCAGTCTACGTCTCTTCCAAAGGAGTCAGGCTGGGGGATCTGTTCGAAGGCTCCAATAAGGTAGCAGTCCTGTTTTCTTAATGATCTGTCCTTCCTCAACTGCAGAGGAAAAGCAAGTCAAGTGTGTCCTTATACACTACTTTAGTAAAATGGATGTGCACTACACACTTCATTACAACCACCATGGGAATTAAAAGTAACTTGAGCAAATGGCCCCAGCTCCGTGTAATTATCTTTTGAAGACACTCGAAGACAAAAGGGGAAAAAAGCTCACCAAAATAGCTCAAGAAGAGCAGAGTTTGCCGAGGGACAGGTGAGCAGCCATGGCTGCCCGTGGGCTCAGCGGGGCTCGGCCTGGCTCTGCTGCAGTGTGCGGGGCAGAGCTCCCATGGGCAGGGAGTGCGCAGGGGCTCTCAGAGGAGGAGCCCTTCCATGGACATGTGCAGGACAGGGCTGAAAGGCGCCTGTGTCAGAGAAATGCTGCCCTTGCATGGACATGTGCAGGACAGGCCTGCAAGGCGCCTGTGTCTGAGCAATGCTGCCCTTGCATGGACATGTGCAGGACAGGCCTGCAAGGCGCCTGTGTCTGAGCAATGCTGCCCTCCCATGGCCCTGCTCAGCCCGCTCCCTGCCGAGCCCACGCCCCGCAAAGGCTTCAGGGCCCGACCCCTCAGAGAGGGCAGGAGCAGGGCGGGGGTGAGGAGCCACCGCTTTCTCCTTCAGGCTCGGGGCCTCTGCGACTGCATTCCCACAGGACTGATCCAGCTGGCAGTGCCCTCACTCGGCCCAGCCCCTCATAATGGACCACAGCCCTTCCCAGCCTTCAGGTCCCTTTTTCTCATCTGCCTCCTGGCTTTGTAGCTCATTCCCTAGTTAACTCTTTCAGAGGTAATGCAACGGAGAAGCAAGAAGCTGTCTGAAAGAAGAAGTCTGAGAGGATAAATATTCTTTTAAAAACAGACCTTCACATAATGACAAGGGCAGGGCTGTGAGAGGCTCCTGGTGACATCCACGGGGACTGCAACCCGACCCCAGGCCTTGGGCAAACCCAGCGCGGAGCCATCCTTCGCCTGATGGAACAGAGAGGCCTCCCTTCCATGAAGGATGATTTTCTTTTGAAAACAGTTTCTATCTCTGTTTTTACCTACTTACTTCTTTGTTGCCACAGGGTGGCTGAAAACGTCTGTGGTTTTAAGTGGCTGTGAGTCCTGGCTATAAAACCTGAATATGTGTGAAGATTTTTTAAATAAACACGCCACTTGTCTGAAATGGGGCACAAAAGGCTCAAAGGCCAGCAAGTAGTTCAATAACAGAGGCACACGTGGCTCAAATGCCTTTATGTGGACAAAAGCCCACAGCTACATTTTTGTGAATGCCCTTTGTGGAGAAGGTGGCCTCGACTGGGTACAACTCAAAGGTTTACAAGCAGCTGCAGAACACAAAGGTATAAGGAAAAAGAAATTGTGAATTGAAGAGACTTAGCATGGCAGGAGAAAATGACAATCCGTTGACTCTGCTCAGATCCCGCTGTACCCTGGATGACAACAGCATATTTCGTGCACTTAGTGTAGTTGGCTCCAAAAGGCAGTCAGAGGCATAGAGACACTTTTAGCTAAAGGGGAATACTGCTTCTCCCTCAAATCCCTGGGAAATCACTTCTCCAGAACAGAAATAGGTCTGCCTTAAGCCACGCCAGCCAGCTTTCCAAATCCACTGTGGTCAGAGCTCTGCAGTTCTGAGGCAAACCAGTAGCTTTCATGTTATATAAAAGTTACTGACTTTGTGCTTACCACGTGCCTTCTCAGATGCTTCTCGAATCTGGATTGTTTCCAGTGTATATATATAGTTTATATATGTTTATAACTTTATAAAGTTTTAAAAGCTTTGGCAGTGTATCAGCCAGAGCTGCAGTGTAGGTCTAGTATGTGTTTATGGAGCCTGAGCTGGGAAGTTTAAAGTGTCATTATGGACTTGCAGGTGGAGGTAAGTAGAAGCTGTATCCCACATGAAGAGGATTTCTTCTGTGTATTAAAAGTAAAATTTTCCTCCAGCCACAAATTCCTGACTGAGCTTCAGTATAATCATTCAAATCACCAGATCCCAGGAAGTACACTCCTCCCGGGGACCTGCAGAGCTCCACAGCTATTGGACTGGACACACAGGATATCCTGCTGATGTGTGTCATCCCCCAGTGCCCACCAGGCTCTCACAGCCCCCCTGGCCTTCCTGCAGCACACACTGCTTTGCACATGATGACAAGCCTGGGCTGCAGGTCTGGCCCACCCTCCAGCTTCCAGCATGCCTTTTGTGCCATGGCCATGGTCTTCCTCTGCCAGCCAGGAGGGCCCTTTGCATGACTTAACTCTGGCCTTACTGTGCATGAATCATGGCAAACCCCACTGGGGAGTGGGAGAAGGGAGTATCAGAAAGTCCACTCCTACCTTTGGATGCAGAATTTATCCTTAGTTTCAGCCTTTTGTCGCACATCCCACCCCCAAACTTCCCTGGGCTTCTCCTTATGGGTCCTCCCACTCCCACCTTGGCTCTGTCCTTGAGCAAAACCATAGGCATGGATATACCCCACTCTGTGAGTTGCACTTGGCAGCTGGGTCTTAGAAGTCTGTTTCGGAAAAAACCTCACCTTGCATGATTGCCCCTTTCTATGGGCTACCACACACAGTAATATGTGGCTCTACTGGTTTTACCACCCCGCTATGACATGCTCTTGAAACCTGATAAATAGCTTTTGATGGTAGGCCTCAGCTGGCTTCCAACAGACAACCCAACAAGCAGTGGAGATTTTGAATTTAAAGCAATTAAAACACAAGATAATGTGAAGTGTCAACTTCTTTCCGTGCTGCTGTAGCAAGCACTGAAAAGTGGGAGAGAGAATACATTTCTGTAATGACCTGATTACACTTAACACAAAAAAGCATGGAATGTCTTCTTGGAGAGGCTGCATTCAACAATGATGGATCTAGGAATGCTGGACACTGTAGTGTGCATTCTTTACAATACCTGCACATCTGTTTCAAACCATTTCCTGGCAAACCAATTTCCCCCTCAAAATTTCAGAAGATGGAGGCACCACTTTTGTCTCCCCTCGTTACCCTCAGAAAGTGAAGCACAGCTATTTTTACTGGCATTACAAAACACCTTACATTTAACCCAAACTTGTAGAAACAGTGGAAGACTTTTACTGCACTTATACACTAGGTTATGTATTGTTATTTCCCTTTCTGAGAAAATACCCTCTATGAACATATATTTAGAACTCTTCCTACAAACTGATGACCTGATTGCAATCATGGAATTACTAGAAAAATGAGAAATTGTAAATAATTATTTCAAAAGGAAAATATACCTGTTCTTTCACTAATGATGTACTAGAAGCTTCCTATAAAAATAGTATCTACCGTTTTGGAAAGACCAGATCCTCAAAATGCAAAGGAAAGCTCTGCCTGTTCAGTGTGCCCTCTTGTACAAAGTGGAAGGTTTCAGGAACGTAATGGGAGAGTTTGCACAAGGTGTTGCAAATAACTAAGCAATCAGAATTTGCTTTTTTATAGGATTCTTTGTTTATAAAATGCAAAGAACTTCTCAGAAGCAAGCTATGATTTTCACCATTTCTTAAAGAGATATGAGAAAGACTCAAAAACTAATCCAATCTCAGTGACAGAGACAAACACTGAGAGCAGCCTGTTGCCTTCCCTGCTGGAAGCGTTAGGAAGTTTCCCTCAGATAAAAAGGCAGAAGTGTGCTAACTTCTGCCCTCCATAACACCTACAGAGTGCTAGCATTATAATTATGTTGATGATATAACCTATTCAGTCAACCATCTCGTGTCCACACAGGTAATTATATTTTAACTGCTAAAGGGCTTTGGGAAATTGGCAGCCACGCAAATGCTTGGTTGGTGCAGCTCACACATTTGCCATCTTAAGGTGATTAATGTAATTCCCAGCCCAGGACTGGCCAGATGATTAGTTCAGTGCTACCCCTCATGTTTAAAAGCAAATAGACATGAGAAATAATACAGAACATACACTGCTCTTCATGTGTGGCTTATAAAGGAGTTTAAGGAAGAACCTGTACAGTTTCCACTGCAGATAGATAGCTCCTTGAATTTGACTGAATAGACTGAGGCTGTTTTACTTCACAAGGCCTCCACAGGACATTAACATTGTACCTAAATAATTTAGCTTGACAATTAATCAAGAACAAACCCTTTTCAGGACTTGTATGAAGGACCAGGAGATGAAGTGACATGAGCTGCCTGGGAATTTTATATGCAATTTAGTACCTGACTTAGCGTGTGATGCTGAGCAAGCTGAACCGTGTTTCTGGTCCCCTGGTTCCCTTTAAAAGGAAGAGGGTACCTCATTCCTAGATATGAGCTTCTCCTACTGATGCTCAGTGCTTGTAGAATAGCTTGGGATCTTTGGAAGAAAGATGTACAAAAACATTATTGATCCCAAATGTTTTGTATACTCTGTTGCTGCATTCAATGAAACAATCAAATATAGAACATGTTTCTGCAAAGCCAGCATGTAGAAAATTCTCTATTGTCTCTTTCTGCTTTATCAAGCAGCCCACGGAATTCTTTAGAGGCCCTAGTCAATACTATTTAAAACATCAAGACTCATTTTACACTCCACGTTCTTTGTAATTTCTCTTTCTCTCAAACAGGTAATATACTACTGGGAAGAATGCCTTCCCTTCATAATTACAACACACAAAGCTTCAGACATGCACATTTCAGGTGAGTGCCTAAAATTTTGAAGGCTCTCATTATCTTTCTAACACAAAGAGACTTTCTGGGGGACCACTGCTTTTGTGAGAAAGGATGTGTGTTTTTTTTCCATTCAATGTTACAGTGAAATATAATGTCCTGACCACCTCATAGACTTACTGGTAATCCATTTAATGAAAAATCAAATCCACCTATTGTATATGCATGACTTTATGATAATGCAATGACCCATACAGGATAGCCTAGCAGCAACTGGTTCCAACTTGTGCCTGACAATCATTCAGCTTCCTCTGCGTGTCTCTTGCAGTCACAGGGGTAGCATGTGCATCTTGACAGCCCTGAAAATCATTCTAAATCACTTCATCACATTCCAAACCAACACTTCTTTTGATTACAAAGCTAATAGCTTGAAATGGACATTCTAGAATTAACCCTGTGACCTACTAAATTGGTGACAAGGAGGCAGCAAAATGTGATGCAGGCACCAGGCTGAGTGACAATTCTTGATGATGCCTGAGGCCCCACTACTAGAAGCAATGTTGGAAAATTTAGGTAATCGTAGGTTTTTAACAACTTCTTTTGGCCTGCAAAAGTTCATTTTTCATAATTGACTTTCATATGTGACTTAATATGTGTATTTCTCGATAAGAAAATATCAGTGATGAGGCACAATGATGCAGCTTGACTGGCTACTTGGCTAATACTCCATTGTTCAAAGGTAGAAGTGAATTTCTCAGAAAGGCATGTGGAACTCTTGGGACAAGACAGGTATTTAGAGCTGCCCAACAACTACTTTCGGCCAGTACCTAAATGATTTACATGCAGCCCAGTAACAGAGGATATTAAAGTATTATGGGCCAGGGATATAGAATTATTTCTTAGTTTAAAAGGGGCTTTAAACTTTACTTCAGAAAACAAACAAAAAAATGTCCCATGCCCTGTTTTAACAAGGGGTTGTACACCCAGAAGGTTTAGGTAATTCACTGCAATGAGCAACAATACTGGCACTGCAAAGGGGGCAGGAACACATAACCAGGGAGCAGCAAAAGAAAATGGGATTGTGCTACTGACCCCAGGTACCCACTGGATTGGCTTAGTTGCAATGTGAATCTATTCTCTGACCGATATCAAGCCCATCTATAGAAACATGTGAGACAGGAATGAACCAAATGAGTCTCATTCTTGGAGTATAAGACTTGACAGGTCCAAATGTGGATTTTAAATGCCTGAACAAGGAAGCAAAAAGAGATTCTGGTGATGGAAACTTTGCAGAACAAAAATATTCCAACCTGAATCTGCACAGTCTAAAGCATTAAGGACATCTTTTTATCTTTGGAAATTATTTTACAGTTAACTGACTAACAACTCTGAAAATAAAGCCTCTTTTAATTCTCTCTCCTTGGATTTGCAGTGGAAAGGATTTAAAGAACTATATTTGATCCATTAGGTTGAAGTACTCACAGTACTGTACATTGTTTTAGTGTACTAAATTTAGTTGACTTCTGTCTCTTTCAATTACCCTTCTAAAAAGGAGAGGTGAAAAATAACATCTCTCTTTATATAATTTGGTATGCTGTTGATTAATTTTTCTCTTCTAGTGCTTGCTTATGTTTTGCAGGGTAGGAAGGACAAAACAGCTTAAGACAGGGGAGAAAGCTTTTTTCTGAGTTTGTAGATTCTTCCCTTTCATATTTTTATCTCATCAATATAATGTCAGAATTGATGATAAGGACAAAAAAGTCAGACAGAGAGAGAGTGGACTGAATCTTAACCTTGGTAAAATAGGCCAACTTTAAAAAATCCTAAAAGTGAAAATAAATTTCTACCCATACTATCCTTATCATTACTATGAAGAAAAACTAAATACAAGTTTTACATAATTAATCCATTGACTAGTCCTCTTTTGCCACAGCAAAGGACTGTAGAGGAATAGCATGCCCTAATTCTTAAAAGAACTGTTCTCTGCATCAGAGGTACTCCTCAACATTTCAGAAATAGTCCAATTCCATTTGGTATTACTAATGTGTATGCCCTCTGTAAGCTATGTACAACTCTTAACACCACTCAGCCTCTCAAAAGGAGGTAGAAACCAGGCATGAATTCTGGGGCAGGTCTTGAACTCAGCTGCTGCTTTGCAAAGGATGCAGCAGCGAAAGCCAAAGGGTTTCTGACTGTGATGTCCTCCAACCATCAAATGGTAATCAAATACTTTGATGAGAAGGAAGCAAAAAGAGATTAATGTATTTTAGTGTTCCGTTTAAATTTCAAAAATAGTAATTGCTGAACTTGACTGCTCTCAAAACCCTTGTTCTGAAAACAGAACTAGGCAGCAATGACTTGCCCTGAATTTCTGCAGAGTCTGAATGATCAAAGATCTGTTGAAGTTTTATTCACCCACCTTGTTTCAATGTTTAGACTGGGCTGATACTCCAAAAAGACATAAAAAAAACCCCCAGGCTTTCAAAAAGGTAGTGCTCCATTCAGACAGACATTAATTCTTCCCAATCTTCTTTTCTAACCTTTCCAGACTTCTTGTTGGACTAATAAAAGTCTCCCTTACTGTATTTGATAGTGCTTCATTAATTATCAGGATTAATCTATCACTAAAATTTAATGCAGAAAATCGGCAGTCATCATGCATGTTGGATTCATTCCTTCAGAGAAACACAAAGCAAGAAATCCAGATCCTGTAATAAGACCCGGAAGAACTTATGAAAGGATGGAAAAACTTTCTAGAGCATCCTATGACAATAAATGACAGTAAATTGGGGAATACAATTTAGTATCAAAGGCGGACGTGATGATTAGCAAGCGTACTGGAACTGGGACTTAGGACTTCCTGGAGACAAGTGTCTCTGGAGCAGATGTCCTAAAATTCCTCTTTCCCATCCATCCACCTGATGTTCCCTACTCTTTCACTTGATGAATGTCTCTTTCAGACATAGGGATGTCACCTGGAACAGGGGAAGAACAGACCACACCTGCACCACAGCTTGTACAAACACAGTTAACTGGCAAATGCTCACAAATTGTGTTATAAGGTGTGTAGTTATGCAAGCTTGATAATCTTTTGTGGGCTTAAATAACTTGTGAGCAGATCATACACGAGAAACGTGTCACTGCTTGTGATACGAGAGCGGGTGTGCTCTTGCCCATTACTGGAATGCACCTACTGGGGCAGGGTTTGAAATTCACCAGTTCAGACAAAGATATCATCTTCAGGCTGCAACAACGGAAACAAAAGAATGGAAATCTCTTCGTAGACATTAATTTTTTTAATTATGAACAATCTATTTAATGAATGCTGCTCCTGTTAAAACTCCACTTTTTGAACAGGCAGCCATTCCTAAGACAGAAAATGACAGCCATTCCCTTTGCCACCAGAGATTTGGATCCCTGTTTGACTGGTGTTCTACTAGAATAATCAGCTGTTGAGCACATAATATCCCCTGACACTTCTCTGAAGAAACCTTGCAGTTAGAAATAAAACTTGCAGTTTTAAGTTGGACATTTCACTGCTTGCTGCTGCCCTATATGGGCTATCCATGCATTCAGGCAGGTTTCCTCAGAAAAAAAAAAAGCTCCCAGTGGAATGTGATATTATTTACAAAATTCCATGTCCATCTTTCAATCTAGATACTGGAGACTTCAAGAGATAAGTAGGGGGTCTCCCTTGGAGACCATTAATATGTTACGAAACTCAAGCATTCCTGAGAAGCCATACCTAGATGATACGTATACACAGAAAACTATCATGCCTATGAAGTAAAGGAATACTCTTGTGGCTGAACATCATACAACTGGATAAAACTGTTTTCTAGGAGAAATCACTTACTTGGTACATTTCATTCCCAGTTTGATGGTCTTTCAGAAAAACTAATAGGATTGTCAAAGGCAACATGATAATGTGGAAACACAGTGAGTGTAGGCTTCCCTGATGAGTTGTCAGATGTTTCTGTAGGAAAGAATAGAGTGAAAATGGATGGAAGGGGGAGAACAACATCTGTAGAACCTATAGAGATCTGAGGAGATGCTACAGTGAAAAAAAAGAAATCAAAGGAGAGAGTTTAGAGGAGAGCAGAGAGGAAACCTTTATCTACAGTTTGTGTCTCCTTAACAGCATCATGTAATATTCCAGCCCCTGCCAAGCTGTGAAACCCAGGTGACCCACAGTGATCTGGTGGGTCCCCCAGCACCTGTGCAGGACTCAGACTTCTGCTCCCAGGGCTCTGAACATTGCAAGAGTGATTGATTAGAGCAGTGCAGCAAACAGCATTGTCTGTGCTGAAAAGAGGAAATCAGATGGATGGGATTGAAGGAGACAGATGAAGGAAAGACCCAAGGCAGATGGCTCTGTCTTGCTTTTGCCAGGCAGATGTGCTGAAGGGGAAGCAGCAAGGCAGCCATGCTTGCAGGAGAGGCCCACACCTTAAATCATCGGCCTGGGGAAAGAGAGCGTGTCCAGTACAGCCATCCCATTTCCTCAGCTATTCCTCATATTTAAAATGTTGCACCCCAGCCTAGTCCAATGCCTGTCAGTGCCCCATGTCCCCCATGTCTCTCCTTATTTTCTGTGCTCTTCAGGGCAACATGAATTTCAATAAGGCTAATAATTAATCTAATGAGGCTAAATAATTAGTCTAATAAAGCTAAAATACTTGTTGAATAATCAAAATATTCCCTTGAAAGGCAGAAGGAAGAAGCATATTGCCATGAAATAAACAAAATAACTAATAAAAGGAAATTATTTTTATCACAGGCACTCAACTTCTCACATTCCAGTACAGCAGGTATTATGCAGAGTGGTAAGAAGACAAGCACATCTTGAAAGAGCTTATAACAAAGACAATTTGAATAAAACCTGTGAAGAATGCAGCAAAAACACATACACATTTCAATACCTTTTTCTCACTCCTCCAGTCCCTCATTACCTTGGACACAGTACCCTTAGTGAATCAAGGAATGTCAAGCTCAAGCACAAGTTCTGTGGTTCAGCTCAAGTTACTGTGTTGCACTGTGCAGTTTCACTTATGAATTACTCTTTCCTTGTTAGGGTCTCTTGCAATTTTGCTCCTACCCCTAATCTTTAAATATAATTCAGCAGTGTGCTTAACAGCCAAAAATATCTTCCTAGCAAGCAAAGGATACACTTTTAGAGAAACATAAACTTGATTTTCAGAGATACTGATTACCTCCAGCCCTTACTGGCTTCAAATAATGTTTTGAGCACTACTACCTCTGAAAGGTGAGGCTTTCAATATAAACAACTGGAATTCACCGCCAAAACAGAATAGTTTCCATGTGCTGAAAAGAAAGTATTCTGGTCAGATTTAGAGAAAATCTTGGGCTGCACTTTCACTAGAAATGGATGACAAATTTCAAAATTGTTTTTAGGAGGGCTTTGACATGAGGAAGGGAAACAAGCAATCAGTGAAACAACTCCCTGCCACCCATGAACCAGCTCACGTATGAAAATAATAAAGGCAAAAACCGTTGTCAGTCTCCAAAGAGATTTATCAGGTGATACCTGGTCTGGATAAGAGATAAATTTCAAATTCCGCCTCCTTCCACATCTGACCACACTGATTAAAAAAGCCCAAAGCCTATAAATTACCGATGATCAGCTCTGTCAGTGACAGAGGGAACCAGTTGTTAGATCACACCCAGATATTTTCAGCACTACATTGTCTTCTGAATGTGTTGCTCTTTGCTGTATATTTTTTTGCTGTGGCTATCACCAAGTATTATTAGAAGCAAGTCAGGGATTGCACATTTGCTACGGCAGATCCACCCTCACCATTCCAAAGGAAACAGCTCCACAATGAGAGATTAGTGAGAATGTAACAATAAAGGCATTATTATTTTTTCATAGATATATCTCTTTTCAGAAAGGAATTCAATTTATTACTTACACTATTTTTGTTCAGGTTGAGCAGCAGATAGACAAAATTAGCTGGAGGGTTACTTACTTTCAAGTAGATCCAGTGTTCCACTCCTCTCCTGGCAGAAAGAAAAAGGAAAGTACCTTCAGGTTTTCAAGGCACAGATCGTGTATTTCTTGTGGTATGAAGTAATTTCTTTTAACATTAAGCTCTGCAATTCACCAATTCCCAGAACTGCATGTTAGAGTTTGCATTCTGAACAAAGCTAAATACCTTCCCTTCCAGGGCTCTTTTGTCTTTTAAATTTATCCTCCTTGGTTGTATTTCATGTTATTGTGTTCTCATTGCTTCTGTATAAATGAACATATTAATCCTTAATTTTCTGGGTTTCTAGCTCCATTTGCCAAGGAAAAATTTTTCTTCTCTCAGAAGCTGCAGATGCAGATTTCCACTGTGCCAGCTTCTTCCTGTCTGGAGTGGTCTGGCAAAAGGAATTAGTTCAGGAAAGTTCATTAAAATGTATATTTTCACTTCTACTGTACTTCATAGCTGTCTCACTGTGTTCTCACCACTTTTCTTTTGAGTATACTTATGAAAGCCCATCACAGCAGCTAAGGTCAGCCGGGTTGGAAAGCTGACCTTCCAAGGGAAGGGCTAGAAATATGGGAGCCCATCTTTCTCCTATCAAACGACAGTTCCTCCACAACTCTTTCACTCTTTGGGGTACCCCTGAGAAAACGCAAAACCTCAGTTTTGACTTGTTGCAGCATTCACAATGGGGAAGAAAAAGCTTCACTTAGCAGCAGCTTAGGCAGCTGTGAAACTTGAGGTCCATTTGACAATTTCAGGTATTTGTATGCAGAAGTAAATGCATTAAAATCTGGCATGGAAGACTACATGGGAAGGATATGCTCGTCTGAAAGAAGACAGGTTTTGGTTGGGATAAGATGAAACACAGACAACTAGAAAGAAGTACAAGTGCAATACTGTTTGTCATTTCATATTTAAAAATATGGCACAGACGTGTAGAGAAAAGTAGTCCGATTGTAGCAGCCACTTAGAGCTGTTGCATTTTTCAAGAGTTATTTCAATATCCCAAACTTTTGATATAGAGGTACCATTCACAGAGATAAAGGACTTAAATGAAGCATCAAATTCATGGAATCAACTCTATAAATCTTCAGCTGCTGAATCTTGAAAATATCAGTGAAGAAAACTGAAATGCCTACAAGTTAGCATGCAGTTGCATAAAGCTATCTGAGATCCAAACTAGGACTCTAGGACTTTTCAAAAAACAGTTGATCCCACCTCATCTGCTTTCTCTCTGCCTTTGAGAAAGGACATAATGAAAATCATTTCTCAGATAGAACAGATTCCTTCTCCCTTTGAGTACCACATCATTGTAAAGAGCCCAGCACCCCCAAAACAGAGTGGGAAGTGAAGGAATTGGCATTTACTGCCACAGAACTTTCCCAATCAGTTTGATGCTGCAGTGCAGCTACAAGTGACGAGATCTGACTCTTGTTCCAAGAGCACCAGCTCTGTGTTCTGTTTTGCAATGGAACTGGTACACTATGGAAACTCCGATTTAGGTGTCCCACTATATATGCTGGTACAAGCACATGTATACTCGTTATTCAGACACAATCTGGAGTCTGCCTCACGCCTCCTACAATGAAGCTACTGATGCTCACCTATCATCACCTATACAGGGCACTACAAACCATCCTAGAAACAGCTCATCAGCAACTGGTAGACTCTCTATTAAAGCCGTAGCAGTATTAATATTGGATGTCTTCACAAAAGTAAAGATTTTTTTTCTTTTAAAGCAGAAAAGCCTAAGAAAGACGTTATTAGTCACAGGATGAACCAAAGGCTGTTAATCTCCTGTCTACACCTTAAGAAAGAAAAGAGGAGAAAAAGCTAATTTAAAAAAAGCTACTAGGGATAAAAAATTCAGACTGGTGCTACATTAAATTACTCAGGTGGCTGAGGTATCCAGCCATGGTCTTCAGTAAAAAAATAAAATTATAGGGTCTATCAATTAGAGAAGCGGTGCTCTGAGCCTATGTGCTGGCATGCTTACAGTTTTTTTAATGTCTGGCAGGATGTTTTACAAACTAAACTCAGCAAGATGACAATTCCACCAGAAGGTGCTTCAGATGGTTTTGCTAATAATTTTGATCAGCTGAAATGGAAAAAAACATCATTTCATTTATTTGGCTTTTCCAGAACCTGTCAAATCTGAGCAGAACCATTAATTGCCCCCTTCTACACCTCCCCCCGCCATCTCTCCCACCTTCTTCCAGAAAAGACACATTTCAATTTTTTTTTCTACAAGTATTCTACATAATAAGCCTTTGTTCCCAAAACAAACTTTGGTCATTCTTCATGCACTTCCTTTCTAGAAGGAAGTGCCATTTCTTGAGAATATTCATTGGAGGCTGGTACTGCTACTGCTGCAAAGATGTAAGTGCTAACCACCATATATTGGCTTTTGTTTTAATAGCCTTTTAACCAACTTTGTTAATGGACTGAATGCAATTTAGATATGGAACTTGGCTAAAATGTAGCTTCAATTGGCTATTAAAATTTAAGAGCCAACTAAGATAGCTAATTACAAAAAAGCTCCAGTGATAATGCTAAGCAGAATTAGTAATAGCAAATGACAGTCTGTCTAGTCTTATTCCCAAAGGGAAAGAAACTCTTAACTGAGAAGTCAACCAGACAACGTGCAGAAAACCTAATTGCATTACTGGTATTATGGCATCCCAAATCTGGCAGCTCACTGGGACAAAACAGTGAGAAAAGTCTGTCAAACTACTCAGGAAAGCAACTGACCCCCTCCTTAATGCTAGCTGCAGCAAATATTGGGAATTACTATTTTATATTAAATTATTGGAAATTAATCCTGCAAAAATTATCAAACCAGCACCATCTAAAAAATATCTTACAGCCATCCTGAATTTGACTGTCTCTTCAGATATATTAGGGCAAAATATAAACAATCTGTCTGCAAAATGTTCAAGCGCTAAAAGAAGCATTCTGTGCTTCATTATCAATATCCTCATTACACCATCAGCTGAAGTGCCGACTAGTTCTCCTGTGAAGATTTATCGTGTATGGTGGCCACTTTGAAACATAGGTAGCGGAGTCTTTAACATTCCCTACTCAAGTGTCTCCCTGCTGTGCCTGTAAATGTCAGTCCAGTTTTTTCACGGCTGCGCGCACAGATTAGAAACAGCAGGAGAGCTTGGGAGTATGACTACAATACTAGTAAGGACACTTGTCTTCATGGCACTGCTCAAGTGATTCTTGGAATGCAGGACCCTGCTGTTTTCTAATATTTACACACAACTGGAGTCATCAAGAGCAGTAAATGCAGTCTAAAGGCAGCTTGCTTCTTTTGTGTTAGGGGCTTTACTTTCAAACGGGGATGTCAACAAAATCCTGCTGCACCCTCCGCCTCCCATAAAGTGCTGTATTTCCCCATCAGTGTTTTGCAAAGCAGCACAAGCACGTGTGTGCAAGCACACACTGTATGTGATCCATACGGTAGCGCTGCGGGTATGGGCACAGCCTTCCCCTTCACTCCTCCTGCCCGTCCCACACTTTAAACACACTGCAGTTACAGTGAGCTGGAGCCTGGAGTTTTGCAGTGCCTTGTGAGCAGAGAAAAGCCCTGAAACAACATTCACCTTGCATGAAAAGCACCCTTTTCCTTCACAGAGCACTTGCCAGGACATCTTTTTCCAGGGCATTTTTGGGGTGGGAGGAGGGAGGGGCGGCTTATGAAATTCGCACCTCAAAACACTCTTTTCAAATATATGGAAATAACTGTGTTTGTTGCATTTGGCTTTGGTAGTGTGAAAAGAAAACACACTCCTTGAATACTTGGAAAGTAATGAAAGGAAGTTTACTGGTAAATAAGTTACTAAAAAAATAAAATGTCAAACAACTGAAGTACAAAAGAATGACATTAACTTTGAGTATGTGACAAGGAGGAGAATACAGTATGCCTTCCTGACAATAGCTATTCAGAACAGGGTAGCATACTTTCGGAACAAAATGATTAAATGAACTCATTAAAATGATAGTTTGATTTGAGGAGTTTTAAACATGGGAGAGGCTTTAGCAGTCCTATTTTTACATCTGAAGTGAAGAGAATGCTATGCTTAAAGTTGTCAGCCACACTTTGCTCATGCCCAGGAAAATGAGCCTAATAGTCAACAGAAATGAGAAAGCACCTTTTAAATATCGTATTCCAGTTTTATTTCAAAACAACGAATTCCCTTGTTACAAAACACAACCTCATCATTCATTCATTCATTCAACATTTCATGCTACAATATATTTATTCTTGTGAGTAGCTACTCAGACATTATACAATCGAGCAAGCTGGATATCCACACGAATACACTCTCACTGGCTCATATAGATTCCTTTTGGTATACCAAACTTTGTTGCCCTGATAAGAATGCTGTTCATGCCTTATGTGGATGTTGCAGTAGACATATGAAAAGTAGCAGTGTTTCACACTGAAATTCAACACTGTATCTTTTGACTTACAACTCTGAAGAGGGGATTCAAAGCTAAGCAAGGAAGTACTTTTACAAAAGGATTTGGAAGATTACATGCTCCTCAAGTATTAAAAAAGTTAAACCATTATGTTGCTATGAGAAGCAGATGTGAGACAATATTTCACTGGAACTAGACACTGTACAAAGTTACTCACAATTATAACTTTTCTAGTCTTTTCACTAATATAAAAAGAAAACCTGAGGGGGTGGTTGAGAATAGGCATTGGTTTTTGGTTGGTTCTTTTCTTTGCCCTGGGCCCTTTATCTGAAATTCTGATCTCTTTCTTTCCAGAGAAACTGTGAATAATTGGAGAAGTGTTACAAACACAAATACTATGCAAAAAAATGGCTAAAATTCAGTACCTGTCTTCCAAAGAATTGTTTAAATGCATTTTATACAAACCAGAATGGAAGGACATGATTTTTGCTTTATGTTCTGTTTTTAATTCAAACACTTGAAAAATATTTAAAATCTATTCCTGCTTTTTCAGACTTCATCTCAGTGTACATCTAAGTGACCACCAATATGACTTTACTCAAAACTGGAAGAAATCAGATGCAGCACTGCCATTTTTTATATAGCATCCATAATGAAACTATTAAATAAGGCTTTATCTCTACATTATAAAGCAGAAAAAAAGCACTCTCTTTTAGTTTGCCTTTAAGACATGAATTCATGTATATAAAGAATAAAAATGCATCCCCACTTTCAAAGTTGGCAAAATTTTGCATTAGTATTTAAGTATACATAAATTATGCAAATATTTTAATAAAACATTTATTCTTCAAAAACAGGTACAAACAGCAGTCCATGTTTTTACAGGATTCATCATTTACAAAGGAAAGAAAAAGATTCCAGTGCTACAAAAAAAACCTCCCAGAAATGAGCCACAGAGCAACTTAATTTGTTGCTCCATATATTATTTACTTCTGGGCTCTCTTTCTGGTTGCTGTGCTTTTCTTGGGTTTTGGTGAGGTCATCCTCTGAGTTCTGGTAGCAACTGCATCTGCAATTCAAACAAAACAAAAAGAAAGAATTTTTGTTAAGTAAAATAACAAAAGCAGATCACAAGAAAATACTTTTAGTCTTTAAAAGGATAGCTCAACTCAAATCATTCACTGAGCTTTGAGTGGGGATGGGGAACATGACATGGACGGGGAGAATCTACAACTATTTCTAGGCATTGACCTTCTCCTAAAAAACACATTGTACAGTTCAACTTCCCCAAGAGTAGCATCACATGGAGTTGAGTAATTTTTTTAGCTCATCTTCACCAAAAGAATTAGATCCTCTACAAAACCTACACCACTCCCTTCTCCCCATGTGCCAAATTTTAGTTTTATAATGCCTTCCAGTATTAAGCCATTTTTTGGACCTTGTTCCAAGCTGATCCAGCTCTATAACCTCAGATCATGGTTTAACCCCAGACAGTAACTACCTACAATTCAGAGTTCATTCACTCACTCCCCCTCCCCTCCCACTGGGAAGTGGAGGAGAATTAAAGAAAAAAAAATTGGTTGAAATAAAAGCAGTTTAATAATTACAATAAAGTAAAATACAATAATAATAAAAGTAAAAAGAAAGAGATTAATGACCACACACATCAAAAAACCCCAGCCCACAAGTGATACACAATACAATAGCTCATCACTCACTGACTGATTCCCAGATCATCCCTCAGCAGCAACTGGCTCCTCCCAGCCAACTCCCCCATTTTATATAGTGAATATAACATTCCATGGTGTGGAATATCCCTTTGGCCAGTTGGATCAGCTGTCCTGGCTATGCTCCCTCCTGGTTTCTTGTGCAACTCCTCACTGTCAAAGCAGGGGAAACTGAAAAGTCATTGACTTAGGTAAGCACTGTTCAGCAACAGCCAAAACATCTGTGTTATCCACATTATTCTCATACTGAATCCAAAATACAGCTCTGCACCAGCTACTAGGAAGAAAATTAACTCTATCCCAGCTGAAACCAGGACATTCAGAAAAGCAAATTTTTTTGGTCTGGTATTCTCAGAGTTTAGTGAGCTGTGACATCTCAGGGCATTCTGAATGAAGCTTTTACAAGGGGAGGCAGAAGGCACACAGGTGAAAAAAAAAGGAAAATTTCTATTTGGCAATGTCAGCTGTTAAATCAGCTCAGCTATCAGTGCAACTTTGCCTACAGATTCATGCTATCACTTGACAATATTTTATTAACAAAGGTAACGAATAATCCCATCTAAATAAGATTCCTAGTAAACCTGGCAGGCAGGTTGTTCAAAGAGACCATACCTAAAAGCAATAATAAAAACCTCCCTGCACTTTAATTCTTTCCTGCCTACTACCAGGGAAAAGGAAGAAAACAAAACACCACAGCTCATTTCTGTGAATCACATTCAACTGCAGTCACTTTGACAAAAAAAAAAATTGCACATAATAGAAATTTCTTTTTGCAAATACAGTAACAATGAAATATTTTTCATCTCCTAGTCATGTATTTTTATAATTTTTTTTCTTAATCCTAGATTCCTCCTTGACAAGATGCCTAACTATTTCAGTTCTTGCTTGTAAAACTATATATAATTGCACAGTTCATGTCAAGTGTACCAACAAAGAAAAGTAAAATTGAATTTCATTGAAGTCCTTAAGAAAGAAGCTGCTTGCTTAAGACAACAGCCTTTGAGCAGTAGGAGTCACTGATTGTTCAAGCTCAATGAGTAAACTTGGTGGAATCAAGCAGACAGAGAACAATGCTAAACAAAACAACTTTATGAAAGAAACCCAGCAGTACTGTGTATAGTTCTGGGCTCTAGAAAGGTATGAGAAAAATGGGGGGGAAAAAATGGATTCCAGCTCTCTAACAAAAATACATTGAATTTAACTAGCTAATCTGAGGAAAGTTAAAAAAAAAAGAAAAAGAGAAGACATATGATGTGCAAAAGGTTGCTGCGTAAAATGAGAGTGATTTTCATGTCCACAGCAGCCAGGACAACTACTAAGCTTAAGGGAAATTCATATTAGGTAAAAAAATATCAAAAGAAAATACTCCGCCTTATCAAATCCTTTGTAATAGTAAGGATAGTTAAGTATTACAAATGGTATTGACTAGAGAAGTTTTAGAATAATCATAACAGTTTTTAAGATAAAATATTACCATGTATCAAGATTAACACCAACATAAACTGATTAGATTGGTGTATAGAGCAGATCTCCTCTTGATGTCCCTTCTCATCTCATCTTCCAATTCTACGTAAACCATTTCAGAAACCCACATAACTCTTATGACTAAGAGAAACAAAACTGTGCTCAAGTCAAAAAATTAAAGTTTCTATACAATGACAGAAATTACTTTGGTAAAGCCAGAGTCACAATTTTCCCATTTAAATTGCCTTCTTTGATGAAAAGGAGGGCAGTGAGAGATTCGGAAACATGAAAACACAGCTACCGAGCAGATGAAATCAGACATGATTCTAAGTTACATCATAGGTTAGAATATCTGAAAACAGAACCACATAGACATTTTAGACTCTCAGCAAATATCAGGTAAAATGAAAAATACCTAGTAGCAGACATGCTGGAGGTTAGCAACTGAATCACTTGCATAAGCTGAATCTACGCCTGACAAAAGGCTAAGTACATGCCAGTCTCTGTCTAATGGGCAGAAGAGTTCCAGCAACTGCAGCTCTTAAACCAAATTTGTAGTCATAATCATTAAATAAAACAGCTAACATTAAAAGAAGTACGAGCGGTGGAGTACATTGATCAGACACTACAAGGTTTCCTTTCTCAAAAATAACCCCAAACCTAATGTCTGTGCATATGTGTGCATAATCTTACACCCACATTCTGCTCTGTGGTTACGTCTTTAAGAAACAAAGGTCAGTAAACCTGGAGCAGTGATGATGTGGAGGAGGGCTCTCTGGAAGAGATGTTCTCAGACTGGTATCCACACAGACAAAGCTTAATCATCATTTCTGTGTAGAAACCCCATGTGCCACAGCAGGACAGTCTTAGGACTGACATTCCTTCAATACTGGCAACTAAATACCAAATACGTTGAATTGCCACAGTTAACCTGAGAAGTGATAAGGTAGCAATGAGACTGTCCCTAATCATCGATCTTACATATGCCACTTTCAATCCCAGTGCAATAAATTAATCCCAAGAGTAATTTTGTTACTAATTTAAGTAATAAATACAGACTTGTGATTTCCAAAGCAGATAAACTTAGAACTGCCAGTTCTTCAAAATTCTTCCACTGATCACAGCATCCCTCTTCTCTTGCAAAATGTGCTTCAGTTATATTTCAGCTGTCTTTGTTGGTATCAAATAACCAAATCACTTTACTAGATAGCTCTCTAGGAGACCTTTTTCCTTCAACTGCCCCTTAAAAGGGTTCTACAGTCATAAGACTGAAAAAGGAAACAAGAAAATGGAACCCATACATTCGCTATTTACATATGGGAGGAATAAGAAAGTAGTGCTGGAAGCTGAAGACTATATTCAGCAACCAGCTGCAAACATCAAATGGGAACTTAGGTCAGCCTGCAGAATTTAATGAGTTAAACACCACCATTCTCAAATCAGTTTGAGCAGTTTGAATACAGCACCAATGAAGAGATACTTCTCTTTTAAGAAGGTTTTGTTTAAGAAGATGAAGTCTTTTAAGAAGACTCCTCCTAAGGAAGGGTCCTCTAACAAGCTCTTTCCCAACTGCATAAATGAAAAAACAGGAAGCCATGCATAACTGAAAAAACTGCTAGCGCGACACTTCTCAAACAAGCATTTTTCAGTACTCTGAAGTTGCTGAAGAAATTGTAAGGGCAACAAATAGTAGTTTTGGTTAGTTGTCTTCTGTTTTCACAGCAGCTCTTTTTCTACAAGAATTCAGAAATATAACTCAGAAAAAAAAAAATAAAAGAGAGTCCAGGAGAATGCAAATATGGACTTGAATTCCAGTAGATATATGACTGTGGGGTGGGGATGAGAGAAAAAAGTCAGTAAAGTTATGGGATGGGGCTTTGCTTTAGGTATTCTGTTCTGCCAAGTTCTGTCCTGCAACAAATGAAGCAAATACTTTTCATATTCTCATAAGGAAAAACATCAGAACACAAGAATGTATTATTTATGAATTTACGCCTGTGTATTTCTTACAGATAACATCAAATATATGAGTGTTCTTTTAAAAACTTAAATAAAAAATTGTTTCAGATGAAACTGAAACTGGTTTACTTCTATTTGTAAAAATTGCTTCACTGAAAATATTCCAAAACATAATTGTACATATACATAAATCAGTCATCCCATGCTGCATGTGTCTAAAATTAACCCTCCTCTTCACCATATAGTAATTTGCAGGAGGAAGGAAGTTTAATTCAAATATATTACTTGCAAACTTGAAAAAGGTTAGTTCCCTGTAAAAATCTGCGTCACTGCAGTACAATTTTTCTTTCCTGTAGAAAAATTTCACTTGCAAATTTTATATCTGAGTTTGAATTGCAATACTTGTTCAACATACTGCAATTCATCTTCAAGTCACAGGAAAACAACCAAAAAACCATACATCACTTTTTTTTCTTAAATTACTTAGTTCTGCATGTAAAGTCATTACACAAAACCTTACACATAGAAAATTTTTGCTACAAGGTGTTTTGTTTTAGTACTTTTTATTAGCAGCAAACACAAGAAAGTCCCATGAAATGTAACAAGGAACTTAAATTATTTACATCTGAAATTTGCTTAAGTGCTAGAAATGGTTTGAAGATATTGCACAGAAATAAGCTTAAAATATAAAGGTAGACTAAGCAGAGAACTGTGTTCCTAGCAGACACAGAAGAACACAGTAACATTCCTATATTTACATCTTGGACACTAATTTTTTCTCTTCATTATGATTAGTGGCACATGTTCAAAGTAATTCTCACTGAATTTGTCACTTGCAAATTGTCAAAAGAACACTATTATTTGTGAAGAACCACAAAAAAAAATTAAATCTAAACCAAATCGATTTTAACCTTCCTATCCATAATATTTAAAACTCTTGAAACTTAAAAGCACCTCCTACCACACCTTTTCTGATTTAAATAGCTTTTGAAGATCCTCAAACAATCTTGGGGCAAGCCATAAGAAGACAAATCACTTCGTATTGTGTTTGAATATAGTTAATGCAAAATATAGAAGTTTGTCAATATTTCAGGCAACTGAAAACAGTATTTCTCTGCTTTAAAACCCAGATCTTTCCATTAATTTCTAGATACAACATTGCAGCACATGCTTTTAACTTCTAAAACCAGACCACCTAACTCTTGTATTAGAACATTTAACTTGAAACATTCCTGACACAGGTAAGGGAAGGCTAAGAAGGGCACAGACAGGAACAATTCTTTCAGTCACTAAACACAGAGATGGATATACAGTTTTAAAACTTATATCTACTTCCTTCTGGAGTCTGTAACATATAGTAGTCAGTACCAAATCCTCCACAAGAAGGAAGAGATGAATTATACGATTAGAACTATTGTGCAGTACAAGCTTCACAGAAGACGTTTTATAGGGTACAAGATTAGGAGATAAAAAAAAAATCTACCTGTAATGTGGGCATTGGTACAGAGTAGAAAGACAGGTAACAAGTTGCATCATAAAGAAGCTATAAAAGGGTATGATTTGCTTTCTCCTAAAGCTTGGTGACAAGCCCAATAATTCTCTAAATGCAAAAACACGCCTAAATGGACATTAAGTAATAAATCTTACTTGAATAAAGAAGAAAAGATTTAAGACAATAACCCAGATACTGATTTATGCAAAGCTATGCAAGATAAATAAACATAAAGCTAAGTACCTATTAATTGAGAAATACTATTAAGCCACCATTTTGGAATGTTCTTCTGACCAATCCATCAGTATGACTCTTTTTATATTGGAGCTGCTCACATAGTTCTTTATTTGTACTGCAAGAGTAACCAAAGACCCCAGTTAAGGCCTTAACACAGCAGATGCTATCCAGCAACACAGACATGCAGAATTCCTACCCTCAGTAGTACTATTTTCAAATTACATTAAAAAATACAGTACTTTCATTGTTGTATCTACTTAAGTATTTCTCTTTATATATCCTATTTAATAAAACTCAAAATTGTCTTTAAAAATTCACAACAGAAAAAAGGCTATTCTAAAAACATCTGTATTGCTCTAATCTGATCTGCATCAACTCCAAGATTTAAAAATACCTGCTGGATATTATTAATAAATACCTTTATTTCTATTTTAGCTTTGAACCTAAGATTATTCACAAATTCTCACGAAACTCTTGTTTTTCCAGCATTTATGTGATTTTCACTGAAGATGCCTGTACTATCTGCCTATCCCACCAACCTGATCAAAAATAAGCATATTAGTCCTATCATATTATGCACTACACCCCTGCATGAGCGTTGGTGGATACGTACAGTGTAGGCCAAAATTTGGTATTCTGCTTTAACAGTTATCATCATTTATAAACCTGTATATTTTACTACTGTACATGAAGGCAGCTAATACTGAAAGTGGAGCTGCAACAGAGAGGGGGAAAGCTCATTTAAATAGAAATCAACTCTTCTGACAGCATTTTTCCTAGTGGAGATACATTGGCTAATATAATACTTCAACATCATCCATATTACTGTACAAAGAATACCTTGCAAAATACCACCTCTTTCAGGAAAGCCTATGGGCTTGTTATGACAGGAAAAAAAAAAAGGAAAAAGCTGATAACATGGTAATATAAATAAAAAACAATTTAAGAATGTCACCAAATTTCATGCAACTTATTTTGGAAGTACAACACAGCTTGTTTCTCAAGGGCTTCCTGAAATTCTGTTTCCAAATAGAGTCGCTTGAAGCTCTAGAAATACTGACAGCTGACAGGATTGGAAGAGAAGGCCTTTAACGACCTCATCTGATGGGGCCACTCTTCCACTGAGAACAACCAGGGGCAGCTGACAGCAGAAGCAACAATCTCCAGATACCTGTCCTTTCTCAGTGCTATTCTTTCTTCCTCCTCCTCCAAGTCTGGGGGCTCCGCAGCCCCAGCAGCAGCAGATTTCATTACTGGCAGAGTCCCTGTAGCCGCTGAGCCCCTAAGTGTACTCAAAGCGCTGCACAGCCAGTCAGGATCTTTTGGGGACAACTAATCTTTTGGACTAGATAAGACAAACTGATACTTAGATGTGGTTAATGCTGATGAGCTGAACAGCAAGAAGCTGCACTGCTCTTCTTGCCATTGCTTTATGCTCAAATACTTATGAAATGTTGTTTCAATACCTGAAGAGCAATCATGATTCCACCATATTTATGCCCCTCAGAAACCAATAAAATAGAACTTTTAAAGCATTCCTGTATGACTGAACTTCAAACTGTACAACTAAGAGGTATCAAGAAAATATCATTTTACAAAACTTCAGGATTTCATTTTTAGTCACAGGAAAAATCATTTAATGCAGAAACAAGTCCATGGTAATACAAAACTAGTCAGATTTGGAAAGACAATTTCAAGTATTTTTAATAATAATCAGCCCTTTTCAAATTATAAAAGCATCAGAATCAGAAAAGATTATGAAACAGTTGCCCTTTCCTTCCACACAGGTTTATGAATCATGTAGTTGGTAAAGTTTTTAATTCCAAATTTGGAGAGAACCAAATGAGTAAGTACATGTATCACATTTCACCTGAAATTGTTTGATATACTCCCTCTACTTGGTATTCATTAAATTGAGTAGTGGTAAAAGGTGAAATTAGAGCCATTTCATCTGTAACTCTATTGAACTAGCAAGAGGAGGTTTTTCTAATTTAAGCTTATGTTGAAAATCTATACAGCTTCCTAAATACCTTTATTAGTCTGAAAAAAACTCCTTGTTTACAAAAAGCTGATGTTACCACCTGGACTGCAATTCTTCAAGTTCTTTTCCATCTCCTCTATAAGAATTTCAATCTACAATCCCAGGAAAAAGTATAATGTATATAAGTAAAATGTATAAAAGTATAATATATTATAAAAAATGAAAGTATGTTCTGCACGTGTATTAAATCACAACCAGAAAATAGCCAGCTGCATTAAGTATTTTGTTAAAAAGTCTTAAATTATACCTAAAATGCTAAAACGATGTGTCAGCATCATACAAAATAATTGTATTGCCTTGAAAGAAAATAGAATCCAATTAATACCTTTTCAGCTGTTGACAGATTAGAGAATTTATAATAAATTGAAGTCAACAAGTCAAAAGGCATTCAAAAAAGAGAAATAATCACTGGTCTTAATGATTAAAATTCTCTAATATGAACAGCTGAAAATGAACAAAGCAGTGTGACCTCCATGAATAACACTAGCTCCATTCCTTGTACTTTGTACCATAGTCTTAGTAGATATACCAGGGTAAATCCAGACCTCACCAATATTATTACTGTCTTTGAAAGCTTACAGTTTCCCATCCTGCAATACTCCTTCATCAAACCATTTATAAACAAGGAAATTTATTGAGGTAGACTTCAGTCCTACTGTTTTATTATATTTAGACTACTTGACCGCAGACAACATCTGGTATTTTACTTAAAATTATAAATCAGAAATCTTTTAGGAAAAATATCTTTGCTATTACTTGAATTCAATTCACATTTATATAAAAGCATTACAAGCTTAGATCCATAAAGCAGTTTAACTGGACACTAACCATCAGCTTACCCTCTACCGATCTACTGAAGATTTCTCATTTTGAATTTCAATAATCCTACTTTATCTGTCCATGGCTTTTTCCAGACTGCACTGAAACTATGCCAAATTATGTTGAAATAATAGCTTCAGCATTTTCTATCCTTATAGCTAATCCTTTCCTTGACTTTAAACACACTTGCTTTTGGAAGCTGCTGCTGTTAGCCCTTGGCTTTAACACTCTGTGAAGAGGAATCCTGAGGAGTCAGCATGTTCTAACAGTGAACCGGACAAGACAGGAGGACAAAAATGAGAATGAGCAGCGAAGGAAGGATGGCAAAAGAACAGGGTTCAGCCACCAATTTTTAGCACATAGCAATTCTACCAGCTTTAGGCAGTATACAATTATAGCATAATCCTTTCTTACACAGAAAGTTGAAATATTTTAACTTTAATAAAGTTAATCTAAAAAGAAATTGTGAAAGATCAAAAGCACTCGAACTGCTAAAGGTAAATGGTTCTATTGGGTATTTTATGACCATGTGGCTGGGTTTTGGTAAGCTGAGGTCAGCTTCAGAGCTAGCCTCTGTGGGGAGAGGCCAGCTGCTCTCCTGTGCCTGACACAGCCCCTTCCAGCTGGCTCCAATACAAACCCACTGTAGGCCACAGCTTCAAAACAAACCCATTGTAGGCCAAAGCTGATCCAAATTTCTTTGCGCCACCTCTGTGGAAACATTTAAGAAAGGGAAAAAAACCACTGGACAGGCAGACAGAGAGTAGCAGTGCAGGGAGAAGAGTGGGAAACAGCAGACAGAACACTGAAGTCAGAGGTGGAAGTGGTACTCCACTGCACCAGAGCACATATTCCTTGTAGCTCAGAAAGGACCCAGAATGGAGGGATATCCCCTGCAACTCATGTGAGAGCCCAATCTGGAGAAAATGGATACTTCCTGAAAAAACTGGGCCACCTTCTTTTTTTTTTGCTTGTTTCCCATGAAAGACTGCAGCCCAAAAGAGAAAGTTCATACTGGAGCAGGGGGAAAATGTAGGGATAAAGGAGCAGCAAACAGAAAACTCAACGTATTGACCACAGCACAGTTCCCCTCCAAGACCCCTACACTGAACAAGGAGAGTGGCAGAGGAGTTTAGGGTGAAGTAGTTAGGTTGAGCTTGGGGGAAGGATGTTATTTTAATGTTTGTCTTTGTGACTATCCAAATTTTTTTTTAATTTGCAATATATTAAATTTATTTTCCCCAAGTTGAGTCTGGTTTGCCCAAAACAGTAAATAGTAATAAATTTCCTCAACTTTGTTTTAATTCATGAGTTTTCTCATCCTATTTTCTCCTTTTATCCCACTGAGGAGGGCAGCGAGTGGCTGTGTGGGGGTCTGGACTTTAGCCAAGGTACCCTGCCACACCAGTACATGTGACTGTCAAAACAATCTTTTGACTTACTAGAAGTAGCAGCTTTCTTTTTTTTTGGACTTCCTGAATCTTCCATTTCCGCCTCAGTGCTCTCACTGGCTGCAGCTGCTGCCTTTCTTCTTTTCTAAAGAAAAAAATAAAATAAAAAAGAAACAGAAAATAGCAATTGAATGCAAGAGCAGGAAAGACCACATGAAGTAGAAAATTTTATCATCACAAGGTATTCCCTTATTTTATATTATATATTATAAAGTGTTTCCAGTCATAGGGTAAATTTATTCCTATATTAACACAAGAATACTAGTACTAAGCCATATACAATTTAAAACAACAGTTCCCCAATCTGCAAATCACTCTAGGAGTCAAAATTTTAATGTATGAAAATATGAGGTTTTGTGTTCATAACCTTTTTTTTTCTTTAACTTACACTGAATAACTGTTACAAAAGGAGCAATCTGAAAAACTGAACACATAAAAACATTTTACCCTAAGTTCATATTAATTGGGTTTTTCTAAAGCAATTACACCACAATAAATTCAAGCTTTTCTGGACCCTTGCTTCTTAAGGCTTTCTTTGCACAGCTTAAAAGTAGCTGATACCCACTGACAGTATATTTTTTTTTTCCTAATAGCAACTGTGGTTTCTGTTCCAAAGAGAGGTATTTGGGAAATCTGAACTCTATTTAAGGCACATTATCTGAAAACCTCTAAATGGATAGAATTCTTATTATCTGGGTATTACAATTAATCTTACTATTGCAAAGTATTCCTGAAGTGGTTATGGAAAATTACTGTTTTAAAGCCATGATTTTTGCAAAGGATGAACTGACCTGCATCAGGCACACATGAAAAGCGATGAACACTGGAAGAGTTTTACCTTTCCTTTTTCTTTATTTATTTATTTTTTAATTGTGTGAGACCAGAGCTCTACTAATACAGCTTTAAAAGTGGCTACAACTTCACACAGCTCGTGAGAGAAGGGGAGAGTGCATTACATCTTTCTTTTCCAAAGTGTTGCTTCATGATTACCATCTAAACCCTGCTGGGCTGAACAGATTGGTTCGATAATTACATACAATAACTGCAGTGGGCAGGTAACCCTCAGCTGGCACAGGGCAGCTCCCCTGTGAGAACTTCCATATGCAAACTGCACTGATGGAGTGCATTAGGTACATCTTTCCTGCCGGTGCACAGGCCTGATTACCGCCAGCCAAGACTCCAAGGTTAGCATGTCAGCAGATTTGTGATGCATTAGGCAGGAATAAACACAGACACTTTTGTTCATTCTGACCAAAATTAAGGAGGACTATTTCAGCACTGTATTTCTTTTATATGAGAGATAATGCATTCCTCCCAATTGTATTAGGAAACGTTTTAAATGCTCATCAGAAAAACAGATATTCAATACATGTTACACAAAAGCAAAATACATTTATCTTGTTTCCAAGCTTATTTAATAAAAAGTGGTTTCTTAATCTTGATGCAGGTGAATTACATAGCAGCAGAAATCAGGCAGCATTCATCTGACAAAAGCAACACCTGCACATCTGAACCTGAACATTAGAAGGAACCACAAATCACTAAGATCTGTATTTTTCCAGGCTATTTTATTCCCAATATTTCCCAGCAACTCTTCAGCACTGAACAACAGTAATATGTAGTCCTTGCTCTAAATAATTTAGCCTAGAGCTTGAAATACTTCCTTCAACACATGGTACTGCTAGCTTCTTGTTTGGCTAGAACTACTATAGAATACCACACTCACAAACCAGCATGTGTTTACTATACAGAAAAAAAAACCAAACAAAAAACCTCAAGCACAACTGTGGACTGTGTTTCATTTACTTATACATCTGGGGAAACTTGAGCCATGATATAGAAAATAAAATGCTAACTTTTAATATAGCAGACATCTTTGACTTTTGCCCAGATACCAATACTGGGGAATGATTGAGATTCCAGAACAACCATGCTTATATGCAACATATAATGCCTATCATGGCTCTCCTGACAGCACAGGAGAATCCTACATTCTAAGAATGTATTTACAAAGAAGCTAGAAATAGTCTCCTAGCTATGAAATAGCATAACTTCAGAACATCAAATAACACTGTTTTAAGAAAATATTATGGTAGATTGCACCAAAAGAAATGAAGAATAGGTGTGTTGTGATAAAAAGATCAGTAGAGCCAAAATGTCATAAATATTTTGTATTAGAACTCACAATCTTCTCAAGGTGCCAGACTGCAGTTTTTTTTTTCAAATTAGGCATTAAGCATGCCAAACAAAATTCAGCACATGACAGAATACCCTGGCTTTCAGCAGCAAGATGCCACTGAGCAATGGCAAATTATCTTTATGGACAGTAGTTTGGAATTCAGAGATCACCTTTAAAACACTAAGTCATCTTCTACCCTAGCCTATACTGCAGCTGCTACAAGGCCTACAAAATCCAGCACAGAAGGAAGAGTCATCTGTCCTGGTGTTTGGTCAAAAGCAAGAAAGTTAATGTTAACCTGATGTCCATCAATGTTATTCTGCCGGGACACTCCAGCAGCAGCTGGCATTAAGTAACACCAAATCCACTGAAATGTGGATAGTAAATAATAATAAATTTCCTCATCTTTGTTTTAATTCATGAGTTTTCTCATCCTATTTTCTCCTTCTATCTCACTGAGGAGGGGAGCAAGTAAGTAACTTACTCAAGTGGGTCAATAGCACTCCCTGTTTTATCTAAGTGCTTGAACATACTTGTGATAACTAAGCAAGCTGACCACGCATATGGTTCCCAAAGTATAAAAAGAAATGCAACGAAAGGCTTACTTTTATTTGATGTCAGGAGGCAAGAACCTATGGAAAAGTATTATCCCACCCTTTGGGAATGGTCTTGACTGATATAGGATAAAAAATAAGATTTCTGAAGTTTTTATTCCATCGAAAATGTGCACCAGACATCTCTGCTGGACAAGGACATTAAAGGTCACGGATGCTGGCTCTGCAGCAGGCCAACTTATTCAGCAAAGAAACCAGCCAACCATTAAAAACAGATTATTTTTTCCCCAAAATACAGGTCTCAAGCCATATCAAATCACAGGGGGAACAGAACTTATGCTATCGAACTCTCCTTCTGGACAGACCTTTACACTCAGTTCAGCAGAAAATATTAGTATTGAGACCACAGCTGTATGATTTTAGCCAAAATACTATTTACTGGGTAAAAAGAACTACAAAAAGCCGGACATATATCTACAGAAGCCTCTAGAATCCTATAGCTTTTTTTTGTTTCCTGCTTTTTCCCCATCTTTAACACACTGCTGATCATGTCAGTAAGCAGGCAACATGTACTATTAGTCTGTATTATAGTTCTCAGTTCTCTGGATCCTGCTAAAGGAACCAATAAACTGCCCACCTGCTATTAACAAATGTAAATAAAGAAGTAATAAATGCAGTTTGAAGTACAAGATAATAATTACTGTCTCATTATGTGATCACCTTTTTATGGTTATAAGCTGTTTTAACATACACTTTCCCTAAACCTTAGAAGTTCTTAATGCTGTATTCAAATAAGAATTCAAACCCAGAGTTTAAGGCTTCTTAAATACAAGGAATAAAATACCCCTAGCCTACCAATACAGTTAAGACTCAAAAATAACATTAGATCACAGTGAAATCACTAGGTGAATTCCAGAATTAAATACTTGGCATAAAGACGTATACTTAAAACTAAGCTTTGAACTAGTCATGGAAAGGAAACTAATATGAAACAAAAACTAGACTAATTTTACCTTACATGTACTTTGATCCATCTGGAGTTTTACCAATTTAAAGAAATAAGTAAATTAACCAAATGTTCATCTGTTCAAATGTCATTATATCTAGGTATACAAATTTTGTTATCCAAGGTACTATCCATTATGAAAGTACCCCTATAAACATCATTCTGTATTATGTTTTATTAACAATTACTGAAGTTGAATTAGAGAAATAATGTGCACAACTAGGACTTAAACATTTCACTATTCAATTATTTGCTACTAGATGAAGTTATGACACCTACTTCCAACTCCACTAATTCTTACTTAGCTCAACAAAATGCAATAAAAGGTGACATGAATTTTTAGAGTAAAACCTTTTGCACGGGATTGCTTTGAAAGTCTCCATTCTCTGCCAAGCCAAAGTCAAGCACTCCATCATCTTTCTGCCCAATGGCCTTGAGACCTTGCAGAAGTATTTCTCGGAAATGCTGATAAACAGGTTTCTCTTCATAGCTCAGTAGCTTCACCTTTTCCATATATTTGGCTATTTCATCTAAAGAAATGGCACCTCCAATTAATTTCTATTTTGCAAACATTTTAATCATTCACTTTTACTACAAAAGAGACGGAAATTATGCATGCACTACTTATGCTATTTTTGAAACGGTTATTTATAAACTCATAATAATTATGTCTTTATTACAACACATTTTAGAAAAAAATTACATCAAGGTTCATTACACAGTGATGACAGCATCACTGTTTTTTACATGTTTATTGCAATAAAGAAAACAGTCAGTCGTAAAAAAACATAATAGGCCAATCTTCACCAAAGAATGTTTATTTCCATGGTATTTTCTATGTCTATATTTAAAAATGTGGAAAAGGAAATTCAACGTTATCTCAGAACTTCATCAGTTCAAGACTGAAACATACACCAAATAACACATGAAACATGAGACCACTAAAAAAAAAGACACACTTGACAGAGAAAACTCTGTTCTTAACCAGAAGCAATGTAGTGTCTGTTGTGCATATAACTGCGCTCAGAAGGAAGAGTCTGAACTTCTCTTTAGCAACAATCTAATTCATGCCATTTTGTTGTTCGTGATTGAAAGGAAGAATTAAAATAGGTACAAAGTTCAGTAAACAAGTATTTTAAAATAGCTCCTCTTACCTGGTTTATTTTTCCCAGGAAAGCATTTGTCCATCAAAATGGAAATATTATCTCTACATCTGAAAAACAAAATTATTCAGAACTACTGTTTCTTTTGAATTTTCCATTTTGTCCTGTTCTGATAAACTTTTTAAGTACCCAGTTTGGGCCACTGTCAGAGACAGGAAACACTACTACATAAACCTCTGGTATGACTTAGTATGGCTATTTGTAGGTGTGCAGCACATTTGAGAACGTGACAAATGGCAGATGGGCTACCTGAAACAGTTTTTGATTCTTATAAAAGCAAGTAGAAGACTGAAGAAAAAGGACTGGTCCATTTTAAACCCTCACATACCAGTGCTAAGGAAGCCAAATAAAAAATACTTGTTAATGAGACAGAAACTGCTGTGCTGGGACCATTCTCTTCATATTAAATGTCTGACAACAGAAGGCTGATCTGGGCTGAGGGGAAGATGAAGGCATATTAACATTGAGGCTGAGGGACAAAATGAAAAATAATTTTAAAATCCCGTAGCAGCAGTGCTCTAACTGGAATGATGCTCAAAGACATTTAAGATGACCCTTTAGCCTTCATTTCTGCCACTGGCTTCAGAGCATGGTGTTAAGGGACTCAGACTCTACACTTCTCTTCCTGTAAAGCTTGATTGATGGTTACCTGCATCCTGCTAAGAGTGGTTTTGGCTTCACCATGGCAATTCTAAAATGACAATACTGTGGTAGAAAAATAAACATCTCACATACGCAAAAGAAGACAGCAGAACAGTACAAGTGGAGTTGAATTACAAGTCAAGGATACATGAGACATGAAAGGAAAATGGGGGGCATACAAAACAATAGCCTACTCACCGAAAGGGAACATACTGAAAGTACAATGCATTTCAACAGTGTTCAACATTTTCAAAAGAGAAAGAAAACAAGTCGTTTCTCACCTGATTTTTGAGTCTCTGACAAAATTTGGATCTTTCAAATTATCTTCCCATGGTAGATGGCCACTAAGCCAATGAATCATACAGTAACCCAAGATCTCCAGATCACCACGTCTCGATGGTGCTAAATACATATGCACACATAAAAAAACAACAACCATAACATCAGCTAATAAGGCACACACTTTTTAACAACAGTAAAAATTTATAAATATGTTAAGACAAAAGAAAGCCAGTGCTAACAATGTAACACTACTGTATCTGTTACTTTTATCCTTATTTTAGCATGAAAGCTAGGAAGGAAAAAACATTGTTCCTACATCTGGAAGGATCACTTCATTTTCAAGTCCTTTATCAATCTCTCCTATTCAAAGACATGACATGCTGCAGTTATCCCAATTTGGGAAGCTTTTTAAGTACTCAGGTTGTGGAAAAAATAGAACAAGTTAGTGAAGTGATTGACTTTTCTTTTCAAAATAGTTTTTACATCCCTTCTTCTATAAAAATGTAGAAGTGCTAAAACCCTACCACCCAAAAAAAAAATTCCACAATGCTGAATTATTTTATGTGGCCTGAAAACTGAACAGAGGACAGTATGAGATCATATCCCTAACCCTTCCAAAAAAACCCCACCCAAAAATAAGCAACCACAAAAAATACCCCACCAAAACAACCCACATGTACATTGAACACAAACTACACTTGAAGTATAAATTGGCAGATCAAGTCACCTTTGGTTATGTTCAGCTTTAAGTATCCTCAAGTAAATAATCATTTTCCACAACTGTTATTTTTGCAGAACACACTCTTATGATAATCAAACAAAATTTAAGAATTAAGAAAATGAAGTTGGTATTCACTATAAGTCCTCGATTAATCAGACAGACCTGCCCTTTGCATATTCAACCTTTTGTCACTTCTTGCTTTTTGATGTTCAGTGACTAAAGGCATATTTAATTAATTAAATGAAGTTTTTTGAGTAAAAATAAAGAATATTTTCACATTGATAACAGCAATTATTTTTCTCTTAAAAACAGGACCTATTTTTCTATCAAGACTTCACAAGCACTATTCCATTTCTACTTGGTTAATAAAAAGCAATATGCTGAACCTCTTAACAGTCTTCATAAATTAAGGAGCTCTAGTTAAGAAAGTAGCATTAAAAACACAATTAGTAAGTTAGTAAATGGAAAAAAAGAAAAATGCCAGCATAGCACATAAAGAACAAAAAAAAAAAAGAAAAAGAAAAAAAAAGAAAAACATTTTTCTAGAATCAAAAAACCTGATTTATTTGCTGCACTGAGTTTTGTAAGGTCTTTTATTTATAAAATAGGATACACAAAAGCCTTTTGCTGAGTTTTACATTCTTACCCACACCCTTGTGTGCATCAATACTGGTATATTCAATAGTTCCATCATGGCACCTTTTAGGATCTTCCTTATATACTTTGTGAACTCCTTCAGGGCAGTATCGGTAGGCAAGTCCGTAATCCACCAAGTACACCTAGTAATTTTCACAAAGAATTCTAAGGTTGAAGAACTATAATTACAAAAAATATGCAAATAATAAATGCAACTCCCAACCATTTTCATAACTTCTTTGAAAGTACTAAAAATGGTGAGTTGGTCAACTTTGAATGATTCTCAGTACTTTATTAATCCTAACATATATGATTTGAAGACAATATGTCAGTTGGTTTTATTGTTCCCCATAAAGCAGTCTGATCTGGAAGTCATTTCTTGCTGACACAGAAGACAAGTACTGTACAATAGTTATTAGCAGTAAAATTAAATTTAAAAAAAAAAATCAACTAACAAGCAAAAAAAATATGTCCGTAGAGTTATAAAGACACTCACTGTGCTACACTCTTTAAAGTCAGTTGACCTATTTGAACTGTACTACATATACTACTCACTAACAACACAGTTACTTTAAGAGAATTGAAATTATTTCACATCTCTCACAAGCTAAAACATTTGGGCAAGAACACATACATAATTCTGAAACTCTAATATGCATTGTTTGAATAGTAAGGAGAGTTAAATGCAGAAAAATGAAAGACTTCCGTAAATCAAGTGGAACAATCAACACTTTAAAGACCAATTTTTCCAAGTAACAGAACACTTATCTGATGGATTTCTTGAACAAAGGAATGAGGTAACAATGCAGACAGGCAAACATAATTTACCAGTGTGCTATATAATTTTAGGCTTCCACCTGCAAATACTTATTTGTGAGTCAATTTTTTTTTAATATCGAGAATTTCTCTAGAATACTATTTAGGCCAAATAGTCAATTGATAACTGTCCAACAAAATGCATTAAAATATCTTAGAATATTAACTAGATATAAATGTCAAGCAGAAATAATGTTACCATATACATTCTTAAAAATGAGCTTCTGCTAGATTTCACAGGTTCAAAGCACTTTCATTGCTGTCAAATAGAAGGTTTAAAACATGAAGAGTAAAATGCATTATAAATACCTGATTAGGGTTCTTGTAACTCAGAAGGAGGTTTGCGGCCTTGATGTCTCCATGCACATACTCATGCTCATGGACATATTCCAGAATATCAAGCTAACAAAACAGAAGTCATGTAAATGCAGTACCGAGGTCCGCCCAGCAGAGGACCTGGACTCGGCACAAAAGTGGGACTGAATGGAGAGACTTACACACAGGGAAAACCAATTGAGAGAAAAAAATGTGTTTTTTAAACTTACTATTCTCAGGCCTAATTGTAGTACAGTTTTACGGGAAAATTGCTTTGCATTCTCTTCATACATCTTCTGAAGATCTCTGCCAAATCGGTCCATTATCATAAATCGATAGCTAAATTCAAGGACAAAAAAAAAAATAACAGAACCATAAAAACAGCAAAGTTACTGAATTGTACTTAGCAAAGTACTTTATCTGTGTTAACTGTACTAACTAGCGATTGAGTATGTCTCTCTCAAAAGAAACAGTGGGAAATACTTGACTTTTTTAATGCTGTACAACGATTCTTACCTTTTTATATCAGCCACTCAAATGATCATCCATCTAAAGAACTGTTCTTTATCCTAGTTATGCAACAAAATAACAAGTACTCACAGAGGAAAACATCCCTATTGTAACTCACTGTAGGCAAAATCAAGCACCATCAACTTACAAAAATATATTTCTTAGTTTATAAATGACTAAGTGACTTAACACAGGTACTTACAATGTTCCTTTACCAAAATCTATTGCAAACTTTTTTTCAACTATTGTTAACAACAAAAGCCTCCCACTTGCCAAAGGTGTTCTGATATTCACTGCTACAGCCAAACTGGTTATAGAACTACAAGAGCTCATAGTAGCTATATTAAAAAAAAACATGCACTAAACGCTGAATGCAAAGTCACTTTTATTTGTGGGACAAAAAAATGCTGTATTTACTTCAGCCTCTCAAAATGAATGTTGTTTTTACATTAGGTTAGTTTTACAGCTGAGGACCTATTGAAACACTGATATTTCTGACATACTGAGGCATACACACTGACTGCCCTATGCAGTGATGCACACAAAGAAGCCTGACCTACTGTAAGCTGCCAGAGAACTACCAAAACTCCTTTGCAGCACAGCTGTTTAGAGAATGGCCACTAAGAAACAAGGACTATTACATAAACAGGCATTAACATTAAAGACCAAGTAACAAAAACCTTTCCTGGCATGGAACAACACTAAAAACTATCCCTAGACTTAAATTTAACATGAGACTTGAAATTATTCTAGCTCACAGATTACGCAAAAAAAAAACCCTATCCCTAGGGAAAACAGAACAGATTTGAGAGAGCACCAAGTCCTTATTATTTCTGAGTGAAAATACTATTTAAGTGCATACCACAAGAAAAACTTTCAAGGTAGTTATATTATTCCCAACTTGTACATTAGAAATTTACTTTGTTTTAATTAAAATATAAAAGCTTCTAAAGCACATATACATAAATAGCATCTTTGTACTACAGCAATGTTCACAAACCAGAACTCAATTATAAAGACTGTAACACAAACAGGAGTAACAAAAAAAATACAGATAAAATGTATCTATTGTATCTACAAATGTATCTACCCTAAACATACCCTGCCATGAAGATGAAAATTTGTAGCACAAGTGAACACCACCAAAGTAAGTGGAAAATACACCTTACAACATAAGGTAGGCTAAAGGAGATAATGGTTGTGGATGAAAAAAAATTCCAGTATATGTCAACAAAAGATATATTCACCTGTTTCCATTTCTTTCATGCAAGCCAGAACCCCAATATCTTGGTACACCTAAATATTTCAGTTTATGGGACTTAGTCCACTTCTGAACTGAAAATACAAATAAAATTATGTTCATGAATTTGCATGAGTAGAAACTTACATAAAAAGGGAGTAGTCACATTGTTTATAGTGTCTACATACCTGTGAGCTGCTATTTCATGGAAATGAGTATGTAAAGTATACAGGAAAGTTAATCACACATCCATTGTAGGGACAGAGATACAACTCAAGTTTAAATTCAGACAATACTACCAACAGAACTACGAAGAACTTTTTACCAAAACCCTCTAATTTACTACATATCTGAATTAGATTTCAATAACTTAAAAATAGTTTTGAAAGTTACCTAAAGAGATTTTCAAAGTTCAACCTTACTTCTACAGACTCTATTTTCCTAAATGCTTGTAGTTCATTAAAAACATTTTAATAGACTGCTTACTTTCATCTGGCTTAGCAGCTCGCATGTAGAACTTTAACTCAGTAAAAAGAGGTCCATTCTGGCTGGGTTCCTTTAAGACAATTTAAAATTCATTAAAAACCGCTGTGTTAGTGCCTAATAATTATTAAAAGCTCACAAAATGTAACATTCACCCTATAAAAACATACTCTCCCTCAAATGCTCTACCTGATGCTGATAAATTCAATAGAATATCTTCTTTTTATAAAAGAAACTTAGCTCTAAAAGTTACTTTTATTATAAATTACTTTACATTAAGGGTATCAAAGAATACTGCCCCATAATAAAAGACTGAAGAATAAGAAATTAACTGAAATGTATAGAAATATTAACAATTATTGGCAGAAGTTTAGCAGAGAACATTAAACAACATTATCTCAGATTTTCCAGATTACAGCTGGATTGCATCAATTGCAGTTGCCTTTAGTGATGTTAAAATAACACCTGGAATGATTCAATGAAAAAATCTTAACTGAAGTTAAATTCTAGCTGAATACAAGGCATTTTGTTCCCTTCATACATTAGTTGACCAAGATAAAAATAACAGAGGATTTCAAAATTTCTCTAAATTGTAAGAACTACTACTCTTTCAATTTCAGAGTCTATCTTGTATTTAATATATTTCAGTTCCATTTTCAAGGGACAAATCTATGGGAGCCATGTAAAGTACAAGCAAAGTTCAAGAGAGAAATTCCTCTGAAAACACCAAAGCTTTGAAATACTGCAAGAACAGCAGATGGGCAAGTATCTTGACTCTACATTTCCAGAACTTGGTAAAGAAAAAAGAAAAAAAAAAGTTATCTCAATTCTTGTGATTTTTCAATGATTGTATTTGAGATGAGCTTAAGTAACACATTTTTGTCTAGTTACTCATATATTTCCAAATTCATTCTATCTTTGTGAAAATACCTGTTTTGAAATATCCAACACATGAAAAATTACAATTAAAAAGTTACTGGCAAAGAAACTCGGGAATAATACAATCACATGACATTAGGAAAAGTTCCAAGATGCACATCAATCTTAAATGGGTTTAGTTTTAACTTTTAAATGAAGACGTAGTGATCCAGGAAATTGCTAAAGGCTAGACTGTAGCACTCAGCAGAGAGAGGCTTACTGCTGTCCAACCTCATGGGAACAATGCAGAACTCAAAGGTGCTCCTGACCGTGGGCTCTGGAGGGCTCTGATGGAATACTGGGAGCAGACACCTCCAGCCTGGGCACCACTCCCTAGGCTCGGACACTTCATTACAAAGCTACTGCCTATCTCCACCTCACTTTGTCCAGCAGCACTGCCCTGATAAACAATGGAGCCAAGACAGCTTTCTGGCCTCTCCTTGTGAGGAGGAACCAGAAAAAAAAAACAAAACCAAAGACAGTCAGACCAACTGATCAACACACACAAACTTTGGTACCTGCACATTCACTTTCACCATTAGGTTATTTATCCACAATGGACAACAAATTAGCAATACAGAGATTATATATGCAGAGAAGAAGGGTTAGATAGCTGGATTCGTCTACTGCAGTTACCTCAACCACACATTACTTGACCTATTCACTTGATCCTGTGCAACATTATCTATTAATACCCTAACTTAATTAGAATATAAATTATCTTATATATAATTTGCATTCCATTTCCACAGGTTTGAAGAATGTTTTCTTAGTAAAATACAGCAAAAAAGTAGGTGTTAAAAATTCTTACAATATATATCTATAAACAAATTTTCCCACAAAAATTTATGTCTCAGTGCTGAAAAAGAGATGTATCTTTCTCCAGTTAGAAAGAAAAATCTGGCAGCTTTTCATATTTGGAGAATGCCGAAATTATCTAATCGTGAACCGGATCTTTGTGTTGACTATGAAGGTGCTTTCCCCCACCACCATTAATTCTACCTACAGCTAAATAAATGCATATATGATGCTAAAAAAGCTTACACCATGTCCAATATTTGCCATAATAGACCAGAAGGAGTGCAAACACAAATTTCTACAGCTTTATGCCCAGGGTCATTCTAAATACCTGACTTACAAAACTGAAACTAAAGTCTTATTCAAAAAGATAACACAATGAAAGATCATAGAGTATATGTCAAAACTCAACAAATTTCAAGTAGTGTTTTAAGAATTCTGATCTTTTTCAGTCAGCAATGTAATGAAGTGTAATTAAACCCTGCATCCACTCCTGAACAATGACATCTGAAAGGTCCGCATGTTAAAAAGCATTTCTTTTTTTAATAAAAACTGTGATTCATTTCATACTGCTCAGACATCAATACTATGAGGATATGTCAAAGACTAAGCCAATTTCCATCCTGCTTTAATAGCTTAATTTGAAGAACATTACTATAGAAGCACATATTTTGTTAAACACTAATAATTGTTCAAAGCTGTTAACCACTTTGCTTCAGCTGATGGAAAAACTAGCAACCACCCAGGCATCAGAAAATGGGCTCTTATCTGTAGTTGTGTTATACCAGACTGTAGAGGCATAATATGTTATGGGTCATTTGTGAGGCTAGCACAAAGACTGGGGCTACTCTTTATTGCCATAAAGACAAAATTATGAAAGTCAAATTAAAAGTGAGTAGTCAGCTGGGATCTTAACAATGGAGGTATTTACAAAATGCTGCTCCAGAGTGAATCTAGCATAGGAGCAACCCAAAAGTTGGGGCAACATTCAGAGCCCAAAGGGGAGAGAAGCAGATGGACAGGTTTCAAACTCAGGAAAGGAGGGGGACAACAATTACACACAGCATAAAGTAATGCCTATCTGATGATTTTCCCAGCAAGTCAAACCAGATTCTTCCATGAAAGTTAAATGGTGCTCTGCTTCCTGATCAGTCCAAACTCAGCAGGAGTCAGTCATTAGAAGCCACTGCCTCACAGGCAAACCACTGCTGATAGTCTCAATGTCTGTTATCTGCCTCTAAAACAGGCCACAGCCCCTGCCTGATGGACACCCCCACCAGCGACAGTACAGGCTGAACATACTAATGCAGGCTGCCACCACTCAACTGCAGGCTCGGGCTCCAGGTCTGTGTGGAATTCCTGCCCACAAACACCCAAGGCAGCAGCAGCAGCAGGCTGATGTTGAGAGTGTGGCAGTCTGACATTTGCATGGCAAGCACTGCTTTTTTTCAGCAAGGGACATTTCGGAGGGAGGGTCATCACAAACTGTACCTTGGGGTGTCTGAACAGTATCAAAATCAGTATTCTAGAATTTCCCTTTAGTCAGCAGATGTAAATACCAAGATTAAAGGCACATACTGACCAAAAGGTATTTTACGCTATTTTAACCTAATCTTTTCGTTTCAGGAACAAATGCTAAAAGCACTAACATATTTACAAAGTGGCCAGCTAGTGCAGCAAAGCATTTCAGTATCAGCATATAGTTTAATAAATAAAATGTTAAAACAGTGCAGTTCTGAACTCTGTTGAAAAACTAATCTTTCACACTGTGAAGATGTTACAAGAAGTTCTCACAAGAACTGTGAAGTTCTTGTACAGTTTTCTGATATTTGCTTTTATTGAAGGAACAGAAGTGCCACCAAGATAATGCAGGGTCTGGATCTACTAAGGCTATTCCCATATTCCCTGTTTTTTTACTACGACTTTGTAAGATCTTACCAGATCTATACAAAATACTCTGGTAAAATTCAAGAAAAAATACATACCTTAGGAAAAGAAATAGCCGAATCAAACTAAATAACTCTTTTTTAGACTAAATTCATAAGAAAATTTCAAGTAATAAAAAGAACTTGCCAACTTGCTACAATGGGCTAAAAATGAGCTATCAAAAATGCTTTTTCTTCTCTCTAATCATTAGGTTAAAAAATGTGTCAATGCTATTTTAATTCAATAGAAATTAGAACATGTATGTCGTTTATGAAAAAACATTTAAAGGACTTTGTATCTGTGGAGACCTCAGGAATCAAAGCTTTGCTGTTTCCAGTCACGAGCCATCTGTCAGTTTTCCAACATCCAGTGGTGAGCAACAGTTCACACAGACTCACTGCTGAATCACAGAAATTCTCCAAAAGCTAGAGAGATTTCATTCATTTTGTGATATCTGTGCTGTTTATAGGAAGCAAATGAAACAGAATCTGATCCATTTCATGGATCTTTTTCAAGTCCACTGATGTTCCATTATGATGTTCCTCATACACAGGAGTCCCAATTCCCAGCAGCATTCCTCTGTATCACCACACTTTTATTTTAAACAGCATTTTGCAATTGCATTATTTTCAGAAGATGTTTTAAATTACACATTCTATTCCAGAACAAGTATTTTCAAGTTGTGAAGCAAAGATTCAAATGCTCTCTTACCACTTTTGCAACATAAGGGGCATCACTGCCAACCGACTTTGAAGAATTAACATCCGCTGTTAAAAAGGAAGCTTTTATTAGTAGTAGGAAAGGAAACTGTCACAAAGCATACACTCACTATGCAGGATAGACAAACATACAAAAAAGTAAGTACTGACAAGAACATAGATCAGTACCTTAGCCTTTGGTAAGAGAATCACTCTATCTGGCAAGGCTATTGTACACGGATATTGCATGTCTTGCATACTCCTTTCTGTTTGAGGAGTACAGGCAGTTTACTAAATGAAGGAGTTCTTTATTATTATCCAGTAACTTTTTCCTATTCAATAGTATTTCTTTTGTTTTCTAGGACTGTTTTAAACATACACATAAAGAAAAATAAATACCATGTTGCCATGTCATGTATCCAAAAGTGACTTTGTGTTTCTACTAATTTTTTGGTATTTGTGACAAAAGATACAGATATGAAGAATATCAAGTAAGGTAAGTACAAAGTACAGGAACAGTCAGGGTCACAGCTTTGTGCAAATGACGGGGAAGCAGGGAGCAAGCACAAAGCAGCATTTCGAGTGAGTTGGAACTCCAGTAAATTTAGTAGCTCATTGAGCAAGGCTGAGTAAGTAGTTGAAAGCTTCTTTGGCAAAAAGCCACCCACTGGTCCTGTTTTTCTCTTTAACCCACTTATGCTGCAGTCTGTTCATTTTAAAAGCAGGACAGATTTTTTTCCTGTTTTCCAACTCAGTATGAATCTAGTGCAACCTTTTCCCCAAGATGATGAAGACCATATTATAATGATCATATTAACTTTCATCCCTTCAAAATTGCTTGGAAAATGACTAGGGGAAATCAAGCAGAAACGTCTCAAGACCCCTTTTATCTGTTCATCTGCCCAAGCAAAAGAGATACTAAGTATGAAACACTATTCACTTTAAGTTTTCCTTGTAACAGCGTTGCAAAACAAGACCTGAACTGACACTTTAAACTGTAAAGTTCAACACTATGATTTGTTTTTAGCATTGGTTACATTAAAAAAAAGTATATGACATGTCAAAAGTCCATAAGGTAATGAAAAAATTAAAGCAATACCAAAGTCAAAACCAGACCAAATACTGGCTGATCAGTAGCCTCCAGATAATATGCACAGTTTCAGTTCAGAATTCGTCATTATAAAGACACTCATACAAAAATCCAGTCTTTCAGCCAGACTAAAAATCAAATTTAAATGAATACTAAACTATCCTTTCCATGGATAAAAAGTAATAAAGATTTTGATTTTTAAAAAGAATTAACTACCACTGCAAACTCATATTACTAGTGTTTAAAATGACCATTTGTCTATTTCATCTGTCATTTTTTTTCCAACACTGTTACCCAAGCTAAGGTTCTAGTAAAAAAGATCACATTAAGACACTTCACACTTCTGACTTAGGGTTAATATTTCATTGTTTTGAATAAGGATAAACATCTCACTCTCCATTTTAAAGCACTATCAAAGATAACTACACTTACCAAGGTATAGGCGTCCAAAGCCTCCCTGTCCAATAGGGACACCTAATTTCCATTCTTTTCTTGATGTATCTGCTAGAACCTCCCCCAGAGCAAACACTTCAGCAAGCTTCCTTTTTGCAGGGGCTCTTTTTCCAGCCGTTTTCTTATTATTTGGCATTTTCCCTAGAGAAAGTGGAGGGAAGGAAAAATTAAAAAAAAACATAGTTTATATGTTGATCTGACATATTTTATACAGAAATCTGTTAGAAGCACAAAAAAGAATGGGTTAAGTTATAATTTGTTACCTCAAAGATACCTGAAAAGAAATGCAGTAAGCAGTTTCATTGGCATGAACTCTAAGTGAGAAACAACTAATTTTTCCAGGCATCACCAAAAAAATTTGACAGCAAAAACCTTCACAAGAGAAATCTATTACAAGACCTTGTATAATACATGCTAAAAAAATCTCAGAATCTATCATATTCAATCAATCACAACCAATCACAGGTCTAAACTTAGAAAAAAAGTAAACTAACGAAATAAAGCTCATCAGTTTTCCTGGAATTAAACTTGCATACTGAAAAACTGCAAGTCTTCAGTAGTAATATGAGGAATTCCTCTTAGCTGTAAAAATAAAAAAGGTCATTCAAACAGTTAATTATTTTTTCTCCTATATAACTGCAAGCAAAATAAATGAAAGTCTGGTTATTGTTTACAGGGCAGCATTGAGTAGGTCATCACAAAAACTAGTACATAACTACCTATTTTGAGATCCCTAGTGTGAAAGTAATACTGTTGCCTTCTCACAACCCCACGTTTCCGATAAGCAATATTTTGAGAAATAAGATAACAGCACACCGCAATATGCCTCTTTCTGCAGGATAGAATCATAGAATCTTATAATGGTGTGAATCGCAAAGGACCTTTTCAATTTCATCTAGTCCTTCTGTAATGAGCAGGGGCATCTTCAACCAGATCAAGTTGCTCAGAGCCGCATCCAATCTGAACCTGAATGCTTCCAGATATGGGGCATCTACCACTTCTCTGGGCAACATGTTCTACTGTTTCGCCAGCCTCATTGTAAAAATTTCTAACTTCTATCTATTCTAAACCTACCCTTTTTCAGTTGAGAACCATTACCCCTTATCCCACTGCAACAAGCCCTGCTAAAAAGTTTGTCCCCATCTTTCTTACAGGCCCCCTGCAAGTACTAAAAAGCAGAAAGGTCTTCCAGGAGACTTTTCCAGGCTGAATAATCCCAACTCTCTCAGCCTCTCACAATAGAAGTAAATTCAATCCCTCTAATCATCTTTGTGTCCATCCTCTGCACTCACTCCAACAAGTCCATGTCCTTCCTGTGCTGAGGACCCCAGAGCTGGATGCAGCACTGCAGGTGGGGTCTCACCAGAGCAGAGAGGCAGAATCCCCTCCCTGGCCCTACTGGCCACACTGCTTTAGATGCAGACCTAGATACAAGTGGTTTTCTGAGCTGTTTGATGGCTCATGTACAGCTTCTCATCCACTACCACCTCCAAGTCCTTGGCAGAAGGCCTTGTTTTGAGCAAATAAATGTTTTGGAGTTTTAGTAGAGTCAGATTTTTCTGCACCAAAAGAAATTACTGAATATGCAGCCACGACACAGCAAAGAGTGCATAAGGCCTCTTTAAATGAAAGGCCTGCATAAATTATTTTACAAAAAAATTATCTTCCCCTCTACCTTACGCAGATAAATGTCATACAAAGTCACATTTATTTTCTAAAAGATACCATTCTGACTGGTGGGATTTTATTATTTTGCTGGAAGCAGGAAGCAATATTAATACACAATTCAGGAAGTTTCTGGATAGCATAATAACTTTTTCCTAATAGTCTAGCTACTCAATACAATAACCCTAAGCCAAACTCAGTTATTTAACTTCAGTTTTCCTCTTTCAGTTCTAATGTTCCTCTAGGACTTCTTTTAATTTCCCAAATAGAAAACTGCATAACTGTGACAGCTGTTCCAAAAGCACTCCCCCTCCTACAAATCTCTTCTCTGACTGGGTATCTTCAGCAAATTTTTTCATCAAATAGTATCTGTCACCCAACTGGCATCTGAAGAGAGAAGCCCCTAACCACTTCTCTACTTACTAAAGGCAAGAATAACTGTCAAGTTGCCTGAAAATGTTGTTCTGTCCACTAATACTCAAGTCTGCAACTGTGACTGACCAAACCTCTCGAGGTGAAATGTAACAGAATAAAGCCCAACAGTGGATAAAATACTCTGTGGAGATGGAGAATGGTGATGTGCCCAAGGAGCTCTGGCAATAATGCAAAAGAACTCACAGGAGCTCAACACAGAGGGGGACAGTAAGTGGCCTTTGTTTTACAAAAACAGCTAAATGACAGTTGAGTGAAGCTCAGAATTGCTAAGTGGATCAAATAGAGGTGTAAATGTCTCCCCAAATTAGCCAGGCCAGCCTGGGGGCAGTGAATAGAAGGCTCAGTCCAACATAAGCATGCAAAAACTAAATAACTAGCAAAATAACTTCAAAGAGAACAACGAGCTTGAGCTGGTTGCAATACAGATATTCCTTCCCAGTGGCTGGGGACACCAGCATCTTCAAAGCGAACATATAACAGAGACCAGCAAGGAGAATCACATCAGTACTGTGACTGAATTGTGCATTGCAATTGTTGTATTTTGCCAAGTGTAACTGACAATTGTATTGTTTTCAGCATATTTTATATCACTCTCCTAAATCAGAAATCTCACATAGCATCAACTATGTTCAAATAAGTAAATTTGATATTAAATGTTACATCCTTTATATGTGGAACATCTAAAAGAACTTAGTCAGAGAGTAGTGGACTCTGGCAGCAAGCAGTCTCCAGAAACCACAGTCATTTCAATACAGGTATAAATGCAAGAAAAGATTGTGCATCATTCCAGGCCAAAGTTCTTCCTTTTCAAGGTCCTTGTTAATCTGAGAAGTATCTTTATGTCATAGAACTGCATCTGAATATCCACTGAATATCTTAATTATATCTAAATAAATAACTTCAACAAAATACTACTATGAAATACATCACAGAAAGATACTGGTAATTATCAATACCTACATTGCACAAGCTTCCTCATTAAACAGGATGTTTTAATTCTGCATTATTCTTCCATAATTCCACTTCTATACAGCAACATTCTTCCCTACAATCAAGACACGTTTTACACATAAATTTTAAGACTAGGTTTACCTACATCATTATCCACAGGAAACTCCTCTTTACATCCCTTTGTCTTTTTTTTTTTTTTAATCTTCAAGGTGATATATACTTTACTGTCTCAGAGGAAGATCCTTCCTCCAGATTTTCTACAGGAGAAAAATTAGACTTTCAAGCACCAAAGACAATTTCAGTCAGCTCAGATAAGACCATGAGAAAGCAATGGTGTCAAAGTGTCAGAAAGAAGAGAGTGGTAGAAAAGGCTATGTGTTGGTATCACAAGAGGGGGCCAAAAAGATCACTGCAGACCTTTAAGCAGCTTCATGGGACACCCAAATCAGGAAATGGATTAAAACAAAGGGCAGACTGAAATTATTAGAAGTTGTGTCGCAATAATAAAACAGAAGTCTGAAGCCCCAAGGCTGACTCAGATAAGGCGTAAAAGAAAGCGCAAAAATCAGCAGCATTGCCCAGTGACTCAGATGTGGGACAAGAACACACCTGCTGGCATCTAAAGGATACCAAAACTTATCCAGAATGAGCATACTGTCCTCAAGCTAAGAAACAACTCATTGCCAATATAAGAATCATGCAGAGGGCTTGAAGGACTGCACCTCCTTGATCTCTGAGTTACTACAAATAATTCGAGCAAGACTTGGACAGAGGCACTTAGGTGCTTGAATGCTGGATAGATTGTTGCCCATAAAAGAAAAAAATTGTAGCCTCTCTTACAATAAGGCTAGCAAGCCTGTGAAACAAACCTATTGATGCACTCCCCATCTTTGACATTCACAGTGAGACTCTTGATAGCAGCCTCGCTTTAAAAGGGAATTAAATTTACTTAAAATAGCTCCTCAAGAGTATCAAAGGAAGAGCTGGTGCTTCCCTCTTCTTCCACACCCCCGCTTATTTTGTTTAACATGGTCAATAATTGTATGCCTGAAGGTATTTATTTTTTTTAAAAATCGTTAATGACAACTTCCCTTTATCCATAAAAGCAAAAATTCAAAATGGACATAAGTTTGAACGTCCCCAGCTGGGAACCCTGCCCTTAACAAATACACTAGATACACATACATGGTTTCTTGGCTGTCTGTATTCATACCCATCTGTTAACATGGCACTGTGCCTACTTACAAGTTGGTCAAACTATCAGTAGGCCATAGGTGCCAAACACTGATCGCTTGCAATGGGCAGCATGCACAATACTAAGCACTCACTCTCTTGCAAAAAAGCTGTTATCCAAGGAAATATTTAAGCAATGGCTGCACATGCTTTCACATCCATTTATTTGGATAAATCCATTCAAATATCTTCTATTGATTGAAACCAAGGACACCTGGATGCAGCAAGAATTTTCTACATGAAAATACAGAACTAGAAAAAAACAATAAAAATAATGAAAAAAGATAATTACAATTTAGTGCAAATTCTATCATTCTATGTGCTTTTCAACTCATAATACAGCAAACACAAGTGGCTTGTCAGGAAACTTACACACCAACAAACATGACATAGAGCTGTCTACTGTACATTGCACAACTGGAATAAATAAAGCCATTTACTTCTCCCTAAAATCACCTTTAAAAATTCACCCCCACCATCCTTCCAAAACGAAAAAAAGTCTTAAACTTTCCTCTCAATTATTTCTCCCAACAACAAAAGGAAATATTTTCTATCCACAGGTATTGTGAAGCTTAATTCATTAGTTCCTGCAATCATGCTAAAGTCCTTGGAAACAGCACCATGGATGTCAAGTGCTGTACTATCATTCAAGAGTCAGACCTGACCCTACTTAGCTAAGGTGCCTGACAAGAACAATTTTCAAGGCGCATGATTGTAAACAGCAGCATTTTATGTCGCTACAATGTGCTCAAAACAGAGATATTCCTACTACGAAGTATGAATAACAGAAGTCTATTTGTCTAAACTCTCTCCAAAAGCCTCTTAGTACTACAAAGGCTTCTACCTAATAAAACATCTTGGAAGAAACAGAATACATTGTACTTGAGATAGCACTATTGATACAAAATTGTCTGCATATCAGTGGTGTTATCTTTACAAATGTTGTCTGCAATGGTTGCTACTTGAGTGATACTTGAACTCTTAGAATAAATATGAATAGCCACTTCTCAATTCGTGTTGCCATCCATTATCAACAAAACTCTGAAATGAATATAAAAAAATTTTATTTTGAAGTAAGTATTTATGCTGTGTGTCAAGTCAAACTGGTTTCTTCCTGATCTTCCTCTTTTATTCTCTGGAAATTGTCATTTGTACAGTTGTTTATTTTAGTAGGACCTATTTTCATTGTCAGCCACGGAAGGTATGCTGGTGACCTGTGCTCCTACACGAGCAGGTAGTTCCAGCAAGACCTGAAATCTATGCGTCATTAAAACTGTTCATTAGTCAATGCAAGAAATCTACATCTGCCTGAAAAAAATAAATAAATTAAGACAAGGAGAAAACAAAACCAAATTTTTGCTCAAGGAGTGGGAAAAAAAGAACATGACTTCTGAATACTGTAGAACTGTTTGTGGAGGGACCAAACAAAAAAATAATTGATATGTCAGTGACTTGTCACACTGAGTGAGGCAGACAGTGAACAAAGACTTTCTTGCATAAATCGGACATTCTGTGACTGGTCTGTCATTGTCTGTGAAAACCCCTCTAATCCAAGTTCCTGACGATTAAGACACCTGACAATTAATGGCACTTTTGGAAGAAGAGGCACTAAAGTTGTCTCCCCAAGAAATAAAAAAAAGATGTCTTTTTAGACAAAATTAATAAATGCCATTGGTGGACCACAATTACTGAGAAACATGTAATCACAACGACACCATACTGGACCAAGAAAATGCCTTTTTTCCGAACAAACCAAGATGACTTAATATTTCAGAATGCAGCTTCTTCAGAGGTAAGAAACAGCCATTTACAAGAGGAATTACTGTGTTACTAATTTTAAATTGCCTTCTCAACAATACATCACCTTCTTTTAGGTTTATTTCAAGGTTATTTAAGGTTCTCCTGAAAAACCTAAACATCACTTAGTTATTGCAATAAAAAACAGTGAGCATTGTAAGGTACCAAATGAAATCACTCCAAATCATCTCACCTCCAAACCAACTGCAAATACCTAATGCATGTGAGTGAGATGCTTAAAGGCTTTTTGATAATTTGGCACACTGTATGAAAACCAACAGCTCTGAAGTTCATCAGGAATCCTACCTCACTTGAGGATTATCCCCAAGAATTCAGTGAACAGCTTACTCCTACAGAGCCTACAGAGCACAAGCCCTTTGACAGAGTAATTATTACAGGAAGCTTCACAACAGCTTTTGTATTTTTGTTGGCCATAAAAAGGCCCATGGATTCCCTGTAAGTTAATAAAAATCTTTAGTTCTATTTTATTTGTGCTTAAGCACAAATTCTGTATCAAATAGAACAGCAGAGCTCACCCTGCCTGTGACTGCTTAAGTTTTAAACAAGGAAGTCAAATAGCAAGAAATAGGAAGTCAAAAAAAACCCCACAACCAATGCCCGAAAACAGCCCAATTCTTACACAAGAGGCCTTTCCTGAGCCTAAAATGGCAGAAATTTGTGATTTGTAGGCCTGTATTTAAAAAGTTTACTTTAAAGCAAGACTCAGGAACGCCTCCCAGCCAAGGTGATGCCACACGGAGATGATCCTCAAGGTGACGAATCTTTAAGTGGCACAGAGCACAGCTTTTACTCAACCTCCTCCACATCGCCTTAGCGCTAAAAAAACCCAAACAGGAATAAAAACAACTTAGGCCGCTGCCACCGAAGGCAGCTTTAGAGCCCACATCCCGGGAAGGCGAGGAAAGGGGGACCCCAGACCTCAAGGGTGAAACCGAGGGAACTCTGCCCCACCGGCCCCCGTTCTCTCTCTCCCTGACCGCCCAGGGAGATGCCTCCGGCGCCATGGGCTGGGCCGGGAGAGGGAAGGAAAGGCGCCTTCCCTACCCCTGGGGAGGAACAGGGCCCGGGCAGGCCCCGGCGGTACTACCCGCCACCTCCGCGAGGGAAGCGGGAAAACCGGCCCGCAATCCGCCAGAAGGGCCGGGGACGCTCGGCACGGCGAAGGGGGTGCGAAACAGTGCCCCAAAACTCGCCTCCTAAAAAAAAAATCCAAACAACTGCACCCCAGAGGCAGCCGCTGGCTCCAAGTACCTCCTGCGCGCACGGGCCCGGCGCCGTTCCTTCCTCCCGGTCCGAAATTCCCGCACTGCCCGCGGCCCCAGGCGGCCCGCCCGCCTCGGCACCACCTCCCAGCATCGCCCTCGCCCATTGGTCCGCCGAGCGCTGCCGTCACCCTCGTCCCTCCCTGGGCGCGGTGCCTGCTGGGAAGTGTAGTCCATGACCGCAGCAAGTGGCCGCCGGAGGAGCGGTCACGGACTACACTTCCCAGCAGGCACCGCGGCCCGCGATGGGTCAAAAGCTGACGGGTTTTGGAGTCGTGGAAGGGTTTTGGTTGGAAAAGGCCTTTAAGACCTATGTTCACCACAAAACCGTGTGCCTAAATGCCACATTCGCAAGTTTGTGGAACATTTCCAGGGATGGTGACTCCACCATTGTCCTGTTGTACTGCTTCACAGCTCTTCCGGTGAAAAAACTTTGAGAGTTACAAGAAACCTCGGTGTCTTAAGCTGTAAAAAGTTTGGGAAGGCCTTTGTCGAGCTGATACACAGATCCTATTAGGTTAGAAAAGATCATCGGATCCATCCTATTACTGAACATCATCGAGTGAACTAGATCATGGCACTAAGTGCCATGTCCAGCCTTTCCTTAAGCATCTCCAGTGACAGTGATTTCTTCCTCCTTTCATTGTCAGGTGCAAATGTCTGCACAGCCACACCTGATTCTGCCAATCTGTGAAGTGAGAGGCAGGTGTAGAAGGTGAAAGACATGGCAAGACAAGGAGCTCAGGGCATGAGGCAGGAAAATAAAAGGGCAATGGTTTTGTGTTGTTAATTTACTGGGTGTTTCAAACCTTTAAAAAGGTGTTATGTTTCCATGGCCACCATCTTCACACGCTGCAGTTTTAGAGGTACTAAATAGATTAAAAGAACGATCATTCCATAGGATGTTCATCATTACAGTACTTACATCGATTTCATTGAAAACCTGGACTACATTAAGAGTAATAGAAATGTATTCTTGAAATACTAGGTACTATGAGAAATGTTCAGGAATCTGAACTGTTCCGAATATTCTAGGGTATTACTGTTCATAGGAAAGACAAAAGTTTGTTTGAACTAAGTGAAGAACACTATAATAGCATTTCACTTGCACTACCATCCTCTTAAGTACTGAATTACTGGGATCATGAAAAAAATTTAAGATGCTGATAGAGAAAATTAAATGAGAAATTTAATAAATATTCCACTTCTACACATGAATCACATTTTAATTTTATAGAATGTAGTACTCAAGTTCCAAAGTAAATTATTTTCTTCACGTTTCCATTCTTCCAAAAATGATAGAATTAAATGTCTTATAATTCCAGCATGTATTCTCTTTCTGCAGCCTTCTTTATTTTTCTACTTTGCAAAATGAGAAGAAAAATCTTACACATTTCACAAAGACCGTATCATACTACACACAATGCTTTAAAAACACAAAAAATAATTTTAAAAAATTAGCAGACAATTCCAAAATGAATGGGGAAACTGTGCCACCACGGATACTCGATAAAAGAGTACACATGCACTACACTCAGCTGTCCTAACTGGGGTTTGAGGACCACAGATGGGAGTAGAGGTTAAGGTTACTGTACCAAAAAATCGTCATGGTATCTTCTTCAAATTGCAGACCTCATGAATGGCTAGACCAAAAAAGTTTTGCTAAAAGCCTTGTGGTCAGGGTCCATAAGCAGTCTGAAAAAGAACAGTGGTATGATCACATTCCAAGGAGAACGTTTTTGATTCAGTACCTTTTGTTACCATGAGTCCACAGTGCACCTGCTGTGGTATCCAAGGAATTATGCTTCCCATCATATGCCCTTGTTATGCTGCAGTGGGAATATACTGACACTAAGGAAAAAGTGTGGTTACTGCAAACTTTCTTTTGGTCTTTCCATTCACACTTCACACTGTTTTCCTCAGTGGAAAGAGGAATCTAAATTAAATGAAGGTTGTGGCTTTTTTCGTCTAATGTGCTTTTCTTAAACTTTAGAAGAGTAATCACTATATTTAAAGTGATCTGCCCAGTAACCTCAGGGCTTGCGTGTATTTTAGGAGACCAGTATAACGTCATACTGTGTCTGAGTTAAAAGGTTAGATAGGAACAAAACTGGTTTTGGCAATCTTTCCAGCTGTCTTTACAAGTTAGACTAACTAATTTTTGTAATTTTTTGGGAAGGAATTGAAATTTTTGTTTATTAGTTCCTTCGGAATACAGGTAATAAGAAACTATTATTTTGAATACTTAATCCATTTGATGAGAGAATTTATTTGCTTGGTACAGTTACTACACAGCTGTATAAAAAAATTACACATGAGATAAGGCTGTCATCTAAGTTTTCCTCTCCAAAGAAAGGTACAATATTGTTTTGTCGACAGAATCAAGTTCCTAAATAATTTAATAAAGAATCACTTCAGCAAATAAATATTTACCCTTTATTACAAATGAAGAATCAGACACAGAGATGCTGAGTAAAGTTTGTTTGGCTTGAAGTGATAAAAGAAAATTTGTAATAAATGTCAAAGTAAGACCTGGTTTTCTTGACTCTTAATTCTATATTTAAATTTAAAAGACATTATTAATTGTACTAATCAAAACATTTTAAATCTAAAATTAAGTTGCTGAGGCCGGAAAAGTTTTTTTAAATCTTGAAGCTCTTTTAAAATATCCTCTGTATTCATTCCCCAAATAAAGTAATGAAGTTGTTAAAGAGAGGAATGGAATATGGGATAGAAGAGATCCAGTCTCTACACAGTATCCAATAATGCAATGTAAAGGGGATGAAATATGAGAAGAATTGATGAAAATGCTGTGGAAGAAAAGCTACAGAGTGAGATCCATTGAAAGTTTCACTTTTTTCTGTCAGTTTTGTGATGCTAACAGACACATTATTTGAAGCTGTTAAAGCAAACAATTTTAAATAACTTTAAGCTTCTAAGACTAGAGCTTGTTTGAAGTGCATTAAATTAATCCAAATTAAAGGACTTTCATGAGTTTCTAAAGCTTTTGCATGTTTTCTTTGGTCAAGGTCCAAACTCATATGCATGGGCAGTTTTTCTCCACTTAAATGACTGAATTGTCTTTACTGTGAAGTATCTTCCCCCATCCCAGTTAGAACTATATTTATAGGTACACATGCATTTTATCTGGGGGCACTGTATATCCTACACTGTAGATTCACTCACATGCACACAAACAGCAGTGCATAGGATCCAACTGTAACGATGCAAAGAACTTCTGTTTATCATCAAACATTTCATATATCCCATTACATGTGAAAGAATTATTATCTGTCCTGTTGCAGTGCAATGCTTTTTCCTATAATGGAATTTTACTCTGCAAATTTATTTTGGTATTAAAAGGTTCCACTTTATAATGTCTATGGTTCAATCAGTGATCTAAAAGGCACTTAAATACTTTGAACAAGATACATAAAATGCTTTTATTGCAAAGCTTTGCTGTATCTACCAATTTTACCATTGATCTCTTTCCATGTAAGGCAGTTCTGGAAGCTGCCCATGCTGTATAAAATCACATGGTGGCTTTTGATCTCCAGCTGGTGATTAAAGCACATTATGGAGGTTTGAAATTTTCTTGTGGTCATTAGCATACCTCCAAACACTTCTCTGCTAAATAGTAGTGTTGTCACTACATGCTATTTAAATAAGAAACCAGAATTCTCTAAACTTATTATTTGCTATTCTTTGTAGCTCAGAGGATGTAGGTCTCTTGAATGAGGTGAGCTTATACTTAACTATGGACTTACTGATCAAATAGTGATTTCTTAAGGTGATTAGGCTCTAGCAAAATGCATGAAAGAATGAGGTTATATTTTTTTAAACCCTCTTTTGATGCAAACAGGCAGAGCTCTTTGCGTCGCACTCCCTATCTACAGTTCCACATTTCCCACGGCTGAAAGATATCACTATCACTTCCAAGGTCACCAAGCTGTCATACGTTTTCTACAGTGGATTTTTAAACAATGCAGTATTAACTCTTTTTCTTGAAAACAGAAAAAATAGCATCTTTCTGCATACTTTTTGAAAGTGTATTTGTGTGTTGGGAAAAATAAAGGATCACCATATACTTGTTATTTTCTCTAGCAATTTCTTCATTTCTTTTCACAAAAATAAATGAGGATGCCAGCTTTATATATTTATCTTTCACTTTATTTTATTTTATTATATTATATTGCATTTTATTTGTATTTTTTTACCATCTTTTAGGAAGCAAAGTTTACAGAATGTTACCCAGACACAGAGGAAAACCTAACACTTGTTGAAAGCTATTACCGTCTGTAAATACCAAATAAATCTGAAAGCCTTGTTAGTTGTTCTACCTGTCTCCTCACTCCCCAAAATAGAACAAATATAGGAAACCTGGTTTCTGACAAGTCAGTGGTTGCAGGCTTTCAAAAGGGAATAAAATCTGGGTCAAGGGAAGAATATTGGTCTGGAATGGATTTTGCAGTTGTAAGGGACACATTTGAAAGGACAGTAAAACCTGTGGAAGAGACGTGCAGGCAAAATATCAAGGTTAGCAGATATCAGCAGACCCATGAAGGAACACAGTTTTGAGTCTGTTATACTTTGTGGCACCTTGAATTATTTGAATCTAGGAAATAATAATTTCTCATCTCTGCGTTTGTCCATCAGTTACATGAGAGAGAACACTAAAAATTTATCATTAAGGTAATATTTTTTTTCTAAACAGCATGCTGAAATACCCAAGATTTTTTTTATAAGATTGGAGACAGCAGTTTTTGTCCAAGGATCATGGTGTTCAGAGAAAAAAAAAACAACAAAAAGCTAATTAAAATTAGCACATTTCATCCTTTTTTAATAACAAAGATTAATCCATATTCATATAAATAGGTTTTTGGTGAATTAATTGTCTCATACAAACTTTCTTTGAGGAAGTAAAAGAGGCAGAAGTCATTGACTGTCTCTTTGGAAGGAGATGTAATACAATGTAAATTAAAAATAAACCACTGCAGTTCATTATGATTCATACTTTTCTGTCTTCTGGCAAGCTTTATTATCCAGAAGTAGCTGTCTGGAGAAGAAAAAGTACTTACAGAACTGCTGTTCTGTACTTGAGCATGGCATGGAATCCTTCCTGTCATGCTCCTATTCTGCATAGTTTTGGTGTTCATGACCATGCTAATCTACATAAAATTTACATGACATGTAACAAAATACATGATTTGCATAAGAACTGGTTTTCCCCAATCTCAAGTGGCACTAAGAAGTTCTAAAAAAGTGCTACCACTAGGTGTCTCATTGGTTTCAATGTACTCCAACCCAAGAGCAAGAAATGCTCAACAAAATTTAACAAAAATACAATTAATTACCACTGACATTCCCTCCTTCGTTACACCAGCACACCCTGAATTTAATCTCATGCATTATTGTAATCAAGCTGTCAATCAGATTTTGAAATATTTCATTTTTTTACATAATTACAGCAGAATCCCTACAGCCTGTCTAGAACATGGGTATGGCAAGATTGATATTGTGTTACAAAATATGATCTGACAAAAAAAAAAATTATGCTTCTGTGCAAAAATTAAAGAGACACTGAACTGCTAATCCATTTACCCTGGAAATGTGTTGCATCAGGTAGATTGTCAAGAGTTAATATAACTGCCTGCCCATTCACTGTTCGTGTGCTTTAAATGCTTCAATGTTGTCTGTGTCGTTTTTATTTTTGTATAAATATATAGCTTTAATTTTCTTAATTGGAACCAACTGTGCAGAGAACTTTTTTTGCTTTTAGGCTTACAGCAAAAGATTTAGAGAAACAATCAGAAGAGAAAGGGGATGCCAAGGAGACACTTGGGCTGATGTTGATGCTCCTCTGAGACAACCCCATCTATGAAAAGCCACAAAGCCAGTGGGCTGTTTCACTGGCACATGCAAACAGCCCATTGATAAGACATCCATAGTACATATTGATACCTTTTTCAAGAATTTCATGTTCCTGCCTTTTGATTTATGGTGGGGAAGGTAATTTTTATTGTTAACATTTCAAAACATAAGAGATACAAGTAGAGGTGGAAGGCTCTTTAGATGGAGATCCATCTGTCAGCAATTAGAAGGGTTCCCCTGAACGCATATGTTACAAACTTCAGCCTGGCTCAGGTGAGTGTTAGTCAGATACAGTCTCTCTCACTTTTGGGACAGCAGTTTGTGTTTTAACCAAGAAGGTAATTTTTACCATCTGATGACTATTTCATGGCCTCTGTAAATGAGTTTGTAGACCCCAGCCTGATTTTATGTAGACAGATGTCCCCCTTCACCAAAACAACTGTCACAATTGGCAATAGTTGTCACATGTGCTGGCAGCAGCACAGGCTCAGGATGAATGGACGGGAAACAGGAGAGGATCCTCCTGGCTGCATGGAGGCAGGTGAGGATGTTTGCAATCCCACCAACAGAGCTGCATTTTCAGTGTGCATTAGTGCAAGCATCTCCTGTGTGAGCAGTGCTCCTTGCTTTAAAGGCCACTTGTTTGGGTATTTGTAGACAGGTATTCCACTAGAATAACTTGATGCAAATGTGCTTCGATAACTTAGGACAACCTCTTGTCTGATAGTAAATTGATAATTGCTTTCTTTCCAATGGCAGGTGGGGAAAACTGCAAACATATTTTTCCCTGGAGAGTTATGCAAGGCTTTTAAGAAGCTGCAGAAACACACATAGAGCATCATACACAATCTCAGCACTTTTCCAACCTCGACTTCAGGAGACACACTGTAACTCTGCTCCTTCTCTCCATCTTCTTTCTGTCCTCAGGGTCTCATTTGCTTATTTTCCGTATCACTGGCACTGGCCCTGTTATTCAGAGAACTACTGTTTTACTTGAGTATTATCTCACCTCCTAAGACCTCTGTTTTTAAGATCTGTTTTTTTCAAGTAGAGTTGCCGTATTTTCATGCAGACATCTGCTGAAAGCATTGAATTAATTAATATAGTAGTAGCAACTAGGAAAACATGATAATCAGTTTTGTCCTCTGCCACAGTGAAATTACCAGGGCAGAGAAAAATTGTGTTGAATCTGGTGGGCTCTCTGTTTTATGATTTGTTCTTGGGACAATAGGCTAAATTTCTGCCTTTTCCTTCCATTCCTCCACTTCCTTCTTTCCCTTCACATACTTGAACGTGACTCCATCCACACATACGAAAGGTGACCTTGCATATCTCATGGTGGAGGTGAGGAGTTCTGCATTCCCTGCAGACTGGCTGCTTTTTGACAGGAGTTGTTATGCTTTGTCCCTCTCCAGATGCCTATAGCTCATATTCAATTGAAGCATACTGGGAAGAAAGTGTTTACCATTTATTGTTGAACAACTAATTTTTTTTCAGTAATGATGTGGCTTTGAAGATATTTAAATGGTATTAAACCTACATCAATGATATAAATAAAGAAGCAAGTTCAGCAATTTTTATGACACTGTGTACGGACAGTATCCTAAACTGTCCATTAAACATTTTTCATTCTCCCTGGAATATCAACATACTGACTGCAATATTTCTATCAGTGTTCTTTTACTTGCTAATAATCAAATTGAATCCATCAACCTTTTCATTTAGAACTACTTGCTCCAAAAAGTAAGCACAGCCATTTGAAACAATTTTGTAGCTATGTCAGATGGAATGTAAGTTTTAAATTGTTGAATTGTAAGACTGCCACCTCGTAAACATATTATAATGTATATTGGTCTATTTTGGTGAACAGCTGAATAATAATGTACTTTAAAAACAGTTTGAAATGCATCTTCTAAGATATAAAGCAGAGGGGATGACTAATATGAGAACATGGCATTTCACAGCAAACCTAATGAAAGCTTGTGAAAACTACAGTATCTCATCACCACACTGGCTGCATTGGCTGCAATACAGTCAATACTATATTGACTGCTAGAAAGGCTATAAGGATAAAGCATTCCATCTCTCCTGATGAAAGTAACTGAGCTGGGTCAAAATTGATGGGTAAAAGAGTAAATATTCCAGCTTCATGAATTTTATATAATTTATTCTTGAATATTTTTTAGAATTGTGTCCCGTCTCCTTGACCAAAATAAACTTTGCTTTTCCTTCATTTTCAAAGAGCCTTTTGAGAATGATCATTAAAGTAGGAGCATATTTTAAATACATAATTTATTTGCAGAGCCCCAAAATAGAGCCTGCTTTCCCTGCATTTCTTGTTGTGAAAACCTGAGTGGGTACAACCACTTTTAAAAGGAGTAGATTGCCTGATCAGGTGTTTTGCCCTCTTTATTAAGTTATTTATTTAAAGTTGAAAACCTTTCCTGAGTGTTTGCTGTTTACTTGGCTTTATACTGCTTGTGCATGAGACAGCCTTTTAAGCAGAGAGACAGTTCTGCCTGGTTCAGGCATGAAATCATCGGTGCCGTTTGCTCGACCCTGCATGCAGAGCTGAATGATCCCAAAGTGCGCATGCTATCTCTCCCTCCTGCTCACGCAAAATGTTATTCAAGCACTTGTTTGGGGATGAAAAGCTCCCTTCCTGTAGTCAGCTATCATGGAGTACCTATTCAGCATAGATGCTACATTGCCTCTCACTCTTAATCAAGACCCCATGATATGGCACTCAGCACAGAGGACCAGCGCTCACACCCCAGGCATCAAAACACAAACACAACTGTTCCAGAAATTTTAAAAGCCCCAAACAATATAACCTATATAGCCAGAAACAATACAGTGCTATATAGCCAGGTAAAGATATGCTTGCTGCCACTTCAGCACTGATATCTTTGTTCTGTAGTTTACATTAAGCTCAAAATGTAATTGTTTAGTGACCAATTTTTGTGTCATATGAAAGAGGGAAAGGCTGTGTTTGGGAATGCTCAGAATGAGCAAGAAAATTTTCTCATATAAAAAGAATTGAAAGGGGAAATCATATGCATGGAAGTTTGCCATTTCTGTATGCAGTTGGTCAGATAGGATACATAACCTTTTCCTGCAAATGTTGTTTGTCACATCTTTGAATTGCCAGAGCATCTGCTGGAAATAATAAATCTATTATATCATCCTAGAATCACAAAGGTGCATGGAAGGAGGAGGTATGCCTGTGTAGGTTTGTGCCTTCCTAGGGATATCCTGAAAAATATTTGTACCTGGTCTTGAGAACAAGCCAGAAGTTGTGAACAATTAATTCAGGTAACAGGTATAGTATACTGGGTAAAAGTGTTTGAAGTTTTATTACTGATTAATATTCTAATTTACTATGTATAATAATCTTTAGTTACCAAACGCTCAAAAGATGGAAAGCATAAAACTGAAAGGACATATGGATAATTTTCTTCATAGAATGACATATTTAACTCACAGCCTCAAGGTTGTTGGTTTATTTTTTCCCCAATGGAAAGCTAAACATAAGGTAAGGGATGCAGATTATTATAAAGCATCTGAAAAGTTTCTTGTGAAACACCGTTTTTAGATGAAGGGGATTTTTTTTTTTTTAATTAAGAATATAGCATAATGCAAATCAACCTGTCTGCCCTTATGTGGTCATTTTTACCAGGGCAATATGAGCCTGCATTGGATACAAATCGTTAAAGGTGTGGTCTAATAATGGTTTGTTCACCTTTGATTCATTGTGAATTTATATTTCTCATAAATAATAGGCTGCAAAACTTTTCAGGGTACTAGTAAACAAAATAGAACATTAAAATAGTATTGTGCCCTACTGTGTACTAACAGAGGAAATAACACAAAAAAATCAAAACCATCACAAGAAATATACACACAGAAACATTCAGAAAACCCATAGGAGATGTTCCAAGAAAGAACCAGAAGGGACATTTGCCTAGGAATAAAAGAAGCCTGGGGATTTAACAGATGAGTGGCAGAGATGACAGCAGGTAGGAGTGGGCAGCTGAGGGGTTTGGTCTGGTGGCAAGGAGAAAAGAATTGCACCTGGTGTTCTGGGCACAAAAGTTGTTGGGAAATAGATAAAGCACAAAGAGGGCAGAGAGTCCAGACAGAAGAGGGCAAGGAGAACAGAGCTGGGGTTACTGGAGAGAAGACCTTGCCAACTGGAAAACTTTTTCAAATCAGCACTGATTATAAAGAAAAGGACAAGCAGGGGCAGGAGAAGGAGAAAAAAGAAGACATGACTTTTGCAAAGATCATCACTAGTCTAGTAAGTAAGATTTTTCCAGCTGAGGAAAGAGGGAAACTGAAGCAGACAGGGCAGCAGGTAGAAGATAGTTGCCAGCTTCAAGTTTCCCAGCCAAGTTTGTTTAGCATGGCCACACATGCTACTCTTGGCACCTGCCAAGTTGACCATTTACAATGGTTCAGAATTTTACTTGTTCCCTTTTTACTGCTTAAAATGATCCTGGGTCACTTGCACCAAAATTGTAGTTTAGAATGTTATATGCTAAAGATGAGTATCTGGAAAAATGTGAATTGTACACGTAAAATTAGCTATGTATTAAGGAGCAGCTTTTTGCCTGCTACAATGCAGCTCTGCCAATGCACTTCAGGCTTGACTTGCAATACCCTGCATAAAAATCAGTGCTGTCTCTCTTCAGAGCAGTGACTCAGTCATGCTGAACTATGCCACCTCTGTGGCAGAATATAGTCTATTGTATCTGTTTTATAACCTTTATGACTCAGAATCCAACACAGTTATCACAAAAAACAGAGCAGCTCCAAAAGCATATTTATAATGCAGACAATTTGATACATCATCATTCAAAGAGTTGAAATTTCAGGCTGGCACAGCAAAAATAAAAGGTTGCATTATTAACAAACTGCATCATGTTTTTCCAAGATCCATAGCAGAGGACAGGGAAGGGTGAGTTTTGGTTTCTTTTTCCTGCCATCATTATTAACCAAAACACATAGGACTGGACAGCTCAGGAACTTGAAGCATGGGTAGCTTTTCTTTCTAATCATAGGCTGGATTTGAACTATTGGCCTGTATCAAGACTAGTAAAAAACCAATGATTTCCAACTTATGTAAACAACTGGAAATAGTTTGGTTCTTTCAGTACAGTTCCTAGAGAAAAACAGGGTACAAATAAAAAAAGAGCTCTATCTGTTCTGAAGTCATTATTGCAGACTGAAGAGCAGAAAAGTGTTAGAGTCTAAGCAGGGAACTATTCTGAAGTGTTTCTCTACTTTATGGTTTAATTTCACACACAGTCACATGCTCCAATATACCCCAAACTTGGCCCTGCTCTGTTTAAGGCAGTGGTAAGGAGCAGCCACAACAATGTGTTTCTTACCAAGTCCATGAGTGGCAAATTTTGAACCACCAAGTTAGTGTTTACATGCTGTTGTTGATTCCTTAGTGCCAAAAACCAAACTCAACTGCCCAAAGCCATTTTTGCTCTCCACAGAGAAGAATTGATATCCATCTTTTGCAGGAGGCTTTGAAAATGGTATTACAAAATTGTAGAAAAAGGAAACTTCACAGTTTGCAGTAACATGACCATCCCAGCCACTCTGATCTTTAGCAAAATATGTTCAGATCCTACTTGAGAAGTAGCTCCTTCACAAACTGAATAACTGAATTGAACTTATACTGCTAACAGAGATTTCTTTTGTGACACATTGAGCCATCCAGTGGCACAGGCTGAAAAGACTACTACATATACTTGTTAATGCATTTCTCCAGTGCCTTTCTTTGTATCAGAGATATATCAGTGACTACAAAAAAAAACCCCAAACCTAAAACAAAGCAACACCCCCCAAAAAAATCCCCAATCAAAAAAACATTAAAAAAGGCAACAGGAAAATATCTGTTTAGTGATAACTGCAAAGACCTAAAGGCAATTAACATTTCTATTCATTTAAGGTCAGACAAAAGTAGTCTCTTGACATTGTTTTAATAGAGAAGGGAGATAGGAAAAAAAGAAAGAAACAGTGAAAAAATCCAAAAAATAAAAGTTTAAAATTCTAGGTTTAGGCTGCATATCTGCCGTTAAGTCACTTCTTTACACATATATGCTTTCCCGGGTGGAATAGTTAAAATCAGATCTCATTCTTTGGTCACCTGCAAATTCTTGTCATAACAGTTTAAGTTAATTAATGTACCCCAGATCACCTCACTTTTTACAATGCCAGAGTCTTGTGATTGCGAAACAATACTTTAGAATTTTAAATAGGAAGAGATGGGTGTCTGTACGTAGAAGCAGACACCCAATCATTGAGGGCTTAAATGAGCAACTAATTAAATATAGTGTGAATTTTTTATTATTTTTAATTTTTTTAAGATTGTGAGAAATTAAATGCTGAATAATGGTGCTATAGCAGTAGTTGTTAGAGCTTGGCTTAGTGTGGGCAATGAAGAAAGATCATTAAAAAATAAAATAGGGAGCACCTCAGGGGACACGCCTACAGACAGTCTGTCACCCACTGGTTTTAACATTTCATTTCAAAATTTAATTAGATATCAATTTCTCAATGCCTAAATAAAACCAGCCTCTTTGCATTGCACCAAAATACGTCAGCTTTTAGTGATAAATTTAAGGTTGTAACAAGATTCCTCTTCCTAAATTTTGAGGGAAAAGAATAACAACAGAATAGCCAGAAATTATATGCCGGGTTCTAGCAACCAAGAAACCATCCAACAAAAGTAAACAATGTTAATACCAATATTTAACTCATTACTGATGACTGCAAGCAGTAGTAAGGCCTTACAAAAAAAAGTGTAAGAAGCAACATTATTTCTCACTAACTTCAGAAAGGACAGGACTGGTGTCCCTGGTTAATAAGGAAATGCTTCATTGATCACAAAAGCAATGTGAGTCTTCCATCATTCTGGTAAAATTTATTACATGTAAGTCAGTAGGAACTATTGTAGACTTCATGGGACTCCCTACTGTCAAATAGATCATTACAGAATCTGGGTATAGCTCCTTTAGGATGTCACAAAGAATGAAAAGTGTTCTGTTCTGGAAACAAACTAAGCACTCGTCAATGTGTCCCTTTCTAAGGTAACTGCAGCAAGTCAGTTCTATGTCCAGGTGATGGAGCAGGTGTAGGCCATGTCACAATGCACAGTCTTGATGTCTGTTTTCTTACTAAGGCAACAACTGTTTGGAAGAGATCAGCAGCACAGATCACATCACAATTTCAAGTTTTTGTCTGCCAAAAAATAAATGTAGCTACATCTTTTTGAAGTAATGGTTAGCTACTCGGAAATATGAACTGTTGTGCAAATGTGGGAGCTGCCTTCGTTACCACTGTCACTGCATTTTTCACTGGGGTTTACTGCACCAGCAGTTCCTATGCTTCGCAAATAATTCAACATAGTTGTAGTAGGTTTAGCTCTGTTCTACAGCAGGTGGGCAGGATGAGACTGTAAACCATCTGTCCATTCATCTATTTTAAACACATATCTCCCTATTTCAATAATACTCAGAAATCATTTCATTAGATGGCTGATAAAATCATCTCCATTTACACATGGGCAATGAAAGGCCTGGGGTTCTTCCGTGTTCCCTTCAGAGTGGGGCTCAAGCCTGTAGAGTCCATTCCATGTGCAATAGTGCTCCACTCACTGGACAATCTTCCTTCATCCTCTACAATATCTTTCTCTAGCTGAGGCTCCCTACTTACTTCTTTGTGTGGGCTGCGCACAGAGTGAGTCAGTTTACAAAGAGTTTGCTCTCTTCGTGTTAATTCACTTTATTCAGGCTATTCAGCATGTAAGGTATTCATAGATACCTTAATGTAAATGGACTGATCCAGTCTCCCAGTTTCATAGCTGCACTATTCATATTTCAGTGTAATCCTACCATTAGCCCTAATATTGCTGTGAACTACACTGAACAGTATCCTGGGGTGATGTTAAGTGTGGACTCTGTCAATCTAAAGTGAAACATCGGGAGGTTCATGTTCCCTCCAGCACGGGAAAGGACAATTTTACACAGGGTTGTTGAGCTTATGTCAAAGAGCAGATAGCTGTGCCAGCAGTGGGAGGAGTGGTTGCACGGAGGAGATCCAAGGGCAGGCAATTGCTCCCTGGGGCTGTGGAATCTGAGACTGGGGCTGAGGTACACTCCTCCTGCAAGGGCTGGTGGAGATGTGTTGAGGCTGCTGGCACAAACAGCCCTGAAGGCTGTGACTGTGCAGATGAGTAGCCCTCCTATTCCTCTGCAGAACAGTGCTTCTGAGGGCTAAGAATCATATGTTTTTTTTGTTTTTTTAAATTTTAAATTATCACCAGTATTCCCTACCTGGTTTGAAAGCAGTAACTCCTGGGAAAAAGGAGAATCTTTTCAGTAACGCTTACTGTCAAGTACATATTCATACAAAGAATTGCAAAATTTCCACATGGGGCTGTACATGTTTGGACAAGGTCTTACCAGGAAGGCATCCTGTCTGCAGGCAGCTGACTGTGCAATTAGAACAGGAGCAGTCAACTGAGAAGCTGCACCTCCTCCGGTTAGTGGTGCCCAAAATGACCCTGCTCCTGAGCAGATCAGCAGTGCACGTTGTGTCTCTGCCTTTCCCATAGACACTGTTGATGTGCTAAGGCGAGGAACATGTACGTCTTATTTGCTAGAAACCTTGCAAACAGAGAAATGATTAAACTGCAGAGGATAGGCACTAGGCTCAGCCCCACAACCCTGTTAATTGCTTAATATGGTATCGTGTGTAACAGATTCTCTCTGCCATGGTAAGGGGCTCTTTGTTGGGCACTTAGCCCAGTAGCAAACACAAGCTGGTTCAGCTTTGCAGGGCCCATGGTACAGTGCAGGGGGGCTTCAAAGTCTTGAGAGAGATTGCTTCCAAACAAAGTTTCTGCCTGTATTCTGAACCTGAGGGAGGTTTCTGATGGGAATTCCTGTGGATGGAAAGGGCTGCATGTTCCCAAATGGACAGTGGACAGCAATAGCTCACTCATGCTCTGCAAGGGCAGTTTGTGGTTGCAGCATTGAATCGATCTCTAAATTGTGAGACACTCTGAGGGTGCAAATGTTACCACTGGCAGCACCTGGGCCACTTCATGGCCTGTTTTACTCAAACCTGAGCAACCTGCTAATGCCCAGTAAGACCTGTCACCTGGCCCCAGACTATTACCACATTTCCTCGATGTCTTCCTAAGCCACTGCCCAGACCCCTCACTATACATGCAGAAATCGAAAATTTCACACAGTGTGAAACACCTTTATTTTGGCACGAGAACAACAGAGCTTTGTTGTTCTCAAAGCTGCATAAACACATCCTGTTAGCAGAGAAGCCAACAAAGTGACTCCTGGGCCGACAGTGCATCGGGAGCTGCGTTCCCTGAGAAGGCAGGGGGTCTCTCCACGAGGTGCACACCCCCAAATGCACCCACACCCCGGAGAGCACAAGGAAGGGATGAAGAGGATGGTGCACAGCCCAGCGCTGCCGGAGCCTTGCCGAGCGCTGCCCTCCGTGCGGCCGGGCTGCAGCCCGCGGCTGCATCGCTGCAAACACCGCATCCTCCTGCTGGGAGCGTGCTGCTGCTGCTGCCAGCCTGGGGACCGAAGCGAAATTAAATTAAACTCTCTTCCTAGCGAACGGGAAGGTGAGGCAAACTTCGAGCTGGAAATTGGATATCGTGCACAGCTCTTGCTTGCGGATGTGTTACGCACAGGCACACACAGGCAAAGTCACACTCACCTGGGGGTCACGCAGCAGTAACGCCGGCACTCCATCTGCTTACCAAGAAAGCCAACATAGTGTTAAAAAGCAGCCAGGATGCTCAGACCAGATTGGACTTTAGACAGGAAATTATCTTTTCAAATTTTGGTTGAACGATAAGAAGCTTTTAAAACTAAAGAAATGAATGATGTATGCAAAGCTGTACTTGAAATGATTCTGGTGTTGCAAATTGCCATGCTCTTACTGTGGAGCTGATGAAAATAAATGAAGCTCTGCGTTGCTGGGCTTTTTCCTCCCCCTTCTAATAAATGAAATGAAAAAGCCCCATTATTGAGCCACCTGCTTCAAATTCCTAATTGTGGTAACTGAATTCTGAAATTATTTGTTAGCTGTGTAATATCACAGGCATTAAAAATACTGAGAGGCTATTAAGTTCTTTAAAACCCAGCACTGGATAAAAAGGTGCAGCTATCTTCAGATTTTTATTTCCATGAAATAACTTTTCCAGTAGAGAAATATGTTCAAATCCTACAAGTGCATCCTGAAAAAATCCCTGTTAATTTACCAGTTAGAAAAGCTGCAAAGTAAAGACCCAGGAGATGTCCATTGGCATATTTAAATATTTTTTAAATAGTGCTGTATGCCATTCTGTTTGTATTTTTCTAGCATATTAATATAAATGTTTCAGGAGACAGTAGAAATCGCATGACATATAAATGTAATATTTCTAAAGAGCAAGTAGGTGTGTGCACATGTATATCTCTGAAGTGTCTGTAATCATGTAATCTTGCAGTATGCCTGAACTATTGTTGCATGTGTGTATAAAACATCTCATTTAATTCCTAAATTTCAGTTTCTCATTTTAATAATGTTCCAGCTTAGATATCTATATCGATATTTATTACAAATAAAAAAGATAATTATCAGTACAAGCTAGAAAGTGTTGTTCTTGAAATATTGTTTAAATAGAAATAATTTTTTTAGTTATACAAAACTCATTGTTTCTTTCCTTTTAATGTGAAAGGACTGGAATCTGTTAAACAGATCTTTTGCAAAAAGTTGTTCCACACACGTCCTATAAGGTCTTTTTTTCCTCACAAATACAAATATGGATAATACAAGTACATATACACACACGAATTTCTAGACAGGATGCAGCTCTTTCCCTTAGATTAACTTCTTATATATAAAATCTCAGCACAGAAATTAGTAAAGGGTTAAAATAACAATCTCAGAATTCAAGTCATCTGTGACAATATTCAGCACATTGAACTGCTGAAATCTACACGGAATTAGACATCCCTTTGCCCATCGAACCAAATTAACTGGTTTGTTATTACCTTGCATAAGCAGTATTTTCGAGGACAGGGCACAGGAAGAAAAGGGAGTCTATTGCCTCACGCTTATCACCAGGCAGCTCCCGCAGAGCTCGCCCACTTGCTGCCTTCCCCACTAACCAGCTCTGGGGCCAGAAGTTACCAAGCAGCCTCAGAACAAATCCCAGTGACAACGATTCTTTCTCAGCTTTACACTGGCACACAAAGGTGTCCTGTTGGCAGCAAAACCTGGCTTCGTCGAACAAGAGGCTATTTCAAACACAAGTGCAAACTCTTGTAATCTGAATGTTTTCAAAAGAAACAGCAGAACGAGAGGAAGGCAACGACCAAAGGGCTTTGTTGATAAAAGTGAGTTTAACAAAAAAAGTTAAATCTAAATTGATTAAAACAGAGTAATTACAAGTGGAATATACCAGATGCTATTTAAATAACATTGTAAAAAGGCTGCAAACAAGGAACAAATACAGATCTTGTAGGGATTAAGAGGAAACGAAAAGTTACACATTCTCAGTTAATTTATTTGATAATTTTACCTCTTTGTCATATACAGATTGACAAACTCAAAGTTGTGTTTTGATTGAAATTTAAAATGATATGATGATTAATTTGTACGTACATATTTTAGCTCTTGACTTGCTTGCAAACTAGTTATTACAATTGCTGATTTGATTATGTGCTGGTTTGTACTTCACAAAGAGCCTGAACCAAGGTGCTGGCAAATCCTGCCTGGCTTGGAATCTGCGCTGCCACACTGCGTGCTTGGCCACCTAGGCCATATGCTGTTATTCCTGCCCCTCAGTTGGATAACGTCCTGCACCACAAAGAACTCCCAAAATGGCCACACAGAAATCTGTGCACTTTGACTTCCTGGAGCTGAAGATTTCCATGCGTGCACATGTAGAAACATGGCACTATATTAATTTCCGAGCAGCATTTTCAAACAGAATTTTGGTGAGAAAGTATTTGTGAAAAATGTACAGAAGAGGGCAAAAATGTGAGTGATCCTAGTCTTGTGGCTCTTACACAAACAAATGTTTGTGAGTATTTCTGTAAAACTAACCACATCTTGTTTATAATACGCTGCATGACATTAGAAGGAGAATATTTAAAAATACAGGCTCACATCTGCAGAAAGAGCAGCGCTAATTATGAGAAAACACAGAAAATGGACATAAAATGCAGTAATATATGCAGAGGGTTTTTTTTAACTCCTCTAAAAGTAAAAGGAATGAAAGACTGGTAAAAGGGGAATAAACCAAGCATTAAATATAAACATGCGTGACTATCTGTCTACAGTATCTTATTTAGATTTTTCAGCTATTTATTGGCTGTTAATATCCTGTGTTCCTGTTCTTCTATTGAAACATCAAACACCAAAGCACAAACCTTCAAACTGCCTCTGCATGTTTAATAAATACATACACACACACACACTTTCTGTGTGCTTAGTTAGACACTAAGGGTATGTGCTATATGTCCCGAAATACCTACATTTTGGAGAGTGACTAGCACAAATCAGCAGTCTTTTTAATTCATCTCATGTAAAAGCCAAACTTTTCCTAACATGATTCCCTTTCAGTCTTTTGTAATGAACTTCACCAGAAAGCTGTAGGTAGCAAGTTTCATCTATATATCTAAGGCTCAATATGATTTTTTGTATTAAAAATAAAGGGAAAAAGCAGGGGAAATATTTTGAAAGTCAATTAAAATTTTGTGTACGTTTTCATTTTTTAATGATAAATTAAGTTACTAATTTTGTCCGTGCTCTTTGTAGACACTGCAGGTTTAATTGCTAATTGTTAACTGCGAATGAATACATTTGCATATTAATTAGCTCCCAATTTACATTTTTAATTTGCTTCCTTCAAAAGGTGCAAGATAAAAGGTCGTGTTATTTTAAATAATTTATGCTTTATTGCATGAAATACGCTAATATGAAATGTGCCTACTAATTTTAACCCCTTTTCTAAGAAGCAAAGTGAAGAACATTAAAAAGAAAGACAAATCTGGGGGTGTTTTGAAAAACAACATTATGCCATGTTGTTCTTCAGCATTAGAACTTGTTTTTTTCCTGAAGCCCAATCTGGTTGAAAATTAATGCATTCTTTCCTTCACCATCAGTTTAAAAAGTGATAGGATATTTGAAGAACAAAACAGCTGCCGAAGGGGGATTGATTGTTGTTGTTTCCTGCAGAGGATTAACAAAAAAGGTTCTCTCTCTCTCCCTGCCCCCCACCCCATTCCTCACCCCAATGTATTTTCCAAGGAAATGAAAACATATACAGTAAAAGGATAATTTCCCATAAGTGTCCTGCTTATGAGGAAAAAACCCACATTTTTAAATGAACATGTGTACTTAACACATCAGGCTTTTGATTTTAATAGTTTAGGATAATCAAACAGGAGAAGGATGTCCCACCTTCCATGATCACAACAAGATAAGCTTAAGGAGGAAAAGTCTGTCTGTTTATTTGTTTGTTTATTTTACGTGACCTCAAAGATCTTCTTAGAGGGGAGTTTCAACACGCTGTTCTATACATATCAATACAAATATGGCTAGGCAAAGATGTTATTACAAGTGATCCTACTGTTTCATAAGAAAGTGTCAAGTAGAAGCCTAAAAACACAGAGGCACAGAGCTGATCACATATTACAGCTGATTACATAAATATCTTCTTTTATTTTGATTTCCTTTTGTGTGCTACAGCAAATTCACTCTGAAGAGGGCTGTGCTTAGTAAGGCTTTTGTTCCCATAATTGTTGTACAAGTACAAAAGAATACTATTACTTGTATAATGTCACAGAAAAAAAATATATATACTTAGCTTGAGAAATAATCTTTCTTGTTAGGAAAAAAGCAGGTATACAGGCTGTGCACTGTAAGGCTTTCAACAGGAGGACTAGACCTGAAAAGAAGTTGTGTGTCCTGCTTTCTCTGGGACCATTATTAAAAAACACTGATAACTCTGACCAGTATGTACATGAGAGATATTTGTGTTCTGCATGGAAGAAGAAAACGTAAGAAGCTTTCGAAACAAAATTTGCAGCATAATGGAAAATACCTGTTTCCCTCAGCCTCCTAACCTGGATCCCTTTTCCTTTCTAGATTAAAAAGTCGTCCAACCATATTCAGTAAAGTAGCTTTGATTAGATTTCCAGTAGCATATCAACTGCATTAGAGAATTTTAAACAGAACTTGTGGTTTTGGTTGCTTGACAAGTATAAAAAAATCTCCTTAGTTCTACCACACAAAAAACAATGGGAGAAATAACAGCAATGAAGTATTATTCCCTCTAGATGTGTCAGCTGCATAATCAGATCTTCAACGGTATTAGTACAATTCTTGAATTTGTGGAGCTCTCTTTCCTTACATCTACACTAGCATAAGTAAAGCACTGCCAATTTGTCCATTTAGAGCAATCAAGGTAACTATGAAGCAGTCTCAATATTTTTAATTTCAAATGACACTGACATGACGTGAAAACAACCAAGACCATCAAGACCTATCAGATTCCAGCAATCATAATCTGCTAAAGAACGTAAGATTCTAAAAACAAACTGGAGATGGTTGGAAAGAAATTGCCTTTAATAAGGAAGGGGGAGAAGGAAGAAGAGAAAGGGAAGAAAAGAAGACAAGAGAGCTGTGTTAACACATATCAGTTACTTGGTTACAGCTGATAGGGACTTTTCGTAATGTACATGAAGCATGTAGTGAAGTTAGGAGCACTGAGATTTAAGAAAATCTCAGAGAACATCATCCTTTTGTATGTCTTGTTCTTATCATATCAGCATGATTGATGCTTCAGTGCATTGTACATAACACAATGCTTCCAAAAATCAAAGACTAACTGTTATTCTTTTAGATTTGTTCTTTTACCTTGATCATAGGTACAAAAAAATATTCTGAAATGCACAAAAATGCGCAAAACTGTAACTGTGGAAAAATAGCACAGTGCTCTTTGCCACTGTTTACTTTTGAAGTTTTCCCAAACAAGCACTGAAATTTAGCAGTCAACTTTCGTTAATAAAGCTACTTATAAACAGCATAAAACATGCAGCTATGGATTTGTGCATGCAAGGATAATCTATGACATCCATCCTGATTTTGCTTAGAGTAGTAGTCAAAACATTTTTGCTTCTTGCAGGTCATGCTGATCTGTGGCATAATTTGAATTCTCAAGCTGTTATCCATACATCATTCCCAACAACTTTCCAAAATAGAAAATAATTTCCACTTCTTTAATTAAAACAAGGAGCTACAGTGTGCATTTGGCTGGATCCTGAGTTACTGCTGGGGAGAGGCTTAAGTTTAGGAGTCAGATCCTCAAGATCCTCAGCTGAGATAAAATGGTAAGGTTCAGCTGGAATTAATAGGTCTATCCCAGTTTACCTAACTGAGGATTTAGTTGTTTTGTATTTCTAGCATCAAACACTGCCAACTGTTTTCAAATACACCTGAAGTGCCTGAATGTCGTTATTACTAATTGATATCTGTACAGCACCTTTGATGCAGATGGGTGTAAAGCTCTTTACATACTTTTTGTGCCAGATTCCACCCACAGGAACATTAGACTAAATCAGGAGGAATGCCACCAAAAATAAAAGCAGAGTGAAGAGAAGGAGCAGCACATCTCGAAACAGAAAGTGTGTCTGGCTGTTAGCTGAGTGATTTTTTGCACACTGTTTGCAAATAGAATCCGTTCTCGGGTGGAACAAGGCAGCAGTTCAACAGTATCCATGTACACCTAAACAAGTTGTGCATGGTAATAATTCCTTGATTTTAGTTATGACAAACAGTAATTAGCTCGTGATTATGTAAATATATTCTTATCCAGGTAACATTTTTCATTGCTTGTATCACAGACAGGAGCTGTGCAGCTAAGAAATATACACAATTAGTAGGAAAGAAAAAGTTTATAAATTATGATAAAGGGCTTCTTAGATTTACCATGTCACAACACCTCCCAGTGTTTCTCCCAGTTTCCAGCTACCTATATAGTTAATCAAGCAATAATTGATCTGTAACAAAGCCACAAGGCAGGCTGCAATCTGATCAGAGTGAGACTTTCTGCTGAGGAAGACTGTTCTGTCCTGGGATAGAAGTTCTTCATTGTAACCCAGAACGGTTTTGTCCAACTCCCACGCAATTCATCCAGGGCACAGTTGGCTGTGTGATTGAAGAGGTGCATGGCCCTCACTCCTCAAGAGGTACTTCTTCATATAGAGGAGCATTAATCAGTTGAGGGATTTACAGATCACAGCCAGAGCCTCAGCAGATGCCAACCACAGTCCTAGAGAAAAGAGTGGTAGTGCAGAGCCCTGCTACATGTTCCACACTTGCCCTGGTGGAGACCTGGGCCACTGTATTCTGCAGCACCACAGTATCTATGTGGCTGCTTCATTTAGCTTTGCATACAATGAATCAAAGTAATCCACTTGAGATTTGATAGCTGAGTTTCAGTGGCCTCATCCTTGGTGGCAGAGGTGCAGCCTTTGGGCACTGTCCTGGGTGTGTCTGCATGACTGTCAGCACAGTCCTGCACGTGAGTCAAGGGAAACCAGCAAAGAATGCAGGATAGTATTTACACATATATATATATGTGTGTGTATATATATACCAGGAAGGGTTCAGAACTGTAATCACCAGGGTCCACAGAAGCATCTGGCCTGACACCCGGCGTGGAGGGTCTGCTTAACCCTCACAGAGTTCTTCCACCCCAGCTAGTTGCATAAACAGATTATCAACACTTTGTGGCCAGCCTGGCAGAAGTTGCAGAGATGGAGCAACGTACAAATGTCTGAGATTTGACATTTGTACTACAGCTAGGAGACAGAGATCAAGAAGTGACAAACACACCACAGTCAAGAAAAGCTTGAAAGCTTGGGACAAGAGCAGAGCAGAGAAGGAGTTGCAAGAGATGGACTGAAAGTTATTTCAAAGCTGATCTTTCTAGTGCTATTTTATTTTTGTGAGATATAAATGGGGCCTGACATTTTGGAATACACTGTGACAGTAATGGCTGTCAGAGTATGCAGCTGACTATTTTCAATCTATCAGACCCCTGTAGCACCTGTGACTAGTTTAAAAGGCCCGTTGTAGTGTGTAAATGTGGGACACTGTGATGTGTGTCACTTATGAAATGGTGGACTAGCTCTGAGAAATTATTTGATAGCAGAAGCTTGTGCCAAAGAATCACTGATGAGTAAAGGATTGCTTCCTTTTTTGAACTGCCACTTGCTCCAGCATGCTTCTGGGGCACAGAGGCAAGTTTACCTCCTTAAGAAATAGCCTTTTTTCAAATACTTCCCAGAACTCATAAAGAGCATTACTTTTAACAAAATGCTCAATGATATTGAAAGTAGGAAGCCTGATTCTCCTTATGCTGGGTTGAGCCTTAGGACTAAAGCAACAACACAAAACAATTTGTCTGGTTTGTAAACTGAGAACATTTTCCATGTGACTGACTGGAACAGGAAGCACATGTTGAGAGCCCCCAAGTACCATTTCCGCAGAAGGATTCTGTTCACTGCAATGAGACCTTTAAAAAATATCCAAGATGTGAAAAGATATTTGAGAAATTTTCATGAAGAATTTTTAGTACCCTCTGCTGTAATAAGCAGAAGGTGTTTAATAAACATGATATGCAGCAGTTGCTAAGCAGAATCTGATTTATGTACAGTAGCAGTTAGAAGCAACTACACATCAGGGTTGTACTCTTTATTTGACTGTGAATTCTGATTTTCTGATGGAAGCAATTCTGCTGAACTTTATTTATAATCAGCTTACAACATGGGTAGCAGTATTATAAATGCTTCTCAAATTACATAGCAAATCGTGTTGTCTTCTTGGGCAAATAATCATGAGCTTTAATTGTAATACAGGTCATTGTCAAGGGTATAACACTTTCCAAACCCTTCTGATAGTTGAAATCATACAGCATTTTAAAACAGAATGCGTGTCAACTCGGTGTACCTGAGATGGCATGGCATCTGCTCAGTACATATATTTCAAAACAGATTTTTCCTAATTTTTTCTTCCCCCCATTAAATTAATTATTAAAATTTAATGGATTCCTGTATGGATTACATTTGGGTTTCTGCAAGTGAAGAAGAGGGAGTCAGGAGCCTTAGTCTCTGCTCCATCAGTGTAAACAGAGCACAGTTTCCACACCAACACAAACCTGTTAGCTGAGTATCAGGGAAACAAAGATCAGAGCCTGACCCAGACAGAGAGCAAGGCACAGAAGTACAGATTCAGTTTGTGGTGTCCAAGAATCAAACATACGTTTTGTCTGTAGACAGAACAAAAATGAGGATGTAAGCTGTGCCTCAGATGGCATTATATGATTACAGTGCTCTATCTTTATCTCATTAGAAGTCAGTAAAATCAATAGAATAATGTTTACTTGCATCAGATGAAAAACTTGCCAAAGAGAAATCAGAAATAGTATAGGGAAGTCTCCAAACCTCTCTTTCTCTTCCACTTCTCTTTCCATTTCTCTTTTCCTTCCTCAATGTATTAGAAATCTTAAAATGAAAGATTAGGAGGCTTAATAGAGCCTCACAATGAATTTTCAGTGCCAGCAAGTGGATAATTACATTCATATCACTCAAATCAAACAGACAAAAAGATCCTGCTTTAGAATGGTTCCTAAACACACTGAAAACATTTCTGGGCATGAATCTGTCTGCCACATTGGAAGTAAAGAAGAAACAGACCCTGTCAAGAAATGAGCTTTACTTTTATCTGAATTAATCTGATGTTATCAGATGGCTATCATAATAATATTATAAATTTATATGCTTTTTTTTACCCTTCTAGACAGTTTATTTTTTTTAAAGTCTCTTTCCATTCATAAGGTTCCCCAAAGAGTCCAAGTAGGCCACTCCTGTAAGCCATTTGATGCACAGACCCTAGCATGCCAAACTCTCCCACTGAGAGACTATTCAAAGAGCAAGGGGTCTGCAGCAGAGCACCTGCACACTGCTATTGCTCAGGTTCACACCACCATATGCACAGAAATAAAAATGAAGGGGCTTCAGCAGACAGAACAAGAGGGAGTTGAAAGGATTCTTGCCTGAATTGAGGTGGGGTTGGATCTTAGGTCCATGGCCAAGTGTTCTGTTCTCCTTTGTAGAAGCAGAAATTTGGATGTTCCCTGCATCATGCAGGTTCCAGAAAAATCTGTTATAATGCAGGGACATGAATAAATACATCCACGGCCATGGGAGGAGAGCACTCCAGTCTAAACCCAGACAGACTCTGGCATTTACAAAGGATCACACAGCCCTCTCTGACAAAAGCTACCTGAGTTACACCAGTGCCAACACACTGTACGGGGTCCAGAGAAGAGTCTTGCCCCACATTTTTCCTGAATCAGAGGATGTTTATTTCTGGAGCAACATTCTTCCGCTGTCGAAATCTGCAGAGTGACCATTCATGAGGACACCTCCTCCTTGCACTGCTGTTCCACCTGTACGCAGTGCAGTCCTCCCTATTGGTGTCCCACACCAAGGCAGATCCTGCACTACAGGGCATAGTGGTCATGCATCATAACCTTTAAAGTCCACTTTGTTTACAGTGTTAATGTGTTATGTCAAGCTGAGTTCTCACCCTTTTTCCTACCAGCCTGGTCTGTGAGGTTTATATTTCCCTCTCTCAATCAATAATTGCTTAAGTAGCAAATAGTGTTCCCATCCCCCAGTACTAATAGACCCTCATGCAGTCAGGAAGCATCAAGATGAACCCTCAGTTACCACTGTGCACCCTGTTTAATGTATGCATTTTTATGGCCTCTGATGTATATGGTTCCATTACTGTCTATGAATGCAGAGTACTGGAGCTAGTTAATGTATTATTTATTTTATTACCCCTTTGTATAAGCTGGTATTTGCAATTTGGAATTTTATATACTTTGGTTCTATAATGGTTTCATAATGTGTACACAGCTCAATAATTAAAAAAATATATCTTGCCACCTCACCTCCAGAGCCAAGCCTGTTTGTGCAGCTAACTGCATTGCTCCGGCCGGCGCCAGTCCCGTGCCGTCTGCAGTCCCTCTGCTCCTGGCCCCAAAACCTTGCCAGTCCCACTGTCAGGACACAGCCCTCACCACCACCCTGAGAAATGCTGCACCGCTTTTTTCTTCCTTTCTTACCAGATGGAAGTTTTCTAGAATTTTAGAGTTTTCAGATTTTTAGACCCAGTGCGTGGCTGGCTGGCACGTCCCCTTCATTTCCAAGGATGGGGCCCCATGAGCACAAGGGCTGCCTATCTGCCCCGGGCTCAGCCCCATGCAGGATTTCACCTGAGCAGTAGCAGAGTTGTTGTAGTTGGAGTTTCCCTCACCAACAAAACAAGTTTCTGCCAGTACAAGCCATCGTGCAGCACACTGGGCAAGAGGAGGGACTGAAGAGGCGATTTCTCTCTTCTGACAGAGTGATCATCATGTCTTACATCCAGCTCCGGCTACCCAGTCCTAGCCTGGGTGTCCTGCAGCCCTGCTGATTCTCCTGCCAGCTCGTGATGAGGAGCTTTTCACTCCTCCAAATGGCCTGGACGTTCACTGTTAAAAATTTACAGCCATGTCCCTTTAGATATCACAGCCTTCCTGCACAACTGTGGTTATGGATTTGCTTAAGTACTTTTTGCCCTGGTTCAAGCTTTCAAGCTAAACTGTGGCCTGTCCAAATGCATACATATAAGAAAGCATAGCACACTATTACTTTCAACTTTCCTCCTCATGGATGCCAGCCAAATCACATGGCATGCACAGAAACCCTTCGGTTTCAGTACTGGGTCTGCAAAATGCCACTCTGCCACCACAAAGGGTCTCTGCCAGTTCCTTGGCTGGTAGAGGTCGTCCCCTTAAACCAGCTTCTCCATTGCCAGGAAGATAATGTCGGGAATTGTTTGATTGTGGCTCTCTGCAGCAGCACAAGCACATGTTGGTTTTGGCTAAAAAGACACCAGTAATTCAAAGTCTGCAGAGGATAGTGTATTAGTGCTGCTGGGAGTGATTGGAGGCGTTGTGAGGTTCTGTGATAACATATTTAGGAAGAGGGAGAAAAAGAGAAATTATTGCACAGAAGTAATTGTGGTCAGAGAAGAGAGGAGTAAGAATATATGAGAGGAGCAGCTCTGCAGGCACTCAAGTCAGTGAAGAAGTGGGAGGAAGGGCTCCAGGTGCTGGAGCTGGGATTCCCCTGCAGCCCATGGTGCAGCCCATGGTGCAGCCCATGGTGAGGCAGCTGTGCCCCTGCAGCCCCTGGAGATCCGTGGGGATGCAGAGATCCACCCGCAGCCCTGAGAGAACAGTCCATGGAGATCCACCCACAGCCTCTGGAGGAGCCCCACCCCAGAGCAGGTGGATGCCCAAACGAAGGCTGTGACCCCAAGGGGAACCTGCACTGGAGCAGCTTGTTCCTGAAGGACTGCCCAGAGGGGAAAAGAAAGGGACCATGCTGTAGCAGGTCATGAAGAACTGTGGCCCGTGGGAAGGACTCACATTGGAGAAGTTTGTGGAGGTCTCCTGTGTGAGGAAGCCCATGCTGGAGCAGAGGAAAGACTCCTGAGGAAGAAGCAGCTTCAGAAAAAACATGTGATGTACTGATCATAACCTCCATTCCCTTGCACCATTGGGAGGGGAGAAGGTAGAGATTTGGGAATAAAGCTAAGTCTGGGAAGGAGGGAGGGGCAGGGGGAAGGTGTTTTTAGTAATCATTTTACTTCTCATTATCCTGCTCTGATTTTATTGGTAATAAATCCAATGAAATTGAGTCTGTTTTGTCCATGATCAGTGAGTGACATGTCCCTGTCTTTAGCTCAACTCATGAACCATTCATGATATTTTCTCTTCCCTCTCTAGTTGATTGATTGAGGGGAGTGGTAGAGCAGCTTTGGTGGGCACCTGGCCTCCAGCCCAGCCCAACCACCACAGATGCAATCCTAAATACATCAAACTTGCACAGAAAGGATTAAGGCAGCATCTCAGGATCAGGCAGCCTGACACAGGACCTTGCACCCAGGCGAGTTCTGGGGGCCACCTTGCCCCAACAAGGACATCTTGCAGAGACCCAGTGCATGCAGACACAGGGGGCAGGGGCCAGAGGAGGGAGCTGAGGTGCTTAGAGCACAGCTCAACTCTGAGCAAGAGCTGTGGACAAGTAATGAGAACTGGGAAAGCCTGAAATGAAGAGGCCTTAATTGTGTCAGTGTTCAGCACACAGGTGAGTGTGAAACCTCTCACTTTTTTCTCTCCATTGAGGAAAATATCAACGTTAACAATACCTGTAGAAAAGGAAAAAACAACCAAGCCAAACGTAACTACACAGGTCTTTAGGAGAGGGGAAAAAGGAAGATGGAGTGAGGAGAGTTACAGGTTATGTGTCACCAAAACAGGGAAAGACATGAATCCAGACCCCATAACCCACGAAGACTGACAACACCTGGTAGAGACGGTTAGGCGCCAGAAAGGATAATACTCTGCCATGACTATCAGCGTCTCTATCCAAAATATTTGTCTCAGAGTATTTGCTGGTAAGAGGACTGGATGACTTATGATGAAACCCAGGATTAGGAGATATAGGCTCAGTTTCACTGTCTCCTGTAACCTTCCTGTACGAGCCTGGCCATGTTCTCTCTCTGCTCCCCATCTCTCTGGCCCAGAGGGTGAGTACCACAGCACAGAGGTTGCCTTGCTCTGTGTGTTCACAGCCCTCCTGAGAGAACCCACTGCACTATCAGGTGGGACCAGCAGGCACAGCAACTCAAAGGACTATTGCCAGTCATAAATTGTTTTAAACCAGCTTCTACCCCACACAACTGAGTTGATATAAATAACCAGTGCTAGTAACAGGTGATAGAAGCAGCAGAGTGTTTCAGAGAGAAAGGAGCTTTCCCTGTTAAATTTAACCAAGTACACACACACACATGCAAACGAGACAGTTTTTCAAAAATGAGGATGCAGATGAGAGATTCAAGGACAGTTCTAACTTGCCCTCTGTCAATTTACAAGAGAATTTATTCCAGACTATTCATACATGAATATTTAGCATGGCAACAATTACATCCAATGACACCCATGAGATACATAGTACTGAAGACCCTCTCCAAGGAACACGCACAATGCTTGATGTCAATTTTTTAACTGGACTGAACATTTGATTTTTAAGAATTATTTTTCTTTAGATCTTTCAATATTATTTCCTTTAATTATTATATTAATTTCGTGTATATTGCTGCCATATTTTGTAAATGAGGGGTATGATTGATTCACATGAGTAGAAATGGATACGTGACAGGAAGTAAAGGGGAGAGACAGTGGCTGCTGAGGCATGTTAAAATAGCCTGTGGTCAATCTTATTCTTAATGCAAAGACCTTGTTTTTGTTGTATAAAGGAAAAAGGAGGGGGAAGGGAGAGAGTTAGGAGCAATCACTCAGGGCTTAAATAGCACAAACCTAAAGACATATAAAAAAGAAAGTGGCTTCAAGTCTTCAAATAAGATTTAGCAGCAAAACCACAAAATAGCAAATGTAAGGTCTATATATGGCTAGGCAGAATGCTTTTCTGTGTGGATAATTCATTTATTTTCAATATGAAGCTCTCTGGTTATCATGCCCTATTATAAGCTCTTGCTGTGGAACACATTATTAGTTGGGGAGAAGAAAAAAAAAGCAATGAATATTCATGCTAACATTCCAGATACAAACCTCTGACAAATCCAGTAAAATGGAAACCAGGGAATTCTGAGGTCACAACACGTGCAACTAGAGTTGTGATGGCTTGTTTTGGCAGCCTGTTTAATTCAGGGTCTACATTAAACTGGACATGATTCCAAAGAAAATGCTTATCCAGGATTGAGATGTCCTTTACTGACCATGGAGTATGCTTCCAAAGCAGGCAGTACAGCGTCTGTATTCTTCAATTCACATGGGTGCTGACTCCACTGCAGAAATAAATGCAATGGGCAAAGCCCATAACCAACGCCTGGAATCAGCTTCCTGGTTAAAGTAGGACCTTTCTCACTTCCAGCAGCTTTCTAGTAACCCCTAAAAGTGCCATCCAGAGCCTGGATGACCACCCATCTCTTCTGCACTGTGCCAATGAGAAATTCAGGAACGAAGTGGATTTTAGCAGTTGTACTGAGTGTATTGACAGTGAAAGAGGTGCCTTAGCTCTGCTGGCCCATATTACTCAGTAAAAGACATTTATGGTAGTCCACTTAATATTTTCCACAAAACACCTAAAACCATATAACAATAATCCTTGTTTTAGAACAACTAAATTTTCTTAAACTCTCTAATGAGGTTTTACAGCCTTTTGAAAATGTGTTCTTTAGGGGAATTACAAGTTGCTTTACCTAAAAAAGTGGTCCTGGAATTTTTTCACAAGGCGTGGGAGTGTATATGCATCTGTGGCCTGAGAAGTACAATCCCCAGAGGAATCCACTCAAAATTCCACCTGCCAGTTGCATGGTTGGATTTGATAATATAAACCCCAGACACTATGGGACTGTCTTCTAGGCAAAGTATTAAGTTGCAGCACATTATTCACTGAGTTAGAAAAGAACAAACATTTAATTATTGCAAATTTTAAAGCAAAATTCTGTAGGACTGGGATAAGGAGATAAATCATTAAGGGATTAGATACTGCTGAACAGAGTAATGCAGCGAGGTCAGGAGATGAAACTAAGCCTTTGGCTCATCAGCATTCCCCTAAAAAAGCAATGGCACTGCCTCTCTGAAGTTAATTTAGCCCTCTCCATGCCACCCCTTAGACATTGTGGGAGAAGTCAGATATTTACTCTGTTCATTCATTTCTAAAATAGTTTGTTTGGTAAAAACTCTGCATCTCTCTATCCATCTCAGAAGTATGAGGTTGGTGGCACTACTTACCAAAAATACTCACTAAAATTTCCTTCACACATTGCGACCAGTTTCTTGTTTTCCCACTCATAGTCCAGATGGTGACTTCTCTTTAGAAGAGGACTGTTTCTTATTTTTCTACAGGAAATGGTTTCACCTGTGGTGAACATTTGAATTTGTGACTACATCTCTTGTAGGCTGTTTGCTGCTTACGGTTTAGCCAAGGCAGAAGAGACAAATATGAATATTTCAAGATTAGACTTGTCTCCTGTCTTGAGTGTAGGCCTCCCGAAAAACCTTACCACTTGTCCTACAGTATGCAAGCCTTAAAAACTTTAAAAATAATACAGCAATAATCAGGACCAGCTAAAGTCTCAGTTCTTATTAGGGGAATACCATGAAGTCACACCTTGAGACAAAGGAGCACCTGGTGCTGATTTGGACTCAGCAACAGCACTACCACCCTTTCCCAATTAGGCTAATAACAGTGTTGATAAGGCTGGGGTACAGGGACAGAAAATTATATAAATTTAAGGAATTCCCATCTGAATAAGAATTATACAATTCTGCCCACTCTCTATAAGCCTCCATCTTAAACAGTTACTTTTTTCCTGAGTATGCATTAATCCAAGACTGGCAAAAATACAAAGTGCAGTTTATTTTTAATATGTATTTTTTCTATCTGTCAAAAAAGTTTCCTCTCAGGTTAAGGCTTGCAACTCTTTTTGGGGTGCTGTGTAGACCAACCACATGCATTGTGGCTTTTGATATCCTGAAGGAGAGATTCCAAGGAGGATTGGGCATTATGACCCATGCTGAAGCTTTTTCAGAGGAGCCTAAGATAGGGCTACCAGAGGCTACTCCTGCTCACTCTGAGTTATCGAGGGAGGGGAGAGACCCTCCCAAACGTAATCCATCCCTTGAGATCTCAGCCAGTATCTAGAAGTGTGTGGCTGTTTCCACTTGGTTACTTAGGGTGCCTTTGGTAATTAGGCTCTTTCTGTAACTCAGAGATGTGTAAATTTAGGGACCAGCTCAGGGCTTTGTGCCTTAGGGAAGAAGGTTAATGTATGGAAATGGGGTTTAGTTGCACTGTTTTGTCACTGTATTGCCAGAATTTTCATTTGGACAATCTTAAATCAAAGTATAGTAAGGTTTTATTGGACACTTACAATTCCAGGAACTTTACAAGTGCCTGAATATAGAGAAATATTTACGTATTTGTGCTATTGTGGTATACAGAAGCTTTCTGATTTTGTTGCATAACCCTGACCCTGTGACACCATTTTCAGGTTTTATCTCTCTGCTCAGCATTTCCTCCCCTCATGGAGTGTTATCACTCTTGATTCATCGCCCTCAGTGACAGCTCACTCTGCTTAGTACAATTCCTGGTCTTGTACACTTTCTATTGCTTCTTCTTTCTTAGCAGAACTTCTCTATTTATTTCTAACCCTGAATAAATTTGAAATAACTTGAGCTATTCTGCACAAATAAACAATGAAGTCTTTAAAAATCTAGTAAAATCTTCTTAATCTCTTCATACATTACTGTAAGTAAACAGAGATTATTTACTGTAATTTTTTGAGCTGGAGTCTGAGAAGAAAATAATTTTGTGTTGTGCTGACAATCATCTTTCTCAATTATGTTTGAAATACTGATTTCCTTGACTATAAGCCATAAGCCACAGATTCAGATCCTATTGAATTCACTTAGAGCAGTGGCCGAGGCAACCATTTGGTGGAGTGTCTTTAGTGCTTTATGCCAGGTCACCCTCCTTCCAAGTTGCAACCACAATCCTGCAAGCACTCAGGAATGTTCCTTAATCTTCATGAAAGCTCCCTGAAGACCTGTTTTCGAATGAAGCATTTTCCTGTGCAATGCTGTTTGGAAGATTTGGGCCACTGTGAAGCCCAGCAAGTCCCCTTCCCTCTCTGTGCTGCAGAATTTCCTGGATCTATGTTATCAGATAGATAACACCTTCTCAGTTATAGCTCTTATATGTTGAAATTACACACACACACGCACACACACACAGAGCGATCACTCATACAATTAATTCAGGAAAAATATCATTTTTTTTAAATCCTTCTATTATACTCTCAAAAATATTTTGAATACTCAATAAAATAACAATAACACTGGTAAACAAAAGATCATAAAGCCAGGCAGGGATTCAAGGAAAGAGTCAAAAAGTAAGAAATTATACATTTAGATTCAGAGGTTTACATATGTCTCTGCAAATGCAAAAATTTGTATCCAAATATTTTTTAAATGCAGCATATTGATAAGAACAGCTATTTCAAGGAGCACATCTGCCTTTTTCTCTTCCTTTTCTTAAAAAACATTTTAATTCAGGAACATCACACAAAAGTTCTTATCCATGAAAATAATCCAGGCACACCCAAACATCTAATATGGATCAGAAAGGTAAGATCATTTGCCTTTGGCTCACCTCCCTCTGAAGGTCCTTGCATTCCCACAAAAGGCCCCTTATTTTCCATCTTGCTTCTCAGCAAATCTACATCCACAATCATTCCAGCCCAGCGCCATCCTGGCTTCATCCCTGGCATGAAGCTCCTGTCCAACTGCTGTAACTGGACATACTCTCCCTTACTTCAGCATTTAAAAAAGAGCCCTCCAAAAGCACACCCTCTGCTTTCTTTAGGTCAGGCGGACAATTGAAGGTATGTTGATGATATTTCCAGCAATTCCCCCCTATACTGTGAGAACAATTACAAGTGAACAAGAGGTACCAACCAGCTCACACTGAAACCTGTGATTCATGCAAATAACGTCCTTCCAGAAGTCTGTGGACTTTAAAAGCACACGTGCAGTGATTCAATAGAGCCACACTGTGAATAGCTGGCATTGTAAATATGGAATTTATGGCCTTTCCAGCTATGATTTTTCTAACAAGCCTTTAGCGATGGTTGCTCATTCTTTCTTTGCATCTTTCAGTCTGGATTCATCTCAATGGCAGAAAAAGGCTAGGGAAATTAAAAACTGGGGCAATGCTAGACAGCCTCTAGGAAGACCACAGGTTGGAAAGCCAGGTGTAAAGGCAGTGGGTGGATGCATTTGCTGTGTGAGAGGAGAGCTGGATAAAGCAGCTCAGCCTGCCAGAGGTGGGGATGTCCCCACTACCACAGGTGGCAATTATCCCAATAAAAAAAGGTGAGGCAGAGATACAGAGTGCTGCTTTCCTGCCCTGTCTTTATATGAGGCAGGTAGAAATATATTTGTGCCAAATCTGTTTCTCTGTGGTGCTTTCCTTCTGGCAGGAGCCCTGGCAGTCACCGGCAGGAGGAGTTCCTTTGGCTCAGAGGGACAGCAAGCAGCAAGCACCACTCTGACAGGCCTGGAGGTGTCCCCTGTGCCTCCCTGCCTGGCTGGAGACCTGCATTCCTGCACATCATCCTTCCCTCAGCTGGGAGCTTGAATGGCCCACCAGGAGTTTAGGCCAGCAGAAAACACGGTTTTTTTCCTTAAATCCCTCCTTCTTGGGATGTTTTGCCAGAGGTCTTGCTGTGTACAGCATGGCAGTATCCATGCAGCATGTGGCACCTTCATCTTCATCCCAGTTTCGTAGACATCTGCCAAATCTCAGTGCCTGTCAAATTCTGTTTGCCCAGCCCTTTGCTCTCTATCTCTCTTCACCATCACCAGTTTTGCTCCCATTTGTGTCAGAGCTGTGTCAGAAAGGGAAGGAGACAAGGTTTCTGAGCCCCTCAAAATCCCAATGATTGATGCTGCAAAAACTATATTAAAAACAAAAATTTAAAAATAAAAACGTGTATTGCACATACATTCTAAATATTGTCCAACACTGGATCGATGTAAGTATATTTTTCCTTATTAAAATTATTGGGGAAAAAATCAGCCTTTTATTGGAGCTATGATGATTTACACCAACTGATGTTCTGTCACTTTATGCTCTTCTTATTTTCAGAACAGCAGGGAAAATTTCACTATTATAGAAAAACCCCACAGATGCTGTTATTAATTTCCTGTAAGATTTGGAGGGTAGTAGTTGTGTTTGCTTCTCTTTTGCTCTCTCACTCTCTCTCCCAAGAACAATCAGAATAATAGAAAAATATACAATGTTGTTATGATTACATCTTTTTTTCATGCCTTGGTCTAATTTTTCTTACACTTTTGTTTATACTCTTCTGGAACAAGGAATTCTTTGAGCAGGAATCCTTACAAAGAGAAATTATAGTCATCTTACACCTAATGTATCATTGAAGAAGAAAGAGGATTTATTATCCTTCAAGTATCTTTTCATGAAGAATTTATCCCAGCAGGTGGACTCAATCTGTGTGGGGTAGGTAAGCATAAAATATGATCCACAGATTTTAGAGCTACTTTAAAATAGCTATTTATGTTGGTACCTTTACTAATAAGTGTTTCCCTTTATACTGAAAGAGATTAAATTGAAGTTCCCCTACTTCTTGATGAAGTATACTTTGGAAAATGAGTGTTAAAACTATTCTGTGGCTGGAAAGGCTTATTTTCTTACACAAAACTAATAAATTAAAAAATATTCGTCCTTTTTGTGTTTCACTTTCTTTCTCTGTTCCTTTCCTTCCTGTTAAACTCTGCCCTGCCCTAGTTTACACACATACTCTATAAGCTTTACATTTTTTAGATTATCATCTATAAGCAGAAATAGCTTACATGTTTGCAATAGTGGTCAAGGATAATATTCATACCCTTGACAAGAGACTCTCTCAGCTATAATCTACTTCAATTCTAATTGCTGAGTTATTAAAGGCAGAGGCCCTCTTGTGCTCTGCCGGTACCTACCTTGCTGCTGAAATACCAGCAGTGATGACAGTGCTGCTGCCAGCTTTGGGCTTGCACCATACCTGCCTTGGAATCATTTGGGAAGGGTCAGCAATTTCACACAAGCATGCAGAGACCCCCTTTGTTTGAACCAGTTAGGGGAAAAAAATCTGTGTCTTCCAAACAGTATGTCTGCAATGAAGGAATAGCTTTTGCAAAATCCTGAGTGCTCTTCAGCTACCATTAAAAAAAAATCTTAAAACGAAAATTATGCTACTTACCTGAGCTGTTAAATAGCCTCCTCATTAATTTGAAAGTGCCTGAAAACAAACATGACCATCTGAGGATAGATACTGACCTTCTCATACCCAAGCAATACTCAGGTGGGCCCAGAACAGCAGCACCCGGGACATGGTCAAACCTGGTTTTCATAACCAGAAGAGCCATTTCTCATTCTGCTCTTGCACATGCACTGGAGTAAAGCACAGGCTGAAAGGAAGCCAAGGGGCTGAGGTGAGGACATGGTTGCGTGTGCCACTCTTGCTGCCTGCTCATAAAGACCACTGCAAGAGCTCAGACAGCTCAGCATTTCTGGGCTGCTCTGTCTTCATAGTTTTACAACTGATCTAAAACAACAGAGACCAGACAGTGTAAGTTGTTTGGCTGGTGCTCGAGTTTCACTCCCTTCTGGACCCATTCATGGCAGCTGGAGCAGCAGCGAAAGTTGTGGTATTACATTATCTGTAGGCATTGTAGGAAATGCATCTGTGCCATGGTATTGTGTGGTAAGAGCATTCTCACCACCCTGTTGACCTTTTCAAGTGCAAATCAAAATTATCTTAGTCTTAGCCAGGCCAATATTGTGATTATAAAGGCTGTTTTGAGCTTATTGTTTCTGTGTTCATTTACATTTGACTATTTTTAAGTGTTTTCTGATAGCCTTAGCACCAGAAAACACTTTTTTTTAATGGAACCTATAATTTGAGTCTAATTTGACCTGACAGAGTCAACTGACCATGCAGTTACTTGGCACCTGCTGAAGGCCTCCCCATTAAGCCAAATTTACACTAATAAACAGCAGTCATTACCATTCACTCTCATTAGCATAAATGAGATACCTGAGACACCTCCCAATCAACATAAATCTTGATGAGGTACATTCCAGTTAGGAGCCAAATTCTTCATTCTCGTCCATTTTCCCTGCTCATGCCTTTGGGATCTGGCTGCTCAGACAACACGTGGGACGGTCCCGTGCCACCGCTCTCGTGGCGGATCCCCGGCAGAAGGAAGGATGGTGCTGTGAGCTGCGGGCATTTGCTCACAGCAACCTGCCATGGCTTTTTGGGAACCTCATATGTGCAGCCCTGCATGTTGGGAAGCAGACCTCAGGCTCTTCTCTTTCCCATCCCCACCATGTGCAGGGGAAAACTGGGATCAGTTGCAACTAGTTAAAACCTTCATTTACTTTTTCCTGTGTTCTTAACTTGTTCTTATTTTGTAAAGAAGTATTTTGAGTTCATTTCTGTTTCCAGAAGTTCTGAAACGTACCTGCTTAGACTACTGTAATATTTTATTTCATTTTAAGATTATTTTTGTATTACTTTAGGACATGCCAGAAGTAGAAATGCATAATATGATTTATAAAGTTCAAAACTGTTGTGCTGTGTTCTGTCACGACATGATATAATTGTTAAAATGTTAACATAATTTATTTTATGGTTTATTGGTTTTAGCTTACTCTAAGAATAATTAGTCTAACTACTGCATAGAAGAGTTTGAAATGCTGTCATTTGCAGATGGAGATGTGCCTTCATTGGATGGCAATGACATTGCCTGACAATTTGCTTATATTTTGTTTTGAATGTGTTCTGTTTACATTGAAGTTAAATGAAGTTAAATGGTTTCACGCTTTCAGCAAGGGAATAAGTCAATGTAAAAGTCTTATTTCAATACAAAATTTGATATAGAAAAATATTTAAATAGGGACTACATAACAGTTGCCTTAAATTATTTTAAAAATAAAATACAGCAAAATATAAAATAAAGTGACAGACTGTTTTAGCTATCTTCAAATTAATTTTGTATCAGAACTAGCAAGGAACAACTATGACTTTAAAAAGTGACAATAATATGTTTTTTTCATAATGCTGAGTCCTGTGAGAGGAAAAAACAATTGAAAACATTAACTCAGGTGCAAAACTTTGTGGAAAGTGACACCACATACTCAAAAAGCACATGCTTTCCAAAACACTTTTTCTTCTAATCTAAGTTTTACAGGCACCTCCAAATATTTCCCTTACATCCTGATCTGGATAGCTCACATGGAGATAGAAAGATGCTTTTTACTCTTACTCTTTACTGATATTCTCATGTTTTGTCTCAGATATCCAGTGGTAAAGGCCCTTAGCTCCTTCTTCCTAGGTAACAGTGTTGGAGTTTGACCATCTATCACCTTCAGCAACTCAATGAACTGGTTTGAGTTGGAAACACTTATTTTTCAATCACATACAGCTGGGGAGATGGTTCACTGAGGTGAGAGAAAGCAGCTGGAGTCAAACACACGTAAATCGGTCATGTTAGTGCAGGAGGGGGTTTGCAGGGTTACAGTGACCCTGGGACAAGCGTTAAGTGTGGGGGCTCTGTTCCCAGGAGAAATCCTTGTAAAGAGTCATTGAATGGAAAGAACCTTCAAAGGCCATCTAGTCCAACCCCCTGATATGGGCTGGGACACCTTTCACTGGATCATGTTGCCCTAAGTCCCATCCAGTCTGATCTTGAACACTTCCAACTACAGGACATCCACAGATTCTCGGGGCAATCTGTTTCAGTGTCTCACCATCCTCATGGATGGAAAAAATTTTACATCCTCGTGTAAAAAGTTTCTTCCTTAAGCCCATTCTAAATCCCCTCTCAGTTTAAAACTATTGTCCCTTGTGCCTTGCAGGCACTGGTACAAAGACCCTCTCCATCAATCCTGTAAGCCCTCTTTAAGCCTTGAAAGGCCACAATAAGTGCTCTGCAGAGTCTTCACTGGGCATAGTGCCCTCAACTCTCTCAGCCTTTTCTTCACAGACAAGGTGTTCCAGCCTTGTGACAGTTTTGATGGGCCTCCTTTGGACCTGCTCTAACAGGTCCATGTCTTTTGCTGGGGACCCCAGAGCTGCCTCCAATACTCCAGGTGGGGTGTCCCATGGCTGTAGGGCTGGAGCAGAGGGGCAGAGTCCCCTCCCTCAACCTGCTGGCCACACTGCTTTTGATGCAGCCCAGGACAGTGCTGGATTTCTGGACTGTGAGTGAACACTGGTGCTGGGTCATCTCTCTATCCCCAAATCCTTGTCCACAGGGCTGCTCTCAATCCGTTCATCTCTCAGACTGTGTTGATACTGGGGATTGCCCTGACTCGTGTAGCACCTCGCACTTGGCCTAGTTGAACCTCCTTAGGTTCATTCACATGACCCACTTCCTTTGAAAGGAAACCCATCCCTCAAGCTAATCAGCTGCACCACAAAGCTTGGTGTCATGCACAAACCTGCTGAGGGTGCACTCAATCCCACTGTTGATGTCACTGATGAAGATATCAAATATTATTTGTCTCAGTACAAACCACTGGGGGTCACCACTCATTACTGTTTTCTGTTTGGACATTAAGCTATTGACTGTAACATTCTGGATTTGGCCATTCAGCCAATTCCTTATCCACATACTCATCCATCAAATCTGTATCTCTGCAATTTAGAGGCAAGAATGTGGGGGACCTATCAAAGCCCCTGCAGAAGTCCAAGCAGATGACATCAGTAGCCCTTCCTTTGTCCAGTGATGCAGTCACTCCATTCGTATTCAAGGCATGAGTAAAATGAACCCCAAATTCTTCATGTTTGTCGATATGGATTTTCAGATACGTGGGAGATTTTTTTGAATTTGAGGAATTTTTTCCATCTATCCAAATGGATTTTCAGATACGTGGGAGATTTTTTTGAGTTTGAGGAATTTTTTCCATCTATCCAAGAATTCCCATGGGCTGGCTGGAGGCGTAGTTGTCAGGTGTTGACTAAACAAGTGCAACACCTCTCAAAAACCACTGAACGTAATGATGTGGCATGGGCACATTTTGTTCCCAAGAAATCTTTGATATCAATATGGAGGCCTTAGCACATGCCTGTTTCTAGCAGCAGTCATCATGCTTTTTCCAGGTAACTAAGAAATTTGAAAATGACAGACTAATCCTCTTCCCCAATGACCCAATTAGCACACAGGACCACAATAATCCTGCAGCTAAACACAGGCACCACTTGTACACACAAATTTAAATCCTTTCAATATTAGCAATACTACCTGGCTCCTAGGACATCAGATCTCTGAACGCTTTACAAAGGAGCAGTATCCATCTCACAGCTTTTTAGATGGTGAAACAAAGGCATCACAGGGCAAGATGACTTGTCCCAGTTCACCCTCAAGGCCAGCAGCAGAGCTGGGAACAACAATTCCAGTCTTTCTGATGCTAAAATTCCCACCTTCTCAAATAAAGCCAATGACCTCATTGCCATTTGTGATGAATAACCCATTTATTGTATACAATGAATGGAGCATTACAGCAACACAAATCTGTCATTTTCCTCTGTAATGGATTCCTCTCGGGCTGTCATGAAGTGTCACTTGAAAATGTCTTTTTTTTTTTACCCAAATATGTACTCAGGGTTAAAATTCTCTGTATGCAGATGTTTATTTTTAGGTATCATCTGTATTGGTTGCTAGTGAATTCTTAACTTGCACAGAGGGTCAGAAAAGGTCATCACTATAGTAAAGCTTTGTATAAACTAACAACTCTGTCTTGGTTTCTTATTTAAAGGGAATAATATATTGCACAAAAATACTCTGAAAGTGTTCTATTGCAAAAAGAGATGACAAATCTATTTTTATTCAAGCCTGCAGCATGCCATAAAAATTTGGGGGTTTTGAATATCCTGAAAGACATTCACCCATAGACATATCAGAAAATTTACACAGTATCTGATGGGAGCGATAATGATCTTACGTCCTCAGAAAAAAAAAGCTTTGTTAAAGCAAAGTTAAGTTCATGCATACATCACAATTAAACTAAAGAGCACACCTGGCTCCGGTTCTGAAAAGAAAACTTTGGAAGTTCCCTGTTGATGCTCAATTCAAATTTTTAATATGTGAAGGTTCAGGTTCTGCAATCAATGAGTATCCCTTCCTACCTGGCATTGATCTCCACCAGCCACTGAAGACAGAGGCCACCCCTTGACTTTGCAAATCCAGAGTATCACAATCATGCATGAACTTGATTCATAGTAATTGCCTGCTTGTTTTGTGCTACCTGATATTCCTAGAATCCCAGGAAGAGAATGTCTTGAACTGCTGGGGGGCGTGGAAAGCCATTTTGTTAGCATATCCTCTTCCAGCATATTTGGAGAGGGACTTTACAATTTTCTTTAGAAAAGAAACGGAAACGCCACTTGTGAGCAAGCATATTTGGCACCCAAAGATCCTGAGTCTCTTCTTCTAGCAAGGGACCCTTTGGGATCCTGAACTGACCTGGAGCTTTCTATCCTCTTCACTTCTGTATCTGTATGTTGGGCTTTCTAGTCCATTCTGGTTCTTGAGTTCAAAAGGCTTCAAGTTTCCAAATTACCTGCTCAGGTATCTGTTCACACTGTAGCTTCATGCACTGACATTCTGAAGGATAAAAAATAAATTATTCATAGCAGCTGAAGTCACAACAGCAACTAAAATATGAACACGCTTTTGTGGCCCTTGTAGGATGTGAAGCAGGAGAGAACATAGTTCTGTGATGTGGATGATGGTTATTTAGAATAAGTGGAAAAAATCGTGCTGGTTCAGGATTAGGCAATCCCTGGCGTTCAGTCTTTATATTTGCAGGTTTAATACTGCTGTGCTTGTTCAGGGCATTACTTTTGGAGAGCCTTGAATGATTAACAAGTTCAGCTTAGAAGACATTTGGCTGAGCAGAGCTATGTCAGCTTGGAAGGAAGAAGAACAAAGGTACAGAAAGTCAAACCAAGGAGAGTTATTTGGTGTAGGGTGATATTTGCATTAGAGTTACTCAGATAGAAGGAACTTTTGGAATTATATCCTGTCCTATTCTAGTCCCTCAGATTTCCCCACTCAAAAGTGTTTTGTACTGCTGCAGCTGTCTGCTTTTCAGAGTAATCAGACAATTTTGGACACAGTTGGACAAAGTCATTTTCTGGTTTATGTTTCTGTCCTAGAGCACATGAAATGTATATAACTTAGAAGAAAGCATGTTGTTCAGAGTTCCCTTTAAGGAATGGGGGAAGAAAAATAAACCTTGTCAGTGCTGGGGATTTTAAAACACTTAGATTTAACTGACAAAAAGAAGTTATTTTTAAAAGTTGCCTTTTGTGAAATCACTAGTTTTTTTTCTTCAAGCTGTGTCAAGTGGCATAATAAAGTTGCCTCAGACATGAGAGGTTGTAGCAATTTCCCCCAGCTTTTCTTTTCCTTTCTATAGGAGCCCTGGGCACTGTTAGTTGTGCTCATTTTGTAGCAAAGCTTCTTGCAGTGGGAGGGAAATTGTGGGAGAGCACTTGTGGAACGAGAAAATTAAAATAACAATGGAGTCATGTTGTGAGGCGCAACCTTCTGTCACTGACTCAGCACGTTCTTCTACGTGTGGGTGATCGTCCGCATGACTTGTACTGACCTAGTTGACTCAATGAAAGAATTTGAAATAAAATGGTGCTGACAACTTTGGGGTTTCAAGGGTTATTAAAAGTGTCTACAAAAATCTTGGGCACATTGGGCTGGAAAAGGAAGGAAATAAATGTAGAAGCAGGATGTGAAAGAGGGATTCATGAGAGAATTGTAGAATAAGCATGAATGCCGTTTAGTATTTCTAATTTTAAAAATATGCATATTTGTCCTAGAAAAAATTGGTTAGAACTCATAATTTTAATGTGGTTCAATGTGTGAAAATTTTTACCAAGGATTAGGTTTTTCAGCTACCTTAAACTTTAGCAAAAAGTATGGGGCAATGGATATCTTTTCTCCATACCAATTAACAGCAGAAAAAAAAAAAAAGTTGGGGGGTCATCTGGGATTCTGGGGCTGTCAAAAGGGTGGTATTAACAAAAGACAATGAGGAAGCACATGGTGTAAGAAAAATCTTCCATCAGTTTGAAAACATGGTGAAACAAAGCAGCAGGATTGGTTTTGGGATAGCCTTCTTCTCCTGCCTCCCTCAGCATTCCGATTTTGGCCCTGCCTCTCTCAGTCCTTCTGTTAAAGCACTGTGCTGGTCTGGCCTTAGCAGGAGGCAAAGTGTTTACCCTGTTCTGTGAAATCAGACTTTCATCTGTCCCCTGTAGTCTAGAGACCCACAATCCAGTGCTCTGCAACAAACCTAAATTGGATTGGGAAAAAAGATGGAAATAACACTTCCCAAGTGTCCCAAAATAAGTGTGGGTTGTCACGGCCATTCCTTCAGGTAAGGGAGAAATGTATCTTTCACCAAACTTAGACTATTTTTAGCTGGACTTGGGCTCTGTTCTTGGTTTGGCTGGGACATGTGAAAACATAGAGAGATAGAGAGGTATGTACTGAGTTCTATTTGTAAGGTTTTCATTGCAGCTACCAGGATTAAATGTTTCTTCTTCTTCTTCTTCTTTTTTTTTTTTTTTTTTTTTTTTTGTAAGGAAAAGAGAAACACTGTGAAAATTATTAGGCTTCTAAGGAAGTGCAGCTAGTGGAATACAGTTATCAGCAGATTGCATGCTTTGATTGTGTCTGAATAAGTTAGGTGCATGAAAAAAAGTTGTGATTTTTACAGATTTCTCGGCAGTTTGCCTCTTTTGTAAGGTTGACTCATGTGCAGCAGATTAGATTGGTTTGGAATAATCACTCTGGAAAGAGCAAGTTGCATCTTTAAATGGTCTCCCTTTGAAGAAACATTGTGCAATGCACAAGTTGGAACTGAACTAACTGTTCATTCTGAGTAAATCATTCTTGATTAGATGTATCCTTTAGTTCTGTGACCCACAGAAGGCCACTTCTCTTCATACTATCTGTTGTTAGGCTTCCCATTTTTGCAAATGTATTTCAATCTTGATTTTGTTTCACTGAAATGATTGTTGTGAGGAAGAATTTGATATCTACAACTCTAAATTCTAAATTGGGTTGTCAGTGGCTCAGGCTACAGTTTTTATTCTCTGAATGTAAAACAGCACATTTAAAGCTCACCTAGTATTCTGTAACGTTCAGACCCTTCCCTATTCTGCATCCCTTTATAAAATTGATTATTACTACATACATGAACTTCAGACTTTTATGCATCCTGTGGTCCTTCCAGCCATTTCCTGGTTTCTATCCTCATCTAGAATCTTTCCCTCTGTGTTGAGTGGCCAAACAATTGCATTTACTTTCCAATTTTTCTGTTGCAATGGCCGATTCTTAGACAGATACACCAGGAACTGTAAACAGGGGCCTTCGGGACTAAATGAACTGGTTTAGCATATGGCTGAGAGCTCAGACCTTGCCAATTCCCATCCTCTACAGATCTCAACAGGGCTTTCAATTCACCAGAGGGTTGTATTCTCTCTCATTCCACTTTCAATATCATTATTCTTGGAGATATCTTCATTGTCTCTGAAAATACATGTGGTCTGTTTCTATTAATGGGAACCTTGCACCACAGGCGCCGACCACCACATCTGGCCTTGTGCATTTCTGTGGTGAATTGACCCTGACTGCATGCCAGATGCCCACCAAAGCAACTCTGTCAGCTGGAAAGCTCCTTCCTCATCTGGATAGGGAAGAGAAAATATAAGGAAATTATCATGGTCAGGATAAGAACAGGGAGAGATCATTCACTGCTTACTGACTCTGAAAGGAGGCTGTAGAGAGGTAGGGATTGTTCTCTTTTCATAAGTAACAAGCAATAGGGCAAGAGGAAATGGACTCAGATTGCACCAGGGGAGGTTTAGATTGGATATTAGGAAAAAATTCTTTGCTGAAAGGGTTGTCAAGCATTGGAACAGGCCCAGGGAAGTGGTGGAATCACCATCCCTGGAGGTTTTTGAAAGATGCATGGATGTGGCACTTAGGAACATGGTTTGGTGTTAGACTTAGCAGTGCCAGGTTAGTGGTTGGACTTGATGCTCCTAAAAGGTTGTTTTCCAAACTAAAAGATTCTGTGAGTCTATCCTATATGATTTTATGATATCCTGATTGTCTCTTAAAGAGGCATTTTTCTAAGACAAGAATCACCCTTTGTGCCAGAAGGTGAAAGTTGACCTTTGGATTCTAGAAACTTTGTCCACAAATAACATTCATTGTGTATTTGCCCATGAACAGGTTTTCCTTATCTGGAAAAAAATCTTTTATATCTCAGTATTTTCTGAATTTATACAGTTCTTTTGTTAATGTAAAAGCTTTAGCAGGGGCTCACACACTCTTAGTGTAAACACTCAGTGCAAGTGAGGACCAGAGGTGTACGCTTCTATGAAACTGCCCTCTTCAGTTTTCACTTTATCAAATAAATTAAAGGTGCTTCATCTATACTTATAAGTACATCATTACTTCTAAGTGCTATATTATTATTATCGAAGTGTTCTTACACTGTCACAGAAAGACCTTGACATGCTGTAAATAACTTTGCCTCTCGTTTTGATACTACATAGACTCCTGCAATTGTGTTTATTGTCTGCAGGCATTATGGAAGCCTAATATGAAAGAACTGGAGAGCTCACACTCAAAATGAATGGATATACATTCTCTTTCTATTTAAGCTGATTTACTACCTCAAGGAATGTTTGATACATCATCTTGGGCTTTGGGACTGAAAAGGCTGAAGGGGAAAGGAAAAAAAAAGCCCATAAACTGAGACTTTCAGAGCTTATTTTTCTTCACCGCTTCTTCAGTAAAGGAAGGAGAGGCAAAGCATTATGGAGGTAGCAGCGGCTGAAATTCAAAATCTTCTGAGGTATAGGGTGGATGTTTGTTTATCCACCCTTGTGAAACTCTCTGATCACTGATCTTGTACTAAACTCTCATATGATTTTTGATAGTTGCTGTCTTGAGCTGGGCAAGGCAGTCTGCAAAAAGAATTTGAAATATAACAGTAATTTATTATTTTGGTGTGCAGTACCAGAGCAGAGAGACAAATAAACAAAAGTCATACCACACAGATGACACAATAGTGGATCAAACTGCAAGATACATTAAATATCAAATTTTAATCTGTGAATAGAGTGTCTTCAGCTCTAAACAAAGTCTGTGGCAGCAGAAGAAAGAATGCTCATAACCATGAGTATCTAACTAGGGCACAAAATAAAGAATGAACAAATCCATGGCCACATCTCCTTCCACAAAGCTCTGAAAACTTTTCTTGATGAAAGAGCCTCTTCCTAGCATTGAAACTTGCATCTCTTCACACAGTTGCAGCCAGAGACTTGATGAAGCCTGTAAGAGCCTTTATTGTACTGCACGCTGCTTGCAAATGAGACAGATATATGGAAAAACAATGACATAAAATCCCTAGGAAGAGAGTTTGTATTATTTCCAGCAACCAGAAAATTTTTACAAGATATTCTATAATAATCTGTACATTATAATGGAATCACTTTCCAGCTGTTGAAAAATCAGGTATTTATAAAGAGTGACACAAAATCCTTGAACTAGTTCCCTTCACCAGCCTTTGTAGCTATCTCTTCCTGTAATGGCTGAGTGTTTGTTATAACCATCCCCATGCTTTAGCTTCCATATAAACCAGATGTTGAGAGAAAAAGATTGAAAATAACAACAGCATTGGTTGTAAGAGAAATACCTATTCTGGCTTTATATATAAAACCATCCTCCCCACTACATCCAGGAAAGGCTATATTTACAACTGCAGTGATTAAAATACTCAAATGCATATACAGAGGATATGAAAGAAGTTGCTTATAGTGACTTCTAGCTGCCAGCTCTAGAATAACTTTCCAGTGTAAGAATCATGTACGAAACCTCCAGGCAATTAGTTTTCTAATGAAGCTTGATACATACAAGAACAGGATTATATAGCTTCACTGCTTGTAACTGGGGGCCTGCTGATGACCTGAAGGTTCCCTTCTGGTGCTGTATCCTAATTTGCAACTAGGCTGGTTTCTGCTCAGATAGCAGAGCCAACCCAGGGCTTGAAAAGTTGGCTGGTTCAGATCTGCTTTTCTTTATCAAACAGCAGTTGCAGAATTTTTGTTGTTGTTGAGATGTGAGCCAGAAAGAAGTCCCCTTAGGAAAAAGAAAAAGGCCACTGTGCTTTTACTTCTGTTTTACTTACTGTCTCTGTGGGCAAAAGCTGCTCTTAGAATACTCCTTATTGAAATGTATTGATTTATTAGATTATGTATTGGATTGAAGTTTAGGTAGCATAATTACTTTAATCCCTGTGTATCCACCTTTAAACACTGTACCCATCACAAGGGTAACTGCACAGTGAGAGTATCTGCACACTGATATCTACACTGATTCAGTAACTGAGTTGCAAGCTAGAAATCATCATCAAAAATGCTGACTTTGACTTGTCACTGCAAAAGACGCCAGCAGTTTATTAGGATGTTTGCCTGAGGAAAACCTGAGTGACATCATTAGAATTTGGTATCCCTCTGACTGATTAACATAGAGAAAAAAACTTTATTTTTATGTGAATAGAGGATCATTTGCTTTCAAAAGTAAATACACCTGAGCTGCACTGAAAGTGGCTGGAGCTTGTGGTCACATCAGACAGAAAAAAATTATGCTGCTCAGAGATATATTGATCACACTAAACAAATATCTCAAATATTGCCTTTTTCAGAGCCAAAAGTTTAATTCCATACATTAATGAGGTACAAATCTCTGTTCCAAAAGTAGTGACTTCCTATGTAATGCCTGCTGGGGTTGTGGGTTTTTATTCAGGGGATTGAAGGAGGTAGAGTGCAACCCTCTGCATGGCCTTCATAGGTCTATGAAAAACAATTTCAAATTTCAATGGCAATGCACATTATATGATCACTACCACCTAGGCAATGACATTAGTTGCCATAGTAACCTCAGGTTGCATCATTAAGAATTTTAAATGTTGACAGTTGGGAAGCATAGTTTGAAACACTGGGAGAAGAGCAGGAAAGAGGCAGGTTTGACAGAAGTGTACAAAGCAATCAGGGGCACGAGTGCTTTCTGTTGTGCCAAGCCTGGATAGGGAACAATGGAGGAAACCAACAGCATGGATATATCAAGTGTCCTTTCTGTTTTCTTCCTGGATCATTGAAACAAAGGGGGGAAAAGCTGGTTTCCACCTTTCTTACTATCTTTTTCTAGCAAAAAAGGAAAGGCAACATGTCCATTTGAAACTGGTTACTGATGATCTCCTTTTGCATTTTAGACAAGCTAAAAGTACATGTGTGGCTGGCTGGGGAAGCACATGTGGCTTCTCTGGACATGGTGCTGTTTCTCAGAGCTTGGTTGTTCTGAGTCACAGTTAGTTTGCTCTGGTGCTGCTGTGTTGATTCTGGTCACTAATGCATTAAACTCTCCATTAACCAGGGCAATTACACCATTCCCTGTGCCACAGCACAATGTGAGCTAGTAAGTGTCAGGAATATCCAACTGTCATTTATAATATGCCATCTCTCCATCATTCTCTCTTCAGCCACTGATTCACACAGACAACTCAGCTTTTAGAAGTACATTCCATCTAAACTATGAGTGAGCAGATCCAAAGAATTAGGGATCTCTTTTCAGACATATTCCTGTTCTATCCCTCCTTCAGAAACTCTGCTTTTCCCTATGGTTTTGTGGTGAAACTAGGGGAATGCCAAGATGAGAGCCAGAGGAGCTGAATGAGGTGCTGGTGTTGCAGTGCTCAGATCCTTATGCTATCCAATCTCTCCTGGCTTTTTTTCCTACAGAACTCAACAACTATTAGGAACAGACTATTAGGAACAGACAACAGCATGCTGGAACTTGAGTTTGTCCAGGAAAACCCTGAAGGAAGTCAAAGGCAGAAGGAAAGTTTCATGTTTTCATTCTTAAGTTACTTGGCAAACATGAATGTGATTATATTTGAATGCTATAATAAACATGTGAAGGAATATCCAAGTTCCAAACACAATTTCTGGATGAAGTATGAACACCTCTCATAGCTTCCCAGGACATGTCAAGCAGAACGTACTTTAATTTTTCCTTCTTCTTCTTCTTCTTTTTTTTTCTTCTTTGTTTGTTTGTTTGTTTGTTTGTTTATTTCTGCATCTGTATTTCTATCTGTGTTCCAAATATCTGGCTATCCTGGTGAGTAGGAAACTCTCACATCACCTACCTCTAAAACTGTCCACATGACAAGGGACAGCAACATCAACAGGTTAAAAAATCCCAGGCTCCACAATTGTACTGGCTATAATGAAACAACTAGTACTCAAAATACATCGATAAAATGTCTTCCATGAAGCCTCCTGATCACCTTCTGTATCAGAGGATGAAGTTTCCTATTGCCAAGAACAGCTGGTTCAGGTGCAGATGTCAGACTCCCATGCCCTATCCCCAGCTCACAGTAGTGGCAAAGTTAAGTGCAGCCTTCAGGAAGGTTTCAGCACTATTCAGCTCAGAGCTGACTCCAGCCCATTAATGTGTTTTAAGCACAATTTTAAACTAGTTTTAAGCATACTTTTGTCTCGACTTGAGCAGAACAGTGCTCACATTCTTTTACCAACTGCCATAAAAACTGGGCACTTCTGTTAAAGATTTATGGCAAAAGACAGAACCTCCCTTGAGATATCTGCACAAGTGTTTCCTGTAACCACCACTAGTCATATGTAGTCATTCACACAGCTGAAGTCACACTTTATTTTGATGCTTTAGGATTATAAAATATAAATTTCCACCCATGATTTATCACTAATTTGGGATATAAGAATCTAAATGGGACATTAGACAAGCCTATTAGTGCAAAGCCTAGCTGCTATGAAATGGCTATTAGAGATTACCTTTAAAATATATTTTACAGCAGATATGCTCATCTTGTTGTTGAATAATCAATGACTGCACCTCTGTGTTAAATTTATTAGCATATCTACAAGGTGCAAGTGAACTTTCATTATAGAAAAATGTACTGGATGGCTATTTTCAAATTAAGAATAATCACATGGTGAGATATATTAAGCAAAATGGAATTGATACTAGCACTGATGTGTCACATACACTGCTACTGGGTTTTGCATTAGAAAGTATATTTCTTTGCTGTTGGTTGAGGTTTTATGAAACACACTAAATTGGCTCACAAGCATATGCATTTCTATGAGTCCTAATAAAAGATAAAATCTCCCCCAGTCAAAGTAATTCTTGACTTTGGGTGTTTGCAAATAAACTATACACAACTGAATCAGAAAATCAGGAATTTCATGCTATTCCTAACAGACAAACATGTATTGTGACTAAGTCAACATATTCTATCATAGGCACAAATGTGCAAGTTCACTTTAATAATTAAAGGCTTAATTGAAATTGTTCAGATTAAAGGCTAAAGAATAAAGCAATCCTGTCAATTGTTTGCTGTTAATAATGACTAATGTTTACCATGGAAGTGTAACACACTGAATGAAGATGTGTTTCTCATCACATTGTGTTTAAAAACTCTGCTGGTCTCTGGCAGTAAAGTGGCTATGAAGAAAGGCAACAGGAAAGCAGCAACAAAGTAATGAGTTGTGGGATGGATCTTTCTGGGGCTAGGAGGATATAGTGTGATATATATATTAGTGCTATTCACAGGACCTCTAAAACTCCTAAGAACACCCCTTCCAGGACCTTCTGTACATGTTTCCTACTTGTTCAGATTGAAGCTATCTTTCTTTGGTGTTTTTTCAGCATCTAGTCCAATGAAATCTCATGGACCGCGACCCCAGGTCTGCGGGCATGTAACCCAAGGACACGTTGATCCTTGAGCTGAGGTTCATGCGGTGTTGTCACTTGCACCATCTCCATTACAGGGACCACATCCAAACAGGCTGAAGGTGCTTCATCTGGAAGGACTCTGCTTCTCAGCCTCATGTGCTGACTACCATGACATTTTCTACAGTAGTCAGCGATGTCAAGCTGATCTTCTAAGTGTTACAAAAAAACCCTGAACTTAGAGCATTCAAAGGACACAGTGAGGGAGTTGAGAATGCAACTAACTCCTTGTGGGCACTGGTTACTGAGATAATGCTGGATACAGGATCCAGCAGGAGGGAAGCTCTGCTCGCAATTTGTCCGGCCTGTGGATGTCAATGTCACATAGTGAGGGGAGGAGGATGTCAAAATATCTCAAGGAAGAGAGACATTGCAGAAGACAGAAGCCTCATGCACCCACATGGCTGACATGAGTGCCAAGATCATGGAGAGTGACAAGGGAGTGCAAGGAATGTTCATGGTGACCCACGCAATTGGGCTGAAGACCAGGAAGCTCCTGTAGGGGATCACCATGTGAAGCTATACCCCATTAATGCACAGTGGGTGTAACAGTGCACAGTGTTCTGAAATCTCAGATGAAGTTTGGGGTAGGGTGAATCATATAGGAGAATGGTGGCTTTCCAGATCTTTTTTGTACAGGCCAAACTGTGGATGGTCTTGCAAAAGGCCATCACTGGGAGTGATCTAACAGAGAATTATAGAGGTACCAGCAGCAACTGAGTTCTCTGAATAGATTTGGTGTTGGGCCCTGACACAGGACTGGAGAACTGGTTCAGTGCTCTGGTACACAGGGCACTAATATAAATGTAAAAATGCAGTGGTGGGAGAATAAATGTCATCTGAGGTGTACGGTGACCTTGTTAGACATGGGCACTCCTGAAACCATCTCAGCTTGTTCCAGGCAGGAGAGCTCATGTACTTGGCTCTACTTTGGGAAGACAGTTCAGTTCTCACACTATTTTTTTTTTAGTCTATTAATGAAAGTGCTTTCCTAGGGTGCAAAAAGTACAAGGCAACAGGACATAATAACATGTATTAGCAGTCTCTGATATTAACAGTACAGATTGTCACATGATATGACAGTGATTAAAGTGGGCATGGATGGAGGTCTCTCTTTCTTCTGGGAGGCACTATTCCCCTTTGCAAACAGAAAATAAACACAGCCCTTCCAGAGCATAAATGCCAATAACTGTGAAATTTTGATTAAATAATAGATATGTGTTCAGAAGCAGTTTTTATAGTATGTGATTAAGAAAGATAACTAGACATCCTTACAGCTATAATGATAATAATTACTGCAATGCATAAAGTGCAGAATATGACACTGGAAAGGCCACTATTAACCTTTCCAAGGATTATTTTTGTTGTGTTTTTGACACTACGGACAGCAGTGTTCAGAGAACTAAATAAAACTATAGCTGTGACAGTTCTTTCCAGCCATTCTCTAGTATGTTAAAGAGGAGGTGTAGAAGGGAGTGAAATACCTTCTATTCAAAACAGATGTTTGTTTAATATCTAACATCTGTGTAGTCTTAGGAAAACTGTTTTGCTAAGACTTCTGCAACTCTTGGTGATTCAGAAAACTGACAACAGTGTTTCCCAGTTTAAAATAAGTTATAAATAACAGTTCCATGCCCCGGACCAAAGGATTTTTTACTCCTAGCAAGCAAATTTCCTGTCTTTAAAGTGCGATGTCACATTGTCCAGCAGATCACATCCATTATCAGGTAATGCTAATCCGTGAATTCCATGTTATGGCATCTCTGTGCCTTGTAGCTCTAGTGGAGAATTACAAACCAAGCACCACTGTTCATAAAAACTGAACTGCTGTTTCAGACCTTGCCAGAATTACTCGGTGGGGAAGGGCTGGGTAGATAGGCTGGGAAAGGCAGAAGAGATTGGCTCTGATGGCATCAGGTTTTCCAATGATAAAAGGAAGAGTGGATAAATTCCAGGAGTCTAAACATGAGTCAATGCAGGACATGTGAATAGAATGAATGAATAAGTAATATTGGTACAAATCCCTTCAAAATTCCTGTAACTGGAAAAGTGGAGTTGACTCTGGAGCTCTGTAATTCACCTACCTGTAACAGAGGCTGGTCTCTGTACGTCAGTCAAGCTTGCAAACATGCCACTGATGTTCAGTTCTGCTTTCTATATGATAAAAAAGTCCCCTATTAGTCAGAGTCTCCACAGCTACAAAAATTATTTTGTATGAAGGTGAGAAGATGCCATTATTTTAAATGATGGCGTTGCAATGTAATAGATTGTGTGAAAAAAGGCAGTAAATTCTGGGTCACTGCTCTCTGTAGAGTCCTGCAAATAACATAAGCAATCCAGTAGTCCAGGCTGCTCAGGATACTGTTTTTTAAACACATTAATTAAATCATGTTGAAGTAAATTCAGCTAAGCCAAGATTTCTTCAACAATTTATTATTGAAAACACAATTAGCTGGAGGCATTTGGAGGAGTTTTGTGAAATCAAAGGCTGCACTGCAACTGAGAGTAAGTTCTCCAACCATCAACTCATTAATAGCAGAAAATGGATATGCTGCTGCAAGGCACCAAATCAAAAGTAAAAATATGGAGCTTGTTACTGTGATTTGAAGAACAAATTCTATATATTAGAATATTTTCAAGCTGCTGTCACAAATTCCCTAACTTCATTCTTGAAGTTGATACTCAGACCCCTTATACCCAAATTGTTGGTCTTTGGGGCAGATTAAGGAGTTAATCTAAGGTACAACTATAGGGTTCAAATCTCTTTTGGCAACAGAATTACCCTGATTTTTCAAGATCGTTTTACTGACTCTCACTTCTTTCAATTTCACTATCATTTCTCATGTTGCTCACTTTCTGCATTACGCTGGATGCATCAAAAATAACTGTAACTGGAATAAGGGCATGTTAGCCAAACTCAGGCCACAAAAGAGAAACCTGCTGCTCTCATCCATGCCACCCTGAGAACCATGTACTCTGGCAGCACGACTTCTCTGTGAAAGGAGCTGAGAGTTCAGTCCACAATAGCTGCTGAAAGGAGAAAATAGCAGAGGCAGCAAAATGTTCTTTAACCAGCAGAGCAGGGCCTGACACTCTCTGCAGGAGAGAGTAGCTGCATAGGCACAAAGGAAAAACGATTTTGCATTAAATGCCTGTCAGTAGTGAGGACTGAAACCACCATTTTCATGTTAAGGCTGCAAGAGTGCTCCAAATATCCATGGTCCCATAAAACTTTTGTCCTAATACAAAGAAAATTTAAACTCAACTGACCCTTTAGTATCCAAACCTCATTTTCTTTTCCATTCATATAGCTGAAAATGTAAAGTCAATCTTGTCTATGTAGACATGGATCCTACTTCATTTAAGGTTATGAGTTGTTTTCTGTGCTGCTTCCTTTCCTGTATTACATTGAAGGCAGAGGTAACAGGATTAGGGAATTTTGCCTTCCCGCCCTCAGGTGCTCTTAAACGAATCAAGCCAAAAGAAAAATATGTTCAGTACTTTATTTTTAATTCCTACTGAATTTCACTGCTCTTTGCTTTCAGAATAGATGTAGAAATGCTAATGTAATTTAAGGAACTCATAACACTGCCTCCAATGACTTTGAATAGGAAGTACTAGAAATCTCAGGCAGGGCCTGATAAGGCTACATTTATTTAATTATTTTGTGGATGCATTAAATTCTGTTATTGAATCCCAGTTTAGCATCAGCTTTGGGGTCATGGCATTGCAGGTTTTATCTTAGTCTGATTTGCCAAGGAAATTAGAATTAAGGTGTTCTCCAAATTTGTGTTCGTAGGCTCATTCTTCCTTATAACATGGCAATTCAGGGTCAGTTTTGAGCAAAATTACTTGAAAGATCCTATCAGCTATACTAACTCTCAATGAGTTCTGTGGAAATAGTTGATGGAGGAACAACAACACTCAAATTAGTGCCCTTCTATGGGAAAGGATACAAACTGATCCCACTGGCATCAGACATGAGCAAATCCAAATCAGTCAGGCATTAGACGTTAATGCTGGAGAAGCTTCTATCAAAGTTTATATCTTATTAGCTTGGGATGACTGGCAATTGGTGAGGTTACACATTCTGCCTGTAAAGCTACGCAGGCATACAAAGAAAGTGTGAGAATTTTCTGAGTTTCCTCATTTTTCCAGATTTCAGTTAAAGGTGCAAATACCTTGGGTGATAGAAGGAAACCCAAGTAAAAATAGGGTCTTGACTTATCACAGAGCAGGGCTATGTTGTACCTTTGAAAAAACTGAAACACACTGAGGAAAACATGGAGAAAACAAAAATTTAAAAATGGGACAAGATATGGCAACCAACTTCTGTGATGAAATTTAAGGAATTTGACATTGATTATAGAGTCTAAGGAAGCTGGAATCACTGTTTCTAGATGTGGGAAGAGATAGTGGAAAGACCATTAATTTATGAAGTCAAGATAAAAAATAACAGTGCAAATTATACCTTCCTTTGAACACCACACAATCATACCCTGCACAAATCCCTTTGTGTCATGCTTCAGTGGCAACTCTGAAAACACTAAAAGCAACACAAAAAACCGCACACTAAACTTGTCACAAGCTTGATTATTTTTAGTACTTCTCTGGCCTAATCCCTTGCTCATTTGCCCATTGGTTGCAGTCCAGCCTCATGCATAATCCAATAGGACATAATCGGATGCTCCTCCCACCAAAGGATAGATACTTTCTACTGCTGTGAGTGTGTGGGTTCCCCTTGCTGGTTTGGGTTATGCTGTGGTGCCATGTGGGAATCTCTAACACACTCAGTTCTGGGTTAGGTGGGCTTATCTCATTTAAGCAGCCCCCTGCTACTACCCAGGGCTCTGGGAACTTCCCTGTAATTTATACATTGAATGAGGATGAATCAGGTAAAGATAGCAAGATCTGAAAGTACAGGTCCTGTTAGGGGAAAGGGGTATATTAACCTTTAAAAGTCCTGCAGAAACAAGGGGGTCCTCTAGAATGCACCATGCTTGTGGAAAATTATGAATTGCATAGTTTATCAAACATACGTAACTTATTTTTCAGTCCCTGATGGTGATGATTACATTATGCACTTATGAAATGGCCCTCACCAAATCATCCACGCTTGTTTGCAGAGGTGCCTCACAGCTTTCAGGACAATACAAGTCACATTAAGGAGCCAGCCGAAGTAAGCTGAACAGATATATGGCAAAGACTGATTACGGAGCTCTTCTGAATTTCACTGCTTGCACACCCATAAGAGGCCTAACAAAGCATTTTTTGATATTTCACAATGAATGCATCACTTTTCACTGATACAATAAGCATGTGAAAACTGCTCTGATCTCTGAGAGTGAAATATCCAATAAGCAGTTAAGGATCAACTAAGAGCACATCTACAAACTCTAGGCAGTCCTACAAAAAGCAAAGCCTGAGCAATAAAGAGTAAAAATTAGCCTGGAATTATTTGCATGTTCTTACTGGTCTCAATTCTGACCCCCTGGAAGCTGCTAGAAATATTGTCACTGACAGTACTGAAACATGAGAAGACCTCAAGCTGCTCTTGAAATATTACTACTGATTTCTTGATGTGAAAACTCCTTGACTTCACAGACAACAATGGAATTTGTTCATGTGTGTTTAAGCTGCATTTAAAATTTATAAATGAGAGATACATCTGAAAAACCGTACATACACATGTGCATGTACATAGAGGTGTATGTCTCAATTAGTAATGGAAAAATTTGCTTTTTGCAAAGGTCAACATGGTGAGACTTCCTGTCTCCTTTATCAAATGTTAAAATGTCCACATAAAATATATCAGTTTATATCAGGTTGTGGCATTTCCAATATGTTATACAGGTGTTTTCCCCAGGGAGAAAATGGGGTGGAAGAGCAGCCATCCCTATTCTTTGCTACTCCTCAGGTCAAATTTCAACCCCTGAAAGTGTGTTGTGCTGACAGTATTGCTGTTGGAAAGACAGCTGTAACAGGATTTTCATGTTTAGAGGAAAAGTTTTGTGCTGTCTAATTCCAAAAGTTTAAGACCTCAAGATCCAAATAATCAGATGGGCACTATTGAGTATGAAGCATGTACATGATATGTAAAAGAATTTGGGCAATATTTTCTTGTTAAAAAACTGTTTAACCCAGTGGCAAAAAAAGCATCACACAGCTTCTTGCTCACCTATCCCCATCCTGCTGGGAGGAAAAGTGAGAAAACTCAGGGATTGAAACAAGAACAGTTAAAGAATATAAATAAATGATGATAATAACAATATTAATAGTAATAACAACAAATTAATAATACAATATAATAAAATAATAATATAATGAATAATAAAATAATAGTAATGAAAAGGAAAATAACACAGAGAGAAATAAAAGCCAAGAAAGACAAGTGATACAAATGAAAACCGTCGATCATCACCAACAGGCTGATGCCCAGACAGACCCCCCAGCAGTAGCCCCAGCCAGCATTCCCCCTGGTTTTTTTGCTGAGCATGGCATCATTTGGTGTGGGATAGTCTTTTGGTCAGTTGGGGTCATCTGCCTCAGCTGCATCCACTCCCAAATCCTTGTGCACCCCCAGCCTACTTACTGGGGGGCGGGAATTAGGGGGAGAAAAGGCCTTGGCTCTGTGCAAGCTCTGCTCAGTGAGAACTAAAATATCCCTGTATTATCAGCAGTTTCCAGCACAAATCCATAGCACAGCCCCATGCCAGCTACTGAGAAGAAAATTAACTCTACCCCAGCCAAAACCATCACAAAAAGCAGCCTAAATTTCACAACTCCCTTTTGTGAACTCCAACAAAATTGTTTAAAAATTATATTGATGTAAAAAAGACTATAATTGTTCATGACTGGTGAGCTTGCCAGCTTTAGGTCCTGAAGTCATTGATGGGACACCTGTCCTCCTGCACAGCAGAAGCCACAGCATCCCAAGCTGCACAGCTGCTCTGATATCCATAACTTCCTTTTTCACCCAACACACTCTTAGCAAGACACCTTGCACATGTGCTCAGAGGTTAGATGTTGTGATATTAGACAGGATTTTTCTAATATATGTACAAGACATGTTTGCTAATATGTAGAGGAGAGTATAAACACTCTCCCTTATGTTCATGGTCTGCATTTCTAAAAACAGGCACTATGTACTGCCTGGGTGTATTGAGGTAGCTTTTGAACGAAACTCGAACTGAAAACCTTCTGACCTGAACCACAGTTTTGGAGTTAGTTTGGATACAGGCAGACCCCCAGAGCTCTTGGGTGTTTGCTAGAACAGTCCTCGCCACTTGACTGTGTGAGATACCAAAAATATCACATAGCATCAAACTGACTTAAAATTTCCATTGGGGACCTACTGCTCCCTTGTCTAAGATATTTGTAACAAAACAACAACATCAACAACAACAAAACCCTACCCAAAAAAAGTCCTGCAGGGATGACTAAGTTGCATTAGTTCTCCCAGAGGTATAATGTATACAAATCAAATCAAAATATAAATCATTCCACCCTGTTGTGGGGTTTATGCACAGTTTCTTTTAATAAAATATGCAAATATTTTGCAGTAAATTGATTTCCCAGTTTCAGTTCTCTTATCTCCATATTTATTATTCATGATTCTTCTACTCCCCTACTTGAGCATATAAAAAAAAAGAAAGAAAGAAAAAAAGAAGAGGGGAAAAAACTATGTAGAGTTCACTTGCTTTTAGGAACTAGCTTTATTATTGTTATTATTAGCACAATTTTATACTCCTAGGAGTGAAAGATAAATGTAGATATTACTTCTAATCTCAACCAAAGCTAAGAGGTAATACAATGACACTCTTTAATGCAAATCACTGCAATAAATGACTACATAGCCCAAGTGTTCCGCTGCATTACAAATTGTAATGAAAGTTTGAATTGCTGAGCAAAATGACTGTTGTTTAACCTGTGACCAAGCTGGATGGCATTAGTTCTGTTGTTAAAGGTGCACACACCATGACTGAAGAGGAAACAAACCCAAATATTTCAGATATCTAAAGCTGTCTCTAAAGAGGCTTTCTGGTTAAGAAAAGTAAATTGCCGGTCAGTTTTCTGTGGCATCAGCCAATGTATGCAATTGCTGTTTTCCATCACTCTGTGGTTAACAAGTTCTGCAACAGACAGTCCAAACTGATCAAAGGTGGGTGCAACCACAATTTCTGATTGCTGGTGCTGGAGGTCTCCGTGGAGATAAAGGACAGAAAGATGGAGTCACCAAAGGTCAGGGCAGCAGAGCCAGCACAGCTCGTCACATGCCAGGAGAAGGTCAAAGACAAAGTCAAGTGAAGGGAGAATGAGATTCCAAAACCAAACATATGTTGGGTTTCACTCTATAGAGAAGATTCTATCACAGTAGAGTTATAACTTATTACAAGCATATGCTCCAAGTAAGCTCCATTTTCCTGCTACTTTCAATTTAATTAGGTATAATGATTTCTTTCCATTAAGATCCTCAGTGGATTACAGGTCTCATTTTTAAAAATGTGTCTGTGATTTAGCAATCCAATTGCTTTTTGAAGGATTTAGAAGTTTCATTCCTTTACTAATGAAAAATCAGACCTGTAAATATTCCAATAGGAATTACAGTTGAGTAACAAAGCCTAGAGGAAAAGAAAGATTTTTTACAGATACTCTAGGTTTGTTGGACTGGCTGAAGAATTAAACTACATTTTGTTCTGATAGTACATTGCTTTACAGGAGTTTGGGTGACTATAACCATGAATTTTGATCTTTGCAGAAGCAACATTTTCATCTAAAAATTTCTCAGAAGAAAAACTCCCAAGAAGACCCTAAGGTGGGCTATTTGTGAGAAGAGGGTTCTGCAAGGTTTGGCCCAAAGCACTGAAGATCAAATTCTCTCTCAAGTCAAAGAAATTGTGTCAGCACAGAATCTGGCCTTAGGTATAAGCAGTGAAAAGAGACTGCATTGCAACTGCATTGGCATTGCAAATCAGATGGGGAAAGAAGGAAAAATCACAGAAAGACCTTAGATTTCTTTCTAATTATTCCATTTCTTCTCTGCCAAAAAAAATTATTTGTTTTGTCTCTGCATTTCAGCATCAGCTTTCACCTGGCATAAATCCCTGCTTTTAATGGAATGGCATCATTATAAACTAATGTGATGACGTGAAAAGTTGCACTCCTATCTCCGGAAAAGACTTGCAGGTTTATTCAACAGTAGAATAATCCTCTTTGCAGGCTGAAAACAAGTTCTTTTCTGTAGGCAGGTTTTTTTGATGTTTACCTTCTTGACAAGCAAATAAGATGGTTTTTCATCAGAGAACCTGACACATTATTAGAAATTATGATTGGCCATCTGCTTTTTCTCTTCAGTCTCACTCATAATGCTCCCAACGTTTGTCTTCTCTGCGTTTGCTGTACACCAGGACCTAAAGCAGAGGTCAGGCATGGCAATGGGTCAGGGAGGAAGGGGCTCCAGAGCGCTGGATTTCTTACTGCAGTCAGCTCTTACTCACTGCTGCTTGGTTACATCCAGTACAGTACTTTTTTTATTATTATTTTATTAAGATGTAAATTAAATCTAAAAAACTCTGAGAAAGAAAAGTCTGCTTGAAAAAGTTTGTTCATGTTGCAGAGTATTATCTGTAAGTCCTCCAGCTAGGCTAAAAGCCTATCCCACTGCTCCTTGGGATTTCTAGTGAATTAATAATGTCACTGATGAATATTCAAAAGTAGGCAGCTATTGTGCCTCCAAGCACATAATTAATTATTCATTACACATTTTTATTCACTGAATTAAAAAACACAGGGTGCTCTGGGAAATGAAGTGTAGTTCACTGCAGGGGCATGAAATTCTACACTGCCCCTTTAAGGATTATTACTCTGTATTTATAGTTGCCAGGGCAACATAAATGCCGGGCAATTAGATCATGGGTTGTCCCCGAAGACTGATGGGATAATAAGCAGTAGTCAAGTATTAAGTTGACCCAGTAAATGTCCCACATGAATAAACCTGGGCTAGGACCACAGCTGGCATCTTTCAAATAAAACTTTTACATTAATATAGTTTAAAAGGTGCATTTATCCGGGAATTGAGCATGCATCCACAGTGGGAAGGCTGCAGAGAGGACTAATACCACTTCCCGGTGGTGGTCCACAGGCTTTGTTCCTCGGGCCGGGCTTTGTGCAAAGTTAGGAGCATATTGAGCCTCTAAAAAGCTCAAAGTGGGGAGAGCCCCGCATTTACCCCCTAAGATCCAATGTTCTGTGTTGGTGGAAGGTATTTTTTTTCCTTACTTATTCTGCAAAACTCACCAGCAGGGGAGAAAACCAGTTTGGTTCTGAGCTTTAAAAAACAGGTATTAAAATTTGACAAAAAAAACAAAACCACCAAACAAAAACCAAACCTACAACTATTTAACTGGGTACGATTTTGCCTTAAAAACAGTTTAACAGAAACATAGGATCAAGACAACCCCTGTAAATTATTACCTGTGAGATGTGTTACCAAGGGCATTTTCCAGACAGTAAAGAGCAATCTAAAAATATGAAATTAAAAGGATCAGAGAGATTCCCCTAAACTACTTTTTTTTCCTGGTTTTTTTTTTTTTTTTTTTTTTTTTTTGCAAATATAAACTTCATATTCTTGCTGGCTACTGGCCATCCCGTTTTTCATTGAATTAATTTTCTGTGAGTGTTTCTACACAAGCTCAGAAATTTATCTTTCTCTGAAAACAATTTTCAAGTTAAAAAAAACACAAACTGTGGAGAACGCACACACATATATTATTTAATTTTTCCCCATTAATACTTGTTATATCAATATTTTTTAAACTTAATTCTTTCCACTATCCCCACTGGTGACACAAGGTGATGGTTTTATTGTGCTTTTAGATCACTAATTTTGTAGAGGAAAATGGGAAATCATAGTTTATCTCTTCCTGCAGACACTTGGCCATACTAAAGCATGAAATAGTTCTCAGTTAGAGATATAATAATGCTTTCTATAGTTTTGTTATACAGGGGGGAAAAACAATTCCAAGGAAGTATTATATATCCCTCAGTGTAAGAGAAAAGACACATCTTATCAGTGAGTATGTGTGTGCATAGATTTATCCTAACATATAGATACACATCACACTGCCCCAGACAGCTGAATACATTTGCTCATTCATTAAAATTATGCTTATATATAATGAAATTACTAGCTTTGTAGTGAAAATATTTTAAGGAAGAAAGCAAGTGCTTAGACACAATTTTTCTATGATAGTTTTATTTGTCATAGATTTCAGCAGGCTACACTTTTTTACACTTAATTATTTAGGGCATAATTCTGGGTCGCAAGCAGAGAGGTGGACCTTTCCCCTAAAGGAGAAAAGGATGGACACTGTAAAGAGCTGAGGGGACACGCATGCACAGACTGCTTGGTCAGACACTGGACAATGTGGGTTTGAGACAGTAGGACTTGCATGCTTAAAGTTAAGCATGTGCTTAATTATTTTTATGGGATCAGACCCTGAGAGCTGAACAGTTTATCAGATCCATCAGCCTGGTCACAGGTACGGGTCACCTCTGTCATTTGGGATGGGAACATCACTCTCATGTGCTTAGGTGGGAATTTGTTCAGGAGATGTAGCAGGATTGCCACTCAGCACAGCCAAAGCCCCTGAGCTGCAAGTTCAGGACACACATTCAAGGACATTCACCCTGTCAGGGCTCTCCTCCACTGCCTAACGCATCTACGGGGATAGCAAACCCTAGGATATCACCTCTGCTGCTTTTATTACTTACTGTTGAGTACAGTGTGTATTTCTCAATGACAAGTCAAAAGGTACGTGGGAATATTTCTAGGTACAAAATATATTCATTTTCATACTTATAAATATGGATGTGGTTATATTTTATATATGTGTGTACAGACACTAAAATGGAAAATGTCTAGTGCAAATTAATTCGTTTGCATTCATGGATTTGAAATATCAGCAAAATATCATTTCTAGCAATTATTTTTAGCTACAGGTAAATGATAGAGGACTGGCTGGTTCAGCAGCTTGTATCTGTATATTAATTACAAGAATGCAAATAATTGACAAAAACAATTGAGATTTCTTTTATGGCATTGTGAATCTCAGGACAACATCCTGCAGAATTAGTCAGTAATTCTCCACTTGGACATAGTCCACAAGAAACCTGACAAAAATCAACTGCAGTAGATGCTTCTTCATCATTCTGGTCTGGTCTGCCATTGCAGGAACATGCAAAACAATAACAAGTTCATGGGGAATCTCTGTCTTACTTAATAGTTAGAAAAATTAGGACCTGTCCTAGTCTGAAAGACCTAACAAGAAAAACAGCATGATCAAATAGGGATGTTGATTTTGCTGGAAGGAACACACTATCCAAAGTTGAAAGCAGGCTCATGTGGAGATAATCAATCACCATACTAATAGCAGTGCTGAAGAGATGTGATTTCTGAGGCTGCAACTTTGGCCAGAGACATTACAAGGAGTGATCTCCCAGAAGTTACATCTTAGCCTCATGATCTGGCAGATCTCACCCCAAAGTCTGAACAAGTTCAGCCCCAGACAAAGAGACATTTTCCCCAGTATTTCTAGATCTCCTCAAAGAAAGGATGGGTTTTGTGGATAACGCTTCACTCCTGGACGGTATAGATGGGCATTGAGTTCCCTTGATATAAGAGCCTGCACAGCATATGAGAGGACTTTAGGTGAACTGGAGGTATCAGAATATTGATCCATGGGAGAGTAAATATTAACTAAAGGGTCACCCAAACATGGCACCAGTGAGGTCCTTCTTGGCCATTTCCCCTGCAAGACAGCAACAAAATATCATGCTATTTTCCAAGTTTTGAGTTAAGAGAAAAACACATGCAGGCCTTAAGGTGACTTGAGCATGCATCTTACTAGGTTCACAGCTGTGAGATTTTTAGCTTGGGTTTTTTTAGGGGGGTTGGGTTTTTTCAGGGGGTTTGGGTTTTTTCAGGGGGCTTTGTTTGTTTGTTTGTTTTTCCCCTTTGTTAAACCATTATTGAAGACCCAAAATAAAAACCTTGCATTTGTAGGAAAAAAACCTGCAGTCTCCTGTAGGAACAGAAATAGCTGCTTAAGCAGGCAAATCTTAGAGCTCAAACAAAAGGGTTGTCTTTACTGGGAAAGTCACTGAAAGAAAATGTGAATGGTTTTCCATTCCTCAGAAATGTGGAACCTAAAAAACTGCGTCAGAATTCATTTTACAATTTTACAATTAATCTCGCTGCATTCATCCCTGTGTACAAAAGGTGGAAAGCAGAAGCTTGTGGGAGTGCGAAGCGCTCAGACTGGATCTGAAGGAAATTTTCTGCTACACAATGGCAAATTGTGGTATCAAGCATGGTACACTGAGGCACTGCTGCCATATTTACCCAGCCTATCTTCTACAAATTCATTTCTTCCACTTCTCTTTCTCCCATTGATGCTCACTCCTTGGCATTTACACTCTGCATCAGAAGGAAAATCCTCTTTCAAGGCTGATATATCCATTCTGTGGTACTCCTCCCACAGTAGTGCACCTGTATTTATGTCAAAGTAAATGTTTATAATGCAAAAAATATGACAAGCTCATTGAGGAAATAAGGAGCCTCCTTTGTTTTATGACACTGGGTTTCCTGGTGCTTTGTCTCTAAGTTTGTTAGGTGTAGGACACCTGGAGCAAAAGCTCCTTAGGATTGTCAAGTTGTCTTTGGAATCTCTAGGAAGTACTGGGTACACATGAAGAGCTCTGTATCAGAGCTAAAAGGAGAGGAACAACACTATCAAACCAACAGTGTTGAAATTTCTAGTACTCACCTTTTTTTTCCTAGAAGGGGAAGATTGCCCACTAACTAGAAGTGCCTGTGTAGTAAGACATCAGATCTTAAAATCAACAAAAGTGACTGGCTTTTTACGAATAGCACACAGAAAACAAAGGTACATCTGCAATGGCAACACTAACGCTGTAGATGTGGCCCCACCAGTTTTGACTCTTGTCCACTCAGTGATCAGAAGATGCACTTCAATGGAACAGCACCTGAACTAATCAGCTCTCAGCGGCACAGTGCTAACAGAGCTGGAACCTTTGCAAGGTGCTGCACTTCCCAGTGTGGATACAGGAGCGCTCCTGGAGATTCCAGCCCCATGTGCCATTCCACAGCATCAACTTGACTCAAAGGATTAATCAAAGGTCATGGAGGAGAAAAGTGACAAAGCCGGGATGGGAAACGGAGATTTCATAAATTCTCATCCTGGGTTTAATTCCTCTGTTCCTTCGTGGAATTCAAGAATTTAACTGGACAGGTTAATGTGGGGCGATGTGTGGGCAGATTTTCTCCTTTGAAGACATTCTAGATTTACAAAGGAGGACTTGACACTGAGAAAATCACATCCCACAGTCACTGTGTTATATGGGTTAAAGCAAAAATGGTTTTGGAAATGCACATTTACCTTTTAGGGCATCCACAGTGCAGCATAAAGGGGACAGAGGATAGAAAGACCAGGAAGAAAGACTGAACAAAGAGAAGGGTAAATTGTGCTCTACTAGAACAACTTTACAAAAATTATCAGGAAGGTATTTCTGTATTCCAGGCAACCTAGAGCAGTCAGCTTAGTTCATATAGTTGATCAGGAGCACCCAATGAAATATTCTACTGAGTGTCTATTATATGATTTAACAGATCTGGTTATGTACAGTCTTATGTGTAAATATATAGAGATATATGTGTGCATGTATCTCTATATGTATATTCAGAGAATAATAAAAGACATTTTTAACCATCTGTTTTGAGCAATGCATCTATATTAGACACTAGCAAAATGAAGGGGGAGAGAAGAAAAGAATGGGAAAAGACATTTTTCTCTCCCTCAACTCCCAAACTTTAATTACAATACACAGGTAAATAAGGAGACAGGCAGATGACTAGGCAGAAGGGCACAGATAAAAGGGCATGTATGTTCAAAGGAAACATAATTACCTGCTATTCCCTTGCTCTCTGGAAAAAGTTCAGAGTTTCAATACTGACAGAAGCTAAAAATTGATCCATAGAAAAATGTTCACTTCACTAGAGGCTGCAAAAGAGCCTTAGCAACTGACACAGAGGAAAGTTGTTCTGAATTCCTTCAGGCAGGTTGGAAGGCAGCTCTGACTTGAATAACGCAAGAGGCCTTTGAGGCATACAGATGCCCTCCTTTCTGAAAAGTTTTTCTTGGAAAGCAAACTTCCTCCTCTCAACTCACACTTGGCAGAAAGGATTGCGGTCCAGACTTGCTGTGCACATTATTTCATTCCAGTATCAGTGGACACAGCTCAACAGAAGTTAATAGACCTTTCCTGCTTAGAGTTTTTTATATCAAATACAAATAATCATCCAATCTGCCCCTTCCCTCCTTCCATTCTTCTTAATCTCTCTTTCCTGCCCATGCTAGCTGAATTATCTTTCTGTACTCTGCCTTCAGACAAACTCAGCTTGAGAAAATTAAATATTTATTCCTTTCCAAGACCTGTCCCCTTGTAACATGAAGGATGCAGGCACATCTGGAGGTGAACAGACTACCGACTTTCATCTCTGCAGTGTAGCATGTGGTATTAATCCTTCTGTCCCCTCCCCCTAAAACTCTCTATGGGGCAGGGAATAGCTCTTTCCCCATGTTTCAACAACACCCAGCAAGATGAAATCCCAGCTGAGTCTTTGGATGTATTTTGAAAACTCCATTTCTGGATTGGCGGACCCGAGGTTGGGACAGAGCGTGCAGCCAGTAGGGCTCTGCTAGCCCTGCATGTGCTCCTGCTGCTCCTCCTCTGCTCCAGCTCAGCACCAAGCTTCTCCTTCTAGTTTTCAATGTTCAGGAACAACTTCTATAAAGCAGTATTACAGGTTCTTCTCTGTCATCATCTTCAGCCATGTCCATATTTTCTTTAGAGCAATAATTAAAACAACATATTCAGCAGCTGGGTTATTTTTTCCCCTAGATTTAATCTGTTCAGTCTCTGATTTACATATTAAAAGCACTAATTAGCCCCTCAGAGTGTCTGAGCACGGATAGTGCAATAACTGGTCATGTAGTCACTAGAGACCACTCCCTAGTGCTTTTGGTAAGATCTCATGTATACAGCCTCAGTCTCTGGATGGCAGGAATGGCCATGTGTAGAGGGTTGTCTGCTTTGTTTCATAGCATTGAGGGACCGTAGTGCCGGATTGCTTCATTCTTGCATTTTTTCTTCTCTTTGAAGTGTTGTGTTTGATCTGTCTGCTTGTCTGTCAGGTTTTCCCCCTCCCCCATTCCCCATTGCGTCATGTGCGAGAGGCTGCGAGAGGATGGACCGCCTTTGGCCAATGCTGGCGCAGAAAATTCCAATCCAATCAAAGGCACAATGGCCTTTTCTCTCAGCTTTGATGCAGCATTCAAATAAACAAGAACTGTGCATTCAAAAAGAAAAAAAAATTCAATAAGCCTCCAAGCCATTCTTCTGGCTAAGGATATTCGAAGGAATCATTTAATTTTCTTTGCATGTTTAGAAGTCACCTACAAAATTGCTCAGTGGTCTGGAAGCAATGTTGCATAGCCCCAGGTGTGAGGCCTGAGACTGAATCCTGATTGAGCTTGTTTCCAAAGCTGCCAGAAGCTATGAAGCCTCCAGGGTGGGAAGAAAGGCTCTCCAAACCCAACTAACAGAGTTTTGATACTCAGCTTCTTCTTGGAAACGTGTAAAGGCAAGACAAGCACCTCATCCCCAGAAATCACTGTGAATGCCCCATGATTTTAGAAGATGCAGAAGGTCCCATTACTCTGGAAGTGGTACAGGGCTCATTTCCTCACATGCTGTGCTGAGACATGAACGTGATGCTTTTTGCTTGGGCATTGGGAGCTGGTACCACCACACAGCTCTGAACCACATTGCCTCATGGAACCTGGCCCCTTGGAGCAATATTTGCACTGAGTTTCATCAGTAAATTCCTTTGGGAAACACAACAGAGCAATTGGGCACCAGGCAGGGGCACTTCCCCCTCTTCTGAAGAAGCTGTGATATGGGTCAAAGCTTTTTTTTGAACCAAGCCTAGGGAGGAAACAAGATTGAATGACCTAAATCAGTGCCAAGGGGCACAAGAGAGATTAAATTCTCCCCATTGTTCCACTTATGTGTCTTAAAAAATCTTTCATGAATATCCAAACGTCATCACCAAGCAAACCAGGTAAATGATTGTCAGAGCAAGAAACACTTCAAAATCAGTTTGAGCAAGCCTTATAAAATCATAGAACCATTAAGGTTCTGAAAAACCTCCAAAATCATTGAGTCCAACTAGGAAAGAGATTACTGGACAATATTCTCCTTGCTCTCCTTGATAGCTCACCAGAGAAAACCAGTGTTATTGTTGTGGCCCCCTAAAGCAGTTAGGTCTGTGTGAATGGGACTCCTGGGCACGAGAGCCACGCAAGTGCTCAGCACAGCAATGTTACAAGCCAGGGGAATGTGGCATTTAGGTAGATGGAAACAAGCCTGGGAAGCAGAGAACAGGAAAAATGAGTATTCCTTGAAGTTGTTGTCCTGGATGAAACTTAGGGCTGTGATTCAAGTAATGATTTTTGAGCAATTATTTTTCTTTGCCTAGAAGAGCCTAAAGCCTATGAGGAGCTGCAATACCATAGAGAAAAGATGCAGATGGCATCTACATAAGTACCAGAGGGTTTGGCCAAAAACCAAGGGGAAATTGTCTTGGATGTGCCACCATCTTTGCTAACTATTTGCTCCATAACAACACTATACTTTTCCAAGCCTCCCATTTCAGAACACGTTTTTTAAAAAGCTTGGATTCCACTGTTACTAGGAGCCAAAGCTGCAAGAGAGCCCAGGAGACTATAAAACTATAGCTTCTAAAACTGTTGACTTCCCTTCAAGTTAAAGAGAGGAAATCACAGAGTGAGATGTACGTCTGGTGACACAACTCTGTAAACCACCCCCTGCTTCCAACAGAGGCAGATACCTCTGACATATTTAGAAACTTCATGCAAAGACAACGAGTCAACAAAATCCATTTGATTTAAACTATAGGCTCCCTGAGGCTATCAGAACAGACCCTCTGTCTACTGAGGGAAGGGAGTTACTTGACTAATGCCAGCTCTTGTGAGATGCCTCTCCAACCTTTAAATGGGTTGGGAATGCTCACAGACACACTATTCTGATCAGTAGCTTTGCAATTACAACTGACTATGAAACGCCATCATGCACGATGTGTCTCTCAGTGACCTCAGGAAGAAAGTCCCAATCACAGCTGACCATAACCCACAAAGAGGAAGAGAGTAACTGTATTTAGGAACTCCTGCTTCAGGACAGAGCAAATATTGTCTTGGATAGATGACAGCTGATGAGGATTTTCCAAGAAAAACCTACAATTTTGCTGTCAAATCTTTGTAAAGCAGTAGCTCAGAGACCTCTAGAGGAGAGAAGACCTTCAGTCCTCAAAGGGCATAATTTCTTATTCAAAGTGTCTCAAGAATTGTTTGTCAGCTCCTCTGATAATCCAGGCAGCTAATTTTTCCCAGACTTCTCAATAACTGAAGCCATATGTTTTGCTTTGATACAAGTTCTATCAAATTAAAAGATTTCTCAAGAAACATAATTACAGCCAATATTTACTGTTAACTAGAGAACAGCTGAAAGTTGGAGTTTTTACTATGTACACTCAGTTTGTATCAGGCTGCTAGAGTGGTAGGTTGGACAGTTCTGTATAGCTAGTATTATTTGCTGGTGCAAAAACTCCAGGAAGCAGAATCACAGAATCATAGAATGGTTTGGGTTGGAAGGGACTTGAAAGATCATTTAGTTTCAATCCCACAGCCATAGGCAAGGACACCTTCCATTAGACCAGGTTGCTCAGGGCCCCATCCAATAATTTTATTTTTTTTAAGGCATCTGCCTTAGAAGCTTGTGGTCTCATGCTTCCACCTTCCCCTCCTTCTCTCATGCTTTTGTCACCTCCAGCTATCAAATGAGATATCACCTCCATTCCCAGCCCACTTAAATAACTTCTTCACTTCTTCCCTGCTCTTTAGATCTTTCTGCTGTCTCTTCTCCAATATCTTCTCTTCTTCCCTCTGATTTCCCAGATAGAATATATCTGGACTTGTTCTCGTTTCTCTGTTTCAAGTCTTTGCAATCTCAATGTTCATTTTCAGTGTCCAGTCACTTTGTTAGACTCAGTGTTTTATGCCCAGCCTTTTTTTTTTTTTGGCAGTCTTCATAAAAGCTGGACTTAAGGAGACAACAAAATTGACAGAAAAGCACATTCTATTTCCCATTGTCAAGGTGTCACAGCAAGCTCTCCTTTCATGCTGTGCATCAGGTCATCATTCTTGGGGTACTTTGTCTGCAAGCATATTATGAGTGTGTAACTTTGAGAGGGATAGGGTACAGAGGCTCATTAATATCTTCTGTCGTGTCCAGTACAGAAGGAGCAAACATCAAGTTTCATTTTATAGCCATCCTTTCAGTCTCCTTAAACTGGCAAAGCAAAACAGCTGCCACACCAAAACCACACAAATTGTTCCTTAAAACTCAGTGGTGTGAATTCTGAGCTGACTCATGAATTGCATCAATCAGACTCACTGCAAAGGATCTACATCAGCCACCACTGTCTTGGCAGAGTTGGCCTGGCTGTGATGTTTGTGGTCAAGTAAGACCAGCTGAGCATCCTGTGATGTGAACTGTGCTGGGAATATTTCCCTGACAAATCAGCTCTCCGGACTCACAACCTTCTCTACATCTCCAGAATTGTTTTTCAATGAGATTTTCTCTTTGTTGTATTAATGGAAGTCCATGTACATCCAAAGTTGGGATAACTAAGATTTTTAATCCCATCATCTCTTTGTAGTCTCATCCAGAAGAATAAAAGACTTTCCTTCAGCTGCTTACTGCAGTTACATGCACTTACACATTCAGCCTGCCCAGCCTCAACTTCTGAGCAGTGTTACAACTCCCTCCCAGTCAATGCTCAAGGAGTTTTGCTAAATTGCCTGCTTCCAAATCCTACATCCTCCAAACAGCCCCCACTTTCCTTCCAGCGGACAAAGTCTGGAGAGGGGAATTTGCTTAAAATAAAACTTGGGCTTAACCACTACCACTGCAAATTGCTGGTTAAGACACAGCCTTGTACTGATGATAAGGGAGAGTATCCTTTTCTCCATGTGCAGGCCTATTTCAAGGTCTGTAGTCTGGATCGTGCTCATCAGTGGGCTTGCAATCTATTTCTCACCAAGCAGGCCAAAGTCCACACTGCCACATTTTGGTAACAGAAAGATGTTGCTGAAAATAATTGGGCCTGGCAGCACTTAATTGTTTTCCAAAACCAGTCCATTAGTTCCAAAGCTCACTGAGTGTTTGGTTGCTCTGTAAACCAGCCACATGCCTAGAATATTGTGCCCAATTCATCTGGAATGAGTTTGATTTAACAATGTGTATTTGCAACAAGCTGCTTCTGTTAGGAAAAAAAAATCCTTTGTTTTATCCCAGTTACACCTTTTTCCCATTCTCTCAGCTGTGTGACTGCCAGTGCCCACAGGTATTCCTCAGGGATGTGGCAGGAGACAACAGAACAACTGGCTTCTTGACAAGGGAGAGGTGGCTTGCCAACTGCTACCCACTGACTGGAGCGTGTGCTTGGCTCTGGGAGACAAACACTGCTGCAATATGCTCTCCCTGGAGAAATCCATCCTCAAAAATCATGACTTTTACTGAAATATTCAGAGATCTCACTACACTTTTAAAGCATGGAAGTTGAGCATCAGAAGAACCAGATAAAAAGTATGCATTTAAGTTGCTGGGAACAGTAATACTGTGCTTCCTCCCAACACCATTTCTGCAGGTTTTGAGTCGGTTTTCTCTGCCTTGAACCTCCCATCTCCAGTAACTGCACAGACAAGGCAGATCCAGGATCCAGGTGAGTGCTGTCTCCTGCTTGGATTTAAAACCAACTCTCCTTGGAGTAACTAAGATTCTCCATTCAAACAAGTTTGCAGATACGTGGGCAATGCAAACTTTTTACTGCTGCTTTGCTGGATGCTTCCTGCCCATAAGTTCAGTCACCTGTGAATCAGTTCTGCTAGCATTACACATCCACACAGTCTCAAGATGTGCAAAGAGGCACATCCTCTCTAACCTGGACATTAAATTAATGGTGTTAGAGGTGTTTGATTTAGTCTAGTGACTGCAGTCATTAGGCTGTGGGTAGCACAGACACCCTGATGTAACTGCAAGCTCACCACGACCGGAAGTAGAGAAATCCAAGCCAGTTACTAACTTGAGTTATTTCTCTAAGAGGAGCTTATGGTAACAATGATTCCTAATAGCCTCCAGCATTGAAACAGAGAGAATCCACCTGCATGAAAGTGGTTGAAGAACACCAGAACACAAACACTGGGTAGCATTCTTACATCTCAAGTGCACAATGTTTCAGCAGTGGGGAAGCACAGGCTTTTCTCATCACCTCTCCAACCTTGAGAACAAAACAGAGGAAACTAGATTTAGTTTCTCACTCAAGAGGATGCTAAATTCAGTCCCTATTTTTCCCCAGCCTACTTCACCTTCCACATTTAGATGGAAGTACTGGTCAGAAAAAGCAAAAGTGTCGCATTAGAGAGAGCCTAAAAGAATTAAATTACTTAATCCATTACTCTTCATGAAACATCAGCAACTTTTAATCAATATGTGAGATATTTCTTTGCACTTGCTTTGCACTAGTTTGGGAGGAAGGAAGCTGGATTTAAACACAACTGTCCAAGTTCAGCCTGCCCAGCCTCGACTTTTGAGCAGTGTTACCAACCCCTCCCAGTCAGTGCTCAAGGAGTTCTGCTAAATTGCCTGCTTCCAAATCCTACATCCTCCAAACAGCCCCCATATTCCTTCCAGCAGACAAAGTCTGGAGTGGGGAGTTTGCTTCCATCTTTTGGCTTACACCGTAGCCAAAAGAGACAGTACAGAGCACACACCACCTCCAGGCACCAAAAGTCCCCATCTCTATGCAACATGGGACTGGAGTAGAAAGGGGCTTTTGCATGATTTCCAGACCAAAATTTCCTTGTGAGGGAGGGGGATGACAGCGTTGGCACACAGCACTTGGAGCATTTTATCCTTTCACAAAGGCCCTCCCCAAGCTGTGCATGATCCAGCCCTCCAGGACAGCTCACATTTCTGACCAGATTGCGCACAAGGTTCCAGCAACCGCCTGGAAAGTCACTCCAGCAATTAAGTGTTGGTAGATTTTTTTCTTTTAAATACGAAGGATATGGCCCACTGTGCAGGGTATTGCAGCCACCCTCCCTGTCAGGCCGTTTCACAGTAGTATTGTGGCGCCATGGAGAGGAGCTAATTGGATTTGTTGTCACCTCCCGAAGCTGCCAGGAGCTCACGTCTGCTCTGGTTACAGATGAAGACATCACGGTGACAGGCTTAGAGATGGCTCAGCTGGCATCCTAGGGCCACTAATAGAGCCATGTTGATTTAATGTCCGAGTGGAGAGGTGCAGACAAGCTGTTCAAGTTTTCTATTCCAAACAAAGCAGAGATCTGTTATCAGTTGTCTGTGGATCAGTAAATAAACTTCCATGTGGCTCTCACAGCACCTAACCATCGCTACAGAAGAATGACAAAGTATTTTAACATTGAGATGGTACTTTTAAATGAGAGCACTGTCTCTATGGTTTATATTGCCCTCAGGGAAATCAGTTAATTCCTTCATACATAAATTTTACTTAACTATGTAATTATGGATGAATCCTATTAGTCTTTAAATTGCTCACTAGTTAAAAGGTGTGTGTGTGTTTTCTACAGCTCTTTTTTGTGGAATGTACAGATTATCTGCACTTATGAAGATTAAAAGCCTATTTGGGGATTTTTGTTTGGTTGGTTGGTTTTTCTGCTTTTAAGTAAAAGTATAAAATTTATTAGAAGACTCAAGCATTTTTTTTTTGCCTTTTCTGTATAGTACTATCTACTCAGAGCACAAAACTGGGCTCAGGCAACATTTCCTTTATCCTCAGCACTCTCAATATCTCTGTCAGCACTCACCCTGGCCCCTGGCTGCCTTCACGTGGTATCACCCACCTCTCCGCTGCACTCCATATTAAGTGATCACTCGTGCCAGCGTGATGAGCGTGTGAAAGACAGCTCAGACACAACAGTGTCCTTTGATTCCCATTTTCACAGCTCTGAGTCACATTTTCTACTTCTCAGCACCCAATGCCACATCAGACTCTCTCCCAGCAGCACTCAGGTCCTATTCATACATTTCAGGCTTAGGTTTCTTGAGAGCACCAGAAGTCCTGCTCTTCCCACAGCCACACTTGCAGCCAGAGTTTGAAAGGAGCTCAGCATCTCCTATCTTAGTGCCAAAATGAGACCTTTCCCTTGATGGCTCAAGGCTAGTGGAAAACTTTCAATAATCCGATCATGCCTAAATCTGCAGGCATATATGAAACAGGTCTGTGGTTGTTGACATTTCTGGCACTTCCTCTGGTCCTGGTCTTTCATTGTGCAGTTACCCAAAGTCACACAGAGCCTGAGCAGGCCAGTCCATGCCCAAGTGATGACTGTCCTTAAGAGCAGGAACCACACCCCTGCAGGCAAAGGTGGGAAGTAGGGGTGCCCATATACTCTCAAAGAAGATAAAAATGCAGCTGTTTGTCACGGTTTAACTCCAGACAGAAGCCAAGCCCCAGGCAGCCACTCGTTCTTTCCCCCACTGGTGGAGAGAGATTCAGAAGGGTAAAAGTTAGAAAACTCATGGGTTGAGATAAAGACAGTTTAATAGGGAAAGCAAAAGCCATGCACACAGTCAAAGCAAAACAATGAATTAGGCAGGTGTTTAGCCATCTCCAGGAGAGCAGGGCCCCATCACATGTAAAGGTGAAGACAAACACCACCGCTCCAAATGTTCCTCCCTTCCTCCTTCTTCCCCACACTATATACTGAGCATGCTGCCATACGGTCTGGAATATCCCTGTGGTCAGTTTGGGTCACCCGTCCTGGCTGTGTCCCTACCCAGCCTCCCATGTCCTCCTCCCAGCCTCCTCCCTAGCACGGCGGTATGAAAAGCAGAAAAGGCCTTGGCTCTGTGTAAGCCCTGCTCAGAATAACAAAAACATCTCTTTATTATCAACCCTGTGCTCAGCACAAATCCAAAGCACAGCCCCGTACAAGCCACAGTGAAGAAAATTACTTCAGCCAAAACCAACACAATGTTTAATTTGGTGCTGCTCAGCCCATGTACCATAGACCCCAGTCAGATTGTGGAGCCAGTGAGTGGTGGAAGGTTGAAGCAGCTCAGAGAAGCAAACACTGAGGAGCTAAATGGTCACCAAAGGAGGGCAAGCACCTCTTGGTCGTGAGGATCTGCCTCTTTGCAGAGACAGCTAGGCAATTACTTATTCAATAGACATGTGGAGATAATCGAGGAAGAGGCCCACTGGAAGACCATTCTGAAAATTCACATCTGACCTTAAAATATGGTTGTCCTCTGAATACTGTCTTCTGAGGTGTGGATGGAACTTCCACAGAGCACAATGAAAACAAAGGAAAGCCTCTGACAAACTGCCATCAAGTCCAAGCCAGAAGCCATTTCAAGAACAGTTTCAAGGTCATGAGCATGAGATCATTTCTAAGGAATGCAGATTGGGATTTTCTATGGAATAGTATAGAGGGACACTTAAGAGTTGGGCCATGAGGATAGGTTCAGACTGAGTCCTTCTCACCCAGTGGGCAACTGTTGTCTGAAAGCCTGTGGAATGTCACCCTGTTTTACAAGCTGACCTTTTACACTTCCAAACTGCCTTTTTCGTGTGGTATTAGAGGCATCTTTTTCTTGCCAGGCAATAAATTTTCATCTTGAACTCATCTTCAATTTTCTGGCACAGCAGAAACTGTACTTAGAGAAATCGTCCAAAGAAGGGGCACCATTTCCACACCCCTGTTTTTCTAAAACCTCCAATCTGGTTATCATTGTCAGCAAATTCCACTGACAGTGATAGTCTGGAGAACTTGGACAGATTTTCCTTCTCTTCTCTCTAGGCTCCAGTTCTAGTTCTTTTTTATAATCTCCCCCAAAGCTGTTAGGACAAATGATTCCAGCTTCCTCTACATTGCCTCATATTATATGAGCTAATTTGTGTATTGTAGAGACACTGAGTAGATTAAACAAAGCCACCCGGCTGGAGATTTGGTGCGGTACTCCAGATTTTTCAGGATAACCATTTCTTCTGAAAAAATAATTCAAAAGGATTTGGACAGAGATCTGGATTAACTGAATTAAGATAATTCTGGCTCCCAAGGGCTGGATGGGATGTTCCCTTCTCTTTTCAGGTATAAGGAAAAAAAGAGTCTTAAAAAGAAAATGTTAAGAAAACTACAGTTCTAGATATAGTACACAGGGAGAAGGGAAACAGATAGGGCAGGTAAAACTGCTATTTCAGCATCTGCTTACTGGTCTCCACACCAGATGTAGGCTTAGCTGAGAGAACAGTTAGCAGCATAAACCTTGGCTAAGAGGGCAATACACTCCACAGTGCTCAGTAAGTAGCAGACTTCAAATTCCCACATTTGTAATGGCCAGAGGCAGTGTGAAAAAAAACTCACAAGCAATCTCAGAGCAGCAGGTCTCTCATTACACCTGTGTGCTAGCTGCAATCACCTTTTCCAGGGCTGCAGTACACATCCCAGGTCTGTACATCTGTTTGCTGTGGCTTTATTCTTGCCACTGACCCCATATTCACACTGTCACCTGGCTAATTCACCTGGCTGTGTCCAGCCACTCTCTGTCTTGGCCAAATGACCAGCACAGTCCCTCACTACAGGGCACACCTTGCTCTCCTTGCGCTTGTGTCCACTAAGCCCCAGAAATCTTAACAGGGAGCAATTAATGCCTAGAGAGTAGCTGTTTGTATGTGTGTTGGCACAGACTGCACTGGCTGTGTCTGGAATTTGGTTTAAAGTCAAGTAACCAGAAGCCAACTTCACCAGTGAGAAGGCAGGACATGGGGAACTCTATCTGAATGAACAAAATAATCCAGTATCAGTCCTCATGCTACAGGATAGCACTTCTACATATTGCCGAGGAAGGTGAACGCAGCTCGTTTCCAGCTTCCCACTTTTCATTCTATTAATAAAGTAGTGAAGCAAAAGACCATGTGGTCTTCTTTCCTAACTCTGCTGTCTATTTCATGTTTATCTATATTAATTTGGTTTTATTTCCAGCAATGTCTGGTTCCAGAGCTCTGCTGCATAATGCTGCACCATTGTTCCTCCTTCTTCCTGGGGATTTATCGCTCAGGGCTCCCCTAAATTTCTCTTTCCTACTACCACAAAGGGCAGGCATGCTTTGCCAAAACTAAGACGAGTCTAAAAAGAGACTTCATTTCTACACAGGTAGCTTAAACAAGTGGGTTAAGATTTAATCACAGCGATAGACAAGTATAGTTCATGCATTTACTCCTGCAAGCTCACTCTAGAGCCAGAAGCAACAAAAAGCTGCTTCTCTTCAACAAAAAATGATTTTTCACCTCCCCAAATGCTTTTTTCTCAGATTTAGCAATTAATCCAGTGTTCATTAGGATAAGGTCCCAGCTGATCCAGTAGCCACTGACTCACTGCTATCCAGCTGCCTCTCCAAACAAGTCAGACCTGTCTGCAAACAGACATAAATGCAGTAACCAAGAGCCCACTGTAGCGGCCAGCACTCACAGTGTGCAAGAAGCAGGTTAGGGCAGTTGATCAAAGCACATCACTAAGCAGAAGTGATCATGTTCTGAAGTCTCGAATAACAGCTACTAATACAAAAATCATGGGAAAAGAATCCAAGCAGGGCTTAAAAGTGGTAGCAGTGTTGTGTTATGTGCCCCATTATATTGTTCAATGGTAGGTTGGTAGATTTTCGTGCAATAACAGATGACACAAAAATTGCGTCTTCAGCCAAACCACGTTCAGTAAAGTGAAGTTCAATTTTAAACACTTAAAATTCATCCATCACTGAAATGAAGTCGTTAGTGCCAATGACGATCAATGGCCAAACAAGGCAAAGCAACATGATATAGCAACATGCCACAGAACACAAGTAATCCTGCACACAGGCAGGAAAACAGGAGTATGTTTTATATATGTTGAACATGGTTACCTGAATCTGTGGCCAGGAGGAGGATGCAGCAAATATCCCTGTTCTTAAGCCATAAGCTGTCAGTGCCAAAGACCCTGGCTGTGCCTCACACAGATGCCAGACACTGAGTCTTTTCTGCCATGAGGGAGAATTAGAAGCTTCTGAATGGGAAGTGTGCCCTTGTCAAGCACCAAAGCCAGTGTGTACTGCCCTGGGAGCCTCCTTTTGTCTTGCCACAGGGATTTGATCAGGTCACATCTTGAGCTGCCACAGCACCAGTCAGTTCCAGCTCAGATTTTCTATGCCACAAACGCTCAAACCCTGCCACTGTTGATTGTCATCTTTATATAATGGCAAAAATATGCATATATTCTTCATATATGGAGGCATTAATTCTAAAATGAGTCATCAAATAGTTTATGGCAAAAATAAAAATATTAGAGCCACTTATGCAGAAGGTGTAAAAGAAACCCCTATCCTACTCTAGCTGTTACTTATTTTTAGAGATCACTTTTAAGGAAAGTTCATTCATGACATTTCATAGCCAGGACCTCTGGGCCAACATTCACATGCTCAGAGTCATAGATATCCTGGAGTCATCTTGTATCAGACCCAGCACTGACACTGCAGTGAAATATTAGAAAACTCCTGCACTCCTGTGGACTTGCTAAGCCTCTCCCAAAAATCAGAAACACTTTTTTTTTCTCTGCAGAGAAGGACACCTGACTCCAATTCCTGCTGCTCTGAGAGCACCTCAATAACTTTAGGAAGGGGACAGAGTAAGGTCCTCAGTGGCTGGGAGAGATTCAGGTGCTGCAGTTCCAGCTAAGTGAACCCTTTGCCTTACTACTGCTCATGTAGTGGAAGAGAACAACACCGGGAAAGGGCAAGAACAAGCCTGGCTTTCCCTCCCTAGGGACTAGTTCTGATGCCCAGCTGGTTCCCTTCCCTGGAACCTGAGCAGCCCCTGGGCCTTTTTGTCTCTCAAGTTTCACAGTGCCCAGCACAGACCTGCCCTGGGCCGTGGTGCTTCCCACCCAGTCTGTGCACTGCTGGCAGTAGCAGGATAAGTTCCTGCATGCCTTTGGCTGCACCGAGGCCACACATGTGCCTGCACAGACCTCAGCACACCTCCTTTCACCACGCCCAGCTTTGATGAAGCTTGCAGAGACATGAAGGATACCATAATTACATTTTTTTTCCCAGTCAAAAAGGTGAATTTCAGCTCCATACCTCACAGTCTCACCTGCTTCACCCAATTGGCCTGCACCACAGAATGGGCAACAAACATCCCCTAACACAAGCTAAATTAAATTGATAGGGAGGCCCTAAGAATTGCTCAAATCAGTCCTGGCCAGTCTGAGAGGCTGTTCTTGATGTGCAGGCTTTAAGTCAAAATCCTTTTAGCTGATACACGCCCTGAATCTCCACTTAAATGTGACTATGACAGTGTTATTTCAGTAATGCCAGTGTCCTGAGCCTTCTGGTGGTTATTTTGAAGAAAAGTCTCTCATATTTTTATAAATGTATATATGTATGTATATTGTCTAATAAGTCCATGTGTTTTCCATGTCTCAAAGAGAGAAACTTTTGAAATTCAGCTCTAATGGTATGGCTATGTGAGGCCCAAAAGACAGATCTTGAATTCATATGCTGACATTTGTATCTGTAGCTACAGCCAGTTAGAAGTAACAGCACAATACCATGCTGTTCTTTCATGTCACCAAAGACTCCCAGTAACCTCATTCACCTCAACTTTTATTTTACTACTCCTCTCATCCCTCCTTCAAAAGCCACGTGTGATCTGGCACCACGCTGTTCAGCGCCTCCATTTCCCCTCTGCAATGTTGTAGTGTCCAGAGCAATCATTAGAAACCTTTGAGCTGTTGAGCAAACAAAAGAAGTCCATTGCAAAAGGCTTTCTTACGCCTTTACTCTTCAGTGGGTTTCCCTTAGCTCCAGAAAGTGAGTTTGCTTTCAGTAGTACAGATATCCCTGGCAAAGCTCCGTTTTCTGTGCTTTGCTGAACTCCTGAACACAGATGTCCCATTTGTGTTTCATTAGTACATCAGGCTCTCTGAGGCTTTCGACCTCTGCACTAGGCAATAATTACCTGGCGCAGACCCATTCCCTCGCCAGCTGGCCTGGGAGCTGCTCTGCTCAGACCAGGGCTCTCTCTGCTGTCAGCCCTTTCCAGTCAACTGGACAGCTCAATCAGCAGAAAATATCAAATATGGTTGTTGTTTAAGCTCAGCCAGCGTTATTTCTACTTGATCTGACAATGACTCTCCAAAGGAAGATTATGTTTCCCAAGGTCTAGCCATGAGACAGGAGAGTTAAGATGTCTGACAGAGTTTGATGAGTTTAGAAGCTCTTTTGCCAGAGGTTTGGGCTGATCATGTCCTTCCCTTCCTGCAAGCGGTGTTGTAGATGCCTCCCTCTCCCAGGCCCAATGACTATTTAATTATTTGTACAAAGTGGAACAGCTCCGAGGAGAGTGAGAGAGGGCAGCTGAGCCTGATTTTAGTCTGGGGCCAAGGGCACTTGCCTGGGATGTAAATCAGCAGTTTACCTCTGTTCCAAGTTTTTGTCCCCTCCCACACGTGCATTCAGCGTGATGGGCATCATTCTGCTTTTGCAAGGGAGTTGCAGATTTGCCTCATCACAGAAATTAAAATCTTGGAGTTGCTCCCGAGCAATCCTTGCCTGCTGCACCAGAAACTACACACCCCAGCAAAGGGAAGCCCCAAGCCCAAACCAGAGAATCACTGGCCTCCCTGTCATGCTTATGGCACAGCAGCCCTCACCTTAAGGGCTCTGCTACATGCACCCAGGGAACTTGTTGGAGTTAGGATCAAGGATCATTTTTTATTCAATAGTCATCATATTTTCTGCAGCAGGATTGTGTAGATTAAGAGACAGAAACAGATGAAATGATGGAGTAGGTAACACAGAGTCACAGACAAATCTACATTCCCAAGATATCTTCCCAGTACATTTTAGAGAATATGAAACTGAGCAGCATCCAAGACCATAATGAGAACCATGGCTGAAAGGGGAAAAAATCAACAAGAAAAAAAAAGCAGTGGGGCTGTCTGGAGACTCTGCTCAAGGAGTACAGTCAGACACATCTTCAATTCAGTTGAATAACAAGGCATGGTACTTCCTGACTGGCCAGATAGCAGCACTGCAGGAGGAGTTTCTGAGCTGAAAAGTTCTGGCGAATTCCTACTTCTTGTGTGACTCACCAGATCCACTGCAATCCATAGAAGCAAAGGAAGGTTTCTTGGAATCAAAGATTACTGCTGAAAGAAGGCAAAAATAGAGTTCATGATAGTGATCCGACAGGAGAGAGGTACTGGAGGCCAGGTGATCAGGTGACTTCTGCTGAGGGTGCTGTATTCAGTAGGTAATGCCACAGACTTCAAAGACTTCAGGTAAAGGATTAGGAACTATCACCTTGCTCAGTGACTGCTGTGGACTCTAAATTTTAATATTAAAAAGAGATGGAAACATTCTGAAACAAAAAGTGGATCCTTTATTTGCAGGAATATATGGTGTTTATGTGCCTGTTCTCAAAAGCAGGAAGGTAGAAATAAGCCAGAGGAGCAAGAGGGTAGAGTGAGTGATGGATAACATGATCTAGTCAAACTAATTGAAAAATGGTAGGGTGAGATTTATAATTGAAATACCAATATTGATGAGTTCAATCTGTACAGGATAAGAACAACAATAATATTTAGCAATGATGCAGCACTTTTCATCTTTAGAGCTCATTAACTAATTAATCTTCACAACACCCCTGAGAGGCAGGTAAGTAGTATTATTATTAGACCATAAGAAAGATAAATCCACAACAGAAGCAGAGCAAGGTGGAATTAAGAGCTAGAAGTGACTTTGTAAGAGGGAGGAGGGTGGAAAATAACTCCCTTGTTCAGTCACAGTGAGGGGCAATTCCATTACCAGAAGATGGTGGCCTGGCACAGGAAATATCCATACAGGAGATCCATCCTTTATTCCACACCCGAGTAAAAGGCACAAAAGATGAGACAGGAACTCAATCAGTGAAGTAAAATTCATAAAGGGAAAATAAGGTGAGTCAGAAGGCATCAGAATGAGTTAATGCAAGCCAAGAATGGCAAAGGGCAACAAGACTCTGAAACCTTGAAACCTAACAACAAAGCAATGCCATCTCATGCTAGAACTGAGATATTGGACTGAATTTGAGTAGGAAAAATAATAACAAGGACTGTGTTTGTAGACGCTGAAGAATTAGTAAAGGCCTTGTTGATAAAGCTAGTGATAAAACACAGGAACTTGGCTATGTTGAATGGCAGGCTGGCAGCAGGCTACCATCACAGAAATCCCACATATTAAAATGAGATAATTCTTGACATTTAATTCTTTTATTCTCTTCTCTTCTTTGTGAGAGAAAACAGAAATATTGAAGGGAAAAAATAGGAAGCAGGCATAACAGTAATCTCCCAAAGAAGGCAGGAGCTCATGTGGGCAATATTGGAAGAGCCCTGGATCAAACTGTTTGAGATTTGTCTTGATTTTTGTGTCTCGCACTGAGGCCCTTGTATTTTGGAAGTCAGAGCATGCACAAATAACAGTTGGAAATAACAAAAATCTGCAATGTGCAGAAATTTTGCCTGAGATCTACCCGATTTTGGCAGTTTAAAAAAAAAAAATCACCAAATTGTTTGGCCAATTTAAAGAAGTTGTTCCCATTATTTCTCTGCACTTTCCTGTCAGTAAACTGGATCTAGATCCAAATATAACTTTAAGTTTAACTTGATGTGTTACTACAGTGTTCCTGTGTGCCTACAAAACCCTTAAGATTTTCTACCAAAGCAGGAAGAGTGTGGCCGTGATGAGGAATTTCACAGTTAGTTATGGAGATGTTAGGGGAGGAGAGACCTGGGAGACTGCAGGTTCTCCTTCACCCAGGCATCTGGAATGGACTTTTCCACATCCATTTTATATGTTTCCCATTTTAAACCTGGCTGAAGCCTCATATTTGTTTTTTTAATAACGCGGTTTAAAGAAAAGAACATTTGCAATTTTTTTCTCCAGAGAAAATCTTATGCAAATTTAATTGACATGCGAAACTTATTTCTTGTCACTCTACTTCATTCACACGGGGTTCCCCTAAGAATTTTTAAGAAAGCAAACCTTTGCCTGGGTGGGACACATCCCAAAGCAAAAGGCCTGGTTTGGACCAAAGGCACATAGAGTCTTGCAGCAGCCTGCTGGTAAAGGGATTTTTTCCTTTAGATCTTAGAATTTAGCTCTTGCACTCTTTTAGCTTTTCCTATTTTTTTTTTTTTTTTAAGGCAAAAGTGAGATACTGTTTTGTTTTTGAAGTGGCAGGGGAGGAGCTTCTTCTCTGTACAGGAGAAGAATCACAGCTGGGGCCTACGATTAGAGGCCTCCATGAAAGTGAGGCCTTCTGCACCTCAAAGGTGTGTGCCTCAGCCATGCCCTCAGTGCTTTTTTCAGCCCACATGTTTTCACGGCTGTGTCAGAGATGTTACAAACCTTGACAGGCGACTTATGCAGCAAGAGCACAACATCACACCGAGTTCTGGTCACGCAGGGGGAGAAGCAGCGCTCCTGCCCTCAAAATTGTGCTGTTTTAAAGGTTCACGGAGCGCTCACCACTGTCTGCTTGTCTCGGGGGGTCATCGTTCTGCCCTTGTTCCTTTGAAAGATAAAAAATGCTTAAAAGAATGTTGGTGTTGCTCCTGGCAAGAGCCGAACTGGGAAGTGAATCCCAAGTCAGGAGGAGCCCTGTGGCACCCTCAGGGCCGGGCTGGGCCCACAGTGTGCAGCGCTGTGTCCCGGCGGAGCCATGACACCTGCAGAGCGGCTGAACAGGATGCTGTACAGCACGGAGCTGTACAGTAAAAACACACGCAGAATATGTAATTTCCACAGAGCATGCTTTTAAAGGGGGGAGAAAAAAGGGGAAACACGCTTAGTTTGTTCATTCCTGAACCAATTATGGGAAAGAAATCTTTCTGCCTGATTCTAGAATTTCCGTTTCTTACTCATTATGAGAAAGAGTTTTGATTTAATAAGCTGCTTTGCCCTGCGACAGAAATCATTCTTTCTCCTGAAGAAGGAGGCCTTTTCTGTGCTTTTTATTTTCCACATGTGGAAAGATCTGAATAATCTTTGGAGGGAAAGAAAAAAAAACAGGACATGAATTTCAGAGCATGTGCTTTTG